>QNUK01000007.1:960000-1560000 GCA_013621035.1 Clarias magur | reverse complement strand
TCAGTGTCTGAGTTTGAGTTTATGTCTGTGCTGAAAATCACAATATGTGAAATATGTGCCTTGAATGTGTATAGAATATCATTATAACTTGGGATGCAACAATCCTATGACTGATACTACAATTTGGAACTATTATTATATATTATTATATTATTGTTCTAATACTAATATCAATTTGGTGGCCATGCTGGCTTCCTACAAGCTTCTGCTGCAAGCTTCACTGTTTGCCATCTGTGTCCTGTCAGTCAACATAACAGCCTTTGTGACAATTGGAAAATGGCCTAAAATAAGTATTGCATCAGAAAATATGTAAAATCTGATCTACAGTAATAGTGAGCCAGGATTTCATACCCGGATTAATCCTAATATACACTACCAGTCAAAAGTTTTGACACACCTTCTAACGCCATGGTCTTTCCATTTTTTTTTATTTTTTATATTTCTTTCTAGATTGTAAAACAATGCAGAAGGCGTCCAAAATATTCCTCAATATCCTTTAAACAGTTGATAGTGAGATGTGTCTGCTACTTGTGATCTGTAAAGCCTTCATAATGGCTCTAATCTGAGGTGATGTTTGTTGATAGGTGATTTCTGAGGTACAGTAACTGGTAACTCTAAATGAACGTCTCCTCTGCAGCAGAGGTACAGTATGTCTTGGTCTTGATTTCCTAGGAAGGTCTTCATGAGAGCCAGTTTCATCATGGTGCTTGATGGGTTTTGCAAATGCACTTTGAAATACTGTTTTTTTTTTTTTTTTGCTTGCAAGAACTGTTCCAGAACAGCTGACCTTCATGTCTTAACCCTCCTATTATCGTTGGGGTCATTTTTACCCCATTCACTGTTTAAAATCTCAAATTTAATGATTGAAAAAAAACTTTTGCTTCATATTCATTGACTGTTATACATGAAAATTTTTAATTATGATAATTTTATGGAGGTTGAAATTTCTGGGGCCAAATCGACCCCAAGGATAGTAAATTTGAAGGTAACAGAAGGGTTAGAATAACAACCTACTGTTGGTTTTGTGTTGTACTTAATTATCTAATGCCATATGCATTATCTCATTGCAGTATTGTTCTATTCAATAACCTCAAATTTCTCAAACCTATAAGCGTTGCATGGGCTAGACGTCCAATATATTCACTAGATGTAATCGTGGAGAGTTAACTAGTTGGAGAGTGTAATAAAAAGAAACAGTCAGATGGATGGTAAAGAAAGCAATATTTGTAGTAGGCTAGAATGAATGAGAGCGTTTCTACAGTAGACCGCACAAGATGTTTGATATTGCATGAAATGAAGACTTCTGAGTGAAGTTCTTTTTTTTCTTTGCCTGCTCCCAGTGGAATTCCTCCTACAGTTATTTTCGCTGTCCTTTCAAGCTAAGTAAAATGTAAATAAAATTCTTGCACTGTGTGCAGAGTTAATTTTGTTCTGCCCGCTCTGTGTGAAAGAGCACTCCAAAATAAATAAATAAATAAAATCGAATAAAAAAATAGACACACATAAACAGTCCCACTTGGCTAGTTTAGAGTCAGTTCAGTGGTGCGTGCCAGGTCAAAGAGGCCAATTTATACTTGTTTTCTGATTCTGCCAAGGTCGGCGTTGAACATGATTGAAAAATCTCAAACATTGCATCCACATACTATTACTAAACTACATCCAGAACAAAGACAGGTATAGCTCAGTGGGTAAGAAATTAGACATTAAACTACTAGTCAGAAGGCCCTGGGTTACCACTGGGTTGGGCCCTTGAGCAAGGCCCTTAACTCCTTTTAACTGTTCATAAGTGTAACGAGAAACATGTTAAGTCTCTCTGAATAAGGGCATCTGCCAAATGCTATAAAAGTGAATAAAGATCCATTAATTTCAGAATCAATTAGAGGTCAAAAATGAATGCGTTTGAACAGTCCAGTATGATTGGTGTTTGCCTTCACCCTCTCCGGTTAGAAACAATGTTGTGATAAGGGAGCGGGGAAATGAACAAATAAGTGTTCAAATAGGGTGGAAGTGAGAACATTTTATGACCTGCTTAGAAATGAAAATAGCGTACAAAATTTATATGCTAGACCTCAAGGTAAACATTTCCCTCTACATTTACCATACATTGTGTACATATTTCATGCCCATAGAAGGCACATTTTCTCTTTTTACTCCAACATTTTTTTTTTCTGGCAGGCATACTGTTTAGTCAAGCCGTCATTAGAGCTTGGACATATTGGCCTAGTCAAAAAAAAGTGTATAATACTGGCATGCTGGAGAAAGCTCAGCAATGACTCACAGATGGGAGCCTCAGATTGATACCAGGTCTGGTGATGTCTTGCAAACATTTTTTTTTCCTACATTATTTATGACGAGTTTTCTCGTTTTAGCGTTTTCATAGGATTGTCATATTGATACGACGGCAGTAAGGACCAAAAAGGGCAGCTGAGCAGAGTTAGTCAGAAGGGATTCGGCACTATTGTGGAATTTTTTAACAATTAATATTGTTTATATTGGCTGTGTGATGAACATTTCATGAGCCTGTATGGCATTCTGGAAAACTCCTCCTGACATTGATAGATTTCTCTGGGATGTTATGACATTTTCCCTCGTAGCAAGAGTTGAACTTGAAATGTCAGACCGTGCCTCTATTCTATGCCCTACCCCCTGCCATCTCTGGCATCCTGGGCATTTATTACTTTCTAGTGTCTCCCTGTGAAAAAAAACAAAACAAAAAAAAAAAACAACCAAGATGAAGTACCAGACTGCCAAACTGACCCCCTGCCCTACCTTCTCACAGTTTCATTACACTGCTAGAGAGAAATGTCCCAGCCTAATTATACATGCTGCGATCATGGACCAGTAAGGTCAATCACAAGGGAAAATACGTTCCGAAAAAAAAAAAAAACTAAGAAAAAAAAAAGCTAAATTATTTTATTATATATTTTTTTTCTTTTCAGTAAACCTCGAAGTCTACTAGTTTGGTATTGTGCCTTGGGAAATAAGCTGAATATGCCAACCCTGTCCTCCCGCAGATGCTGTCAAATGGGATGATTGTGGTCATTTATTGTTGCGGTTCCACTGTGCTGACAGGGTTGAATTTTTTGTCTAAAGCTCAATTAACCTTTGCCTCATGATTAACTCAACAGAGAAGTATGTAATTCTATTGTCAAGAAGAAGCTCTGGAGGTTTGGACAGGCTGTTAGTGTGAATTTAAAATAAGCACAGCAGCCACGGTGTCTAGAAAGCACTGTCATTCTTCCGGATGTGACTCAGAATTCAGACAAGTCCAAGAGCTGTATTGTTTTGTTTTGGTTTTTTTTCTCCCAAAGATGAGTCAGTGTGAAATAAATCCATGTCAGGTGGACGATAAGATAATTAACATGTCGGCACCCGTGAGAGATCTGATGATCCCCAGAATGGTCACACTGTAAAATTAAACATGCGTGAAATGCCTAGTGCTGTCTCTCTGTCTCCAGTCCTCCTTTTTTTGACTCTCAGGCTCATGTCATCACATGGCATGAGTTAGATCTCTAGTGACTGGCTGGAATAACGGCTTCTTCTTGTTCTCTTGCCGCTGGCATACAATGGAAAGGCAAAGATGGAAGATGGACCACAGAGAAACTTCCATGTCATCCACTTTCCTTACTTTCCAATTATTCCGCCTGTCATATTTGACACAGTAGGGGAGGCTACTGCACACAAAAGCTGTACAGTGCATTAGACCGTTAACCCAATACATGAGTCGTTAATATAAGCCTAATTTCTAAAGGGACAAAAGAGAATTACCTGCAAATCACATGAGGCCATTACAGCCATTTTACATAAACCGTTATCCAGATTTCTGTTGTTTTCCAGATTATTAGTCAGTGCCAATGCAGCATGTCTATGATATAGATTTATTTACTTTCTACACAACACACACAAACAAATTACACCAGAAATCATTTAACAATCTAAATGTAGTTAATTTCAAGAAAGCTGCTATATGATGTTTTTAAAAAAATGTGTTTAAAAGCACACTGAAATTATTATTAATTATTATTATTCCAAGCTTTTATTCTTCTTTCATACAAATTTTGGCGCATAATTAGGCGCCTGACTTTTTTGGAGGGAGGGGGGTATAAGCTGCACAATTTACCACCCAAAAAATCCCTTAGACTTAACATTGAGACCAACTTTGACAGATTCTAGCACAGCTGGAATTTTAAAGAAATCTTTTTTAAAAATTTACCACATTTGAAGAGGCTGGCAAGCTGTGGCAGAGGGTATAAATTTGGGCCCAAATTTGCCCCATTAATGTGCTCACTGTTGCATATCCTGCTATGGTAACTTCCATAGGAGCTTGAAAACTGAACCTAACTGTGGATTCCATTGTCATAAAGATAGGCGGGTGGGCTAATTTTACTACCAATCAGTCTTTTGGGATCATTTGAAGCCTGTGAAGCAACCATTTTAGAGCACCATAGCAACTTAACCCTTTGACTGTCATTAGGCATTTGGCTACCATTTGGCTATCGGACTACTTTCATTTCTGTCTTATTATACTGTACATCTGAGCAGTTGAATGTTAAGGGCCATCGACTTGGTGGGTGATGGATGTCAACCTGGGATCTTCCAAAACGAGTTTATCAAATGTGACAGGAATGGCTCTCACCAATCACAATACAGTTTTTTGGAACATCTACAGTATAAGCAGACGTTTAACCCTTTCACAAGCAGACCAGGTAATTACAAAGGGTACGAGGATAATGTGTGGACAATGATGCACCAAGAGCATTGTTATACCTTACTCAGTCGTTTTTAACTACTTTCATTTTTAATTGTTGTACTGTGTATACTATATACAGTATAAATCTGCACCACTACGTATGCTGGTTTGTTATTTTTGTGTTATTAGTCCGTTTGAGAGTAATAGTAAGCAATGTTAAACATAATGTTGCAGTTTATTATCATGTAGAATCATGACAGAATATGTACTGTACATCATATTTCCCATTAATATTCTGTTGAAACAGAGAGATGGTATATTCATTAGTGTTATATACTATATTTTGTGTGTTTAAAAATCTGAGACATCTAAAAGAGAGAAGGTTGGGGTGAGACGTGGCCAGGCAGGTGAGGGAGATGAGGGATCCAATTTTTGTAGCTTTATAACCAGTACTCTCATATTAACATCATGGTTGATGTGCATTTAATTTGCCTCTAAAATGTTTTGCTACTTCGTACCGTTTATTCGCATCATCCCTGGTGTGTAATGAGCTTTTCCTTTAAATACACAAATGCAAATACTGTACAGATCAAGACGTTCAGGTTAATTTCCAAACATCAGAATAGGGTAAAGAATGTAATTTAGTCCAGCAAGGCTACTGTAATTTATTGAACCACTCTTTAGAACAGCATTGAACAGCATCTGAGTAAACCCTGCATGCTGACCCTTAGGATAGATGACCTACAACAGCAGAGCCGCATCACGTTCCACTCCTGTCAGCCAAGAATAGGAATCTGAGGCTGCAATGAGGTTACAGGCTCACCAAAACTGGATAGTGACATCTTTTCCCAATATATTACACTACATTATCCACCATATATGCCATCTCGTACTGTCTTTCTTGAAGTCAGAGAAATCGCTGTGTGGTCTTGACATACTGTATAGTCATGCTATTCTAGCATTTCTCACACCATATAGCCTCTGTCCTTCTGCTGTCATTTCCCATTGAATTGTTCCCAGTACCTGCCTTTGAGGCTGCTCCAGGCACAAAATCTAGAGATAAATGAGGATATTATTCATGACTGTGCCAAAGGTAATGATGATAGGTGAAATGATAGTCGACAGTAAAGGCAGAGGAGCTGTCAGAGCAAATATGGTTGATTAAGGTTTAATCATTGTTTAAAATCTAACTTTCAAGACCTTCACTGAAGTCTACAGAATTAACATCGACAGTAAGGCTGCCTTTAGTGCTGAAAGTCAAGCTGGCTTGCTTCAGTGGCTGCACTTATTAGTAATATTTCACAATTGTAGGCACTGATAAGTGGCCAACTAATTATTTAAACATGTTCAACCAAGTAGTATGGATGGTTTGTGATGACTCAGGTATCGTAAACGATAAATGATGTAAGAAATAAGAAGAAAAATAAGAGGGTGTGTTTTGTTCTTGGAAGATAATTTACTGTATATATCGCGGGGCGGGGGGAGCTGTAGGTGAGATGCAGCATGACACAAAGTACTTTCATCTACTGTTAACACCACTTAGTGTTAAATGTTGAAGTTGTTTATTTTTCTATAAAATAAATAAATAAACTTCTGAATGTTTCATTCTTATTGTGTGCATAACTTAGCTGTGAATACAGTTACCATTCTTTTCAATAATGATTTCTGTAAGTTAACTAACTTACAGTACATTACACAACAATAGTGAATTACATTATCTTTCATTTGGCATTATCTAGGTTGGTACTAGTGATGAGAAGTTTGAATCATTTTAGTGACCCGAGTTCTTGAAATCTTGTTCATCAAAATGAATGAATCTTTTTTTGAGTAATTTAGTTCATTTCGTTGTATTGATCAGAAATAGAATCGAATGTTACATTTTTAATAAACAACAATTACAATATTATGATGAACAGAATGAGCAGCTCACCTCTCATATCTTCTGGTCCAAGTCGTTCATTATTTTGAATCTTGTACTGTATAGCATCTGTGGGAGTCACGTGACAAAAGAATGAACGATTCGGACCAAAATTCTCAAAGGTAATTACTTATTTCTGTTTCTTGTACATAAGCTATGGAGGTTTTGTCATGCTTTGCGCATGCGTGCCCAGTAGAAAATCAACAAATCATTCTCCAAGACTACTCGTTCTTCTGAGTCACATTAAAGACTCATGAACAACACATAAATTGTTCATGAACAACCCATCACTAGTTGGTACGGTTCACAGTACTGGAAAAAGGAGAGAGCAACTCCGTGCCAAATCCTACATTTAAAACCAGCACTTTCAGCATAAACATCTCATAAAGTTATGACATCTTAAACAACAGGTTGTCTGCTAAGGAAATGTTCTGAGTTTCTCCTAATTGCTTCTGCACCGAATGGCTAATGTGAGCTACAAAGCTAACTAGCGTCTAACACAAGGCTGAATCCCAAATTCCTCTATAACCCTGATCAAGGGCCCGACTTGATTTGGGATTTAACTCTGCAACCCAGTAGCTAATATTTTAAGCTGATTAAGTGGAAATATAAAGAAACACTTATGAGATTTACAGGACTGTCCACCACCTCTATGGTTTATCCTCCTTATCTTTTCGCTAAGACTACTTTAAAACTACTTTCACCCTTATAACCCCTGGAAGGATATGTGTTGGCGGAGCAAAATAACTGCGTAAATAATCAAACAAATCACCAACAAATCTTTTGATGACAAATGGTGTCTGTAGAAGTATTGTATAAAAGCAATATCACACTCAAGGTCATGCTTCTGTAGGGAATATCATCTTCAATATTTGGGCGGTGAGCTTGTGCCTATGACTGCAACACAGTCGTGCTGTTATTCAGTACAACAGCACTCCCTTTTGTGTGATATTGCTTAAGTATATCATAGAAAAAGCCAGAATAGTTATTTAAGTTTTACCCACTCAGTTCACTAAGGTATAGCTCATGGTGTGTTCCTCGGTTGAGCTCTGATCAATGACTAAACCAGCATAGTACAGAAAAAAAAAAGATGGCAAAAGGCCACAGTGATCCCTCTTTCCCGACTCAGAGCATCGGTGTCCTCTCAGAGCTGCGCTAAATTAAAACAACCAGCATTTCATTGATTCCAGCACTGACAGGAGCCATGCATCACCTGAGGCTGGAGGGAAGAAGAGAGAGAGAGAGAGAAAGGTGTAGCTTGAAGGAAGGCATTGGGGAAAGCTCATTTTTATCCAAATATTCTCAGTGACAGTGTAACCGAGGCTTATATTTCAGTAATTGCATGTCCAGGGAGAGTAGCTTAGGGATGCTTATGTATATAGGAGGTGGGTCTAATCTACAATGAAATTAATTTCAACATGGTGGTATTTGTATGTTCTTTTTTTCCCCTTGCCTATCCCCCCCCCCCCCCCATTCAATCTCAAGCTATAAAAAGTGGGGCTACCATGGGAACAGAGGTATATGAGCTGATTGCCTGGCTAATGACTGGCTGATCAGACAAATCACAAGGCTCCTGATTGAGGCTCTTTGATTTGAGGCAAGAAGCTCAAATGGTCTAATGGAGCAATCGGAGTTTCTCCGAGTCTGTCATTAGCTCTTGCCCAGCATGCTGAGAGCTCTTCTGTACCATTCTATGCCAATGCATGTTCAGATTAATGTATTTTCATCATTATGTAAAGGCAAGAATAGTGTAGTTCAAGTGAAACGCTTTGCATTAGGAATTCCAAATTTTGAACCATTGCATCCTGGAATAATAATAATAATAATAATAATAATAATAATAATAATAATAATAATAATAATAATAATAATAATAATAAAATGCACCAGTATGGAAAAAAACACCAGTATGATTTGCATGATTTTGCAAATTTGCATGATTTTATTTTACAAATACAAAGGTGCAAAATAAGGTTGCGTAAGTACTCTCTGTCATTGTTTTGAAACCCTGAAAAAAGAACTACATTTTAAAAAAGAAAAAGAAAATATATATTACTGTTTGGTCATAAAATAGTCTAAGCTTTGCATATCCTACAAGTTTTTTTTTAGTTTTTTTATCATTATTAAAAATGAAAGTAATATGTCACTTCGAGCAGTCAGCACAGGGTCACCTGAAGAGTTGAAGATTAAAAAACGACCAAGCACGGTTTCTAATATTTGTCTGTCTAATTCCTCTGAATCATTGCCTACTGTAGCTTCAGATACATGTTCTGGCCTGACAAGAGTGAAACCTGATGTGCTTTACTGCAAGTGATGGGTCATTCATGAACGATTCGTTCTTTTTGAACGAGTCTTTAACGGGACAGAAGAACGAGTAGTCTTGGAGTGTGATTCGTTAATTTTCTACTGGGCGCTCATGCACAAAGCATCTCAAAATCTCCATAGGTTATATACAGGAAACAGAAATTAGTACTTTAGTCTGTTCTTTAGTCACATGACTCGCATAGACGCTATGCAGTGCAGTACACAGGAAACAGAATTGAGTAGTTTTCTTTAAGCGTTTTGTTCTTTAGTCACATGAGTCCCATAGACACTATGCAGTGCAGTAGTTTCAAAAGAATGAACGACTCAGACTAGAACATATGAGAGGTGAGCTGCTCATTGTGTTTAAAATGTCCATAGCTGCAATGTACTTTTCATTACTGGAACTATAGCCAAAATGTGTGTACGTAGACGTGTTGGGGGTCTGTTTATTGAAAAAGTAACATTTTGGTTTATTTCTGAACAAATGAATGCAATGAACTAAATGACTCAAAAAAAAAAAGATTTCTTCATTTGATTCAAAGAACCGAGTCACTAAAATGATTCACTATTTTCTGCTGCTACTGTATAGCCCAGATGTCACAAGGTTCATTATGTCCTGCCCACTGAGATGCTTTTATACTGTTCATGGTTTTTAAAAGTTGCATATTTGCCATACCCTTCCTAGTATCTCGAACCAGTCTTATCAATGAACAATTCTCACTTGCAGAACCTCCTTTCATTGCATGTTTTTTTGTTTTTTGCACCACTCTGGGAAAACTCTTGACACTTGAACATGAAAGGCTCATGAGAGCAGCAGTTTCTGAAGCACTGATAAAAACTTACAGTCAGAGACACTTTGATATTAATGTTTGATAAGAACATTATCTGAAACTTATTACATAATTGCTGATCTCTGATCTCATAATTGCATGGAGCGTAGAGGTTTTCCGATTGCATGTGATGAGCTTATAATCCCAAGTAAGTCCATTTCAGTCTTTACAAAATGTAAAAAAAAAAAAAAAAAAGTTCAGGCAAGGCAAATACGTATAGCAACCCCTGTACATACAGATGTGTACACAAAGTTCAATGGTCTGACAAGCACCAGACAAGAACAAGGCCTGATAATCGGAGACATGCAGTCTTCCACATGCATTTTAATTTAGGTGAGAATTAACATTTATCAGACTTAGGCAGCCTGCTGCTTCTAGCACAGCACTATCCTGGTTCAAACACCTCTGATACCATACTAGGTCTCTGACAGAATTCAACACACACACACACACACACGCACACGCACACACACACACGCACGCACATACGCACTCACACACACACTCACACACACACACAGGTGAGCAATAGCAGCAGGAAGTAGCTGACATAAGCAAGAGATCTCAAGAAAGATTTACCCTGGGGAGACATAGGAACAGAAAGAGCCAGTGTCTGGGATTTCTGCATCTCCACCTACAATTAATTAAAGCAAGTCCTGAGTTGAGTGACAGGTGGCCTCTAGGCTGAGTCTGGGTGGAGAACTTCAATGAATTATGGAGCAGCTGAGTGAGCTGGTAAAACACCAGAGTGCAATCTAAACAACAGTGGTGTTTCTTTCCCTGAGAATGAGTGCACAAACTAATGTCCACTGTACTTATTTACTATAAATGCAAATATGTATTATTATTATTATAGTACATTTTGTCTCATTGTCCTATTCCAAAAAAATATATAATTTAATTGAGATTCATTCATTCATTCATTCATATTCATTTATTTAGTTCTCTTCTTTCGAACTCACCTTTGACCCCTTCTGCGTCACAAAGGTTTAGTTATAAACCTTATGCTGCCTGGAGGTGGCATGGTGGCTTAGTGGTTAACGCTGTCACTTTGTACCTCCAGGGTCGGGGTTCAATTCCTTGCCTCTGTGTGCATGTTCTCCTTGTGCTGTCCACTTGAGCCCCAGTGGACTTGGGAGACACCATAATGGCAAAATTTCAAAACTAGCATAAACTGCATGCCTTAGGACTGTGGAAGGAAACCCACAAACTAAAGTACTTCTGCACTGCTGCACCAGTGTCTACACCAGTGTGATGAAGTGAGCTGGTGGCACCAAGAACAGCACTGTGGGTCTCACCCATCATCTGTACCACTTTATTCTGTTACAGGGTCACGGATTGCTGGAATCTCAAAAGACTTAGGGCACAAGGCAGAGTACACCCTGGGTGCCAATCCATAGCAGGGCGCACACACTTTCACACACATTCACACACTAAGGGCAATTTAGGAATGGCAGTTAACCCAATCTATATGTCTTTGCACTGTGGGAGGAAACCGGAGCACATGGAGGAAACCCATCAAGCACAGGGGGAGAACATGTAAAATCAATGCACACAGACCCCGAGGTGGGAATGGAACCAGGAACCTGAAGGTGTAAGGTGACAGTGCTTAACCACAAAGCCACAAAGCATTGTGAGTAATGTAGGAAATGATTAACTAGGGAGAATTACATGACCATGTCCAGAAAAGATATGTATACTAAAAAATAAATCTTGGACACCATTTAAGATGTCCATCATAAAATCCTTACATTTACAGATCATGTTTCAGAGCATCATTCTTCATTGTACTGCAAGAATAACACAAAAAAAGCATAGCATATTTTGTTGTTTGTTTTTTACAAAGATTCATAGAAAATACATATATAAATATAAAACAAGTATATGTTAAAGTATATAAATATATAATTTTTTTTATTTATTTTTTTTTAAGTTGTGTGGGTGGAAACCAGTTAAATGCAAGAACTACAAGAAAAGGAAGAACAAAAGGAAGAGGAAGCAGTGCAACACATTGAATTAATTAAAGACTGGTGACATTAATAGAAACATTATGCTGGATATTAACTAATGTATTCAGATAGGTGACAAATTAAAGTGAAAGTCGTCTCTGTTGGTGGTATTTAGCTGACATGATGTGAATCCACTTATCGCATTACAGAGAAAGGTCACTGCAAATCAATACAAAGTTCTTTTGAATGATCACCTATGTCCTTTATCTCACAGCTCTAAAACATGCAGAGCTCCACTAGCATCTCTCTCTCTCTCTCTCTCTCACCCTCTCTCTCTCTTTAGAGGAGCATTACTGAAAAAAGAAAATGCTGGCCAATTTTCAGGTACATGAAAGAAGAGCCTTTGAGGACCCTCCAAAGTGTGTGTGTGGTGCTACACGGGGTGCTGGCCTTCATCTTGTCTTGCTTCACTTTAATTAGCCCAGAGAAAATTGGGCTTTTCTTCTTTCCACTCCTGGCTGTCTCTTTTGTTCTGACGTGCCTCAGATGGAGCAGGGCCCAATGACGGTACGCGCCTCTAATGATAAAACCCAATAAAATACAGATCTAAGGTGTCCTCAGATCCATGCTTTACATATGCTACAGGGCAAATCCGCAAGCAAGCAATAATTCTTTTGTTAAAGTTTCCAAAATATCAGAAGTCAAGAATAAGTCAATTTGCCAGCAAGAACCATAACACGGTATGATTATTGACATCCAGCTGAGGTGGATGAAGAATGTCCAGCCACACACAATGTTCTGTGCAGAATTGAGCTCCTGGGATGAGAACGCTGACACTAAACACATGGGCTCATAAAGTCATTATCTAGCTTCTAATGTTATACCTGCTGAAATTTAAGGAATGAATGCTTCGAATATGTCGGACTCTTACTAAAGGCAAAGCAGGAGATGATGAATGAATGGGGAGCGTCAATCAATTGTACACCATTCTTGTAGGTAATTAATGCAACCCCTTTTGATAATGTTAATTAACAAATGACTGTCCATTATCATTAACAAATGTTTAACTTCACAATAATCCTTTGATGAAGCATATTACCTTAGTCAGAGAATACCAGTGTGCATTTCTCGTTCATTCATGACAGCTAATTCATCGTGGTGCTATGCTCAAACCCTTGTGGAATATTTCACGGCAGAAAAGATAGTAATGGCTATGGAGGCACGGAATACGTCCCGGTGTCACGGTGTGAGAATAATACTGCTGCTTCGTCATTTGTTTGAAAAATCTTTCTCCATCACCCTTTATAACGTCTTATCTTTATAGATACACTGTCATTCCGGTGTCAGGAAAGTGCAAAAGCGTGTGGTATTTAAATGTTCTAAATGTATCCGATTCGTCTTTTAACAATAGATATTGTCAAAAAGAAGTCTTACAGAAACCCAGGCGGAGATTTAGATCCCTAATGAGCAAACCAGATGTGACAGTGGCAAGGAACATTTTTTTTCCCCCAGATGACATTAAAATGAAATCTTCGAGGAGACAGATTCAAAGGGGAAGGTATCAGATAGCTAGTCATGATTTGAAACCGTACAGTGCGAAGCTGTAAAAGCACATGAGTGTGCAAAAAAACTAGTCTTTCTGTTTGTATAGCAGCAGTTATTAAGTACAAATCAAATCCAGAATATCCAGGTGAGATTATGCACATAAACTGTGTTGTGTGAAGTGCAAATCTGTAGGTTGTCCTTGCCGGGTCTGTCTACAGAAGATGAAGGTGAGTCAGAAGCTCCAAGCAGGAGTATGAGCATCAGGATGAATCAGGCGGTAAGAGGAGACACAGCGGTAGAAGTGTGTCAGGAGCTAGCAACCACATCACATCAAGCAGCACCAGGATTGCATGTACAGCTCCTGGTGTGTGTGTCAGAGCCTGAGAGAGAGAGATTATTAGGGAGTCTATTATCATGCAGTGATTAAAATGGCGTACATTGCCAATGGTGTTTGCAATAAGGTATATTTATGTGGCAATACATAATTGGCCTAAATACCATTACATCAGTCAATAATGATGATGTTTTACAGGGAAAAAAATCTATCCACATGATATTCATACATGAAGATACACAGTGGTTAAATGGTTAAATAGTTGGCTGGCTAATGAGAGATGTACATTACAGTATTAGAAACACTTGCTCATTCATGCAGGAAAAAAAATGTTTTGTTGACGAGAGAAAGAGAGAGAGAGCAGACGAGACTGCACACATTGAAGCTGCAACACAAAGGACCGCACTTGTTCCTAGGATTAAGACATTTAACATTTTACTGTGTGCATGGAGTTTGAAGGCTCTCCCTATGCTTGATGGGTTTCCTCCAACAATCCATTAGGCTAACCTGCATTTCCAAGTTGCCTGTTGTGTGTGAGTGAGTGTACTGTATGTGTTTGCGTGTCCTGCAATGTAAAGGATAAACGCTAGTCATTTCTTGTGCCACATGAAGGTGGTGAAGTCAGTATTCGGCATCTGCAAGTGATGGTGTAATGACGATGTAGGATTGTTTTTTTCTTGGAAAGTCCTTAACACCCATCACACATCATTTGAAACCAACAGACTATCTAGGTATCATTGCTGATCATATCCATTTACAAAGTTTACACACGTACGTCGGCCATGATAAAATGTCACAAAGCACAAACGGTCTCAAACCACCCCCCTGGATTCTTCTAAGATGAGTTTATATGTTTGTGGTACTAGGTACGTAACTGTGTGTAGCTAAATCAAGAACTAGACTCGCCAGTCCATTCTCCTTGTGATTTGACATTGTGCAGAGTGCCTTGGGATGTGTAGTTAATTATTGCTAATGAACTGCTCCCTATAGCTCCTCCTGCTGCTGTCTGCTGCATGCCCTGATTAAAATATTCATTTGAGCACTGTGTATATTCGGGCTAGCTTTTACTTCATTATACTGCACCATGAGTAATGCCTAATTGGTCAATGGTTGATCTAGTAGATCCAAAGCAAATTTAATGAGTTTCACCCTTAATTATGGCAATATTCTTATGGCACATCAGTATAACATCAAGTCTTGTGTCCCCTATAGACATGTGCCTGATTTGGGGTGGGGGAGACTGGAAATAAGCCCAAGCGCTAGTAATACCATCATCACTCATAGTTAGCAGTGACCAAATACAATCAGAGCCATATCAGCTCCTTGCTTGGTTGACAGCCATTGAAGAGTATCCATACAGCTACTAATGGCCAGTGATGGATGGATTGTTCCTCTGGGCCTGATATTGTATTCGTCTCTTTCCCTGTGTGAGTGTGTGTGTGTGTGTGTGTGTGTGTGTGTGTGTGTGTGTGTGTGTGTGTGTGTGTGTGTGTGTGTGTGTGTGTTTTTTCTTTCCCCACTCATTTCCCTCACGACTGCCTGTTGATGCTTCATGCAGCTGCTGGATAGTAAATGATTTCCTGTCTATGATAAATACTCTGGGGCTTTTTTTTTTTTTTTTTTGCTGTAATCTACTGCATCATTGACTGATCCACAGACTGCAGCTTTCCCATTCATTGTTTTCCCTCTTTCAGTAAAAAGGGGATGATCATATTTAAGCATTGAAAAAAAAAATCGGTTTTCATAAACATAAAAGCAGTTTTATAAAATCTGTTTTCATAATTGGCCATTAGGTCCAGTGGAGAAAAGCCACACGATCTTTTAACAAAATCCTGTGGTCTTGAATTAAAGTAAGAGTTTTTGTATGAAGGGTGGGCTCAGTTTGAAGTACTTGGCAGAGGTTGAGATCTGTGACTGGAAGGATTTTATGAACCAATGAGGCATTAGGTGTGTATGTATTAGGCAGGTGGCTAGCTAACCTTTATTAAAACCTCCACCACTAAGTGTGACATTAAACTGGTTTTAAAAGTCATTTTAGATAACAGGATTCAATCCAAATGCCATGTGGGCCAGAAGATTTATTTTTTTTTAACCATCACTACATGGAAGCACTTTTTTTTTTCGATTGCAGTAGTTGAGTTGATTAAAACTTTTAATTAAATTTAAACCATTCTGGCCTACAGACCATATGTTTGACACCTCTGAAACAGTTGATGACAGACAAAAGTGTATCATTACAGCCTGTCCACACGGAGATGCGTTTCGCTGTATACGTATAAATTTTTTATCGTATTGGCGTTTCATCCACACGGATCCGGCGTTTTAGGAGACTGAAACCGCTATTTTTTTAAACTGGGTCCCAAGGTGGATAAATCTGAAAACGCGACTCTTGCGGTTTCGTGTGTACAGCCAATCCGTATATTTTGTGAAACGATGATCTGTGGTCTGCCTGGATGCGCTTGGTGGCTGGGGATGGTTTCCATGAAGACTGTCCTATCATCGCTTGATGCTCTGGGGACCTGTGACTTCAGTTGTTCGATAGCTCAGGACTGGAATCTCCTACAGTCTACCTGAGCCTCCGGGAACAGACTGGACTCCTTTTAATTTTAATTTTAACACATCTCCTGTTACACTGAACTTCCAGTACACATTATTATGCTGATCATTCTCTGCTATCCGTTATCACCCAGATGAGGATGGGTTCCCTGTTGAGTCTGGTTCCTCTCAAGGTTTCTTCCTATTACCATCTCAGGGAGTTTTTCCTTGCCACCGTCGCCCTCGGCTTGCTCATCAGGGACAGGATCAGGATCTTATCATTTTGATTCATACACATTGCATAAAAACTTACTTCTTTTTATTGTGTAAAGCTGCTTTGCGACAATGTCATTGTTAAAAGCGCTATATAAATAAAATTGAATTGAATTGAATGATGTCATGCGCATGCTCAAAGTCTTCTTCTCCGTGTATAGTGTATCTCTATGGCAGAATTACAGCGCCCCATACTGGTCTGGCATATATATATACTACACCGTTTTCAGTGGTTTCGTGTGTACGCAGATATTTCTTGAGACGACGCCGAACGAGGAAAAAAAATGATCGGATAGGGAACGCACTGGCTTTGTGTGGACGGATTGTAAGTGAGAAGGTGTGGTTGACCCCATTGCCAGGGATGATGAATCTGTGAAGGTCTTAAAATGCACTCTGTGAAAACAGAATATACAGTATGATAGTAAAATAAACAGTGAAATCATAATGTTTGTATTTAAAGAAATTGTATAATCAGGCTACTTTATGGAAAGTTTATTTTATTGGCTAAATATTGTAATTCATAAAAAATTTTCATGAATTATTTTCATCTTTACTAAGATTTAGTCCTAAATTTAAGAGAATTTTTTAAGAAAATGGTATAATTCTAAGAATTTCATCATTAGGGGCAACTTTTGGGCTTAAGAAGGGCAATTGTATAATCATTACTACAGGCTACTTCTTGCAAAGTTTATGTTATAGGCTAAATATCATAAAGTGAATTAAAACAGCCAAATTTTGAAAATGTGAACCAATTTCCACACAGTAGTTACTGTATTTAAGTTTTCACATTTATTTACCATACTGATTTTATTACTTGTTATCCATTTTAGATTGATGGGAGCAAAATGTCTCAGCTTTTACCAAGTTTACGTGATTGCAGGACAGTCTGTTTGCAGGATGGTATGTAGCCAACAATCCAAGATGGCAGGAAGTAAATCAACAAGAAAACTATAGTGCACAGAAGAGCAGTGCTTACTTTTAGCTTTACATTCAGTGTTTGGAGAATATTTCATCTTTCCGCCATTTTGTCCCATGCTATAGAAACTCTTAAGCCTCTTAAAAGTCCTCATCTCTACTCTTAACTATTTTTACCTTAGGAGCTGTTTTTAGGGCTAAGATGTTTCATGAATCATTTTTATCTAAACTAAG
This sequence comes from Clarias magur, assembly GCA_013621035.1. Lineage (NCBI taxonomy): Eukaryota > Metazoa > Chordata > Actinopteri > Siluriformes > Clariidae > Clarias > Clarias magur. The sequence goes on along the minus strand of QNUK01000007.1, from coordinate 1,542,473 downwards.
ATTTATTCCTAAATTTAAGGGGAAATTCTAAGAAAATGTCATAATTCTAAGAATTTTCTTAGAATTTCGTCACTAGGAGCAACTTTGAGGCTTAGGAAGCTTTGTGAATACGGGCCCTGGACCTCAACTAATACAGCCGACTTTCTGCTTGCCGCCCTCCACAGCAAAATTCCCAAGCATATTTTGACTAAAATCGCATCCATTCATTGAAATGAATGTGAGTTATAAAACAAATATGATGTGTTTAAACTCGAGCAAAGACGCATGTGTGACATTTCAGAGGACAGACATGTATGCATTAGAGTCAGATAAAAGTCACTTGTAATTATGAATGTAAACCGTCATGACATGCAAATCTGATCTGACCAGAAAAATCTAAATTGAACAATGCGGCTGTTTATTGAAAATTAAACCGATGACTGGCTCTGGCCTGAACTGCTGGATGGAAAAAATGAAAATACATAAGTATTCTTTCATTTACAACAAAAAAAATAGTGCAAGCACATTTGCCTAGATTTTAAACAAAAAAGTAAAAAGGTATTTTTGTAAATTGGTACAAACACAGGTTGTTAAAGACTTTTAATCCTAGGGGGACATGGTGGCTTAGTGGTTAGCTCTTGCACATCCAGGTTCTGGGTTCGATTACTACCTCTGGGTCTGTGTGCATGAAAGTTGCATGTTCGCCCTGTGCTTGATGGGTTTCCTCTGGATACTCCGGTTTCCTCCCACAGTCCAAAGACATGCAGGTTAGGCTATTTTTTTTTTTTTTTTTCAAAATTGTCCATAGTGTGTGAATGAGTATATGAGTGTGTGTGTGTGTGTGTGTGTGTGTGTGTGTGTGTGTGTGTGTGTGTGTGTGTGTGTGTGTTTGTGTGCCTTGTATAAAGGTTTAAGCCCGAGTGAGTGAGTAACCCTTAGTAGTTATGTTTTGCTTTACATTTGACTAGCACCATGTGATAGCTACTGATCCCATGGATCTTAATCCAGTCCAGACATTTACCCTTTCACACTCAGCTGAACACTGACACACCTGTTTCTAGCTTTGTTCCAATCATTCTCACTACTTAAAGTGTCTCTAATGATATTTTTCTCTTTCTTCTACCTTGTGACAGAGTCTGAAACACTTATTTTGAATTTGATATTTTAAAGAGGACATTTTTTTTTGCCCGTTTGTCTTCAAGCATACAGTATCATTTGACTTTTTTTTTTTTTTTTTTCAAACAAGCCATGTTATCATATAGCTAATCTCTAAACCTAAAACAAAAAAGATCTGAGAATGCTTTTTGATCTATCTAGTAGCTGGGCCAATACAGCTAAATCATTTCCATAAATGTACTGCAGTACTTTTCAAGTACTCAGTTACTTTTCTGTATCCGTATCCACACCGCGGTCTACCAGTTTGTCTATATTGACAAACCCATGCTGGATAGTTACCTTATTACGTCTAGTTTCACAGAAATGAAAGCAGGCGTACTCTAAATCTAATACAGGTTTCAGGAGTAAACCAACATTCTACCTTGAAAGAAGTGAAACGACTGGAAAATTGTGCACATACATTCTTTACGGCGTAATTTACGTTTCTCGGAATGAGTAGACAATAAACCTTCATGGCCACATGTGTTCCATCAAGCAGCCATTTCTCTCTCTCTCTCTCCCCTGCTCTCTCTCTCTCTCTCTCTCTCTCTCTATCTATCTACACTCTACCTGCTCCCACCATCCTGTAGATTCACCTTATAATTCAGGAATTAAAACAATACCATGCTGAAATGTGTATCATTCCCTGCAGTTTAAAATGAATAAATAAATACATTTTAAGGTCAGACTTTTTTTTTATGAAAAAAAGAAAAGAAAAAAGCTTAACATTTATTTGAAGCTCATCGTTCTTTGCCTCTGGTCTACATCTGGCATGATTCCTGACCATGTGAATACCAGCTGAGGGGGCACAATCCAGAGCTTTTAGTGTGCCATGCTGCATGGCTGTTTAATGCACAGTGACAGCGTCATTCAGGAATACCTATTCATGGCAGCTAATTCATCAACACACTGATAGCTTACATACAGGCAGCATAATTTGCCCCCACCTTAAATAGGGCTCATTGGCAAATGATTTATGACTATGTCACCACTTAGGGGAAAAAAAAAAAATCTGTTGGGTGAAGGTATGCTTATGTATTGCTTGTGACCTGGATTCAGTAGAGCGACATTTTGATAGGACAATGTTCAATATGTACAATATACAAACAATATGTCATTGTTATGTTTTAAAAAATAAAGTAAAAAAAAGAAGAAGAAGCATGAAACAACACCAGAATGAATAACAGTGAGGTATTTAGTTCTAAAAGCAATATTATGTTCTGAACCATTGGAGATCCAAAGATGGGAGCACTCCAGAGCTGATATAATAATAGTCAGGGTTGGAAATGAATACAGAGCCTATGCCGTCATCAACACTGGATGTTAAATGGGAACATATCCAGAATGAGATGCCAGTTCATCACAGAACACCAAGAAAACTAGTTAACACACCCGAGACAGCTAATAACCCAAGCTCAGGATCAAGGAATCGTGACGCTATACGGCAGGTCCAGAATAATTCCAACAAGCCAAATACTAATTTTGAGTGACCACCAGAATATGAAAATCCATGCACAGTGCCACTTTTCTCATCTGTTGCAGGGTGGTGTAATATCACAGTCAGGCTCAGCTAAGCCTTGCACACAGTCAGGAGTAATGGGTAGTACTGAGCACACAGTGGCAGTCCCATGCCCCATTGGCCAGCCAGCATCTGACAGTGGGCACCAGCCATCAGCTGTCTCTTTCACCAAATGTGTTTTTCCATTCCCTCAGCATGGACCATGGCTTCAGGGTTCCGATGGCTCCTAGTCCAGTCTTCTTCCCTCAGGCTCCAAATTCACAGGCCATATCCCTATCATGCCTCCTTTCAGAAATCAATTGCAAGCTGTACAGTACCTACAGTATAATTTCACCCTCGCTCAGTTAATCCTCGTCTGCTTAAGGGGTTTCAGTTTCATTAAAGGTCGTAGTTTTAGCTAGGTGAACCAGAAGCATTTACCAAACTACTGCACCATTAAGCCATTAAGCTGTCATGTGAGCAGGGTTTAGAAATAAATCAGCTCACACCCCTAATTCATTCCTGCCCTTTTACCTGACCTCCACGGTATTACAATGAGGACCATCTAATCCTGCTAGCTAAATAGTTAGCAACCAATCAGCGTGGTGTATAATGACTTAAAAACAGCAATCTTTTTAATGGCTTTGCCGTTTGAAAGGCTTTAATTACTCAAGAAAGCCTGGAGTTCTGCGGATTTGCCCCGGGCTTGTCAAGGCAAAAGGACTGTGAAGCAAAACATGGTTATTTATGATGGCTAGCGGGATGAAATGCAGATATAATTTTCCCATAACATTATCGTCCAGTAAACTTCCCGCACAAATCATACCTTCTTGCCATCGTAAGTCACCGCTAAGGCAAAATAAGTGCTACCTTTTTTTTTTTTTTTTTTTTGTGCACACATTATCTAGATTTTTTTTTTTTTTCAGAAAATATTTCCAGTACCTCCCTCTGACTCTTGTTGTATCAGTTAGCCAATGAGCTTCAGTTTGCTTACTCAGACTTTCCGACTTTCTTTTTTTTTTTTTTTTCCTCCCTCCTCCACGCTCCCAGATTTCCAGCAGCCCACTAGTGTTTTTAATCAATAGAGTTCAGTGGAGGCCCCAGGGGAGCAAGGCACGGTAGGTGAGGAGGTTAATGTGCTGGCAGTTTCAGATACGCCCGTGACATTTCAATCCAGCATCTGTTTTTATCGGGACTGATTTAAAAGGTGGCTGACGGCGCTGTGTGGGCTCTGAGAAATGCGGCTCCCCACTATGTGTGGTCCAGAACACCAGAGGTGTATTTCACTATGGAAATGTCACCTCCGAGTGGAGCATGCGAGAACTGCAGAGAAACACCGGTACCTTCTAATTGGCCTGTTTGATTTGACTCGCTTTGACATGGACCATGGAGTTACATGTTCAACAAGCACCCAGATGGAACTAAATACAAATATATTATTAGGTATTTTTAGAAAGCTTTCCAGAAGGGTTCAAATGCACAAGACTTTTTACTTTAATACAAGACACAGTGGTTCAAATTTTGCTACTAGTATGTTTATGTGTGTGCCGGACTGATCCACAGAGGCTCCACCCCACAACCTACAGCACCCAAAAGATACATCCTGGTTCCAGACACGACAGCATGCCCCTAGTGGTCGTGTGGAGAAATGCCTCAAAGGGTTAGAGCTGCTCGGTGACACAAGGGGAACCTACACAATATTGGGCTTAATGTTTTACATTTTAATGTTAGCAACGATACAGTTTTTATATTTTGGGAAATGGGACCAAGGAGGATTAGTTGGAAAATATCGCAGGCAGGCACAACCGAAAAAGATTTGCCTGTGTGAGCAAGGGTTAAGTAGAATTGAACGTTGATTAATCAGAGCTGAAGCTGAGGAACAGGGCCATGTTGATAGTCTTGGCATTTGTACCTCTGGTCTGCCTTCAAATATTCCCAGGGGACATAATGGTAGTCCCCATTATTCTTTTTATCTGTTAAAAAAAGATAAAAAAGAAACCGATATTTGTAGCACTTTGGATTTTTTTGTGTCATTTGAGTTTAACATCTAATTCTTACTTTCCGAGGCAGAATAAATGAATAAATATCATATAAAGTAAAAAGGATCATTTATAAGAGATGATGGGCGACTGAAATATTGGTACCGAGTTTCAGAAAGAGACTGAGGCTAATGGTAAAGGGCAGAGAGCACCATAGAAACTGTGAGAGAGAGAGTGTAAGAAAAGCTAACTAACTTATAATTATTTGGTGCAGATTAGCAGCAGAGAGACTCAGCCTGCCACTTAAGTTTCGTTTGATATGATATGAAGTACATTTGATATGATCTCTTCTGCACCCGCTGCAATTACCAGAGGAACAACAGGCACACTGTAAATAGACTGCAGCTTAAACGTTCCATTTTCATTCTTCTCATTCAGTGCTGATATTGTCTGCAAATGTCAATTATCAAGAAGAGAGAGGTGCAGTGGAAGAAAAGAAGGCTGGAGGAGGTGGCTGCTCAAGTGAATACTAATGTAACCCTGAATATATTTTTTATATTATTTTTTTTTCCATATCTGTAATGAAAGAAAGCATGGTGGAGCGTTTTGAACTGCATTTGGATATATAGCAAAAGATTGTCCCCTCTTTGAGCTTTGAGCCTCTTGACAGCCTGAACATATGACTCAAGCAGAACCTTTTTAAATAGCTCTTTACAGAAAGGCATGGGTATGAAAGCAAGCCAGATACTGGCGAAAACGAAATAATGTAAAACCTGAGCTAGTTCACTTGAGAGGTGAAGAAATGGTCAGAGATGGGGCGGCACGGTAGTGTAGTGGTTAGCACTGTCGCCTTGCACCTCCAGTGTCCGGGTTCGATTCCCGTCTCTGTGTGCATGGAGTTTGCATGTTCTCCCCGTGGTTGGTGGGTTTCCTCCCACAGTCCAAAGAGGTTAAGTTAATTGGCATTCCCAAATTGCCTGATGTGTGTGTGTGTGTATGTGTGTGTGCCCTGCGATAGATTGCCACCCTGTCCAGGGTGTACCCCGCCTTGTGCCCTAAGTTTCCTGGTATAGGCTCCTGACCCACCGTGACCCTGAATACAGGATTAAGCGGTATAGATGAGTGAGTGAGTGAGTCAGAGATGGCTTCTAGAAAAGAAGCAAGCAGGATGGGAATGTGTGTTAGAATATTAAATGGAAAAATAGGATACCATTCCGGCTAACATTCTAAATGTATGTGCAGGGGTAGTTCAGTGATTAAGGCATTGGACTACTCATCAGAAGTTCACTGGTTCAAACCCCAGCACCACCACGTTGCCACTGTTGGGCCCTTAACTCTCAACTTGATAAAATGGCCGTCTACCAAATGTCATAAATGTACATTGAGGCATATAAAGTGTATCAGTATATGTTTTTATGGTGTTTAAACCCTGCAGGTGTCAGAACCTGAACTTTTTTGTTGTTGTTGTTGTTGTTGTTTTTGCGTGTTTTTTAGCCTTACCACTCTACTACTGCCTTCAGGGACACTGGGAAAAGAATCTAGGAGTAGAAATGCCTGATTCAGCATGGCATGTAAATTCTGACTCTGACAGTTCCTCAGCCTCGGCTACATCACTCGAGTGTATAACTATTCTCAACTAAACTTTTTTGTTTTTGTATATATACTGTATATCAACATATCTAATTTATATATATATAGTGTTTATATATATTTGTGTCTATACTGTATATATAACATATTTGTTTTTTTTCTCTAATGATTTTAGTTTTTTTTTTTTCCTTCATTATAAAAAGCTAGTATGCACATTTTAAAACACTTGTGATAAGTGACCTTGATTAGGGAGTTACAGTACTGAATACTGAATGAAGAAATGGTGTTGCATAGCGATAGAGGTTTATGGTAATGAGCATAGTCTTTGTTTACACTGCTTGCTCATACTAGCATATGTCTAAATCTCCTGATCCTAATGCACACCTGTGAGCTTTTCCTGGATAGAAGAATACCTTTATACAGTATGTAAGAAATGCAGGAATCTAAAAAAAAAAAAAAAAACTCCTAATAAGATATCAATGCTTGCTTACTTTTCTCCCAGTTAAGAAACTCCAACTCGCCCCAAGGCTTCTGACTTATTAAAGTTCAAGTCTTATATGAGAAAAGGCTTAACTAAATGTATCTACAACCTTCTCTTTGCAATAAACTCCTGTGTGAAATTGCAACCCCATAACATCTTTGGTTTAAAAAAAAAAAAAAGGTAGACTAATAAATATTTCCAGCCTCTATCAGTGTGCATTGCCTTGATCTTTCCCTAAAGGACAAAGAGCTGGGTAAACATCATGAAAAATTGAAGGGAGGAATCTCAGCTGACTTGCTAATGTAGCAGCTGCTGAGAGACCAAAACGCTGCGTGGGTCTCCGAGGGACCTTATCCCAATGCGGCATCGCAATCTGCTCCATTTATGCATGATCGACAATAGCCAAAACAAAAAAAAAAAAGAAAAAAAGAAAAAGCAGTGACAGGACTGAAGTCAAACAGGTGGCTATGTGCCACCAAGCTGAGCATGTTGCAGTGCAACAAAGCGTTGTTTGACTCATTCGGGCCAACTCATCTGTGAAGGCTCGTGAGATTGGTACATTATCATGCTTTTGGTGTATGGAAAAAGAAGAGTGGTGTTCTGCAATCTGTGTCCTGTAATGGTGTTCATTAATTGTGTTAATTATCTGTAACCATTATGTAAAGATAATGACCATGATGGGGTAAAACTGTAGCGATCTCTCAGCCATAATACATTCTACATATGCACAGTAGATCTCCAAAGGAAATGAGAGTTCTTCACATTCTTAGTAACCTAAAAAAAAAATTTGTTAGATGATAGTTATGACTATCTAGCAATAAATATTTCTCCTTTATATTTCATCTTTAAGAACATGTTAGTCCAGGCCATCACACATAATGAACCTCGTTGTGTAAAGATACAATGTACATTCATTTCAATCTCCCACACAGACACGTACAGTACACAATCCATAGACATTTAGCTTTTCAAAAGCATACTGATATCAAATGGTTCAAAGTATTCAGGAAGCCCCAAGCGCTGACATGAGATATGAATGCAAACATATGCGTGAATGAATGTGAAGTTCACTCGAGCCAAACATACATAACACAGCTGTAATGAAAAGTCATCTAGAATCAGAAATTTGCTATAAAACATATATATATATATATATATATATATATATATATATATATATATATATATATATAAAATATATGATTTTTTCTACCATTTCATTATAAGATTATTACTAAGGAGGTTTTATATACAGTGTTGGTGTATAAGCATATAAATCAAATAATAAATATTATATTATAAGCAAACGGTCATTTTACCAGTTATTGACTTTATTTAATAATTTACTGTTTGTTGCTTTTTATAGTATTTCTTTTTATAACGCAGAAACATTTTTTTACAGACACTATTACTCTGCAGCAGTTACGTGCAAGTGTACTGTAAAGACTTTTGCACAATACTGTAAATACAAATGAATGTGATAATAATAATAATAATATATAATAATATAATAATAATAATATAAAAGAAAATCAATAAGTAAAATATAATCAAACAAAATTTTAAATAACAATCAAAACTTTTCCCAAGATATCTTCACATTGGTTTGTTTATTTGTTTATTTGTTTGTTTGTTTTGTCCTTTAAAACTGAATTAAGCCCTATTCAGGATTAGTTTTACATGGGAAGGTGAGTTAATGTAATTAATGTAATTGAGTATTTTATTCTAATCCAAATCTATCACATCAATGATTTTTCTTTCGGATTTTGCATGTAGGCATCTGGAAATTTTCTGCTGTATAAATAAACACGGGTAATGTACTGTAAATCCTGTTTGAACTGACATTAACAATTTTCACAACTATTTCATAACATCCTGTCAGGGAAAATAATAATAAATAAACTCACTCCAATTTATGATCTTTGTCCAAAACCATGTGAATTGATATTAAATACACCAGTCTTTCCTGAACTTTATCCTGAACTTTATCCAGTATTATTATGAATAATACTTTAAAACTAATCATCATGTTATAATATCTAGGTGACCATAGATATGTCACATAGATATTAAGTATTTAAGAGGCATTGTGTTGATGATGATGATGATGATGATGATGATTGATTGATGTTTTATTTTATTATATTATTATTATTATTATTATATAATAATAATTAAAATGTGTTATAATAATAATACATAATAAATAAATAATAATTGTTATAATAATAATAATATAATAATAAATAATAATAATATCAAGCTAATATTTCAACAGAATTGCTCTTGTTTATTAATAATCAGCTCCCTTTAAGCATCATAGCACATGTGAATCTTTAGTGGCCTTTAATTTGCCGAAGCAAATCAGAGACAGGTGCTTAACCATCCCCTCGATGTAATCAATAGCTGGGGGGGAAAAAGGAATCAATATGATCTTGATCCTGTGGGCAGTAGAACTCACCAGGAGATAAAGCAAGTAAATCTGTTCCCTCTGGAACTTGCAGTATGCAGTAAAATCGGCGATAATAACAGCGTCGTAAATCAGACGCTCTTACAGCAGCGAGCAAGACAGCAATGTGTTTTTTAGTGTGTGTGTGTGTGTGTGTGTGTGTGTGTGTGTGTGTGTGTGTGTGTGTGTGTGTGTGTGTGTGTGTGTGTGTGTGTGTGTGTGTGTGTGCGTGTGTGCGTGTGTGCGTGTGCATGCTCATAAGCTGTGGTTGGCCATAAATGAACAGTTTCATGTGTGCATTATTAACAGCGTCTTGTGACATTCCATTTCAAACATCACTTAATGAAATGCATTTGCAGATAGTTCACTCACCAGTCGAGTATTTACTGCTTTAATGAAACTACTGACAGAATAAAAAAACACAGGAAACAGATACATTACAAGTATTTGCCTCTGTCTCCACGCTGCATGATGGGTTGGCCTGTTCTCCTTCAGAAGAGCCATAGCTTCTGCTCTTGTCACCTTCATTTCATGGAGCCTTTGATCAGCTCCTGACAGGTGTAGCACTCTTGTCTGGGATCAGGTATATATGTGTGTGTGTGTGTGTGTGTGTGTGTGTGTGTGTGTGTGTGTGTGTGTGTGTGTGTGTGTGTGTGTGTGTGTGTATGTGTGTGTGTGTGTCACAACTAGGCCATTGTTGCATCTTGACGCAATGGCGTGTCCCAGATCCATCCTGAGCTCATGAAGGAATGTCACACTCATTTAAGAGACACACTACTGTTTGTCGAGTTGCTCAACCTCTTGATATCGTATGTAGCATGAGTAGCGTTGTGCGATCTGGTTAGGTGGGGATGAACAGTTCTAGTCCAGATTAAACTTATCCTTCATTGAATTTGGCCTCGTTCAAGATACTATGGTTAGAAAATCATTTTTCAGATTATAAAAAGTCATCTCTTAAACTTATTATTACATGTTATTGATTTTTGTCGATTGACAATAACTGCATTATCTTAAACTTAGTAGCTTGAGGAAGGCATAAGTCTACTTGGCACAATCACGTCATTATACAGTAAAATATACAGTATTGAGACTAATGTACTTTTTTATTTTAAATGATGCCATTATGCAATGATATTTCTATGCAATATCAATAAGTACAGACTCATTTTTCCTTCAAAGCCTGCTGGATCTTCTTCAATCCATACCTGCTTGATTTGCCTCCTGAAGATCATATACTGTACACAAGACAGTACTTGAGCTCTTGAGTGCTATGTCATCTTTACCATTGTCCAGAAGTTTTCTGAATACCATTATCATATAGCCAGTTTTTCAATTGATTAGCACAAATCTTCAGCCAGATATGCTCATGCTAATTTGTTAAATCATCTGGTTTGTGCTATAATACACTTAATACCTTTTGTCCACCAGTGTGTAACCTGTTTCAATATGACATGCGTAACAATTTTCTTCAGAAACCTAAAAACCAAATTGTATTAAAATCAGTTTTTCACTATTAAGAATAAAAATAAACAGTATTAAACAAGTATAATTTTACTATAATAATAATTAATAATAATAATAATAATAATAATAATAATACTAACTCATGAAACTTTCAAACAAATTCTTATCCTTAACAGATTAATTTCCCAAAATGTAAATTATTGATAGACTTACATTGCTGTGATTTAATAATGAAATTGAAAGTGTGCATTTATTAATAGTACATGTTTTTTTTTCTTGATTAAATTATAGAAAAAAAAAATTCAGTAAAGTATTTCCTTCAAAAGTCTTTCCTTTGATAGTCTCCTCAAAGTGAAAAAAAGGCTTTTCCAATTCTAATAACATCAACAAACTTCATATTTAAAAATAAAGGTTTGACGCGGTATCCCTATTAAATCTGCAAAGCCTCATTTGCATAAAAAAATGTCAATTTCTGAATTATTAGGAATGTCAAAATCTGAAAAATTTTATCAATTGTATAAAGTATTTAATTACAGTACATACTCCGGTCAAGCTGAATATTTGAGTGTTTTGATGTTTGAATGCACAATATTTTATGCGTTACACATAATTAATTAATTAGCAACACGTACAGTGATAAAAACAGCGTAGGCGTGCACAACTGTGAATGGAAATAAAAGCTGATTTAATTCGGCACGGCATTAAATCAGACATAATGTTTGTAATATAGGGTTTCAAAATGTATTTATTTGTGATAGGGGAAAAAGAAGTTAATGGTTGTAGGAAACTATGTAATATTTCCAACTATACAAAATAATATATATGTAAAAATGATGCTATGAGGCTATTTAAAACCACTGGAGACAACCACATTATTTTTAATATGCTTTTAATCATAGACTGCAGTCATGGAGGCTACAGTACTCGTAGTATTCTTGTCTGAGTGGATACTTGATATTCAAGGGAAACGATCTGTACGTCTCCGAGAAAGCCTGGTTTTCTTTTAGAATTTTCTTCAGCCTTAGATTTTCTTTGATTTATTTTTTTTTCCCCTTCATGTTTAACCTTCAGGTTTTTCACAGTACTCAATCCTGCATGATTTCCATCTTTTCTTGACCTCTTGATCTCTGAACTTGGGCTCTGGCTTGCGATACACACACACACACACAAACATATGTGCACACACAGACAGGACAAAATAAACCATCATAAGAACATAAATGCATGCAGGAAAGATGAGCACATGAGCTAATATTTAATGGCAGGAGAACAGAGAGAGGAAAAAAACATTAAAGCAGTTCCTATGTCAATTCAAGGATAAACCATTCCAAACAACATGGATTCATCATACACATGCATTTCAATGAGCAGAATTCATTTATTTGAAAGGAACCCAGGGGTGATTTCCTTCATGGCCTTCATTTATGCATTAGTTCTCAGCATGATGATTTTTTTCATGCCTTTTTTTTTTTAAACTTGGCTGTAGTTCCAGTGTTAAAAGTGCTACAGATGCAAACAGTCATGTTCTCACCTGTTCTGCGTCCAGCAAGGCTGTGCATGTCGTTTTGATTCTCTTAACGAGTTATCGATCATTTTCTTGCTTGAAGAATTGTTGACAACCTTTTTTTTTTCTATTACCCTTAAAATAATTTTTCACTACACACACTCGTTACTTTATAAGACATGAAATACAGGTAAAGACTTATCAATGTAAACAAAGGTAATCTACTCTAGGAAATTATATGAAGAATGAATCGAGCACTCAAATAATTATGTATAAAATACTTAAGTAGAGTCCCTTAACATTAATAAACCTGAGTGAAATTTAACAGCTTCAGTTTGCAACGTGAACCAGCTCAGCGTCTGTAGCAAGTCGTCTGTTACGGTTCATCCAATGACATGCATTTATGTAAATATTCAGCTGAAGGCAGCTCATTGAATCAGAGTCTAGCTACAGGGCATGAGGCATTAGCTCGGAAAGTAATGCCAAAGTACTGAAAGAGATAATCCAAATCTGCAAAAGCCTCTCCTACATCATTGCATGCATCGCTGGAAGCCCTGTGTAATCATTTATTTTTATTTTCAGCAAAATTGCTACTGGTGCTACGTCTGGTCATGTGACATGGACAAATTTTATTTTCTCCCTTGTTTATCCTGTAAATAGCTTAGTGCTCGTAGGTCAAAAGGAACAAATAACAATCTACACTTCCCAGACACTTCATTAGGAACACTTCGATAGTACTGTGTTGGATACTGTACCCTTTTCCCCTTTAGATATGGCTTCATTCTTTTGTTGCATGCATCAAGGTGCTGAAAGCATTTCAGTTTGGTCCATATCGACGTAGTAACATTAAACATTTGCTACAGATTTGTCGACTGCATATCCATGATGAGACACTCAAAAGGAAAGTTGAGGAAAGGTAGTTCACCATTATGTCCTAGAAACTAGTTTGAGATAATTGTAGCTTCGTGAAATGATGTCTTATCGTTCAGTCATAAAGGGATGGACATGGTCAGCAACGATACCCAGGTAGGTTGCGGCATTTAAATAAAAAATGCTCAGTTGGTACAAATGAGCCCAACGTGTGCCAAGAAAATATTCCCAACACCATAAAACCACCAACAGCAGCAGACTGAATTGTTAATGCTTTCATGTTGTTTCCACCAAGTTCTGACCCCTTTTGATGTCCTGATGACCTCGTCAACATGCCTAAATGCCTTGATGGAGACATTTGCACACACCCTGGACATTTCCATTTAATTTCCATTTTATTTCAATTCAGTTACTGTAGCTAAAGTTTTTTTCTATATTTTATTTCTTATTTTATTCCATCACTTATTTCTCATTGTTAATTTTTTTCTTAAGGTCACAGGTGGCCCTATTAGCATTTACTGCATACCGTCCTGTGTATGACTGTATGACTGTGCATGTGATAACTAAAATTTAAATTTTATTTGAGTTGCATGTGATTGTCTGATTAAGCAATTGTGTTATACCTACTACTATTTTTTTCTTGACCTTTAACCAGCCTGCACAGCTAACACTCTGACCTCCTCATCGCTATTCTTCAATCCTGACATTCTGCATTGGCACAAGGTCAAAATTTAAAGAGGCGAAAGCAACCAATTCTTTTTCTATTTCATGGAAAAACTTCGACAACAAACAGCAGCGTTTTAATTTTATCAAGCAATCCGAGAAGAATCTACAATACCCAGTGCATTGAATTTAGCCACGCTGGCCTGTTCCTTTGCGTCCTCATTTATATGACTTCCCATCACTTATTTGGCTGCAGCTCTGATGTTGAGATCTTCTTCAGACACAAATATTCATGTTGTCTCACCTGCTTTGTGTATACCAAAGCTCAGAGTCATACTTTTTCTTTTCTCTCATTCATTTAATGAAGTTCGTTTGGATGGTTATGCATAAGACTGCGCTGCCAAGTAATGTCTCCTGGTACATAGATACACCATGTAGCAAAACCTCCACCACGCCAGCAGCTGCTCGCAATCAAAATCATATCAAATGCATGTCCTCGGTTTATTTACACTCGAGATGGTTCAATTAAACTAAAAGCCTGCAATCATTTCCTCTCGCTCTTGGTACTAGTGAAGTCTTCGGAGAACTCTGACACGTTGAACAAAGTTCTAACGCAAGTGTCAGGATAAAGTGGGTTGTTTTGATCACCATAGCTCCAAGATTCTGTTGGATTTAAGCACGCCAAGACGTCTCTAGTGATTTGTTTGCCATTAGTCTGAAACCTTAAAGCAGTTTAATTTCATTAAAGGGCAACAATGACAACACTGTAAATGGGCTGATTTTATTATTTTATTTATTCATTTATTTATTTTTGAAAGCTATACATTGCAACATGCTGGCTTTGTTCCTTGATTTATTTCGGCTCAAATCCTTAAACGCTTGTTCTAATTTCACGAGGTTTGTTCAGCCAAAGAATGCAACATAAAACAGCACGTGTGTATGACATTTCACTTTTTTGATGTGCAGTAAATTATAAACGTTACTACGCACCTAGCTCCACCTGCTACACAATTAAAAACAGCTGGATCAGCAGCTGTGACCAAAAGTATTGTTTTGTTTTTTTTTCTAGTAGTATTTTCTTCAAAAACAGCTGAATCCAGTCAAAAGGACGTCTACAGGTACACATACAGATGGTTTCTTTACTGCTCCTGCTTCCTTCACTATAATCCAACAGTTTTCTAGTAGGTTTAGGTTGGAAGCTTGACTCAGCCCATGGCTCCAGAAGCTAAAATACCGTTGCCACATAGTCAGTTTTTCACTAGATCTTCAGTTAATTAGCACGACTCGTCAGCCAGATAGCCTAGAACTAATTAGGGGAATCACCTGCTTTGTGCACAAGGAGGACTAACACATGGCATATGCTGTCTTAATGCTTTTGGCCACTGTGGATAGTAATCCACAATCCTTTTTACATACTTTCCAAGTTTAGTTAGCTTGTGCCAACAGAAATCGGTAGCTTCAGATTCTCCCAGTAGCGCAAAGGATTGGAAGCCAAGGTGATCTTCCCATGCTGTATGCCATCTGCTTCACTGTTTAATTAATATGTGTGCATTCTGAGATGCTTTTCTGCTCACCACAATCGCAAAACGTGAGAAAACGTATCCTTTGCAGGCCAAATACATAGAATTAAGGAAGCCAACCACTTGGCCATGTTTTATAACAGTTCACGTCATCGTGAAATGATGTTTGGGAGGGTGATACTGCACGGTTTTGATTACTGGATTGGTTAACGCCTGTCTATATGCTGACATAACACCTAGAGCATCTTAAACCAAATTTCAGGTACTTTGACAAGTATGTATTGTCATGGCATTCCAGCAAGGGTCCCATAAACCCATTTACATCAAAAGTCAAAATATTGTTATAACATCTAATAGGGTGAGAAACAGGAAAAGAAATATTATCTTGAACAATCCTACAGTACTTAGTTGCAAAATCTACAAAGTATATGGCTTGGATGAATACAGTACAGGAACATCCTGATGTGCTCTGATATCAGGAAATCCCTAGATGTTACTGTATACCCAGACTCTGCAGTCTAAAACGGACATCTTGTTGACTGAGAAAAAGCACACTGGCATATGGTTCAGTAGCATATGTGTGGACAAGATGGAAGATGCTGGCCTCTCTCATTCTATCAAGATCCAGAGTGTCCCCAAGAAGCAGATGGTAAAGCCCAATCTGGAACTGAGTTCCGTGGGGTAGCACTATGACACTGTCTGTGTCAGAAAAATCTGTATGTGTAATTGTTTTCAGATTTCAACAGGAAACATCTGTGGCCTAAACTGGAACTTCTGGAAACAGAGAAAGACTGGTTTGACTTAATGCTGGATTTGCCATGTCAGAGCTTCAGAGGTCCCCAGTTTGTCCCTGAGCTCATGTTACTCTCTGTGTGGAGTTGTGCAACTTGTGTTCCTAGGGGCTTACTTTGGGTTCTTCAGTTTCCCCCATTCTCCAACTCATGCAGGTGACTATGCTGGACAGGGCGCACACATACACATACAGTGTGAATCAGTGTGTAAATGCCCTGCAATGGACAAGCATCCTACAGTAGCTGGTCTGAATGTTGCTGCTTTGTGCACGGTGGTCATCATCGTTTCCAACAAATGCTCTCCAGTACATCATGAGTGGGTTCTGTGATCTTCGCTCATTCGAGGACATCGCATTTTTACTGTATTGTGTGTATATTCTGGTAAGACTCCCATATGAGAACCGTGCGGTGTCGCTCTTTTACCAAACATCTTCCTTTTTCAAGACATTGATTAGGTTCAGTAGTTATCAGGTGCTAATAAACAGAACCAATGAGAAGAAATTACAACCCGCACAGCACTATAGTTCGGATCTGAGCGGGTTAAAGTAATTGCAGGGTGTAAAATTGAACTTCTGCCCAGTATATTAAAGTGTGAACAGAACACAATAGGCTTTATACGTTAATAATTAGTAAATCATCGGCTTAAATAGATACAGCAGCCAGGGGTTTATCCGGAGTCTGTTCCAGGATTTCTAATTCAATTTATTCCATAGTGCTTTGTCATGGACCTCATCCCCAATTTATATACACTTCTTTGCAATGTGTGGACTCATTAGTCTTTTTCAATGTAGTCTTTCTTAATCCTTGTTTGGGTATCAGTGAGTCTGTGATCTTTTCCTAGCTTGTTGTTGTTGACATTCAATTTGCATTATTGCTAGATAGAGGTGGAGGATCCTCCACAAGGGGGAGCTATTACTTAAGCACATTTTGCATGATTAATTGCGTAAATGTCGGAAACCGATCTGATCTTGCCAAAAAACTTTTTTGCAAAAATTAACCTTTTTGTTTATGATGTAAAAGACCTGAAATACAGTCTATACACGTTCTAAAGCTGCACTACTAATTTTTAGCTGATATTGCGCTGATCATTCACATAATGCAGCAATCACTCATTCACTCACTCACTCACTCACTCACTCACTCATCATCTATACAGCTTAATCAAGTACGCAGGGTCGTGGGGGGCCTGCAGATTACCCCAGGAAATGTAGGGCATGAGGCGGGTTAAACCCTGGATAGGGTGCCAATCCATCGCAGGGCATATATTCCCATAGTCATTCACATACTATGGGCAATTTGGAAATGCCGGATTAGTCTAATCTGCATGTCTTTGGACTGTGGAAGGAAACCGGAGTATCTGAAGGAAAACCACCAAGCATGGGGAGAACATGCAAACTCCATACACACAGAGGTGGGAATCAAACCTGGACAGGAATCCCAGAAGACTTAGGGCATGAGGTGGGGTATACCCTGGATGGGGTGTCAATCCTATTTTTTGCACAATCTGCACTATTTATACCTGTCATTTGAGGATGATGTGTGTTTACCTTTTATTAAATACTAGAACTGTTTTAAATACCCTAAAGAAAACTTTAAATAATTAAATGTTGGATAATATCTATAAAATGGGGTATCTAGATGAGAGTAGAGGTATAACTTTACATGCATTAGCTGATCTGATGTAACTTTTTTTTTTTTTACACTTTTTGCATGTTGTTTATTAAGAAAAAAAAACAGTAATACTAGTAAACACAACATTTCATTTAATTACCATATGAATGCATGTGAAGATCTAATTGCTATTTCCCAATCTGCAGCTATTGAAGTAAACCTAAAATGGGACTGCATCTCAAGGGTGGTGAAGCAGCACTGCCGGGGTCGTGTCCCCAGACAGAGGCTCACTCCAGGCTATAGCTTCGCACTGAAGGCCATATAAATTATACACACAAGCAAAAAGGACACATATAGTCTGAGGGGAAAAGGCCAGGGTTTCAAGCACACGCCATAGAATACGTAAAATGCAAGGTATAAAATTTTTAATAGTTAAAAGTTCAGGAACTTTTTTTTCTCTTATACTAGATGGATCTATCAGAATGAGGAAAGAGCACAAATTACCCACTGGACACCATTACTGTACTGACTTTCAGGCCAGAGGATGAGTGCAGAGCTTATCATGTGTTTGGTTGCCACCGCTCATCCAAGTTGATTTCTGGTGCTTTATCCATATGATGTAGTGTATGCTCCCTGCAAGTACTTCAGAAAATTCAGTTCATGATCTTAGGAAATACAGCAGACATTGATCACCCTTCAAGATTTGAAATGCCTACAAATGTCCAACAGCTCAATCAGGGTCTTGTTTGGGCAGTTAACTGAGCAATGCAACTGAGTCTCAGTCTGGTTCTGAAAATCATCAACAGTCAGGGTTTGTATTGAAATGGTGCTTAAATTCGACAGTATGAGATAATCTCCAAGGAATTTTGCACAATCTGCCAAATATCATTAGTCCTGTTCCTGCCAACCAGTGACTACTTCCTCGGTACAGCCTCTATTTTAGATATGATGAGGGGAGACTTAATCCAGAAACATCAGAAGGTTGTCAGTTCATCCACTGTGAGACACAGAAGTAGGCATCTGCCCTGCCTAAGGAGTGACTTAAACAAGTTATGACATTGCATGGTCCATAATAAGTTAGGATAATTCTTCCGAACAATGTTTGGACAGAAGACTTATACAATCTGGCTATGTTTTTCAGCTTATGTGCCAAGACAACATGGAGCTTTCTGCTGCTAAGTCACAGCAAGGATCCTCTTATGATGAGTGACTACTCTGACAGTGATGTAAAAAAAAAAAAAAAAAAAAGAGAGAGAAAGAAAAAAAAAGAGAAAAAGCCTTTTGAGAAAAAAAGTCTGTCGTCAAAATATCTGCAAATTATTATTATTATTATTATTATTATTATTATTATTATTATTATTACTACTAATAATAATGTTCTTGTTGATTTTATTATAATTTTTTTATTATTATTATTAATAATAATAATAATAATAATAATAATAATAATGTTCTTGTTGATGTTGTTATTATTAGTATTATTAATAGTAGTAGTAGTGGTGGTGGTAATAGTTTAAAAAAAGATTAATATTGTTTTGTTTAAATAATAATTAACAGTGTGTAGCTATGATCACATTACGAGCCTAAAGTGACTCAAATCCTTTTTTTTTTTTTGTGGCAAATATCTGAATTTTAGAGCTTAGGGATTTTGTTTTTAACTCACAAATGTGATATTTTTCAGATCTGATCTGAGTCACTTTCATATGTCATCCTAGATCAGATATATTTCCAACATGTGGCCATGTGACTTAAATACAAACGGCCAGATTGGAATTTTAAGTGGAACACAGGCGTCTCTGAAGTCATTAGTCAGCACAGGAAGCATGTGGATTTCATAGCAGTGCTAGCAATAGCTGCGAAAAACAGCTAAAGCAGGCTGTCTGACTTGTTTCCTTCACCTGGACGTCAACAAATACACCCGACTGACTGCTGGCCATTTATTTTTGGTAAAATTACATCTGTTGTTTGAAATGAATGAGTGATCGCAGAAATATGACGTGTTTTACCCCAGCTGGCATGAGGAAACACATTTTAATGTGTGCATTTGTGATTCAGAAGACAGATGCGCCCATGGTGTAAACGTTGCAAAAATAATTTTTTAAAAAGTCACTTGTAATTAAAGTATGAATGTAAGACATCATGACATGCAAATCTGATCTGACCCAAAAAAAATTGAGAAAAGTTCATTTTCTCTAGTCTAGCTTACCAAATATGTTCATGACTTTTTGATAAATACCTATATTGGAGCTCTTGATAAGCAGAAGAATTTTGACAGTAAAAAGACAGACGGAAATAATCTTCCAGAAAACAAATCTCAATATCCTGGAGATTGAGTTATCTTAAAGATAAATAAGTTCTTTACTCGACAGTCTTCTATTTATAAGCTTAAAAGAAGCCTGCATAAACAAAAAGAGCATGGGCTTCCTTTTGAGTCTGCTTTGTCTCAAGGTTTTATTCTCATGTCTTCTCAGGAGGTTTTTCCTTTCCACTGTTGCATTTGGTTTGCTTATTAAGGATCGACTCAAGATGCTTTGCTATATAAATAAAAAAGAATGGACGTGAATTCACTATCTATTGCAAACTCTTAAAAAAAACTATATAGGATCAAACCCTTTGGTAATTTCATAGTTATATAGATGGGATCTGTGCCTAATGTATTAGCCTCCATGTGTATGTGAAGAAATTGGAGATAGTGTAGAAAAAAAGGAATAGTCATGGTAAAACTTATTGGAATGGCTAGAAACAAGTGAATGGCTAACGAAACTGTGATTTAAAAACTAATATACAAAAAAAATGAAATTAATTGTTCTCTGAGATCCGTCCAATAATTTGACAAATATCTAAATAACGGTGCAACCATAAGCAAATTGAAAAATGTATCTCTGCAAGATTACACATCCAAAGACAAATAAACTAAACTTTTCTTTTTGGACTGTCTATAAGACATATTGTAATAAAGTTGAAATTTTCAAGTTGTTGAGGAAAATCATTTCTTCAACAGGATACGATAAACACTGGCGGGGTCAGGGTTCATTCAAGAAGTAGTACTCTGAGCGTAGTACAATACTTTTGGAAGTTTGCTAAACTCCCCAAAGGTTTTCTGCCTCTTCTGATATTTTAAGTCTTTCTGACCCACACAAATATAGATGTTAGAGAGTGAATTCTGTTCCAATAGCCCTTAGGCGGAGAACGAGAAAAAAGCAAAACAAATTTATATCTGGAAGGATATTCATTTTTATAACAGAAATGGGTGCAGAAAATGAGAAAGTAATCTCTTAAACTTAGCAGTGACAGTACTTGTTATTCTTTATATGTCAAATATCAAGGATATTAAAAGAAATGACAGGCTGCTCACCTGAATTATTTACAGGAAGTAATAATAACGCTGCCTCATTTATACATATTTTAGAGCCCAAGCTCTGACTAAAATAAAAGGTTTGAAAGAGATTTGGGAGCATAAGGATAAATATAGTGGTATAGGTAATAAGCACAGTAATAAGATCATGATTTTATTTGATGGAAGACATTCTAAGGAAATAGAAAAATAAAGTGGACCAGAGGACAGAACTTCTAGATATAGAAAGCCAAGCAGAACGTACATCATTACTATGGTTGTTGAACTGATGAAAGTTATCGCTAAGGCCCATATGGTGCATAACCACCCATAGGAAATGCTACTCAAGGTGACTAAAAAAGGAGCCAAGGTGGCCACTTTTGTATCATTGTTACACACAGATAATGATAGGCATTATCTGAAGCTGCTTCTGTGTTACAAAACAATAAAAAGCAATAGTTTGCGCATTTACTAGTGTCCTTATTCATTTTTAAGTAGCAAATAAATTATACATGCATTGGTATATTTGGTTAAACAAGCAAAATCCATCTTTTTTAAATAAATAAAATGAGACCAAGTTTAGGTTCAAAATGAAACAAAATTCCAGTGTGGAATCATCTCGCCATGTAGCTTTTTAGATTTATTCCTACAGATTAAAGCTGAAGTTTGTTCAAGGAAGCACCTTTATGAAAGTGATGGAGTTGTAGAGAATATACTGTAGAGAAAATCCAGAATAAGTCATTTCAGTAGGAACAACTGTATACCCAGTCTTCACGCAATGGCAACAGTGCAATTCATGCATTTTCGCATCAGATAAATGTAGAGGTTGGGTACACTGGTTTGAGTAAGTAAGTCAGAAAATCTGGAATTTTCATACATAACAGTCTCTAGAGTCTCTACAGCATAGTGCGAAAAACAAAAAACATCCAGTGAGCATTAGTTCTATAAGTGGAAATGCTTCGGTAATGAGAGAGGATAGACAGGCTGATTTAAGCTAACAGGTGGCTATAAGGTAACTCAGATAACCATGATGAACAGAATGCACAAAGTGTCAAACCTTAAACCAGTTGCACAACAATAGAAAATTCCAAAATTGGTTTTGACTTTGATTCAATTTTATTTTATTATTTTATTTTACCGACCTTGATTTGGTTTTTGAAACTGTGCAAATAAAACGTTTGATAACTGGCAGTACAAGCTCTGGTCATGACAGCATGGCAGGGTTTCTAATGCTTGGAGGTAAAATCACTGTAATCTATGGCAGATGTAAGAACCTCTATCGATTTTTACTGCCCTTCTCCTTGCAACTCTGACAGGGACGGGTTATTTAATTCTTGTCCCCTGTACAGGAATTTATGTGTGACTCCTTTCCCACCTGGTTAAACCTGGACTGTAAAAAAAAAAAAAATTAGCAAATCCTTCAGCATGTCTCTCCAACTTAACTCAGTGACCAGCAATGACAGCATGATGAGTCCTAATTGACCATTTGAAATCTGACCCATATGGGGGGAAACAATGTCATTGTCTTCCTCATTCCATTTTGTGTATTATCTTTATACAAACCTAGACCTAGACACTAATCACATTTCCGAATTGATTTTAGATTCTCATTGTCTCATTAACTTAATACTCAGGGGGTCAATGATGATTTAAAAAAAAAAAGAACTTTCTATGTAAACCTTCCTGGTGTGTGTTAACAGTGATGCTTCAGACATCAAACTGTGCATTTGGATTTTCAGATATGTAATGTAGACCAAAAGTTATCATTACTTCTATAATGTGTAAATTTTATGGGAATTGCAAATACAGTAATTCCCCTACATGCAAACATTTGAGTTACAAACTTTTGAAGATATGAACATGCATGTTCATTCGCAGAAGTTAAATCACATGTCTGACATACATTGATACATGTCTGGAAGCAGTGAGAATGAAGCTGGTAGTGCTAAAAAGCGCCAAGCAATAACGATGGAAGGAAAAGGGAAAGTAATTGAAAGAATGGAGCGAGATGAAAAGATAACAGACATTGCTCGTTCTTTTAAAATGAATTGTTCAACCATCATCACGATTCTAAAGAACAAGGATAAGATCATAGAACATATTTGTTTTATACTGTGTATTATTATTATACAATTGTGTTAGTATTCTAGTACCTAGACAATGTGTATTGGACTTACGAACAAATGGACTTACGAACGAGGTCTCGGAATGAAACTTGTTCGTATGTAGGGGACTGTATGTATAACCTTTTAAAATGAGCATTATTATTATTATTATTATCATTATTATTATTTTGGTCATAGAAACAACTAAAAAAAATGAGAGACATGTGATCAAGTGAATCTGGGCTTTGGCTTTACCTACTGTATGCTTTTTTGCTCAGTCATGGTTGTATACTAAATAAAACTCCGTTTATTATATGACCTGTTTTGTGCTGAAAAAAAATGTTTTTACTCTATCCCGCACAATCTAGAGCCCTACTGTATATATGACTATTTTAAAAAAATAATAATAAAATAATAATAATAAAAAAGGCAAAAAAGCAAACAATATATTGATAAGTGTGTGATGTGAGAGCATGATGGCCAGTCAATCGATTTATTCATATTAAATGGGCTTGTTGAGGAACTCCTAGTAGCCAGAACCCATGGTCACATACCCATGTCTTTTCCCAAAGTGTAAGTGATCTAGATACTTAAAATGAGACATGTAGAAGAAAATGGTTTCTTCTTGCCAATACAGTGACTTAAAAAATCTCCACAAGCGCCCAGTATGGGCCCGAAAAGCGAAGCCTATTCCGCACATAAGAAACGACATGATTCCATTCAGAGCTTCCTTTAGGCCTAAGATTAAGTTATCTTGGCACATTCTGTCCTCCATCACAGCCATCTCTACCGCAATTTGATCCAGCATTTTCTCAAATGCTCCAAAAGAGACAAAGTTTTTTTTTTTTTCAAATTAGTTGAATCATTTCTGCTGGATGGCACATACGGTAGGAAAAAAAAAAAAAGGTTTCTTACTGGAAAATGTATCCTTGATGTTGTTGTTGTTTTTTTTGTTGTTTGTGAACCTGACATAATTAAAATCCAATATTACAATGTGTGACTAAAAATCATAAGAAGCTTAATAGAAATGAATGCTACTAGAAAGTCAAGTATGAAGCCGTCTTGTCACATTGTGTTCCATTAAACAAACCAAAAATAATAATAATGATAATAAATCATGTCATCATGTGGCTAATTATTAGCTGTGACTTTATTGCTTTTGCCAGCACAAAACGAAATCATTTTAATCCGGCTATAATTTTAACATCTCCGTGCCATCTCAAAATGTTTTGCCCTAAAGATAAAGACTCAACTTTAATTGAAAGTCTTTTTTTTTTCCTCAGAAAGAAAGGAGCCAACAATAGTTTTTTTACTCATGGTTTAGACTTACATCCTGCTGTGTCTGGATAAGGTCATCTTTTATCAAGCGCTGCATTTTGACTGCTTATCAGAAATGTTCCCTGTACAGAAAGTGGTGCTGCCAGGACCCGGGGACCACTAAAAAGCAGGACAAAAGGAAGAGAGGACAGTCATGGTGGTGGTGGTGGTGGGGGTATGGGAGAGGGGGCGGACGGACAGAGCCTTCATGCTAGGATAGCTCACTGCTGTGTACACATATCGATTTGATTAGACCACAACTGTATGTTTTATTGGCCATTAGACAGGGATGGATAGCGGCGGTCAGAAGAGAAGATTGCCTTTTGTCTTTTGCTTTGGTAGCGTTTTATTACATCAGTTTATCTATTGCTTAATTTGGTTCGAACTTGTCTGTTTCTGCGAGATGAAGAACCTCTCTGTGCTTGCTTGAGGAGGTGAGAGGAGAGAGAGAGAGAGTGTGTGTGTTTAGGAAAAGAGAGAATTTCTGAGGGAGTCTGATTCCCTTCACTCATCCTCCCGAGAGAGAGAGATCGAGGAGAAAAGAGTGAGAGAAAGAGCACATGCATGAGGACATGAGAGAGCCAGTGTTCCTCTTTTTTTCTTTTTTCTTTCCTTTTATATAGCATGCTTTCCATTTTTGTTTATTCTGGTGTGCATGTGCGAGGGGGAGAGAGAGGAAGAGAGACAGACGTACAGTATTTGGGATATGAGAGAACATGAATACCGCGCTCTTTCATTTCTGTCTTTCAGAGCATCAAGTACCATGTGTTTTTGCTGTTTGTGAGTGTGTGTTTGTGTGTGCAAGAGAGAGAGAGAGAGAGAGACAGAGCAAGCAAGAAACCGAGTAAAAAGAGAGTCAGACGACGGGAGATAATGTGTTGAGGACATGAGCGAGTGTACGTCCCACCCTCGTTCTTTTACAGTGTTCTGAGCTTAGTTTTTTATTTTATCCCTACGTGTGTGTGTGTGTGTGTGTGTGTGTGTGTGTGTGTGTGTGTGTGTGTGTGTGTGTGTGTGTGTCTGGTTTTGGGATAAGAAAAAGGTGGAGTAAAAGCAGCTGTGTTTAGGACGTGGGAGAATCTGTGTCCTCTTTAAGACTCCTTCTTTTGTGCGTTGACAAGAGCTACAAGTTGTCTTTGTATCTTGTGTACGGGGCAGACAGAGAGACAAGGTGCAAACCTAAAGATACCTTTACAGATCCTTTAAAAGATAAAGAGCAAAAATTTTATATGCTTCCTTTAAATACCCCCCTCGCCCCCCCCCCTTGCGGGGCTATACTGACGTCATTCAGCACCAGTAGCGTGTGGATTTCATAGCATTTCAAGGCAAGCAATATCTGCTAAAAAAGCTAAAGCGAGGCATCTGGCTTTCTTCCTTCTTCTGGTCTTCGACACACATGCTTGCCTCTTCCAGAGCAAAACTCCAGTAAAACTCTCGACTCTATGTCGATGTTCAGAGGGCAGATGCATCCACATTAGAGTCAGATAAAAGTCAGTTATATTTATGACCGTGAACCGTCATGACCTGCCTATCCGATCTGACCAAAAACAAACAAACAAAAAATTAACAGAACTGAACAATGTGTATTGTAACGAGAACATACAGTACAGTAGTCTCTGTCTGTCTGTCTGTCTGTCCACATGTACTTTTCTATGCATGGCCAAGCAGCAATTATGTATAGTGGAAGTGTGAAATGACTTGAACAGTCAGTAGTAGCGTTGTACAGTATAATGCTGGCACATAATGCATATTCCTTAAAGCGAAGCTTTGCACTTTAATGATAAATGAGTGTTCATGCCACCTCGGGGCAATTACAAGTATAAGGCGGCAGTGAGATTCAGCAGCTTAGAAATTGTCTACGGGACAGCCAAGTTGTTTACAGCTGCCTTAAACTGAAAAGTGAGATAATTCAGCAAACCAATGGAGGGGTTTTATTGTGAGACGATGGCACCAAAAGAAGTCTTTCATATAGAGATAAAAACAAAAAAACAAAAGAGAAGCTCTGATTGATCCACTCCATGTTGGAGTTCCACATGGTTGGTACAGTAGGTCACTTCCAAATACTGCAAAATGGTTCTTCTTAGAGTTCAAACCCATGTGGTACAGATGTGATTGACATTTCCAAATTGTGTGTGCTTGTTCCATGCGATGGATTGGTTCCATCTTGTGCACCAGGATGAGCAGGTTGGACACTGGACAGTTGGATGCACTTTACCATAAAACAGTTTGAGCAGACCAGAAGAACAAATGAAAGTCTGATTGCCCTTCCAAGACCTTTGCCCCTAAGGGACACCAGACAACATGGACAGACGTGACTTTCTTTCAGGAACTTTATCAGATTCACTGCAGGAATGTGAGAACATCCCAGAACTTCTCATTTGTACTGTGTGATGCTGCTGTCGTCTCGTTCTGAGTTCATTTTCATTTCTTTATTCTCATTAGTTATACAATGAAGGTTAACAGTTCTCTCTCTCTCTCTCTTTTTTTTTTTTTTTTTGCCTACATGTTCACTAGAGAGCCAAATTTCAACGAGCCAAATTTTGCAGGCTACGCCTACGTAGCAATCAAATAATAACACTGAAGCTGGATAATCATATATGCCGTATATCAATAATTAACATTTATTGTGAAAGGTGCTTGTTTATTCCAGAAGGCAATAATATGTTGTTTCACTGTAGACATTTTCAAAAATAATAATAAAAATGGAGAAATGTTCAAGGGGCCAAAATGTCATGCATTTTCATCGCCAAACAGACTGCAAACAATATTAGAAAGTAAAGGCATCTTGAGTAAACGAAAGTACATTTTTTTGTTGTATTTTTAGTCTTTTGAATGATAAAACCTAGGTACCTAGTAGTGGTTGCACTGTGGCCTCACACCTTCAGGGGCCAGGGTTCGATTCCTGCATCGGATGAGTTTGCAGGTTCTCAAAATACTTTTTGGCTTTCCTTTTGTTCCCTCCACCAGTACAAATTGTTTCCACATTGTGCATGCGCCCTGGAATGGATTTGTACCCCCCCACCTCCCCACCCCCCATTTTGCCAAAGTCTCCTGGTATAGGCTTCAATACCGTGTGACCCTGTACATAGGATACGTGGTATGTGGTATAGGAGAGGAATGAAAGAAGTTAATTTGACATAGAAATTACTTGATATGGCTGCCTTGTTTTGATACAGTTACTGGTCGGCTCCAAAACTCTTGTGATTTAGTGTCGAACACTCTCTAGTCTATTAACAGCACAAAGAGATATTGAAGTCCTCAGGAAAATGCCCTGCATCACAATCATCCATCACATCCATAGAAAGCAAGAGTCATTAACATGTTCTGGTGAAATCTGAAGAAACAAAAGCAAATGAAACAAACTTCAGTTTTGCCATATAAAAAATGAGGAGGAACTCTGCAGTGAGCAGGAAAAATGGCGTCTGTGGGGAAATGTACTGTAAGAAGCCACTAACAACCTAACTATCTGCTAACAGAATAATAAAGGTTTAAGCTTATAATAATAGGAAGAAGAAAAAAAGAGCCATAATTAGTATCATATATTACAAATCCAATCTAATAAAGAAAAAATTATTTGACTTGTGCTATATTCAAGAATGTGCTGTTTGCGGTGTAAATTATAATGCAGAATAAAACATTTAAGGCAAAACACAAAATGTATATAAAGTAATCTACAGTACACTTTTAATGAGACGTTTTCACCATTCTGTTTTTTTTTTCTTCTTCTTTCACTTAGTAATTGCTTTCAACTTGAGAGTTTCAGTTCAGTGATTACAGTTTTCATTATATTATAAAAAGCAACATATCCTCTGTATACAGTATGTGTGAGGCAGCCTCTCAGGCCTGAGCTTAATCTGTAAAACATGAGGTACTGGAACACCCAGGCGGAAATTGATCCCGTACGTGATCAGGGAGAGTAAAGGTCCCCGAACATACAAATACGGCAGCCCTCCGCATGCTGCATGTACGGTACAGGATTGCTAAATGCAGTTATGGACCAAGGGCTTATAATATAGATATGATGGCTGTACAATGAGGGATTACACCCATGCTGTGGGAGAACAGGAGGAATCAACTGCACATTTCCGCACTACGCACTCAGACTTACAACAAACAATTTTTCAAATTTTTTAATAACATGTCTATATATTGTAGTATATTATAGTCAGTGCCGGCAAGTCCAACAGACGTTGGCCTAGAGCCCCGCCTTATGACAAGGGCTCTGCACATGCAGTTTAAAGCATTTGCCTTCTCACCATAATAGACCGTCAATACATAAGCATATCGTTGTACTCGCAATACATGGGCCCATTAAACATGATACAATTCACAACAATGATGAGTAAAAAAAATTTTATAAATAAATTACCCACTGTATTAAATAAAAAGGATAGCTCTGTATAATTAATACATGACAAATTGCTAAAAATAATAATAAATACAAAACAACAGTGTAAATAAAAGCATAAAAGATTTGAAATGTACACACAGAAGCACCACATACCAATTTGCATAACACCCACTGCGATATACCGGGAGAACTGGAGTGCTCGTAATGCTCATAGTATACTGTATGTGCACGTAGATTCCACTATAAGTCTTCAAACTGCTCACGTTTGATAGAAAGTCAATAATGTCCTAAAATTGTTATACATACTGTGATACATGATTTATTGCTATAGTATTAGTATTTGTTCTATTCATTTCTATTTATTTTGTTTCATGTGTATATTTTGTTTACTTTTTCAAGCACACTTGTACATATATTTGCATTACAATATTTCGCAATCCTTTACTTGCAAATTTGTTTAAATCTGATGAACCATGCTTTTATACTATTATGAAATATTTTATACCTAATGCACATTTACAGTATACTCTTAAATATTGTCACCATTTTATGTGCTTTCACCTAACTCGTGAAATTGCAACGACAGTTATTTACACCAGTGAGTTTTCATGATCTTGCCTAGGGCCTCACAATCCCACAGGCCGGCACTGATTATAGTACTGTATATATAATATGTAGTATAATAAACAACATCAAAACATTTTATATCAACATTTTTGATATAACATTTTATATCAAAATATGAAAGCACAAATAACAATATAAGAACAGCTATTGTAAAGTTGTGTATTCATGCAAATAATTCCTCAAGATAATAATTGAGCTCACAATCATGGAGCCTCCTTTGAATGTATTGTAAAAGTCCCGAAATGCACTTATTCAAGATTCAAAGATGTTTATTTATCCCAGAAGGGTAAAAGGCTTTGTCTTGTTACAGTTGCTCACTGTTCAAAAAAGAAAGCGACAAAGGAACCATATCAATACAATCACAATCCCAGGGGGAAAAAACTATAACAGTGATGGTTGACGCTTACATCTATGTTATATAGTGAGGTGAATGTGAAGTGAAATGGAATGAAAAAATATTGCATTTGATAATAGCCAAGGGGTAATTGTGAGAAATAAGTTCTCACTAATTGTAAGTTCACAGTTTATTAATAGTGATAAAGTGCAGTATGTGGACATGATGGTGACATACTGGTTAGCATTGTCACCTTGCACTTCCAGGATGCGGGTTTGATTACTGCTTCATGGTGTGTGTGCATGGACTTTGCATGTTCTCTCCATGCTTGGTGGTTTTCCTCTGAGTAATCCAGTTTCCTTCCACACTCGAAAGACATGCAGGTTAGGCTAATTGGTGTTGCATAGTTGTCATGGGTCTAGCTGGTGGTACTGGCTAGACTGGCTGATGTTGTTGCTGTGGGCATATAGGGTAGGCATGAAGGCAGAGGGGCTGTTGAATAGAAAAGTCTTTATTTGAACTCAAAAACAGACAAATGTACAAAGAAACAAACAACACACTCAAACTAAAACTAGGTCTCAGGAAAAACACAACAGGAAAGGAACTGAACACAGGGAACCATGAGCTGACACAGGGAACCAGGAGCTGACACAGGAAACCAGGAGCTGACACAGAGAACTGACAGAAGGAAACATGGAGCTGGATCTAACTAAAGACACATAGGGGAACTAGAGACGAGACAGGGGACCGGACTGGAGAGACAGGGGACCGGACTGGAGAGAAAGGGGACAGGACTGGAGGGACAGGGGACAGGACTGGAGAGACAGGGGACAGGACTGGAGAGACAGGGCTAGCCAGGAGACAGGACTGGAGAGACAGGGCTAGCCAGGAGACAGGACTGGAGAGACAGGGCTAGGGGCAACAGAGACTAGAGACCGGATGGGTTAGTAGTTAGTGAGGTTAGTAGCTACATGAAATACTGGGGACGCTGGATGCTGACCTAACCGGGTTAGTAGCTAATGGAGTTAGTGGCTAACCGGGTTAGTACTGATCTAATAGGGGGGAACTGAACACAAAAGGCAGGGCATATATGAGGCTATACCAAACTAGCGGCTACTACTAGTGACCTACTAGTGACCAGAACCTACTGGTCAGTACTAGTGACCAGAACCTACTAGTGACCAGAACCACTAGCAGTCAACCCCACTAGAGGCTAGCCTACTGGAGGCTAACCCTACTAGGAGCTAACCCTACTAGCTGTCAAGGCCTACAAGCGGCTAACCCTGCTAACGACTAAGCCCTCATGTGGCTACACATACAAGGGAAGTTTTAACCAAAGAACTAAACAAAATGACTGACACTGGGAAGACACAGAACAGTACTTACACTGTACACAGGAGCAGACACAGCCTAGCTAAACATGAAACAGGATAGCTCCATGAATCCAGTAAAAAGGAGGATAAAGAAAACTAAACTAGAGCCCTCTTGAACACAGGTTAAACAATATAACTAAAATGGAAAACTCAAAGAAACAAAAACTAAACAAAAGGAATGCCCACATGACGGTATATACACACAAACAGACAAACAGTGACCTCTAGTGGAGGTTCCTAACAGTACCCCCCCCCCTTAAAAACGCGTTACCGGAGGTCCCCATTGTCTTGAGTCATTTCACCCGACTTACGACGACGACGAGCTGGTTCCCCGAGCAGGATGGGAAGGCAGGCGAAACTGGAATGCCGCCGAAACCAGGCTCCGGAAGAAGTCTCGGGTCTGCCCTTGATAGCAACGTAGGCGGCAATGGCCCGTTCTCGGGGTGGTAGACTCTCGACACCGAAGCCGGGTGGTGGATGTGGGACCACCATTGATGCTCTGGGACGGGAAGGTGGGGGGGATCCCCCATTGAGGCACTGGAAGGCGGTTGGAGCCTCCCCGTGAGGCTCGGAGACGAAGGGTGGAGCCTCCCCGTGAGGCTCGGAGACGAAG
The DNA here is from genome assembly GCA_013621035.1 of Clarias magur. NCBI lineage: Eukaryota > Metazoa > Chordata > Actinopteri > Siluriformes > Clariidae > Clarias > Clarias magur. The sequence goes on along the minus strand of QNUK01000007.1, from coordinate 1,510,865 downwards.
GGTGGAGCCTCCCCGTGAGGCTCGGAGACGAAGGGTTGGAGCCTCCCCGTGAGGCTCGGAGACGAATGGTTGGAGCCTCCCCGTGAGGCTCTGGAACAGAGTTTTGGGGCCTCCCCGTGAGGCTCTGGAACGGAGCTTTGGGGCCTCCCCGTGAGGCTCTGGAACGGAGCTTTGGGGCCTCCACATGAGGCTCTGGAACGGAGCTTTGGGGCCTTCACGTGAGGCTCGGGAACGGAGCTTTGGGGCCTCCCCGTGAGGCTCTGGAAAGGAGCTTTGGACGAGGTAGTGGGACCTTTCACAGTTCCGCTGTAGGGCAAGCCGACTACTCTAAGCCTGCTTGCCCCAGCGTCACGGTCGCAGCTCCCACCCAAAAAATTTCTCCCGGGGGGCCCTCTCTGCTATGCCTTGGTTTGGTCAAGCATTCTGTCATGGGTCTAGCTGGTGGTACTGGCTAGACCGGCTGATGTTGTTGCCGTGGGCATATAGGGTAGGCATGAAGGCAGAGGGGTTGTTGAACAGAAGTCTTTATTTGAACAAACTCAAAAACAGACAAACGAACAAAGAAACAAACAACAAACTCAAACTAAAAATAGGGCTCAGGAAAAACACAACAGGAAAGGATCTGAACACAGGGAACCAGGAGCTGACACAGAGAACCAGGAGCTCACACAGGGAACTGACAGAAGGAAACATGGAGCTGGAGCTAAATAAAGACACATAGGGGAACTAGAGATGAGACAGGGGACCGGACTGGAGAGACAGGGGACAGGACTGGAGAGACAGGGGACAGGACTGGAGAGATAGGGGACAGGACTGGAGAGACAGCGCTAGCTAAGAGACAGGACTGGAGAGACAGGGCTAGCCAGGAGACAGGACTGGAGTGAAAGGGCTAGCCAGGAGACAGGACTGGAGAGACAGGGCTAGCCAGGAGACAGGCCTGGAGAGACAGGGCTAGGGGCAACAGAGACTAGAGACCGGATGGGTTAGTGGTTAGTGAGGTTAGTAGCTACATGGAATACTGGGGACGCTGGATGCTGACTTAACCGGGTTAGTAGCTAATGGAGTTAGTGGCTAACCGGGTTAGTACTGATCTAATAGGGGGTAACTGAACACAAAAGGCAGGGCACACATGAGCATATACCAAACTAGCGGCTAACCTACTAGTGACCAGAACCACTAGCAGTCAATCCCACTAGAGGCTAGCCTACTGGAGGCTAACCCTACTAGGAGCTAACCCTACTAGCCGTCAAGTCCTACTAGCGGCTAACCCTGCTAACGGCTAAGCCCTCATGTGGCTACACATACAAGGGAAGTTTTAACCAAAGAACTAAACAAGAAGACTGACACTGGGAAGACACAGAACAGTACTTACACTGTACACAGGAGGAGACACAGCCTAGCTAAACATGAAACAAGACAGCTCCATGAATCCAGTAACAAGGAGTATAAAGAAAACTAAACTAGAGCCCTCTTGAACACAGGTTAAACAATATAACTAAAATGGAAAACTCAAAGAAACAAAAACTAAACAAAAGGACTGCCCACATGACGGTATATACAAACAAACACACAAACAGACAAACAGTGACCTCTAGTGGAGGTTCCTAACAATAGTGTGTGAATGAGCGTGTGTACAGTATGTGTGTAATGAATTGTGCCCTGCCTCCTGGGATAGCCTCCACGCCCCCCACGGCACTTTATACAGGATAAAGCGGTATATAACATGAGTGAGTGAGAGACGGTGATGCATGTGAATATTGCTAATAAATAGTTAAAATTTAATGAATTTAAGTACTTTACAAGTTGTAACATATGGGGGAAAAAACATGATTGTGACGACTTTCACCAGGTTGGATTTTTTTAGATTTTCAGAAACGGAAGCAATGCCATGCTTACTTTTCAGTTTTGCTTGCTTCTTATGGAAACATTTTCTTTTTTTCAATATCCGGAAAGTGTGGGAGAACATGTGCAAGTATGCTATGATTATCAATTGATCATCATAGATTACTCACAAACAATATTTATTCATTTCGAGAGTGTGATCCATAATCCTTTTTAGACAGAAATGAAATATCAGGTCTGGTAAAGCTAGATGTCATAGTAGCTTACAATAGAGTTTTTTTGCCAGTAATCTAATTTAGAATAGTGGTTTTCATAAATCATTAGTATGATTTATTTCTTCACTCTCTCATCGTCTATACCATTTTGTCCTGTGTACAGGGTTATTGAGGGCCTCGAGCCTATCCCAGGAGACTTAGGGCACGAGACGGGGTATACCCTGGATCCATCACAGTGCACACACACATATACACACTCACACTTTACGGGCAATTTTTGAACGTGGAACTGGAAGTGATTGCAGACCAACAAACATCTAAGACCTTGATAGAATACACACTTATAGACACTTAAAATTATGATTGAATTAAAACGTTGAAAAGCTATACTGTTTAAAATCGCCCCGTTAATAACAGTAGGTAACTGGCAGCGTGTTTGCCAGCAGGCTACTGTTAAATGAACGGTGTCTTGCTGTTGCTGAAATTTACAGTTTACTGCAAATACAGGATAATGCTGTTATTTTTTTACATTTACAGAAAAATGCTGTTAAAAGCATTACCAGTTAATTAATGTTTATTTGACTTCTTCTCAAGTGTTATATTTGCTGAATTTTACTGTAAATCACAGGACAAATGTACATGATCTGAATAATAAGTGCTTATAGAAAAAACGCTACTATTTTGTAATATTTCTTTTCTGAACCTTTTGATTTTTACTCATTACCACTTGCTTCTTACCTCTTACTGTACCTCTTGCTATAAAAACAAATTTAGACTGAACATTAAAAATTCAACACAAATAATGCTGTGTCCTTTCAAAATATGTTTTTTTTTTCTTTATTACATTTTTGAAAGACAAAAGCCTGAAACATTTTTAGGGCACAAACAAACATTTCGGGCATCAAAATAAAATTCAATACTAAAAGTTCGATGAGTGTAAACAGCTAATAACAACAAAATATTCCCAAATGTTGTGCCTGTGGCAAATCAAGTGAAGGACCAAATATTCTTGTAGAGACTGAGTATTACTGTCAATGAAGAATGGAAAATAAAAAATAAAAAATTGGTATTCAAAATTGCACACCTGAAAAAAAAGAATTATGATGAACACCTGATACAAATAACAACACAAACAAAAGAACTACAAAATACACCCAAATTAGTGTCTGGAACAAACCAAGTTACATTATAATATTATTATTAAAAAAAAAATCTATTCTTGTTTGTACAATATTGATTATATATATATATATATATATATATATATATATATATATATATATATATATATATATATAGAAAAAAGCAGCTAAGTAAAGAAAAACGAGTGGCCATCATTACTTCAAGAAATGAAGGTCAGTCAGCCCGAAAAAATGGGAAATTTTGAAAGTGTCCCCAAGTGCAGTCACAAAAACCATCAAGCGCTACAAAGAAACTGGCTCACATGCGGACCGCCCCAGGAAAGGAAGACCAAGAGTCACCTCTGCTGCGGAGGAGAAGTTCATCCGAGTCACCAGCCTCAGAAATCGCAGGTTAACATCAGCTCAGATCAGAGAGCAGGTCAATGCCACACAGAGTTCTAGCAGCAGACACATCTCTAGAACAACTGTTAAGAGGAGACTGTGTGAATCAGGCCTTCATGCTAGAATATCTGCTAGGAATCCACTGCTAAGGACAGGCAACAAGCAGAAGAGTTTGGGCTAAAGAACACAATAAAGAACACAATAAAGAAAACTCTTTGAATGAGAAGGTGTGTCCGAAAGCCACATGATTTAAGACAGACCAGATGATTTTTATGTTTTGACTAAAAGGTTGAATTAAAAAGGGGGTGCACTAACTTTTACACGCAACAGTTTTTCTTGATAGGTGAGAGGTAAATGTAAATATTACTGATTGATCATACAGCTTAAAGGTGCAGCCACTGTTCATCCCTCTTCAATGTGCACTTTAAGATGAGAAGAAAACTGAGTCAGTGTTGCACATTTGGCAAACACGTGTCAACATGGCATGGAAGGGCTACCGCAGGAACCACCACACACTCCTTATGATGTCTGTGAAGATGTGATTTCAAAGCTGATAAAATTTCAAAATTTCCTGTTGCAGTCCTGGAATCAACAGTAAAGAAACAAGTTGCTGTGAATCCTCGTGTGCTTTACATACTGTAGGCCACTGGAAAACTACATTAGATGTCCATGTACTGTAACGGACACATCGAACTGGGCAATTCTTGGAAATTAAAAATCTTACAATTCAGAAAAAAATCTGAAATTTCAATGAAATCTCCATTAGTAGGGCAATTTACATTATAATACAATACAATACAAACCAGCAAAATATATATATACATAAAATATATTTTTATAACTTGTTTATAAAAATTTTCAAAACAAATTATACTCAACTAGTATTCATTATTCTTACTTAAAAACATGAATTTTAGTTTTATATAACCAAATCTATCAATCTATAAAAATAAAACAATAAAATATATAATAAAAAGCCAGAATAAAATATAATAAAAAGAACTCAACATTTTGATAAGCTTCTTCTATTTTAATTAACTAGAAGAAGTTAATTCAACTATTTTGAAATAATTTTTTTTGTCTATGTTGCATGTTCCGGGATTCTTGAAAACATAGCAAGCTAGTATTAGTCATCATGAAACTTGTTTGATGAAAAGTTTAATAAAACCTACCGTGTATCAGGGGAATATCTGAATCAGAAAGCCAGCTCCCCTCTATTGCGACATAATTGGCACGTTGTTTGTAACCGAAAGAAGTGTATAAAAATAGTTACACTTCTAGCGTCCACAGTTATTACAGTTATTTGCACAGCTATTTGAAATGGCAAACGGCTATATTGTCTATAATGAGCAAAGCGAAATGGCGCTCGCCTATTAACTCACAGGATGGAGACGGATGAAAATCCACATGAGCTCGGTGCAGTTTTCCATTCCCGAAATCCTGTTTCTTTCTTCGTGCAATAAATATAACATACTGTTGAATTTTGTTTACCTGATTTTACCAATGGTAAAAAAAAGAAAAAAAAAAAGAAGAATAAATAATGCACTGCTTTTGAACACTACAGGTTTATACCAGGCTGTACATTTTGGCATAAATTAAGAACAATTTCTAAAAGTATACAATATGTGGCAAGCAGAAATTAACAGAAGGCTAAAATAATAATAATAATTCTGTAATCAGATATTGTCAGATATAAAAAAATATCCAGCATGCTTCTGCAGCATCACAGCATCATCAAAACTAAGAAGAGCAATACTCACTCTTTTGAAAATTTACAACGGATCAAATAGAAGGATATTTTAAAAAGCAAAATTTAGCCATTAAACACAAAACCAACAAAACCAGCGATTCTTGCTCCACAGGTTCTGGCTTGTAATTCTTTCAAAGAATCTGATTTATTTATTTATTTATTTATTTATTTATTTCATTTATACTGTAAATTATAAATGTATGCCTATTTATACAGAATTAACATGAAACGTTTAAATCTGATATTCTTCCTTTTTATTGGAGTGAACTGAAATATACAGCACACTGCCTAGCCGATAAACTCCAAGATTTCATGGACTACCTACAGAAAGTCATGACTCCTCATGCTCCCTGAGCCACACATTCCCAATTTGAATCGTGCCTGAGCCATCAGGGAAGCAAAAAGTTCACAGATGTGATGGTCTGTTTATTCAGTACGTTCATTTTATTGTAACATAATATTGTTGAGTCTAGACCTGACCAACTGAAGCAGCCCGAGGTCATAACACTGCTTCCGGAGGCTTGTACAGAGCATGATGGGTGCATCGCTTCATGTGTTTCCCTTCTTACCCTGATGCACCCATTGCTTAATCCCAATCCTGTGAGTTCTTGTCACATAGTGCATGTGTACTGTAAATGCTCTTAATTGTACTATCAAACATACTCTAGCTGTAATTCCTACAGTCACTTTTCGACCAAGCATCTTTACTAAGCATTTAAGTGATCTCCATTCATGATTGTATTTCCCTGACCACATTTTAAGGGCATCATATTTTATTATTCCTTTATCAAATTAACATAAGTCTCAGAGCTCAATTATAAGCTCAAAACCCCTCCTGAACCTCACCCACCAGAGAACAGCAGACCTGAATACCCGGCTGGGGGAGGGGATTTCCTTATATGAGGTCACAATAGGGGTTAAAGCCATTCGGCTTGTTTAAGAGCTTGTTTGGCTTAAAAAGTGAATTTTGCGCAACAGGTGTCCTTTAAATCCGGAAATAATGTCATTTTGAGAAGAATCCACACTACAAAACGATCGACAATCTGACCATGTGTAAGGTTTCCGCATGGGTCTACATGTACAGTACTTTTATAATCCTGTCATAAACATGATGTTCTTTCATTTCCTTTACATTGTAAATGCAGTAGTCCTTGGAGATTATGTGACTCTGTAGAAGATTTCTTTCATTTGTCTTCTTTTTTTGGGTTACCCCCCTTTAGGAAGTATGCAAATGGATTTTGTTCGGCTGATAAAACAGACGTGAGAAAAAGAGCCTTTTCTTAAAAGCACAATTTTCGCAGGCGGCCAATACTAATTTGGCGAGTCAAAACTGATTTTCTGTATTGTCATGATGAATATGTGAGCTGCGGCACATTTTTCTGACCTTTCAAAGCTTGCTTTTTTATTGCTGCTGCAGTAAGGGCCAACAAGCGAAGTAGACAATTTAGAGTCGAGCAGGGTAAATCAAAAAACAAAATATCTGACAGCGGCAAATAGGAGACTCTGTGTTTCGTTCCTCTCTTCGCTGCTATTTTCTTCTACTCTTTCTCTTTGTCTCTTCTTCTCGCTTCCATAGGGGAACAGGCCACATCGACGTGTGGCTCTCAGCATTCACTCTATTTCTCAATTTATCTCCCTAAGGCACAGAAAGGCAAGATGGAAACAGGCCAGCCTTGACACAACAGCCATTTTGCCATCTCCTTCTAAGTGTACAGTATATGAATGTGTTTGTGCGGCTGTGTTGAAATTGGAAAACAACTCCCTTTCTTTTTTGGAAAGTTATTCAGGTGGGATGCGTGTTAAAAGTTAAGTTGAGTTGAAGAAAAAAAATAATAAATAAAGGAGTTTTTTTGTAAGGCAAGCGGCCTGGAAAACGCATTTAGCCTGAAGTAGTGGGCTTCATGTTCGGAACGCCGTTGCGGTGCATGTTTGGAGAGCTCCGTGGAAAGTGCAGAAATTAAAGTGAGGAAAGAATTCCCAGAGTGCCTGTATAGGTTTTCTCCTCTGCCGGTCATGTGATTCATTTCCTTCAGACATAAACTCCTTTTTTCTTTCTTTCTTTCTTTCTTCCTCTGCCACCTCACAGCGCACACATGGAGCACATATGGTCGAGCAGTTTAAACAATCCATATTGTTACACAGCAGCTTTGCAGAAATCTGGAGATAGATTCCGATTCCTAATGAGCGAGCCGGGAGAAACAGTGGCAGGCCAAAACGTCCTGACGTGACCTGAGAAAAAAAAAGACAATGTGGGAAGATGACACCAGATGGCAGGATCATGAATAATTTCTCTCCTATAACTGAGTACCATATAAAGAACAACAGTACTGAAATGATAAGAGTCCTGGGTTGAGCACAGGACAGGCTTTATCTCTGCGGCAGCTGCTCTTGGGCGCATATTTTCTAAACCAACGTGAGACTCTGGGCGGCACCGTCGCCTTGCACCTCTAGGTTCCGGGTTCAATTCCCGCCTTGTGTGCATGGAGTTTGCATGTTCTCCACGTAAGGTGGGTTTCCTCTCACAGGCCAAATATGAGCAGATTAGGCTAATGAAATGGCTCCCCATCCAGGGTTTACCCCAAGTCCCAAGCCTTGGCCCCATGTCTTCTGGGATCGGCTCCAGGCAGCCCCCCTCCTCCCCCGACCCTGTATACAGGATAAAGCGGTATAGACGACGTATAACTGAGTGTGAGATTCAATACAGCCAGCCCAGCTCAATCCTTTCAACAAGTCATATGAACTAATATTGCAAGTAAAAGAGTTCATGCACATATTCAGCACAAGCTGTAATAAGATGACTGTAGCCATGGTTGAGTCACTCCAGCTCCTGTACTCACTCTTCATCCAGCTTTTTTTTTTTTCCTGCTAACTCAGCATATTCCAATCCAACCCCCTTCTATTTTCCTTGCTCTTCAGAGATAGATGGGAAAATCCAGCTCAAATGTCTGTCAGTTGGCCAGATAAATCCCATGATTCTTTGCTCTGGCTGAAGACCACGCAGCTCCGATGAGGAATAAGGACTAGCCTGCCGTTCCGTGTTCCCGTCTCACCCTCTTTCTTTTCAGACTGTGTACTGTACGCTGCAGAATTCTCAGCTCATCTATTTAATTCAAGGGGAAACATGGTGCCCCTTATGCGGTAAATCTGTGATTGTTGACTCAATCTTGACTCCTTGGAACCGAGCCGTCATGCTAACTGCACTGTCTATTGGCGCAATAACTCAGCTCAGCGAGCCGCAGCATTGTCTCTGCTCTGTCATCGTGCACTGACCTGTCCTTTTCACACGAACCTACCAGAGCCACCGAATATTTGCAATTTTTTCAACCCTTATTGCATGGACTGCCTGCATGCATCTGTGTCCGTGCGCATTAATGTGGTGTTTTGTATCACGTCCTTACTGTGCACTCAGTCTTAAAAATGAAATCCAGTCGAGCACTGACATGGCTGGTTCAGTTCATGATCTCTGACTGTCTCGTGTTATCCAATTTTGAAATCCACCGTAGCGGTCGAGAGAAGGAGGCAGCGCGAGAATGCTCCTTCTTTTTGCTTTCTTCCATCTCCTAATGCTTTCACTGATCCCTGTGTCCCCCATCTTTCATCCTCTTAAGAGTGCAAAACTGCATGGAATGAAAATAAAGGGCCAATAAAAAGCCTGCCAGACTCTCTCAAACTGGAAAAGACACACGCACACACACACACACACACACACACACACACACACACACACACACACACACACACACACACACACACACACACACACACACACAGAGAGCAAGAGAGAAAGGAGAGGAGTGGAAGCAAAGGAGAACATCTCCCTATAAAAATGCAATATATTTTCAGTTTGTTACAATATACTCCATTTGCATATAATAAGATATTGTCAGCATATTTCCGTACGGCTACTTCCTTAGAGTTTGGATGCCCTAAGAGTCAATGCACTCACCCACTTCTTCCTGTTCGGTAAAGTTAATCTGTCAAAAGTATGCTGAGACTTCCTGAACAGTTTCAAATTATTATCAGATGCCTAAATCATTCTATGGATGATTTTTGGATGACTGAAGCTTTTTTTTTTTAACTATCTAATTAAATCTATCAGTCACAAGCAAATGTTCCAAATGATTGGGGATTTGATCTATTTAACCAAAGGCTGATTTTGAATGACAGGAAATTCATTTTGGTGCTTTTCACTGGCAATCCCTATTGAAAACCTCCCTACTGTGAAATCCCACCCACCCACCCTAGTCTCAGTTAATGGCATGATGCCTGAAGATAATGTTAGAGCTTTGGCAGGATGATTGCTGAAAAATCTTGGTGGAATATGGAGGCTTGTGCAACTTTGTCTCCTTAATCTTTCTTTCCTTAGAGCCATCAACAGGATGAATGACTATGCCAATACTGAAAGTTAATAATAATCTTTATCATACTTATAAATAATTCTGAGTGTGGGAAATATACAGTACTAAGGCGCCAGACTGTTTTCATTATTATTATGTTATATAATTGGCATTATATAAACTATAATTATATAAGACATTATATAATTTTAAAAAATGTAGAATTATATAATTATTACTGAATATACAGTATATTTTAAGGCCATTGTAAATCCATTGGTCTATTTTAGATTATGCGAAGGGTTTTCAAGTCAAACCGGGACTTTTGATTGTGCAGAATGACATAATCCCCTGCTACACTAATGTACTTATCCCAGAGTTTCACTAGTGCTTGGATACCATCAAGGTAGAAAGTTTTCTCAGTACAGCAGAGCCATAATTGTACTGCCTGCCTTACAGCTGAAACGCTGGCCTCCCAGGAACTCCTTTAATACCCCAAGCATGTGGAAATGGCTTGGAGTGAGGTCAGGACTCGATGGGGGATGTGAAAAAAAAAGCATCCTGTAATGTGCAATTGATGCTTGTGAATGATTATGTGTACAATTATCACTGATAGATGAGTCTCTTCCACAAGATGGTGACAAGTTATCCATCAGTTTTCAAGGATCAGGCATTCCACTCACTGAATGTTCATGGGAACAGCTGCATTGGGCTCCGAGCCATCTAGGCAAGGGTCATCGTCCAAATGTTCCATCACTGTGCTATGTTGGAAGTCTTCTGTAAATGTCAAATGTCAATGGGTTTTACTACTTCATTCATGAAAAAAAAAGTTCTGTTTCGACACCCCTGGTATAATGGCCCAACAACATTCATTCATTCATCTTTTATACCACTTATTCTGCAGCCCATCAAAATATATACATATATTTATGTCCTGGTTCTTGGTGTTGACTCATCGTTATATTCGTACTTTTTATTATCTTTTCTTTTTATTTATTTATTTATTTATTTATTTATTTCCCAGCTAAGGATCTGTGGATTTACAACAGTCATAAAGCCTTATTAAAAAACAAAAGCAGAATTCATATGTTAGTCAATTTCCTTTTGTTTAGAGTGTATCTTTTCATGTAGGATGCTGAAAATGTATGTGTCATTTGAGAAGAAAAGGAAACCAACAGTAATGGAAATTTCCATATATATCTGGTAAGATAGTTACTGACATGAGCCCAAAGGGTTAAGGTGTTCAAACTGGTCCAACCATCCCAGCTTCTCCTCACCAGTGCTTGTGTGACTGTGTTTAACTCTTAACACCAATATTGGTTTGATTCTTCATCCAGGCCTTTCTTTATCCAGGCCCTTGAACCTTTATCCAGGCCCTTCAAGCCAAAACCAGGCTTTTTTAAACTATCTTTTTCTGTGAACATCACCAAAATTTAAACTCAATGTCTGCCAGCAACAGCACAAATATTTAGACAGTTGCATCACTCTGGAAGCCAATCTCTGACGTTCTTAATCAACTGATTTTGCACTTTATGGATATGTTAGATTATCTTACATAACTTAAATGTTTAGGCATTGTTGATGTCCTTTATTCATTGCACTGTATAATCCCTCCTACTTCCCCTCCCTTAATAAGAGATAATTAATTGATTTTTGTTAAGTTCAGATTCCAAGAAATTATCTCCAATATGATATCATCACATTAAATAACGGTTCAGGTTTATGTGCACCAAAATAGTTTATTTTCTCAAATAAAATGCACTAATCTCTAACATAAGTAATCTTCATCAAAGACATCCTGACAAATTCCTAACTAATCAAGAACAAACTTTGTGTGCAACCTCTTTGCAGGGAAATTGCTGCAATATGAAACCAACCAAGCACAAAAAGTCCCTGGTAAGGACAACCTAAGCAAAAAAAAGCACCAAAGTGTGAAACCTATTAAACTCAGATCTTTAAATGATGTCAAATATATATTTATCAATGGAAGCGATTTTCCTATATTCTGCCTATACTTCTGCCTAATCTGTTTCAAAGACATGCAGAATAAATTGCAAAGCACAGCAGGGTTTTAAGTACATATTTAAACAGTTGATTCCAGATCAAGAAACTTTTTACGATATCTACGCAATCTGAATTAATTGAGTAAAACGTGTGCGGTTACATGATTTGATCAAAAGTCCGGTGTTGCATTTTTAAAATTCCTCTAAGCAAACGACCACCATTTCTAAATGCAGTTGAATGTGTAGCTGACTATACAGTGTCATTAAAAAAGTATTTTCTCCTCTCTGATTTTTATTTTCTTAAATGACTCACTCACTCATCATCTATACCACTTAATCCTGTATTCAGTGTCACAGGGGGGCTGGAGCCTATCCCAGGAGACTTAGGGCACATGGCAGGGTACACCCTGGACAGGGTGCCAATCCATCGCAGGGCACAGGCACACACATACACATACACTCACACACTACTGACAATTTGGGAACACCAATTAGCCTAACCTACATGTATTTACTCCATGCACACAGAAACGGGAATCGAACCCGGACCCTGGCGGTGCAAGGCGACAGTGCTAACCACTACACCACCGTGCCGCCTATAACTTAAATGACTGAGATCCTTAAACAAATTTTTATATTACACAAAGATAACCCAAGTAAATACAAAATGCGATTTTAAATAATTTAATTTATTAAGGGAAATAAGCTGTCCATGCTCACCTGACCCTATGTAAAAAAAAATTAAAAAGTGATTGCCACCTTGCTAAGTTACATTTCACTTTCCACACCCAGGCCTGGTTACTGCAAGACCTGTTGAATCAAGAATTCAATTAAATAGAACTTTTAAAGTGCAGCATGCTAAACATTTTTTTAAAGCATCATAATCTAAATAAATTCAAAATCAGATGAGAAAGAATGAAAGTAATTGACATGTATCAGTCTGGAAAGCGTTACCAAGCCATTTTTAAGACTTTAGGACTCCAGCGAACCACAGTGAGAGCCATTATCCAGAAACAGATCAAACATGAAACAGTGGTGAACCTTCCCAGGAGTGGCCAGCTTACCAAAATTACCTCAAGGGCACAATGACAAGTCACCCAGCGGCTCATAAAAGAACCCAGAACAACATCTAAGGAACTGCAGGCCTCATTTTCCTCAGTTAAGGTCAATGTTAATGATTCAACTATGAGAAAGAGACTGGGCAAAAATGGCGTGCATGGGAGAGACTTTTGGGTGAATATTCTGTGGCCTGATAAGACAAAAAGTTGAACGCTTGGGAAGGTGTGTGTCCTGTTACATCTGGTGTAAAAATAACATAGTTATTAGGTTTAGGGTGCAATTACTTTTTCACATAGGACCAGGTAGGTTTGGACATTTGATGGTTAGAATTTGATGATCTGAATGGGACAAAAAAAAAACTGTAGCTAACATAGCAAGGGGCAAGAAGTAGGCTTTGCTGGAGTACAATAGTAATACTAAATGTACTACTGTACTTACTGTAACATTGGCTGTGACATTCTGCAGTAAACCCAGTGAACACTGACTGAGCAGTAATGTCCGTGAATAGGTCAGTCTTGCCCAGTGACCCAAATTATGTTTGCCGACTTGGCCTTGATGCTAAAAATGGTCTTTAGTATGTCTTTAAAAAGAAACTATCTAACATTAGCAATTAGTAATTATTTTTAAAAAAATGTGTTTCACCGTATTATAATTCGGAAGAAGATTTTGACAAAAGTAATAAAAAGAAAATGCAGGCTGAGCTGGCAGAACATCTTCCTTATTACTTAAATATTATATACAGTAAATATAATAAATAGAATTATTTACCTGCCTCACTGTTATGCTATTTTTGCTAATAAAATGCTTATGCTTTAACATTAGCAGCAGTTCTGACCATCTGAAGAAAAAAAAAAAAAAAAGATTCTACCCCAGGGCAATTCGAATAAACTTTATAGGTTAAGTTTGATTATTTTATGATCATAAATAAGACAGTTTGTTTCTCAGTGTTTTCCCTCTTCTCCTCATTTACTACTTTGACAAGCACTGCAGACTGTGAAGAGATATCTGTTTTGAAATGGACGTGTAAAAAACACCTAAAAACATGTTCTGTATCTGTCCATCACTCATCTAACATTCTTCTGTTGGTGTTGACTTTCCTTTAAAAAATGAAAAACTAAATAAAAAGTCAGCAGTTCCATGAATATCCATGAACACTCTTCACTTTCTGACTGACTTCATGTCTCCAACCCCTGAGCTAGGCTCCGATTTGATGATATACCTTAAGTTCAATAATTTCCATAAACGTGCATTTTTGGATGAACCTCAACAAACGAGCTCAGCTTGATCATGTTTGGAAAACTAGATTTGCTAACTTAGCTATTTTTAATGCTTCTTCTATGCTGCAGTATTCGGTTTTCAAGCACTTGATTTAGGTCACTGAAACACTTCAAGTCTGAAACTGGACTGCAATCCAGCAATTACTGTTTAGGGGTCTACAAGGTTGAGCTGTTCAGCCTGTGGGAGCTCATAGTTGCTTAGATTAAGGTAGAATTACAGCAGAAAAAAAAATACCTAGGCCAACTTTTAAGTTGCTGTAGGCACGCCTGACTGCAAGTGATATTTCTCTCAGTTATTATGCAAACCTGTACCTTACAGGGTTGTCCTTTGGTGAGTTTAATTCAATAGAGGAAAAAGTTGAAGATTTTTCAACTGCACTTTAGTGTCTGCCTTAAACTTGATACAGCGCACGTCACAGCTGCTGTGTAATACCTGTTGTGCTTACAGCAAATCACTGTCTCCAATGTCCAATCACTGATCATCACTGTCTCCCAATGACCAATCAATGATCATACTGTCTCCCAATGACCAATCAATAATCATACTGTCTCCCAATGACCAATCAATGATCATCACTGTTTCCCAACAACCAATCACTGATCATCACTGTCTCCCAACAACTCATCACTGAACACCACTATTTTCCAAGGACCCCAGTGTTTTTAATCTTCGATAACTGATTACTAAACTACCATAGGCAAATTACTCATAATCATTGTTTCTTAATAACCCATCACTGATAATTCCTATTTCCCAATGACCAATCATTGATTGCCACTATTTTTCAACAGCCAATCACTGATCATCACTGTTTCCCAATGACCAATCACTGCACACCACTATTTCCCAATGACCAATCACTGATCATCACTGTTTCCCAATGACCAATCACTGAACACCACTATTTCCCAATGAGCAATCACTGATCATCACTGTTTCCCAATGACCAATCACTGAACACCACTATTTCCCAAAGACCAATCACTGATCATCACTGTTTCCCAATGACCAATCACTGAACACCACTATTTCCCAATGACCAATCACTGCACACCACTATTTCCCTACGATCAATCACTGATCATCACTGTTTCCCAATGACCAATCACTGAACACCACTATTTCCCAATGACCAATCACTGCACACCACTATTTCCCTACGATCAATCACTGATCATCACTGTTTCCCAATCACTGAACACCACTATTTCCCAAAGACCAATCACTGATCATCACTGTTTCCCAATGACCAATCACTGAACACCACTATTTCCCAACGACCAATCACTGATCATCACTGTTTCCCAATGACCAATCACTGAACACCACTATTTCCCAATGACCAATCACTGCACACCACTATTTCCCTACGATGAATCACTGATCATCACTGTTTCCCAATCACTGATCATCACTGTTTCCCAATGACCAATCACTGAACACTAATATTTCCCAAAGAACAATCACTGATAATCACTGTTTCCCAATGACCAATCACTGAACACCAGTATTTCCCAACGACCAATCACTGATCATCACTGTTTCTCAATGACCAATCACTGCACACCACTATTTCCCAACAACCAATCACTGATCATCACTGTTTCCCAATGACCAATCACTGCACACCACTATTTCCCAATGACCAATCACTGATCATCACTGTTTCCCAATGACCAATCACTGAACACCAGTATTTCCCAACGACCAATCACTGATCATCACTGTTTCCCAATGACCAATCACTGCACACCACTATTTCCCAACGATGAATCACTGATCATCACTGTTTCCCAATCACTGATCATCACTGTTTCCCAATGACCAATCACTGAACACTAATATTTCCCAAAGAACAATCACTGATAATCACTGTTTCCCAATGACCAATCACTGAACACCAGTATTTCCCAACGACCAATCACTGATCATCACTGTTTCTCAATGACCAATCACTGCACACCACTATTTCCCAACAACCAATCACTGATCATCACTGTTTCCCAATGACCAATCACTGCACACCACTATTTCCCAATGACCAATCACTGATCATCACTGTTTCCCAATGACCAATCACTGAACACCAGTATTTCCCAACGACCAATCACTGATCATCACTGTTTCTCAATGACCAATCACTGCACACCACTATTTCCCAACAACCAATCACTGATCATCACTGTTTCCCAATGACCAATCACTGCACACCACTATTTCCCAATGACCAATCACTGATCATCACTGTTTCCCAATGACCAATCACTGCACACCACTGTTTCCTAACGACCAATCACTGATCATCACATCAGAGACATAATTGTGTCCAGTAACATGGAGACATAAATTCCTCCATAGCTCCTCCTCATTTGTGGCTGCTGCTTTTTTGTGCGTCCTTGTTAGTATTTTTTTAAGTTTTATTTGTGGTGCCCATATTAACCAATGATTACATATTTCTCCATATTTAAATATTGTTTATTTAATGAAGAAATGATAATCACTCATTTAATATTTAATTGTTTTGTATTGTACCGGGTCGCAGGGGGACCAGGAGCCTATCTTGAAACTTACTTTGGGGATGCATCACCTCTATAGCCAATTTAGGAACACCAGTTAACCTTATCTGCATGTCTAGGAGAAAACCAGTGTACCCGGAGGAAACCCACCAAGCAGGGGGAGAACATGCAAACTACATGCACAAACAGACCCATGGCAGAACTTACAGTCCACAGCTACATTGCCAAGCACTACACCACTGTTGTGTAATTTGATATGTCAGTGATCATGATGAATCGGCATATGACGTAATCTAGTGACTTTTTTTGAAGCACGTGTCAGCTACTTTCCCTCCGAGAAGACTTAGCCACTCTGGTCCCTTTTGGCCTTCCATAAGCTGGCGCGTCTTCCAGCGACGCGCAGGAGGTTGAGGGAGAGAAGGAAAACTTTTTTCCCCCCTTCTTCTTTTTCTCACAGTGAGGGGAGGGGAAAACGATAGAAGTTGGACAAGAAGGATTCCTGGGCTTTTACTTTCCCCTTCCCCCGTTAAAAAAGCACTGGGGAAAGAGTAGAGGAGCGAAAAGTGGATTGCACCAAAAAAAGTAGAAGAAAGAGAGAAGAAAGAAAAACGGTTTCCAATTCCGGACGCATCGGCTTTTCTGTGGATTAATGTTGTCCTTATTGAGTGGATTTATCGATTGCTTGTAGGTATGGACACACTCTTTTTTTCTCCCTCCCATCACTGCATTGGAATGAGTCTCTTTCTCTGTGTCCATCTCAGTTCACTTCTCTCTCGCTGGGCTTACAGCAGTTTCTCCTCTGCACTATTTTCAAAATGCATTTGTTTCTAATCTAATCCCATAAAAAAAATATGTGAATGCACATTTTTAGAAATTATTTTATGCAAATATTGGTAATATTAAATGACGTGTATGGAAGCAAAACTTTGATACAGGTAGGTCTTAAAACCTTTGATACTTTGCTCCCCCTAGTGGCTGGATGCGACATTGTGGAAAAAAAGTAGAAGCAGCCAAGTAGGTCAGTATGATATTAAGACTGGTTTGAATTTTTACTTCTTTAATTTCTCAGTATAAAATGGTGCTTGCATTGCAATTCAGGAATGACATCACAATGAGGCAGGCCTTTTAAAATTTTTTATTTATTTATTTTTTTACCTGATGTGATGGTGATGGTGGTTCTACAGTATCTAAAGCTTTGGAGTAATGATCAGAAGGATGCGGGTTCAAATCCCAGCACTGCCAAGCTGCCGGTGATGGGTTACTGACTCGGGACTCATTTGTATCATGTATGGTTTCAGGTGTAAATCAGGTAAAAAATATGTGACACATGTGAAGTGCACACCAGGCTGATAGATTTTTTTTTTTTATTGCTTATTGCTAAGTCATTTTTCAGAAGGTTTCCGTTTTTGCATTTATTTTTATAGTCCTAGCAAAAAAAATGTTTTCGTGCTTGGCTTCACAAACAGGTGAGTACTGTAGAATTTTGGATATCTTGGATGACTATGGTTGCGACTAACCATCAAGGCTTCAGTGGAGATTGTGTTCTGATTCACACACGACTTGTATTCTGAATGAAAGCGACACCCCAATGATGAGATGTATTTGATAAATGTATAGAAAAGAAAATCTTTACATCTTTCTCACGTTATGATTATTATTTTTATTCATAACATGAGCCATGGAAGCAGACATGGATTAGGGAGGAAAAGGCCTGATCAGCCCACTATACACGTGGCCGGCCGAAGCGCTCTTATTTCACTTTCCTACAAGATGATGTGATCCAGCTCGGCTGTTATCCCAGATGTTGTCGCTATTTCGACTGCCAAGTGAGCAGAGCAGCACGCAACAATCCATGCTGAATTCGCAAGAACGATTGCTCCAATACGTTCATTGTTTTCTGTTATACGAGACTAGAATCATTTTTCTATCCGAATAGTACATTTCAGTTAATTTGGTCAGATTATTATTATTATTATTATTATTATTATTGTTTTTTTAATAATCCTTTTAGTGTGTCTTCTTGTACCTATTAAGCTCAGGTTCTGGTTTTGAGCCAATTTTGAAGTAAGCTTCCTACGTAGGGTTTAACGTACTGTAACAAGACACCCTTTGAACTTTTGAGACAAGTATTCTAATGTCAACTAAAAGATGTATATAGCGACATCTGCTGGTGTGGATCATTCTACGTAGATAGGCCAGAAATAGATTACGTCAAAGTCTTCCTTCAGTTCCATGAGGACGTACTCTTACATACAGTCCCAGAACTCTAATTAACAATATGCTCATTCTGAATACCCTTCCAACTGTTCCAAAGAAATTGCAGGAAACATTAATGATTTAGAGTCCCAGAGAAAAAAGATGGGTTCCCCATTGAGTCTGGTTCCTGTCAAGGTTTCTTCCTTATGTTCCTTCTGTTGCCCGTTTGTCCTCCAAAAGGACTTTCATTCCACCGTCACATCTGGTTCTCTCATTTGGGATACGATTCCTCGACAAGCATTTTTCCTCTTACCCTTTGAGGAAGACATACGTACCAGACATACCTCATTTTAAGATAAATCGTGTACACCTGGCTATGATTGAAATGTTTCACTAATTGTAAGTACCACAAATCGCTACCAGGTAAACTCTTCCTCTTCCGCGCTATGTATAGTCTTGAGTCGGGGTTTGATCACTCATGGCTACATTGCTGTAGGATGGGAAAGATGGCTCTTTGTGACTGCAGATTCCTCAGTTTATTTCCAGTGTCTGATTGATGAGGTGGTTTGTTCTTTTTTTAGAAATAAAACAAGATAAAATGTCCGATATGTTTGAGGCTGTTTCTTTGAAAGATGACCCCGACTTTGCTCGTGCCCTTCGCCTTCTGGCAAATCCATTTTTTTTTCCCACCCAGCATGCTATATGACTCAAGGTAAATGTGTTTTTTGGATATGCTGTGCTTCCTGGTATATGTCTTTCTTTCCATTTGAGTGAGTGATGTAATGGGAGGAACATGCACTCAGTCTGTTCTCCGCACTTTATTAAATAAGGTGCAGAGCCGGTTGTTAAGTGCCTTAAGGAAGAGCTGTTTAGTTCCAGCTTCAGCTGCAGATGGAACGTTGGCATCTGTTTCAGTCTGCCACAATTAAAGCACCGTAATCCATTGTAAACTTGATGGAAATGAATGGGGCAGAACACAGGCAACGGCTTTGAGGATTTTAAAACTGTCTCTAAACGTTAGCTGGGTATTCCTTCCAAGCACAGTTGCTTGTAAAGACTGTATAGGTTTTTATAGTTATATAGTTGAAGCTCCATTATTTGTTTAAGTGCCAATCTTTGTTCATTTCTACATGTTTGAACCACAGGTGGACTTGCAGGGGTAGGGTGCAGTGGAGATACAAGTTAGTGGAAGACCAGACCAGTGAATGTGGTTGGATTGGTTTTAATCTCTCTTAATCACAGTGCGAAAAAACTATCTAGCAACCAAACTCATAACGTATCTATTAGGTGCTTGTTTCCAACTCCGTCAGGAACTAACCATGTCTATCAGTTTCTGTCCTTCAGGTTTATTAGGTTCTATCCTTATTGCCACAGTTCTGTCAGATCTGTCAATCACAACCTATCAGGTTCTTTTCTTCAGGTTTTTTACCCCTTTTCTATTAAAGTGTACCAGCTGCTAGTTTATGTCTGGTGCTAATGTTGGTTTATTCAATAGCGAACTTCCTAAGAATGGGCTTTTTCCCCATGCACTAGAGAGCCACATGGTTACAATGCTAGTGGCAATGCTAGCGGCAAAAAAAACAAGCCCCAGTGGAAAAAAATGCGAGCGACAAGCACAACAACAGCAATGGCAAACTTTAACATGGCTTTGTGAGCAGTTTTTCTGGCTTTATCATTACAAAGCATTTGAGCTGCCCATTGCCTATTGAGTCCATTTTAAAGATGGTGGTTTTAGTTGGTCCACCCCCCAGCCCCTGACATAAGCGGTCCTGTTTTATTGCCCAGCAAATGTTGGTGTGACCATAGAACTCTTTTTCGTTTCGTTAGCAAAGAACTGGTTCGAAATTGCACACTTGCTCCAAACTACCTCTGGAACACTTTCCAGTAGAAAAGGGGTCTATCAGGTTCTAATGAGGTCTATCAGTTTATTCTCTCTTGGTATATCAAGTTGTAACCTCATTTTTTCCTTCAATTTGTCAGGTTCTAACCAGGTTTTCACATGATTTTATTTAAGCATATGGGGTTCTTCTCTCTATGTGATATATCACATTAAACCACCCATATGAGATCATTCCTACCAGGTTTGTCAGACTGTAACTTCAGGTTTGTCATGTTCTACCAAGGTCTATTAGATTCTTCTTTCCAGATATACAGTATCAAGTTATACAAGTCTGGAGCTTTTCTCACCAGGTCTAATCAGGAAATCAGGTCTACCATGTTCTTCTGTCCACTTCCACTAAGTTCTGCCCAGGTTTTTTAGGTTCTTCCTTCTAGGTCTACAGTAGCTTATTCTTCTCTCTAGTCTATTAGAATTTAATCATGTATAACAGGTTCTTATCTACCCCTGATTTGAATTATTATTATTATTTGTTCTGACTCTGAACTTCATAATCAAAACAACAAAAATATATAGGACCGTTTGAGTCAAGTCAAATTCAAATGTATTTTTAAAGCACATTTAACACAACCCAGTTACCCAAAGTGCTGTACAATCCTAAAACAGCTGCAAAGTATCGAACTATACTTTGATTGACCGTTAATTATTACATTATTGCCAGATTTTCAGCATTAATAAGCATAAAACATAAAAAAATAATTGTATCATGCTACCAAATGTTGATAATCTACCACATTCATGTCACTGGGCATAAACTCAAATCAACCATAACTTTATTACGCAACACACTATGCGCAATATTTTGTAAGTTTCTCTTGTGCCACCAGGGCAGCTCTTGCTCATCATGGCAGTACTTCACAAAACATCTAGGGGTGTGCTTGTCTCGCTCTAGAACGTTAGAGGAGGATTCTTTGTCAGCTTTGGTTTTAGTCCTCCACAGATCGTACTTGTTTATATAGTGCGTCCCATGGGTGCATGGTTGGTTTAAGATCTGATGAGGCCAATCTGACCAAATTCTCCAATTCTGGTGAATTTGGAGTCTGGATCAAGTCCCATACACAGCAGGCTGTCATGCTGTCATTGACATGGCTGTCATTGTGACCAACATTGACTTTTTCAAGCAGTTTGTGGTTGATTAGCTTTTTTTTGTGAGATTTGACTGGGTTTGCAGGGCTTTGCTTCCCATGGCCGTAGATGAGACTTGGGTGCCCATGATCTATATTTATAACACTTATCCTGTTCAGGGTTGCTGTGGGGCCAGAAGACGCAGACACAAGGCAGAATACACCCTGAATGGCGCCAGTCCAGCGCAAGGCCCAACCTAGCAAATACTCAGACTCGCACCCACGAAATGCCAATTAGCCTAATCTACATGTCTTTGGACTTTGGGAGGAAACCGGAGTACTCGGAGGAAACCCACCATGCAAATTCTAAGCACATGTAAATCGAACCCTTGACCCTGAAGTTGTTCAATATTATTTAGCATTGTTAATGACTTCGTACATCATACTAGTACTGATAATTATCTGTAACATGATACATTTTCATTTCTGACTTTTTTTTAACAATCACAGTGAAATCAAAAGTCAAAGCAGATGTGTATATTTAATGCACTTATGCAATAATAACTTAAGCATAATTCCAATATGCTTATTAACTGAAATAACAAATTTACAGGAAGTAACAGCGTTACTAAATTAAGTAACAGGGTTCTAGATAAGTGATTTAAATGATCAATTTTTTTGTACTTTATCAAATTGTCTCTTAATTTCACTCTCATCTGTATGCGAGGAATATGTATGTCTGTATGCCTCTGTTTCCACAAATATCACAAATACAGTATATTAACCCCTAATTTGTGCGTTCTTTCAAAAACATTTTGTTATGAATTGAGTGGAATTTCTTCCTGCTCTTCTACATGCATTTCATTGTTAACACTGTGAAGCAGAAAGAGCAAATCATTTCAAATCACATGTTTATCCAAGCGTGGAAGTGCGGTAGGGTCTCAGCTGGGTGATGCAGGCTTCATCAGGAATAGCAATATCAACAATTTGGAAGAAAAAAAAAAAACTGAGAAAGAACCCTTCTTCCTTGTGGTGGACTTACTAAAAGTGCTTTATTTCTTTCATCATACACAATTTTCACCATGACTTACACAGCTGGAGATTAATTAGCTGTGTGTTATGCGCAGGTGTGAAGGCAGATGTACATGGATACATTTTGATTTGAATAGAAATTCAGCAATAATCACTGCAGAAAATGAAGCCGGCATTTTTTTTTTTTTTGTTTTTTTTTTTTTTTTGGTGTATATTGTTTGTTTGTGGGGTTAAGGAATTTAATAAATAAAATGAATTATTAAAAAAAAAAAAAAAAAAAAGTAATTCTTCTTCATGTACATTTTATAATGTTGCATTAAAAAAAGACAATATATTTAAAGTAAAATGCAGATTAATTATTGATATTTTGTGATATATTGTAATAGTTTGGGTGACATTAAAATCTTATTTCTTTTATGTAACATTTCTATGAAAATCAAATATAAAACTGATGTTTGCACAGTTGTACTTTTTCACATATTTACATTCTTATTTATATTTAGTTACAAATTTTAATCAGTAAATGTTCAAATTTCACAAAGGGTATTCATGAGGCGTGATATCATTTAGTGTCCAAGTACAGTGGTAAGTAAGCATTTTTGGCCTTTTTAAAAGACATAGCACCTTGGGTGCCAAGAATGTTAGCAAGGCCGATAGCAAGAAGAAAACGGCGAAATTCAGTTTTGCTTTTAAAGCAGCCGGTGCCAAGAAAAAAAAAGAGGTTTATTGTCTATTTATTTAATATTTTACTTCATTTACGTGTCTTTTCTAAATGTTTTGACTGTTTTCACATGCAAAAATTTGATTATAGTGTTAGAAATGGGTAATATTGGTAATATTTGTGGATGGCTGGAACGGATTATCTCCATGTACATTACTTCCTATGGAAACATGTGTTTCGCAATACAAATTTTTGTCTCAATAACTCGTCTCCGGGAACTGATTAAATTTGTATGCTGACCTTATTGGGTATCACATTGGCTACCAAATTTAACAGGTATCTAAAATGGTAAATTTGTACATACTGTACTATATGTTAGTACATACTGTACTACTGTTGTGATATAGTACATATTATTGTATGCAGTATTAAGAGTTTCAACATACACTATGGTTACTTCATCAATGTTACCTCATCCACTGGTACTGTGCTCTATAATTAATACCATTATGGTACATAAAGATGGATGTATTACAGTACAGGCTTGAATCATGTACCATACTGTAGTACATGTACCATTGCACTAAAGTACTGTATGTATCATGGTAGAATCATGTACTAACGTACAGTGTGGTAAGTGTACAATATTAGCAGTAAGAGCCGCAGTACTACAGTATATTCCATGGTACCGCTACCCTCCAACTAAAGTTCTGCTAAGTGGGTTAAGCCATGTGTTGTTATTTCAAAAAATGCAACAGAAAACTAACTTTAATGAATCATTTAGTGAAGGAATCTCCAGTGTCAGGGCTTTCTATGCAGTCCAGATCTCGACGAGCTGCACTTTTATTTTTATTTTTCCATGTTGCACAACATTAAACATTAATTATATTGAATAAAAAATGTAAAAAAAAAATCTTTTAATGAATTGTAAAATACCAGTGTTGGCAAATTGCTGTTGTATGTACTAGATAAGTGAAATAGTTACAACATGCTCATATTAAAAGAATAATAAACTTTGTTATCTCGTGTCGGGCTGTATCACCCTCCACATCGTCGCTGATTAATAATAAAACAAATGTGTGTATCGTATACAGTAAAAAAATACAGGGGAAAAAAAAACAACAACAACAGGGGCTGCTTTTACTCGTAAGGGCCAGAAAGCTATGAAAATATATAGACTTTTGCTCCCTCGCCCTCTTTGCATTCATGAGCGTCTCTCCAGCACCCGTGCTTCGCTAGCTACACTAAATCTGTTTGGATAGTGAGTCACATGTGAAATACATCCTGCATTTGGGACTGGGCCTTATCTGGGTCAGTTTGTGCAATGCATCCCCCCCCCTCCCCCCCCCTCCTTTATCATCCACATCAGGACATTTGAAACCAGTATACTATTTTTTTTTCTTCATTCAGTGTTTTGGATTTACTATTCCACTTGTTTTCTCTGGAGCGACGAGGTAGACATCCAATTTATTTTGCACTGAAACCTATCAAAATTACAGAGAGTCGGTGCGCATCTATAAAAAGTGCGTTTGGGGGCCGCATTCATCACATGGCATCGAGTCAAGAGCACAACAAGTAATGCTTAGGCTGTGACATGAAAACAGCATGGTGTGTGACAGCCCTCCACCGCTGAAAAACAAAATCCCTACACGCTGAGCTTGGCAGCTCATTACATTTTACTACTTGTTTATTGATTGTCGGGCTTTGTCTTCCCTTTTGAAGTTGCTGAATCCCTGGCTTCTTGAAGCACTCTCGATGCGGATGTGATCGATTTTAACTACGTGGTTGATGGCGAATGGTCATGGATCACAGTAGATATCTGCTCGGAGTCTGTAACTGCCGTGATGATTTTGAATTTTGACCACGCCAGGCAGAGAGCCAAGATTCTGCGAGACACTTATCTGTGCAAGCCAGATGGATCCTCCTTTTTTTTTTTTTTTTAGCACTTACATTGAAAACAAATTAGAGGAGAACAAAGCAGCTGCGAGCTTCTACTGTACCCCCGTGGAATCAAACTAAAATGAAGAGATGGCGTTGACACACTGAGAGTCTGCGATATAGCTGCTTCCCTCTCCTAATGGATGTTGTCTTGTTTACAAAGAGCAATGTTGACAGTGTTGAGGAGAAATCCGCTTTCTGGACAGGGCATTAGAAAGCGAGGCGTTCAGCACCTTGAGTTAGGAACGGGAAATAATTCTCGGAGAATGGTGCACTTGTTTGTTTTTTCCTGCAACTACAATATGTCAGTGGTTGTATAGAACTTCCCCTAGGCTTTTAGGTTGCGTGAGGGGATGCAGATTGAGGCCTAACTGTCTATGGCATCCAGGGTGTAATGTACAGAATAGTAATAAAGTCTTGTTCCGTGGTCATTTTTCATTCTGACAGCATGTTTTGAGGCATGTCAGCACCATTCAATCCGCTATAAAAGCATGAAACGGATCCGCGCGCAATCATGACCTTTTAAGGTCGGCGAGCAGATAAGAAGGGCGTTAATCAGAGACTCAACCGAGATGCCAGCGGTAACTCTTTAACCTGATGCTACCACCACCACGCTTCATTACAGGTACTGTATGTTGTTCTCAGTATAACTGACCCAGAGTAAGTCCTGGGTACCATTTTTGATTGGCCTCATTGATTTTCTGCCAGTCAGTAGCAGTATGCACTTCACCCTTGGTGAGTAAAGATTAGGCCTGCCTATTTGCCTGTAATATAGGGAATAGCAATAAAGTCTTGTTCCATGGTCATTTTTCATTCTGACACGTAGTTGTTGAGATATCAGACGTGTCAGCATTGTAAAATGCATTATTAAAACATGGAGAGTACTGTATATGGCGCAGCTCTCACTATGTTCATGAGGAAGAGTGCTGGTCAGCTTCCACCACCATGCTTCATTGCAGGGATAATGATCTCTGTTGGTTTTCTGCCATCACGTTAAGTCAGCAGTAGTATGTGGTTTCATGCTGGTTCAATTATACAATGCAGATTAGGTCTACGTATTTGTGAAGAGCATTGAAGCTCTACTTCATGGCCATCCTTTATTAATGATAAATGTCAACCTTATTTAATACATACAAGCAAATATGGTACAACCACTCTGGCAGAAGTCATTACCCAGATATGAATAGTACAGTAAAAGAAGCAACCCAGGGGACGATGCTGAACATCATAACATACTACCACCACCACCGTTCCTCATGGTATACGTGGCGTTCTCCAACATGGTTTCTGCCATTCGTATTACTTTGTGCCAAGGCCAAAATGTTCAAGACAGATGAATTTTTTTTTTTTTTTTTCCGCTGGCATTACATTAAATCAGTAGTAGTACATGATTTCCCCGATGTGTTACACCTGCAGTCAGGGAGATGCAGATTACCTATCTGTGACATCCAGGCTGTGAAAAAAAAAAAAAAAGATAGCAATGAAGTCATGTTCCATGGCCATCCTTCATTCTGACAGGTGTGTGTTAAGACATGAGACATGTCATTCTGGGTCACTTTGATTGTAAGAAAAGCGCTAGGGAATGTAAGTCCAGGCCTTGACAGGGGCGACGGAATTTTTTTAACTGGAGTTTTCCATTGACATGTGTGTTGAGCATGAACACGTGTGCTTTATCAAGAGTGTAATGTTCACGCCTTGAGGCATATGTGCCAGACGTGTACAATTCCCCACCACATACCTTCGCCTGTTTATAATTAGGTTCAACTGAAGGACATAGGGACAAAAGCGAATGTGCATGCGGTTCGTAAACTGCAGCATGAACTGAAATTATATAGCTGTGGAAACAGTTGGAGTGAAAAAATATGTCCGTCTTTTTGCACCATACTGTTGCCTGTTTAATATTAGATTCATTCGATTAGGAATGTTATCTGTAGTTTCAACCATGCATTTCATTAAGTTTTATGCCAGGTGTGTGTCCGTTCATACTGAGACAGTCGGCACTGAGAGAGGCACAGATGGGCATTGTAATGACAATCCTCAAGGCACATGGGTTACAAAGCTTTATAGGAACCGTTATGGGCAATTAGGCCAGTTTACACATTTCCAAGGACCTGTCCAACCTGAGAGCCACCTTCATTAATCCTGCTTCAAAGCTTCTTTTTATTAGAACCAAACAGAGGACATTAGCATTAGTATTTATGTCCTTAGACGTGGGTGTATTTTCAGCATGTAATCAGCTTTTATGTTCTCCTTCTTCCTCTTTGACCGCTACAATTAACCCTTAAGACATATTTCCATTTAGTGAAGATTAATTACTGGATTTTTCCTTTTTTCTTTCTGGGATTCGGGTCTTCATTTTGTTTAATCTCTTCAGCTTTAAAATGTTCAATTTATTCTCTTTCTTCCATTTTAGGTAGGAGTAGACGGAGGGAGCCATGAGGATCATCTTGTGCTCCGTTGTGCTGCTGACCATCTGGTCAGGTCATGGAGTTCGACTGGAGAAGTCTAAAGGTGAGTATGTGGAATACCTTCTTTAAATAACTTTTAAAGCTCTGTTGAATTCCTGAATTTTGATTCGTCATGCCTAAAAACAAACAGGATTTTTAAAAGTGCTGTTGGAAAGACTAATACGTTAGACTCTCACCAGCTACTTTATTAGGTACACAGTGCTAGTTCTGGGTCGGACTCCCTTTTCCCCTCAGAACTGGTTTAATTCTTGGCGGCATAGACTAAACAAGGTGCTAGAAACATTCCTTAGAGATTTTCGTCCATATTGACCTGATTGTGTTATGCAGTTACTGCAGAGTTATCAGCTGCCCATGTCTCTTCTCTCCTTACACCGCATCCCAAAGCTGCTTGACTGGATTGATCTGGTGACTGTGGAGGCCATTTGAGGACACTGAACTTGTTGTCAAGTTCAAGAAACCGCTTTGACATGATTTTAGCTTTGTGACATTTGTTTTATCCTGTGGTCGTAAACTGATGGACATGGCCATCAACGATACTCAGGTACTAAGGGGCCCAAAGTGTGGCAAAAAATCCCCAGACTGAACTATTGCTACAAGGCAAGATGGATCCATTCTTTCATGTTCTTTATTCAAAAGCCTGACCCCATCATCCCACTGTCACAGCAGGAATCGAGACTCATCAGACCAGGCAAAGTTTTCCAATCTTCTGTTGTCTGATTTTTGGTGAGCCCATGCAATTTGTAGCCTCAGTTTCCTGTTCTTAGCTGACAGGAATGGCACCTGGTGTGGTCTTCTGCTGCTGGCATCAACAAGGCATTTTCGCCCACAAAGCCGCTGCTCACTGGATATTTTCTCCTTTTCAGACCATTCTTACTAAACCCTAGGGTTGGTAGTGTGTGAAAATCCCAGTAGGTCAGCAGTTTTTTCGCAAATACTCAGACCAGCTTGTCTGGCGTCGACATCCATGCCGCACTTAAATCACCTTTATTGTCCATTCTAATGCTCGGCTTAAACTTCGTCTTGACTGATTGGCTGATTAGATATTTGCAGTAACAAGCGGGTGAACAGGTGTACCTAATGAAGCGGTTAGTGTACACGTTATGTCTATTTAAATGCATTACTATAGTGAAGTTCTTAGTATGAGGAAGTGTATTGAATATTTATGAAAGTTACATTGGTTGGTAACGTAAGTTCCCCAATTAAATAACTCTATGTCGAATATCGGATATCTCGATCAGGATATTCTACCACGTGTTACAAGTTGCTGTGATATAATGGGAATAAAGCACTTCCTGAGGTGTTATTGCAAAATAAATGGAACTGAAGAAAAGCCTGGCATTAATGAACATGACTAGATATTGTGGCGATGTTGAAAAGATTCTATATATATATATATATATATATATATATATATATATATATATATATTGTCCTGATATATTTCGAGTATATTTTAGATTTAAAGCCATGTCTCCTGGTTGTTTTTGCAGCTCTTGCTTTATATACCATCGTGTTTTTTATTTATTTATTTGGAAAGAGGCTCCTTAACACAGGGGATTTCTTCCTGTGGGAAATCATTTCCGTTAGCGGCTGCGCTCTGTCTGTGCCGCCTCAGGAGAGCCACTCTTGGTGCTAAAGGTAGCACTGACTAAACTCAAGCAAACTTCCAGTGTCACAGTGTTCATCACCTCTCAACTTCCCTTACAGCTTCTTTTCCGGAGAGGTATTTCTACAAAGCTGTTGAATGCATGAGGTAGAAGTGAAAAAGAGGTGATGAAGAGCGAGGGATTGAGGAGGCTAAGCATTTTCTTAGCACTTCTTGGTACAGATCGTTCCTGAGTCACACTGCTTAGCATAATCAGCTCTCTGCACAATCTGTATTCTAAAGCTAGCTGATTTTCTTTTTTAAGAAATAACTTCCCTTTTGGGTTCAGTATGCTGCTGAGATGGAGCCTTTTTATGTGTTATGTTTGATAAAAATGCAGCATGAAGTTGCATTTGGCCTCCATGTGGCGTTTCAACCAGACGTCTCTGACATCCTCCATGTGGTAGTGGCGTGGAGGATTTCATGATATGTGGTATTGCCTAGATGGTATTTTAATTTTTTGCTTATTCTGAAATATTATTATAATTTTTTTTTATATAGACAGACAATGAAAATCTTTTTATATCTTGCAAGTTTATACATTACACCCTGTGATGGCATGAATAAAATCTGGCTGACGTTTCTTTATTTAACTTAGTATTTGGTTGTGAACTGTTGTTAGCCTTTTGGCTGCTCTCGTTGAGGCGACGTCACAGCGGACCATCCGATCCGCACACGTAGGTTGGCGTAGGTTTTACACCTGATGCCCTTCCCGCAACCCTCCCATGTTATCCATGCTTGGGCCCGGCATTGCATCCAGTGGAATTGAACCTGGGTTTTCCACATGGCAGGTGAGAAACCTACCACCGAACCATCAATGCTAGTATTTGGTGATGAAATGTGGGTCTTTAATTTCTCTTTGAAAAAAAAAAAAAAGAGCTCTAGAATAGGGATCAAATAAAACTGCATTAAGCTAATGAAATTCCTAATGATCCACTCTTCTGATCTCATCTCAGAATAGAATTTCCAGACACATCCCTTCCTCTTTACAGCTGCATAAGCTAAAACTTCAAACCAGGTAGAATCCCAATCAGTCTTTGTGTGGCTTGTATATAATTTTACTTACATTTACATTACATTTACATCTTGCAACCACAGCAATCAACAATTACTCTGTCAATTTTCCCGATATAATAGACAATGGCATAGATTCAATAAGATGCATCAAACATTCCTTGGAGATTTTGGTCCGTATTGACATTAAGGCATCACTGCTGATTTGTCGGCTGCACATCCATGATGAGAATCTCTCGTTCCACCACGTCCCAATGCTGCTCTATTGGATTGAGATCTGGTGATTGAGGAGATCATTTGAGGACAGTGAACTCTTCGCCATTTTCAAGGAAACCAGTTTGAGATAATTTAAGCTTTGTGACATGCCACATTATCATAACACTGGTGGATTACACCACTACCACTACTACCACCACCAGCCTGAACCGTTGTTATACACCAAATTCTGACCCTACCATCTGAATGTTGCAGCATAAATCAAAGCACATCAGACCAGTCAACGTTCTTCCAATCTTCTGCTGTCCAATTTCTTTGAGCCCATCCAAATTGTAGCCTCAGTTTCCTGTTCATAGCTGAAAGGAGTAGCATCCGGTGTGGTCTTCTGTTGCTGTAGACCATCTGGTTCAAGGTTTCAAGGATTGTACATTCATAGAAGCTCTTCTGCATACCTTGGTTGTAATTAGATGCTAGTTGATTTAATGTTACCCGTCTACGAGTTCCAACCAGACGCCTCTGACCTCTGACCTGGTATCAACAAGGCATTTTCGCTAAGAGAACTCAAAGTCAGTGGATATTTTCTTCTTTCACACCATTCTCTGTAAATCCTAGAGATAGTTGTGTGCAGAAAAATCCCTGGAGATCAGCAGTTTCAGAAATACTCAGTCTAGCCCGTCTGGCACCAACAACCATGCCACGTTCAAAATCACTTAACACACCTTTCTTCCCTATTCTGATGCTCGGTGTGATGATCAGTAGATCACGGTATATCATCTTGAGTTTGTCTACACGCCTACAAGTGCATTGAGTTGATTGGCTGTTTAGAAATTTGTGGTAATGATCAGTTGAACAAATGTACCAAATGAAGTGGCCGGTGAGTGTATATGCGAATACTAACGAAAAAGAAAGATCTTAAAAAAATAACATTTAGTGCATTTACAGCTGTGTGTCATGGTACTGTGGGCTCACTTACAATTCTTTCTAAGAACACAGCCATGAATAAAAAACAGTTCAAGAACATCATTCGACAACAGCTTGAATAATGCCTTTTCCAGCATGATGAAGCACTTTACTATAAGTCAAACATTGTAACTAAACATGAGGGGAACAAAACATCGAAAGGTTGGGTCCATGGCCAGGAAAATCCCATTGAGAACTTGTGGTCAATCCTCAACAGATGGGTGGACAATCAAAAACCCACAAATTCTGACAAACTCCAAATGTTGGTTATGCAAGAATGGGCTGCCAACAGTCAGGATGTGGTCCAGATGTTGATTGACACCATTAAAGAAGGGTCAACACTGCAAATATGGACTATTTGCATTAACTTAATGTAATTGTCAATGAAAACCTTTGACACTTATGAAATGCTTATAATTATACTCAAGCATACCATAGTAACATCTGACAAAGAGATCTGAAAACACTGAAGCAGCAGACTATGTGAAAAATAATATTTGTGTCATTCTCGAAACTTTTGATCATGTCTGTAGATATTTTTGTGCATGTAACTACGCGTACACATGGATGATAAATGAATCCCCTGATCTCCAAGCTCACCTTTTACGAGACGCCCTCAGTAAGCCCAGATTGCTTTTTCCAAGCTTACCTAAAACTGTGCACTTTTTTTTCCTCCATTTTTGACTGGAAGGCAGAAGGAGATGTGCCTCAAGGTGTTCATATGCACTGCAGCATGCTTTTGTATCATATAATAGTAACTTTAGCCTGCCCCCAATTTTGAGGTCTAGAGGTCAGAGGCTTAGAGCTTTCCCTAGAGGGGTTGGATGGAAAACGTGCATTTTTTTTTTCTTTGACATGTTACATTTCGCTCAAAAATGTCAGTGCTGATACCTGCAAGAGCTGTGAATTCTAGGTAGACTGTTGATGTGATTTTCGCTCTAATGATTATAGTTTGATATGTTGCAGACAGCTTTTTAATTTTTTATTTTTCAGCTTTATTTTTAAGTTGTTAAAGTGTTCAAAATATATATATATATATATATATATATATATATATATATATATATATTTTTTTGATAAAGATTGAACTGTGTATCTTATGTTGTTGGTTGTTTAAATGTCCTTTCATATAGCGCGATAATCTTAATCCCCACACTCCAGTCCAATAGGTGGCAGTATTGCCCCAATTGAATACAACCTTAAGAACGAAGACGTGATGCTCTCTAGTGATGGGAAGTTTGGATCATTTTAATGATTCGTTTTTTTCTTTTTATGGCCTCGTCCACCAAATTAATGAATCTCTCTTTTTTTTTGTTGAGTCATTGTAAAGCATCTGTCGGGATCGGAAATGATAGACGCAGAGAGGCAGCGATGCGGTGAGTCAAACGTGCACTGTTTATTGAGGTTCAAGTGATGCAACAGGTGAATGAGGTGAGATTAAGTGCTTGATGAGAAGGGCGAAGGTGAGGGTCGGCGTGATGGGCTGGTAAGGAATAGCTTGGATCGTGTCTTGCCGCTGTCCTCCGGGATAATTCCAGAGGTCATCTGTATACATTTCTCACTCACTGGTAGGCGCCGCCGCGGTCTCTTTTTAGTGAGCAGGCGACAGGTGGACGGTGTATGACTCTTGGTTGCTTGTACCAGGGGGACGCGGCGCCCCGCCCCTTTTTGTGCTTCGCTGCTGTCCAAGGTGCTGTCTGCCACCTGTTTGTGAATCCTCCGAGATGTGCGAGAAGGTGTTATCCTCCAGTGTGTGCCGGGCGTCAGCCCGTCGCCACAGTCATTTAGTTCATTTCGTTCTTTGGATCAGAAATAAAATAAAATGTTACATTTTCAATAAACTGACCTCCAATTTTCCAAGATTTCTGTTTCCTGTACATTTGCACTGTGCAGTTTGCGGACACGGTTACGCTTCACTCTCCGGGACTACTCGTTCCTCTGAGGCACGTTAAAGACTCGTTCAAAAAGAGCGAATCGTTCATGAACGACCCATCGCTAGATGCAGAACAAAATGCAGAACATGCAAGCAATTTTTTTTTGTTTTTTTTTTTTGGTGCAATACCTGTGGTATTTTTTTAAAGGAATTTGTGAATTTTAAACCATTTAATGTCAAAAATAATTTCAAAAGAATAAATTGATTTTGAATCAAGAGCTGACCTATTGATTCAGTGAACTGAATCGATCAGCACAAGTTAGATTAAATTCCAAAAGCTTTTTGATCACACAGCTACTTGACTGTACAGTAGTTCAAAATCCTTTTTTGCTGTTCTGTGCATCCTTCAGAAACAGGAAACCTCATTAAACACAATGTGAACTTGAATCCCTAACCTCTCCCGTTTGTTTGGATACTAAAGCTCTCTCATTTAACTCACAATTTGCCTTGGTAAATGCATCTTGCTGTTACAGCACAAGCTAGAATTTGCAATTGGGGGAATTGCTCAGATCCCAATAACACCAGCAAACATGGCTTCGTCGGTTTCTGCAGCCCTATCAAACTGTAAAACTTTATGTTGTACCAATAAAGCTGATCAGACACTTCTGAAGCTCCTTTTTCATTCCGCCTGCTGTGCTGAGCACCCATCGCCCTGCTCTGTAATGAGTCCTTCCAGACCAGCCTGGAAGTAAACAGTACATACTCGGGGAAATAAAAGCAGAGATACTCAATTCTCATTCCCAGTGGGTGCGCGGTATCGACCGAGCTTAAGCAAAACTCACACAGAACTTAATTAAGACTATATTTTTGAATACTTAGTCCTATAAAACTCAAAGGCCGTTGTAATCCACTTTATACTGTATACTGGATAGTGTAAACCAAATATGAATGTAAAATGTGCTTGGATATTACAATATGGGGGTATACATTTTACGAGTATTAAAAAAATAATAATAATAATTTGGGACTTTTTCCAGCAAAATAAGCAAAAAGCAACAAAAAATGTGTCATACTGGATTGGGATCTGGAGACTCTGTGGACCACTTGAGGACAGTCAACCCATTGTCATATTCAAGAAACCAGCTTAAAATTATTTTAGCTTTATGACCTGGTGTGTTGTCCTCTGGTCATGAAGGAATGGACATGGTCAGCAACAATACTCATGTAGGCTATAGCATTTCAATAATGATCAGTCGGTACTAATAGTCCCAGAGGGCCAAAAAATATCCCCAACACCATCCCCGACACCATTACACCACCATCACCAGCCTGAACCATTCATACAAGGCAGGATGGATCCATGCTTCCTTTTTTGTTTTGTCTACACCAAATTCTGATCTTAACCTCCTGAATCTGTGCTTAAGTTTCCTGTTCTTGGCTCACAGCGATGGCTCCCGTTGTGGGCTGGTCTTCTGCTTCGAGGTTCAACGTGTTGTGCATTCAGAGCACTTCTTTGGGATACCTCGGTTGCAACAAGATGTCATTTGAGTTAATGTTGCCTTTCTATCAGTTTGAACCAGTCTGGCCATTCTCCTCTGACCTCCCAGAAAACTGCTGCTCACTGGATATTTTCTCATTTTCAGACAGACTACTCTCTAGAGATGCATGTGTGTGAAAATCCCAGTAGATTAGCATACTCTTGACCAAATATACTGGACTGTATATACATTTCAACATGAAATGACATGGCTGCAGTCGTTTCTATGAACATTCAGAGAGTAAACCACCTGAGCTGTGAAGAATGATGGATAACTTGTTACCATCTTTTGGGAGAGAAGCATCTGTCGGTGGGAACTGTGTACACAATCATTCACCAACACCACTTTATACGTTACATGAACTCGGTTGGAAGTTACTGCCACATCTTCCATACAGTCCTGACCTTGCGGCAGGCCATTTCCACATGCTTGGGCCATTAAAGGAGTTCCTGGGAGGCCAGCGTTTCAGACGTGAAGCAGGCAGGCCGATCATGGCTCTTGCATACAGGGAAAGTTTTCTACCAAGCACTAGTGAAACACTGGGGGTAAGTGCATTAGTGTAGTAGGGGATTATATAAAGGGAGGTTTTAGTCTCATGACTGTGTTGTTCTCCTGCATAATCAAAAGTCCAGGTTTGTATTGAATTTCTGCCTGTGTGTATTTGTATATAATGTACTGTCAGCAACCACTTTGTTAGTACACCCAATCATTCATGCAGTTATCCAATCAGCCATCCTGTGGCATAAAATCATGCAGATGTAGCTTAAGAGAGTCGGGTAACTTACACATCAGAAATCAGAATGGGGGAAAAAAGCAATCTCTCTTTCATCGTTGCATGGCCGAGTATTGCAGAACTAATTCCTATTTTAAACTATGCACGGAAAGATGAAAAAACAAAAACAGACAAGCAAAGACATGCTGACTCCACTCGAGTCAGGAACGAAGAGGAATCTGAGGCTACAATGGACACCGGCTTAAATAAACCGGTATGAATGTAGGTTAATGTGAGTGTATAAGGTGTGTATCATCAGGCCGTTGTACAAAAATTTTTCATTTTGTTTAGGAGCGCTCGTATGATGGTGAACAAACGCACAAACAAATCACCTTTTTGCTTTAACATACAGAATTTCTAATGCAATGTATTGTACAGTATGTGCATTTCTCTGTATGCATACTGTAGGAGAGTGAATGCATTCCCTGGGTAGGCTTTTAGTCTGGTCTTTTTAAGTGAACAGCGCACACTAAGTTACAGTATGTGGATGCTTTCACTTTAAAAGCAAGATAGCAAGACTGAACAAATCCTTAACTTTCAAACGAGACCCCAAAAAATTTATGAGACTTCTCCAGACCACTGCAACATATCATCCACCCTTCAGCTGGAACCGATCATTAGAGCAGGGAGAAGCAAAGTGACATGCTGGTAGTTAACACAATAGGTCCTGTTCCTAACCAGGTATTATTTCAGTGGTGGATCATTTTCAGCGCAGCAGTTGGACCAGATTGCTCATGTGCCAAGCATAATAATGCCGCTGATGCACAGTTTTATTTTTATTCATTTGTTTTTTTTTATATAACCTTACACCATCAGTTCCGACTTAGACAAAGAATAGCCAATACTTTGATGTATCGAGCCCACAGCATTACCGCGATCAAAAAGCGAGCCTACAGGACAGATTATCCAAGTTAGCAACTGTATAACATTTGGATCAAACTGGAGGAAAATTTTATACCAGGGTGGACAAACCGCTAGGCTGTGTGCCAGATTTTTATTCATACCTGCTGAAAATAATGATAATTTGTACTGTACATTGTCTGGCCAAAAGTAAAAAAACAAACAAACAAAAAAACCCCCCAAAATACAGTATATGCAAATATAAAGAATAGTTTTTTGGGGGGGATTTATTAGCACATCCGGACGATACCGCATATACAAAGCTAGAATTAAACATATCTGTTATACACCTACTGGCCACATTATTACAGTAAGTACACCTGTTCAACTACTCGTTAATGCCAACATCCAATCGTATGGCAGCATCTTAGTACATTTAGGCATGTGGGCATGATTGGGAAGAAAAGTGAGTTGGAGCGTGGCATGGTTGTTGCGTGCATGTGATTTTCACTTATTACCATCTCTAGGGTTTACAGAGAATGGTGTGAGAAAGAGAAACTATTCCGTGAGCGGCGGTGCTGTGGGTGAAAATGCCTTCTTGATGCTAGAGGTCAGTAACTCGAATAACCTCAAATAATCTCACCACAACACTATGAGTTACAGTGGTGTGAAAAAGTCCTTCACTGATTTCTCATTTTTTTGCGTGGTTGTCACACTTTAATGTTAGATCATCAAACAAATTTAAAGATTAGTCAAAGATAACACAAGTAAACACTTCAGGCAGTTTGATGAGACACTTCAGGCAGTTTTTAAATGAAGGTGTTTATTATTAAGGGAAGACAAAATCCAAAACTAATTATTACCCCCCCCTCCAAACACACCCAGGCCTGATTACAAATCACACCTGTTCACAAATCAACAAATCACTTAAACTTAGGACGTTGCTGACAAAGAGAAGCAGACCATTCACTCACTCACTCATCATCTATACCGCTTAATCCTGTATTCAGGGTCACGGGGGCCCCGGAGCCTATCCCAGGAGACTTAGGGCACATGGCAGGGTACACCCTGGACAGGGTGCCAATCCATCGCAGGGCACAGACACACACACACATACACTCACTCATTCACACACTACGGGCAATTTGGGAACGCCAATTAGCCTAACCTACATGTCTTTGGACTGTGGGAGGAAACTGAAGAACCCGGAGGAAACCCACCAAGCACGGGGAGAACATGCAAACTCCATGCACACAGAGACAGGAATCGAGCCTGGCCGGGGAGCGAACCCGAACCCTGGCGGTGCAAGGCGACAGTGCTAACCACTACACCACCGTGCCGCCTAGAAGCAGACCAAAAGATCCTCAAAAGCTAAACAGAATGCCGAGATCCAAAGAAATTCAAAAACAAATAATTGAGATCTGTCAGTGTGGAAAAGGTTATAAGGCTAAAGCTTTGGGACTGCAGCGAACCACAGTTAAAAATGGTTCTCCACAAACGGCAAAACCATGGAGTGGCAACCGACCAAAATTACCCCAAGAGCGCAGCGACAACTCATCCAAGAGGTCGCAAACGACTCCACAACATCATCCAGAGAATTGCAGCCCTCACCTGCCTCAGGTAAGGCGAGTGTTCATGACTCCACCATAAGAAAGAACATGGGCAAAGATGGTTTGCATGGCAGAGCGAAAAGAACATAAAGACTCATCTCAGATCTCCCCCCAAAAAAGTGTTATGCAGTTTTGGATTTAGTTTCCCCTTAATAATAAAAACCTTCATTTAAAATGCATGATGTGTTTACTTGTGTTATCCTTGACTAATATTTACATTTGTTTGATCTAAAACATTAAAGTGTGACAAACATGCAAAAAAAAAAAAATCATTAAGGGGGCAAACACTTTTTTACACTTTATGCCGAAGACCAGCTCTGAATGCACATATTGAACCTTGAAGCAGATGTGCTACGGTAGCTGAAGACCACACCAGGTGCCACTCCTGTCAGGTGAGAACCAAAAAACTGAGGCTACAATTTGCATGGCATCACCAAAGGTGGACAGTAGAAGGTTGGAAAAACATCGGCCAGTCTGATGAGTCTCGATGAATATGGAAAATTCTCGTCAGAATATGGCATAAACGACATGAATGCATCAATCCATCCTGTTTTGCATCAATGGGTCAGGCTGGTGGAGGTGGTGTAAAGGTAGGGCGGAATATTTACCTGCCGCACTTTGGGCTCCTTAGTACCCGGGTATTATTGTTGGCCATGTCTATCACTTTATGACTCCATGATAAGACGCCATGTCACAATCATTTTAAACTGGTTTCTTAAAAATGATACCCATGACACCCTATACGGACAACAGATCTTAATGCATTAGAGCACCATTGGGATGTGGTGGAATGGTGGAGAATCTCGCCATGGATGTGCCGTACCATGGATACAAATCTCCAGCACATGCGTCATGCTATCATGTCCAAAATGTCTACGAATGTTTCCAGCACCCTGTTGAATCTGTGCAATGGAGAATAATGGCAGTTTTGAAGGCACAAGGTGGACCAACCCAGTAATGTCAATGTGTAGCTAATAAAGAAGCATTTCAAAAAATGTTGCATGGCTGAAACATTAGTCAAGGTTGACACTCCTTATGCAGCCATAATATATTCCACGCTGTTTCTGAGAAGGCTTTCCAATAGATTTGGACTCATTTGTGCTTTAAAACTTTTTTTGTGAGGTTAGTGGGAATCTCTGCATAACACACTCAGGCTGTTCTAAACCAACCTTGGCAAACCGTGAATGCATGGAGGTCACTTTGTGCACAGGGGGCATTATCATGCTGAAACAGGTTTGAGACTTTTATTTCAAGTGAAAGGACTTCATAATGCTCCAGCATACAAAAACACTGAGCAAAGTATATGTAAGGAATATATATATATATATATATATATATATATACTACCATCTATTGGATACAAAGAACATTTTCTTCAGTGTTAGCTTGTGGAAGTAGGTGTATACAGTAGGTAGGGTTCTTTGAAAAAAACTCATCGCCCTGCTTTGGAACATCTTTACACCTGTTCATTCTGAGCATCACTTGTTATATCTGCCTTCCAGAGAAAAAGTGAGGTGAGACTTTAAGTGAGATTTTCTCAAACACCAAGGATAGATGGATAGCTGCTGACTTTTGGGGTCTGCTAAAATCTTACTAAGGAACACTTGGCATACTGTATATGGTCACTATCAGATAATTTATGACATCCTAAAGTAAATGGTCATAATAGTGGATATTCATTAATGTATCAGGGCCACTGTTTAATTAACGTCTTATTCCAGTGAAATAATGGGATTAAAGTTAATTTGCACAAAGGTGACTTCAGGAATAAATTACTTGTGAATCTTTCAAGGTTATACAGTAGCTATAATTAAATCGCATGTCTAAGCAGATTTTCCATGAATAGTGCCAGTGTTCCCACAGTTTTACTGACATAGCGTTGTGTCAATTCGGACAGTTCTAGGATTAATTCGATGACATTACCTATACATTAGGGGTGTAACAGTGGGAGTATTTCAGCTCGTCCCGGATGTTCAGTGAATATAGTCAGGATGTAATTAGTAGTGCACGGTGACTTCCTCTATTAATTTGGGTAAGACAAATTAAAGGGACACGTACAGTACTGTAGCATGACCCTGAAGATGTATCTTGCAGCAAAAGATTCAAATATCGAGGACGTTTGTGCAGATTTGACATGGCAGATGAACAGCGGTATACAAAATATAATGCAGCATTGTACAGTAGAAACACCTCCCCAGTGTTGATTTAACACTTTCAGAGATTATTATTAAAGTCCACCTGGACTCACGCAAACACTGCTAGGTGTCAATTCATCGCATGGGAATCGCTTCCCGTGTAAGTACTAATTCGCTGGTCAGAATAAGTCATTTCCCACTTTCGTGCATTTGACAGACAAGTGGGAACCTGAAAGCCGTCATGTTCATGTGTTATGCAACATCATGCCATTCAGATCATTTGAGTGACTGATGCATATTTCTTTTTGTCAAACAGTATAATCAGTGTCTTAGATTTGACAAACAATTGTGCCTGTACATCTTTCTTCGTGTGAAAGAAACTCAGATTTGGGAATAATAACACAGGTTGACTTCATGTCAAGATCTTTTTTTTTTCTGTCAAGACTGAAAGGTTCACTGAGTTATGGAAAAAAAAAGTGAAATTAATAAATTAATATATATATATATATATATATATATACACACATATATATATATATATATATATATTTTTTTTTCACTTCAACATACTGCTCTTAACTTCAATCACTGTAATAACCTGATCATCCATAACATTACCGCAATATACTGTAAAATGAGCAAAGTAACATTTATTATCAGTTAATGAATTATTAATGAATCAATTCTTAATCCGCCATATGGCCACTGTTGGGCCCCTGAGCAAGGCCCGTAACCCTGTATCCTGACCTCGTGCTCTGATCCCAGCCTACTAACAGAAGCTGGGATCTGTAAGGAATAAATAAATTCACTGTTTAGTGATGATTTCTCTCTATTGTCTTTCTAACGACCCTCCCTCTTATTAATGGACCTTCTCCATTGTTCACATAACAAGGCTCTTCAAACAGGGGAGGATCTTTGACCTTAGAAGGAATGTGTAGGTACAGTACCTATACTGTAGTACCTTAGAACGAAGAAGCTACTTGGATGAATAGTGAAACATTTCCACTGAATAAGAACGTCCAGTTGGCATGACTCAACTTCTAGGGAACCTCATCTGTATGACTGAGCATCTTCACAGACATACAGTAGTAATGCATGTGAAGATGAATAATGGCTGAACGTATAAATTATACGTTCTGGTGACAGGATCAGGCATCCAAGGCTCACCCTTGCCTCAAGGAACCAAAAGCCAGCTTATTTACTCCACAGTCTACTGCACATTTTGCCCAGCAGGCAAAGAGTCCAAGACTTCCAAGCGTCCAAACTCGCCAATCCAATCGAGCACCCATGGGAGGTGCAGGACGGACAAATCCGATCTATTGAGAAACACGCTCTGATCCCACAGCAGACCCTCAGAGAGTCGCAAGGAGGCAGAGCTGCCCGAGTGGCACAAACGGAATCCGCACAATATTGGGCATAAATGTTTTGCATCGTTGATTGTTGATGTATTGTTAGAGCACGAAATATTTGTATTAGTGTCTGAATCTGTTTTCAGGTTTAAGTCTTAGAGGGTTGAGGTCTACACCGGTTTTTTTTTTTTTTTTTTTGGTGACAAAAGGGTTATTTTGGGTTCTTTTTCCCAAAATATAGGGTTAACTAATAAACTTGGTTAGCGAATGGAGTTTTTATAGCCTCGTTGAGACCGACTTCACAACCATGATCTTTGTTTTTCGTAAAAAAGAATATTTGGAGTCACACTGGCAGCCTGAGAAAGACATGTTGCACTGCTGGTGTCTTCCTCCTTAGCTCTGTGAGGGAGTTTTTCTTTGCCATTGTAGCCCTCGGTTTGCTCGGTAGGAGTTTGGGACAGATTGATGAGTCCCCTCTGAATAAACAAGAAAGTTTCACTTTTTGAGAGATGCACTCCCACACACAAAATCAAACCTCTCCTTACAAATACAATTCCTATGAATAAATAAATTACATTTGTCACGTTAACGTGTTTCTTCAGGTACCTTTTTTTCCCC
Source organism: Clarias magur (assembly GCA_013621035.1). Classification (NCBI taxonomy): domain Eukaryota; kingdom Metazoa; phylum Chordata; class Actinopteri; order Siluriformes; family Clariidae; genus Clarias; species Clarias magur. The sequence continues at coordinate 1,468,516 of QNUK01000007.1, read as the reverse complement.
CTTCATTTCCTTACTTTCCTCGGGAGCTGATCATCCTTCAGGCCCCATGGTTTCTCTGTAATAATCTCCAAATTAAGGAATTCATCTCTTTGGAAGCAGGTCTTGAGCGAGAGCTTTGTAGAGTAGTCCTGCTCGACTTCAAAAAGCCTAAAATGCAAGAATGTTGCAAAATGATCTCTTAGTCTGTCAGATTAGTTTGTCTGATATTTCCTCGCAAGCCCTAAGGTTGCCGCGCTAGCAGAAGAGGGATTCGGGGGTCTCGAGTTTGAGGAAAGAGATTTATAGAACTTGACAAGGAGAACCAGGTTGGAGCTCCAGCTCTCTCATTATTCCTCCTCTCACCTCCCGTATACAACCTTGCTCTCTCAGTCGTACCTCCAGCTTTTGATAGGCTTCTCATCTACAAAACGTCTAATTGACAGCTGCACTCAGAGCCACACTGCGTTAGCGTGATGGCGCACATTGAGACGAACAGGTCTTTGAGCTCATCACAGCATGCATTGACCTGACTGTAAGTCTTAGACGGAATCGTATGGTAAAACCACCATCACTTAAAGCGTTCTGCTAGAAATGTCTTTAGATGTATATTTCTGGAATCCGTTATGATGTTCTACCGCCGAATCTCTTTCGGAGGTGACGCCTTTCCTAGCGCTATGACAGACAGCGCTTTGGCCCGCAACAGTACGTGTCAGCGCGAGTAAATCAATCATGTGACGTCCACCCATCGATGGAATGTCAAGCGGGCTGTCAGAGGTCTTGTCTTCAGATTATGGAGTGATTCTTTCAGACAGACAGTATTTATTTTTGGCTTGGTGTCTGAGCTGTTGTCTGTCTTCCCTGCACAAACCTTGATCACGGCAACACGTTTGCCCTTTGCTTGGGTCTAACATTTGACATAGCTGTCCTCAGCTTAGACACCCAACTTCCACTAGAAAACTTTCAGCGTTAGAAAGTGTAGGCTACAAACCGCGTGTCTGGTCTGTATGTCGAACTTTACGGTCTTTCTCCTTTTATCTTCCTTCAAATAGGTGAGCGGTGTCCTTCCATGCAGGTCGAAGACTGGAAGTTTCCTCAGACAGCCAGACACAACATTACAGGTACGGTTCGTCTGGTTATGGATTTCCTTTGGGCCTGGGTGATGGTGCCAAAATCAGACATGAGGAGACTATGCAATACATTAGATTGAGGATGGAGTTCAGGACTGAACCAGGCAACGGGGAGCTTTGAAACAACAGCAATACCTGTTGTGCCATTGTTGATCTTCAAATCCCAGTTATTCTTCTTTATGTAAATGTGATCCTTCATATCATATCATATCAAATCAAATCAAATCAAATTCAACAATCAATTGATAAATCCTGATCCTTCAACAGAATTGCCAAAATGTCAAATACTAAACATTGTTTTAACATTGTTATAAACCCAAGCTGCTGGAAAGTTATTTTCAGGGTGGCAAGGAAATCCAAAATGAGGCTCAGGGTTTCCTCTTTTGAAAATAGGATTTCGGTGTTTTTCAAACTCATCCTGGCCATATCTCATCAACCGGACATGACACGGTAATACTGAACCAGAAATCGCAAAACTGATGCATAACTCAAAATGACCTAAAAGTGACTTAATAACTGTTTTGATGTGACCAGTCACATCTTATTCAGTGACTTATCCAGGAAGGAAAAAACTAATAAGTAAGTCTTATACTCACGTTACTTGATTCCAACTGGTCCTAGTGGTTAATGAAGCTGAAGCTAGTAAACCAGTTTTACAGTACAGTATGCACTAGTGTATGATGTGGCACTTAGTCACAATGTGTACTAGCATACATTTCTTTTGTTTAATAAAATAATTATATGTTATATTTGAAGTCCCCTACAGATACCTAAATACTCCAGGAAGTATTGCTACTATGGATTCTTTTCTAACTTTTATTAAAGGCTGTGAGATGCATTTGATGCGCCTAGCATGTTAATGAACCACAGCCTGTAGTTTTTGGTTAATTAACAGTAATGTTAATATACACTATTAAATCGTGCCTTGGGCCGTTTACACCCAAGACGAGGCTTAAATAGAATGCAACATATACAGTATATTTCTCCCTAATTGCATTTGGCAACATGAATTTGACTCTGCAGGGCCTCCCAGTGCAATGATAAGACACTGACACGCTATAAAGTTAGCGTACGCGTTAACATTACACGGAACGCAGTTAAGCATCAGCTCAACTCGTATTAAGGCGCCTTAATATTCATGGTGTCATTCCACCTTTTGTTTTAGTTTGAATATTGGACTTATATGTACGTTTTCCCATTCCTTCCATACATCCTTCGTGTAAAGTATTGGAAGCTGTTAACGGATCACCAAACACGTTCGCTCATGGAGAATCGCTAAAGACATAGTCATTAATGTGTAGGGGTTTAGGCTTATGCTCTGATCTCTTTAAGAGTAAAGGCTTTTTCTGCTCTAGCTCCGCACCCCTTTAGTGACATACTGCATGGTGCCTGTCGCACAGCACACCGCTGATTGATTAGCCCGCTGGATGGCTAATGAATTGATCGATTGATCCACAGGTTTCAATCTGGTGCGGCGCTTTTCCCTGATGAAGAACAGCGATGTGAAGAAGATACGTAACCCGCGAGGGCCTGTCATCCTACGCCTGGGAAAAGTTCGCCTCATCCAGCCCACTGAGTGAGCCTTTGATCTTTCTCTCTCTCTCTCTCGATCTTCTTAAAAGCTTCTTAGATTTTGTGGCTAGTTTTTTCGAGACGCTAAGCAATAAAAGTGCAGTACAATTCCAGGATGTACTCACTCATTCTTTTTCCAAAATACAGTAGTTTGCTTTTGTCGGTTTTCGTAAATTACACCCCCCCACACCCGCACACCGCTAACTGGCACATCTGTACGTGTACATAACTTCCATAGTAATAAAACACGCCAGCACAAGCTTGTGTCTGATTTTTAAATCTGGCCATGACAGATAGTTGTTGATTAAGAACTTAGGCCTAAAGCGTGGAAAAAATAAAAAATAAAAAAACCATCCAAATACTGTGACAACCATCTGGACGTTGACTCGGTGCCACCCGTTCCATTAATGCACTTTTGAGAATCGGACTGGCACCGAGCTCTTGCCACTCAGCCCAGGGCGGTAAAAGGTTTTATTAACAATAATATTAAGGACCCATCATGTTTTTGGTGTGACTGTAAACCACAGTACAATCGCATGTGTTTTTATGACTATAGTTTTATAGGACCATGCATGGACTTGAATTGACATGCTGTCAGTGAAGTGCTCACTTTAATAACGAGGATATAACGAAATATGATGTATGAAATATTATTTGGGATATATACATAAATACAGTCTTGTGCAAAAGTTTGGGCATCCCTTGATAAATAACAGATGTTGGTGATTTTTCAATTGAAAAGATGTCTCTCTTGGAAATGGAAAAAAATGCACAATATTCTCAGCAAACATTGGTGCAAAAGGTTGGGCACCCCAAGAGTTCCAGAGTCTCAGATTATTTTTTACAAGATTTCAGACCTTAATCAGCTCGTTAGATCTGATGCATGGCAACAACTGTTATTAGTAAATGCCAATTTCAAAGCTTTAAAAATACTTTGACTCTTCAAACCCTGTGCACACACTTGCGGGCACTCAACGACTTTGGGCTGCTCTAAGCAGCTATGTAAGACTCTGAAAATGAATGTTATTCTGAGACTCTGGGACTCTTATGATGCCCAAACGTTTGCACAGTGCCATAATAAAGTTTTTCTTTTTTTTTCTTTTTGTCCAATGTATGGCTAATGTATGTTTATCAAGGGGTGCCTAAACTTTTGCATAAGACTGTATGAATAAAAGTTAACCATTTGAAAGAGCGTCTGATTGAGACCAAAGTAGACATGAAGCCCAAATGAATAAATGTAGAACATTACTGCGTTAAACTCGTCCAGCCCATCCCCCGATACACGTGATTGTTTTTCAGACGTTCACGACGCTCTCAGACAAAAACAATAAAAGAGGGCCAGAGAAAGAAAAAAAAACGTTGGCTACAGATTAAAAAGGTTCTGTCATGCTCTTTCAGACACATCATCACCATTAATCTGTCATGCATATATCACGTTGTTTAAAATCTGGGACAGAACCGCCCCTGGAAAATGAAGATGTATTGAGTGACACAGTGTCTCCAGCTGGAATCTCCGCTCCCGCCTTCTTTCCTGTTTGGTCTGTAGATATCCGAGCGTGTGATTTGACAGTTTGATTGGGAGATGATGGCTGTGACTGGCCCTTGGCTGACTTATATGCGAGAAAGCTTTTAGACGCTCATAAGAAAGTATGGAGATGAGGGAGCGGAAGCGAATGTTTATTACCGGGGTTGAGGTATCGAGGCCGATGTCGATGCTAAAGAGCGCTGATGGAATTCTCATAGGAAGGGCCCGGGCTGGATATGCACATTAATACGGTAGATCATGCATACTGTATGTTCTCGGTCAAGTACTGATAACGGATTTCAGTTAATGAGTTAGAACACCAGTTTTCAAGCTGTGTGCCAAAAACAATCACATTCACACTGTAGCAGATCTCAATCCGTGAATCAATAGGCCATGCAAAGTGCAACACAACAGCCCTCGGGATACGGACCTGGATTTGACTTAGTGAAATGCAACTGTGTGGAAAGTCTAAGTATTTTTTATCATTTTTTTTCTATCGTACCAAGGGACTGTAACGCTGCAGCAGTTATTGAACGATCGGACAGGCTTGAACAGATTCAGCTCATTCCCAGCTATTTAATAGAAACCAAAATATGCACAGGGTGTACGAAATATCCTATAATAACATAATTTCATAAAATAGAGAGAGTTTTTCAGATTTTCGGATTTGCTGATCTTACCATGATAACAAAATATAAGGTTGTTACTGTATATAAGGTCACAACCGAAATAAAGTATCTTAATGTTTATTAGCTGTAAATACATTACAGTAGGACAGTTTGTCAAAGTCACAGCTGAAAGACTGTACACATTATAGGCCTAATTAAGTCACTCTGCATAATAAAATAAATAAATAAATGAATAAAAAATCCATAATCGGAATTGCTTGAAGAATTTTTCATCATCAGGATTTAGTAGTTTCAATGGCGTCTTTACTAGATTACAGATTCAGGGTACAGCCAGTGGCTTGTACTGTATCTTAATTGGATATTGTCTTTTAAGAAGGATAAGCATCTTCTGTCATCTCGCTTATTTACATGCAGCTTGAGGTGTCCGTACAGCACAATTAGAGATGTGACCTGAAATCACAGCCGGTCAGTGTGTGTGTATGTGTGTGTGGGGGGATCATAGAAGGGGCATGGAGGAGTTATACAGTGTGGTAAAATTATCCAACTAAAAATTCGTATTCAAGTGAAAGCATTCGAGTGAAACATTTTTAATTGTTAAACGGAGTGAGAAGCAAAAACAAACTGGCTGAAATGCTTCTTTACATATTTTTTCCGTCTGAAGAGCCAGACTTCCTTGTATTTTTAATGGAGTCTTGAGGAAAGGTTCTCCAAGCTTTTTCTGACCACATTCTTTATTTGTTAAGCCACACAGTGATCCATGAATCACTCACTCATCGTCTATACCGCTTTATCCTGTATACAGAGCCACATCCCAGCCTATCCCAGTAGACTTGGGGCACGAGGCGTGGTACTTCCTGGGGGCCAATCCATCTCAGGACACACACACACACACACACACACACACATGCTCATTCACACACTACAGGAACATCAATTACAATGACAGACTTTGGACTTGTGGGAGGAAACCGGATTACCCAGAGGAAACCCACTAAGCATGGGGAAATTATGGACCAGAGGCGGGAATCGAACCTAGCTCCAAGAGGTGCAATGTGGCGGTGCTAACCACTAAGCCATCATGAATCATTCAAAAATGAAAAAGAATTAAAATATCTAACTTATGGCATGAAACAGTGAGAAACCGGTGCAGATGATGACATAAAATATAGAATAGTCTTGATTTTTTTGATGATTTCTGAGGCTGGTAACTCTAAATGAACGTCTCCTCTGCAGCAGAGGTAGATATTTGGTCTTGCTTTCCTGGGAAGGTCTTCTTGAGAACCAGTTTCATTACGGTGCTTGATGGATTTTGGAAATGCACTTGACAAGCTGACCTTCATGTCTTAAAATAACAACTGATTGTTGTTGTTGTTACTTAATTACCATTAACACCATATGTGTTATTTTATAGTTCTAGGATTGTTCCTAATGTAGGATTGTTTCCCAATGTAGGAAAACAAAATGCACGGAATTAGAATGCGCGTCCAAACTTTTGACTGGGTTGACTAGGACCGGGTCGTGTCGCCAGACGAGATGATGTCTGTTTCTGCTCTGTGGTTTGCATCACATATTGCACCACCTAATGCTATGCAGATCACACAGACTCTATTCACAATGCCAGCGAGTGTGCTGTCAGACTGCGGCTTTCTCTTTACGGCAGAATACATATATATATTTTTTCATTCGTTTACATTGTCAAAGCCAAAGCGTCTGGTCTCTTTTGTCCGCCCTTAATATTCGTGGATGACGGAGTACTTTATCAAGACGCCGTCTTTTTATGGCGGAGCTTCAGACGTGCGTGTGCTCTGCAGATGCTGCAGGGAAATTTACAGAGTCTGATGTTTGACACTGTGTGAAATCCCTAGCTGGAGATGGACACTGACAGGTATACACCCCCCCCCCCCCCCACACACACACACACACATATGGCTATTAGGCTGTCCCTCAATCAGGATGGATTTTTCAGAGCCTTGGATGCTTTTCACATTTAAAAGCTGACCCCTCTCTCTCTCTCTCTCTTTTACCCCCCCCCACACACACACACAAAATCCTTCCTATTTTCTAGACAGGGCCTTGGAGAGCTCGTGTTCACAATTCATACTGTCAAATGTGTTTACCTAACACAGGACACAGCCTGCATTAATTTACCACCGTTTGACTGTTTTTCATTTTCCTTATATATATATATTTTTTTTTTAAACCCTATCCTTTCTATCTAAGCGATTCCTTTTTGTAGTTCCAGGCTTCTCTGATTATACCGAAAAAAGTGGTTTGCTTGTTTTTCGGCCTTCACGCCCCTTTCGTTTCAGGCTATAATAAAGGCGCTACCCTTTATTGTGATTCCTGTCCGACTTCACCCGATCCTGCATGGTAGGTGTGCGTGTGTGTGTGTGCGCGTGTGTGTGTGTGTGCGTGTGTGTGTGTGTGTGTGTGTGTGAAAGGGAGGGCGATGCCTCTGTACATCTGTAAGAAAAAGGAAATCTGAAAGGGGTCATAAAAGTGTAATAGTGACAACAAATAAAAGTTTAAAAATGAAATGAAAAATCACACTGTTCCTCTTTGTGTGTGTGTGTGTGTGTGTGTGTGTTAAAAAAGGCCTCAGTTGCCAGCTGCTCTGTTATTTCCTTGGATTCCCTCAGTCTGTTGTAAATCACTGTCATCCTTGTCTGCCGTAAAGACACGAACCAGCTGCCTTACTACAATGCGAGGGTACTCGTCTGTGTGTCCTGCCTCCTCGCTGTTTGTGTTCCTACGTACGTGTGTGCGCGCGTGCCTGTGTGCTTATTTATACATTCCCCCACCCCGTGACCCACGTCCTGCGCTCAAGCTTGCCGTGATTAGGAGAGAAAGTGTGTTTGCTACAGCGAACACGTTCGCGCAGTTTGTCTACCCGCGCCCTCTAAAGTAGCAACCAGCCATAGGAATAGATACGAGGTCGACAAAAAAAACTGTGCTTCTTATGAAAACCAGGGTCAGAGGTCACCCTTTAGTGTGCAGCCAAATACAGAAAATGCCTGCTGATGCAATCCCGAAGCTGTGTGTGTGTGTTTGTGTGTGTAATCCCATTTCATCAACTCTCTCCACAGTCAAGTGTTTCCACATGGACTGCCTGAGGAGTTCACACTGGTCTTCACCCTGCTGTTGAAGGCCAAGGCTCTGAGGGATAACATCTACCTTTTCCAGATATCTGATGAACAAGGGTACCCACAGGTACAGAATCATATTCCTCCAATCTATCGTGTGCTAAAATGTCGGCCACAGGTCGGACACAATCGCCCAATTATCAGTCGAATCAATTATTTAAGCTCGATCCTGCTGGTTAGATTCCCAGTCATTTTCTTTCCGTGTAGTCAGTAAATATTCGTTCCCAATTAGTTTCCTTTTTTACAACGCCATTACTGCCTCGTCATGTTGTTGTAATCGTGTTTTCTCCATCAAAGCTTTATGTATGAACTAATTCTAATTATGTTTGGAAATAAAACACAGCAACCCGAGCTTTGACTTGGTTAAATTTTTTACAATGTTGTCGTGAAAGCACTAGATCTACTCTATTACCTACTGTATTATGATCATCCCTGTGCTGCATATCGTTTCCCAGGGAAGTACTGTATATGGCTGGCAGTCGAAATGTTGCTGGATAAAACACCCCATAACCTTATTTAATATTTGTTCTGAGAAAGTTTTTCAAGTATGGTACGCATAACATTTATTTAAAGTTTTTTTTAAAGACATTTTATCAAGAATGGTCCCTTTAATGTTATTTAACATTTGTTCGAAGAAGGCTTTTCCAGTTAGGCAAAACATAGTTTACCGTTTGTTCTAAGAACATTTTTCAAGTCCGGTCCCCATAAATGTATTAAATTGGTGTCTAGTCCACATAGCATGTTGGTATACCTAAGTCTGGTCCCCATAACGTTATTTCACGTTTGTTCTAAAAATGTTTTTTTCTAATACATTTTTTCAAGAATGGGTTCTATAATATTATTAAACATTTCTTCTAAGTACATTTTTCAAGTCTGGTCCCCATAAAATTAGTGTAGCATGTTTGTTCTAAGTTTGTTTTTCAAGTCTGGTCCCCATAATGTTATTTCACGGTTTCAAGGATGGTCCCTATAATGTTGTTATTAAACATTTGATCTCAAAATGCTTTTCAAGTCTGGCACACAAAACATAATTTACCGTTTGTTTTAAGAACAGTCCGGTCCCCATAAATTTATTAAATTGGTGTCTAGTCCACATAGCATGTTTGTTCTAAGTATCTTTTTCAAGTCTGGTCCCCATAACGTTATTTCACATTTGTTCTAAAAATGTTTTTTCGAAGAACATTTTTCAAGTCTGGTCCCCATAAAATTATTAAACGTTGTCTAGTCCACATAGTGTAGCATGTTTGTTCTAAGTTTTTTTTTTTCAAGTCTGGTCCTCATAACGTTATTTCATGTTTGTTCTAAAATGTTTTTTAAATCTGGTCCCTGTGATGTTATTTCATGCTGGTTCTAAGAGCGTTTTTCAAGTTTGCTTCCTATAATGTTATTAAACATTTTTTTCTGAAACAGTTTTTCAAGAATGGTCCCTATAATGTTATTTAACAATTTTTCTCAGAATGCTTTTCAAGTCTGGCACACAAAACATAGTTTACCGTTTGTTCTAAGAACATTTTTCAAGTCCAGTCCCCATAAAATTATTAAACGTTGTCTAGTCCACATAGCATGTTTGTTCTAAGAATGTTTTTCGAGTCTGGTCTCCATAATGTTATTTCATGTAGGTTCTAAGAGTGTTCCAAGTCTTCCAAGTCTTCTTCCTAAAACATTATTTAAAGTGTTTTCTAAGACATTTTTTTAAGGATGGCCCCTATAATGTTGTTATTAAACATTTGTTCTCAGAATGCTTTTCAAGTCTGGCACACAAAACATAGTTTACCTTTTGTTTTAAGATCGTTTTTCAAGTCCAGTCCCCATAAAATTATTAAAATTTGTCTAGTTCACAAAGTCTAGCATGTTTGCTTTAAGTATGTTTTTCAAGTCTGGTCCCCATTATGCTATTTTATGTTCGTTCTAAGAGCGTTTTTCAAGACTGCTTCCTATAACATTATGTAGCGTTTGTTTTTTTCAAGAATGGTCCCTATAATGTTGTTATTTAAAATTTGTTCTAAGACTCCCTTTCAAGTCTGGGACACAAAACATAGTTTACCGTTTTTTTTTTTCTAAGAAAAGTCTGGTCCCCATAAAATGATTAAATGTTGTCTAGTCCACATAGCATGTTTGTTCTAAGTATGTTTTTCAATTCTGGTCCCCATAATGTTTGGTCCCCATTTTTGTTCTAAAAATGTTTTTCAAATCTGGTTCCTGTGATGTTATTTCATATTGGTTCTAATAAAGGTTTTCAAGGCTGCTGCCTATTAACTTATGTAACATTTGTTCTAAGAAAGTTTGTCTTTAGGCTGGTCCCTGTAACTTTATTTAACGTTTGTTCTAAGGAGGTTTTTCAAGTCTGGTCCCCATAATGTTATTTCATGTTGGTTTTAAGAACGTTTTTCAAGTCTGCTTCCTATAATATTATTTAACGTTTGTTCTAAGAAAGTTTTTCAAGGCTGGTGCCTATTAACTTATGTAACATTTGTTCTAAGAGAGTCTTTCTTTAAGCCTTGTCCCTGTATCGTTATTTAACGTTTGCTCTAAGACAATTATTCAAGTCTGGTCCCCATTAATGTTATTTAATGTTTATTCTAAGTTTAATGTTTATTCTAAATGTTTTAAAGTGGGGTTCCAATAAAGTTCTTTTTGGTTATATAACCTTTGAATAATGAATGCTCTGGGAATGAGGATGGTCTTGTTTCATTTTACACTTTACATAATTAAAGGAAGCTACAGATAAAGAAAAAAAAAATACATGCTGAAAATGTGCTTGTAGATCTCTTTAATTAAGCCGCCAACATCACGACAATAAACAACAAATTGTAAATGAATGTTACAGTAGACGGGGATCACCAGTGTTATCGCTGTGACACTGAGTTAGAAAGCAGAATGTTGTTGGAACTAAACTGCATAAGAGTCAACAGAAATGTAATGGATGTACAGTATATATTTAATGCTGATGAATGTCGTTGTATGTGCACATTATTGCCATCCTTTCAGACTTGCACTTTTAAAAACACCATTAAATCAACGGACAAGACAAATTGTTAATCGCAGCTAGGTGTACGACAATTAATCACAACATGCCTTCAGGCTTTCTCAGTGATGGAGCAGGAACCAATAACCTGTTTCCATATCATTCGCTCCAACATTTGCGATAAATTTCAGGAAACCTCATCATGTGAAGTGAAACACCAGGTGTCCGTTTATTGCGTCGCTGATAATTAGTGCTTAAAGACCTTTGAAGCTAATGAGCTAGAACTTATGCTTAACCATGGTTCAGTATTAGCTGTATAAAAATGAACATAAAAATGAACCTAAGGATTTAACGTTGACCTTTGTCTTTTTGGTTTGTTTTTTTGATGTCTCTTATTTTGCACGCAGCTGTCGCTGGACCTGAACGGGCCGGAGGGCACGCTGGCACTGCGGACGTTCTCTGCAGACGAGGATACCTCGACAGCAGGGTGTGTGTTCAGCGGAGAAGGTGTGGAGTCTCTGATGGACCTGCGCTGGCACAAAGTAGCTCTGAGTGTGCAGAAGAGCGCAGCATCGCTTCACGTAGACTGCAGCTCTATTGAGACGAAGCCACTGGATGCTTTGGGTCATATCCCGATTACTGGACACACACTGATGTTTATGAGGGCCAGCAATGCAGCTCCTGTCGAGGTACAATGCATTCGTTGTTCACTGTGTAGTAGAGAATGCATAGTTATTATCTTACTTTATTTGACAGGAAAAAAAAAAATTATTACATTTAGAAAACAAGAATTATGGAGGTAAAGGCACTGTATTTTGACATTTTCATTTCTTTTGTGTTCCAGATTGTATTTTAAATGCTCATTTTTTACAAAGTAGTAATTGACCTTTAAACAACGTTAAACTTTGAATTTCAACCAGGAAAAGTTTGATTGGGTGATTTTGATTTGATTCGATTTTTTTAGAAGGAAAGGGCAAAAACATTATCAAAATGTGGAATATTTAATATGGTGTCAGAGTGGGTGTAGAAATGTTATGAAAATGAGCATGCAATGTAATATGATTATATACGATCATATACGATTGATAATAAACATATATATCAATGTAAAATATTCATTATATATAATAAAATAAATTATTGTATATCATTTAAGCTGAGCAAACATGAAGAAAGTTAACACCTTTATATATATATATATATAAAAGTGCCAGCTGACTTCCTGCTCCCCTGCTAATTGGCTGGAACATTACTAATGGTGTAGAAATGTTGCTTCCTGTGCACGGGCTACCTGCAGGCTCAGCCATGGGCTTTCGGATATGACTGTGTGTTCTGGAAGGTTATCTAAGGAAATGTCTGCAGAAGGATATCCACAGGCGCTGGTCCTTTGGGCTCGTGATACTCAGCTCTGTAAAAGCGTGATGAAACCAGAACCCTGAGAGAGAGGCCGTCTTAACAAGCATCATCCATGATTTATTAATCCATTCCTACTTTTTAATCAAATCAAGTCCAGAAGCAAACTTGACTAAATGATCAACTAGGTGGTCATATGGAATTTAAGCCATATGAGTGACTCAGCATGCTGCTTACATGCTTTGATTGCTCATATATAAAGAATTACACTGGAGGCTACAGAAGCTAAAGAACTACACTTTTCATCTTGGGTCGGTGACTTAGGTTTAAGTTCATATACAGTATATACTGGGAAGGTTTCTCATGTTCAGAGTCGTCTCATGCATTTGTCTAAGTTGGTTTTCATGATGTCTGCTTCATAATTATTAAGCATAGTTCATGTCTCTGAGATTCTTATTTCTGATGTTTTTAAGAACGACTCAATAGACTAACACTTGATCCATGACATCCTGTAATTTATATTATGTCAGATGACATTTATACTAATAAACAATCCTCAGTTTTATTAAGGAATAAACTATAAATCAGTGAATCAATACTACAGTCTTATATAGGTATTTAAAATCAACCATGAATGGCTGGTCACAGTGTCCGTGTAACATACAGTACTGTGCAAAATGATATAAAATGACGTAGATTCAGTTCAAATTTATTTGATGTAGATTCAGAACAAATCTTATGTAACAACCTCAGCAGCAACCTCGTTTCCCCTCCCGTCTTTTCCAAGCACTCAGCATCACTAGTATACTAATCACCGGCCTGATCATCTGTCAACATCTGCACCTGATTCTCACTAGTTCATGCCTTAAGTTAGATTTTTGATCTAGACTTCTTGAGTGATTCGCATCTCCATGTGGATTAACAAGCGAAAAAAAAAAAAAAAGAAGCATTCCTTTGAAATTGAAAACCTTGAAAACTAGACTGAAAATAAGAGCCCCCCCCCCCCCAAAAAAGTCCTTAAGGAAGCCTGGAGATCTATTCCTCAAGACTACATAAAAAATACAAGAACGTCTGGCTCTTTGGAAGCAAAATATGAAGAAATGAAGGGTGGCTCAAGACTGTATTGTGGTTACATCACTCTGTCAGACGTAATACTGCTCCCCGCTCAAGCCAATTTCCCACAAATCCAAGGTCAGACTCGCATATAGCTGAAACACACATCTGCTTTCTGCAGACTTTGTCCCAGGTCTTCTCCGGACATTTCCCACACAGCCATTCAAGCCATCCCTGTAAGTCTGTGGTTACTGTACATCTGGGATCTGCATACAGTAAAAACATGCACTTTTTCACTATTCAATCACCCCTACTGTACACGAGCTTAACCCAACTCTAAAGTAAACCTATTTATAGAATAAATTGTTTCTATTTCATTGTATTTTGTTTTATTAGATTGTGTTTTCATTTCATATTGTCAAGCAGTATTAAAGCGTTTTTTTATTTTATTTTATTTTATTTCTTTCTCCTTAAATGCTCCTCGTTGTCATTAACGATAAAGCTGCATGCAGCATAGGGGAAGAAAACAAAAGTTTCAGCGCTGAAGCGCTGGAAGTGGTGCTGCCTCAGGGATGCTCGTCTGTGCTGCTTATGCAAGCTGTCTGAATCTTTTTAAATTGCTAATAAGCTAGCGTAAAGGAAAAGCAAGACGTTTCGCACCTACTCATGTCATAAGGTAGAATGTATGAACCAAGTATCCAGCAGCCTTATCGACTCGAGTTGACATGAGACCCGAGTCGACTTTCACTTCTCCACATGAGACTACTCTCACCTTATTCCATTGTTCCTGCTTTTCTTCTGCTTCTCCAATGACAAATAACAATGTGGTTGGCTCAGGTGATTTGGTTCATTTTAAACCTTAGTTAAATTTTTTTTTTTTTCAATTAAACTGCTCTTTGTTGTTGTTTTTCTTTTTCTGTCAGGTGGACCTTCAGCAGGCGGTGGTGTATTGCGACCCATCTTTGGCCATCCAGGAAGCTTGCTGTGAAATTCCAGGAGCTAGGGTAAGTAGTAGGATTTTCCATTACAGTTATATTTTGGCTAATGGTTTTATTTTTATGAAAACATTTTTTTTTTAAAGAGTTATAATGTTGACTGGATACAACTGAGCAGTAAGGAGCTGTCTCAAAGAATTAACATAGCAGCTTGGCACATTTTGCATTTGAACATTATCTCATTATCTTCTAATCAGTCTACTAAGTCCTAATCACTGAGCCATCACTTGCCTAAAACACCAGGACATTGTAGAAAATGTGAAGAAAAAAAAAAAAACAATCCCTCAATATTAACGCATATAATTAATCTAGAAGTAATAATGCATTACTATTTTTTTATGCAAGTTTGACCCTAATGGCTTCCCATAAAGGCAGTTAAGCTCTCAATAAGAAGACTGAGGAAACATCACCAGGTTTGCTCAAGGGCAAGTTTCATTATAAAAAGCTTCTAGATGGAAGTATGGATGAAACTAAACCGAAGTTGTGTGCTTGAACAGATCGTCAGGGGAACCATTCAGGGGAACCATTTTTACAAGTTTATTTTACATGCAAGATGTGGGAGTAGTGGCCCAGATGGCTAATGTTTTACTGTAGGTTGTTCTTTTTTTCTGAGTATTTAAAAATTGTGATTTAATCATGATTAATTAGTCTATAACTGTGATTAACTAGATTAAAATGTTTAATCGATTGATCTATGCGTGCAACGATCATATTTTTATGTTGCATTTGAATACAAGTGCATTATCGTTTTTTTAACGGAAGAGAAAAATCCTCATGATTTAATATGCGACAGTGCAACAGCCTCCGCTTTTTACGGTAAAAGAATAATAATTTAAAATCAAAGTTTCCTGAAAATGGTGAACAGTAATTCCAAGCTGTTAAGACAGTTTTATGTACAGTATGTCAGTACAACAATATGAGTCTTGTATTAACATCCAATGTTGCCAAAGCTTTTTTTGGAACAGGACTGTGGATGGAAAACCGAAAACTTTTTTTTTTTTTTTTCTAGCTAGTTGAAAAAAATCTGCTGTTCATCAACAGTTTTAAAAAGTAGTCCTTAGCCACCAATCAAATAATCAGAATGGAATCTAATCAGTTCCTATAAACATTGGCTAAAGTTTGTGTATCCATGATGTACAGAATTATTCATTATGCATTAAGCTATATTTAGGGAAGAAGAAGATTGGTATAAGGACTAGATCTCAGCTGCACGAGAAATGTGTGTGAACTTTATTTTCCGTGCAAAAAAGTTTTTGTCTTCATTTCCAGTGCCTAAATGTTTGGACCAAGTTTAAAGTGCCTTTGTGTGGTTTCTGGAGAGTTTGCATCGTTAATCCTTTTTTAAGTTATTTTTTTTTAAGTAACTCAGAGAAGTTGCTATAGAGAAACATGTTTATGCAGTCTGCACACAATGGTTATAGTCATTCAGGTCAAACCAGGACTTTTCAATGTGCAGAATAACGGAACACAATTATGAGAGTTAAAGACTCTATCTATAATAATTTCTCTATATACAATAATTCCCTGCTGCACTAATGCACTTATCCCAGTGTTTCACTCGTGCTTGGATACATTCAAGGCCGAATTTTTCCTCAGTACGACAGAGCCATGCCTGCTTCATGTCTAAAACGCTGGCCTCCCAGGAACTCCATCGTGGAAATGTTTTGGAGCGAGGTCAGGACTGTACACGAATGTGGCAAAAACTCCCAGCTGAGTGTTTGAAATGTGCAAGTGGTGCTGTGGGCTGTATGAGGTCTTGCACAGTCTTGCGAAAACCAAGCTGGGATAAGTACATTAGGGGATTATATAGAGAAATAAAGGACGTTTTTACTCTCATAACCGCAGTGTCATGTTATCCTGCGCAAAAGTCCCAGTTTGACTTGAACACATATTTACTGTATATACAGTACATTCATTACATTTGCAATGCATTAGCAAAAACGTGTCATTGTTTGTTGCAAAATATATAGTAATATTAGTTTCCCTTTAACGCTGGTAAATTAGAACAGGCATTGATGGCGCAATCATATATTTGCACTCTAATGCATGTTTTTTTATTTTATTTTTATTTTTTTTATGAACGGCGCAAAGAATATTTGCAGAATAAATGATCAGTCATTAGTGAGCCTGTGGTTTTGTTTCCAACTCAATTAAATTATACAGAATAATATATTTGTGCACAACAACATATAACACCTTGATGCGGTGATAATTTCCTTGCTGTTAATCAAACTGCGATGGATTCGATTACCACAGGCGAGACAGCTTGCATAGCATTAGTGTATGAGTGTATTAATATTTCTGTATATAAACTGTCTCTCTTTTGTAACGAGTACATTTTACGGCAATTTACTTTTAGAATAAAATGTATAGTCCTTATTATTTATATGATAAAAAAAAAAAAAAAAAAAAAAATGATGAGGCATTTATTTGATAAATTGCCCCAAATGCAGCTAATGTGTCATTTAAACTTCAATTTAGAAGCTTAGTTAGGCCGCACTGCCAAATTACCCCAACATATCGATAGTTCCGCTTGAGCACACGCCAGGCAAAGTTTTTGTTTGAAGACTTCGAGAAAAAGTGAGATTGTCTCCAGGAGAGAAATGAGTCTCATTAGGCACTGGACATGCACGATATTTCTGCTGAATTATTCAACAAGATGAGAACACCAGCATGGCTGCATGTAGGAAAGAACATTTCTCTTTTTAATCCAGGGCATCTCTAGAGGTGATCTCTGCTTCCTCTTTTTGTGTTTGTTTGTTCTTTTAGTAGGGGGTCGTACCATAGCTGGCCAGTAGAACTGACGTCTGGGAAATCAGTAGCACATGCATTCAACCTCTAGTGTGGAGTGGAAGCATGTACTGTAAAGCACACTTTAAAGAGAATCTCCAAAAAAAAAAAAAAAAAGGAAATCGATATTAATAAACATTAAAATGTCAAAATATCAGTGTGTTTCAGACAAAAGACTCAAGCAGCGTTGCATCATGGATCAACTTACATAACAATGTCCTGGGGGCCAGAACTCGGTTTGAGTCATCTGTATTAAAGTTTTTTATTGTATTTTATTTTTATAAATATTTTTTTTTCCACAGGAACTAGAATGCGGTGTGTCTTTTTTTTTTTTTTCCCCAAAAAAATTTATCAGAGTTCTGACAGGGTACAGCTTGCTGAATTTTTAAGGTTCACAGAACTGTTTGGCTCCCATGGAGCTCCTGCCTACACAAAAAGCATCCAGCTTCCTGAATAATGCCTAGAAATAGTCGAAATAAAAAGCTTCCTGTGTGAGAAGAAAGCGGGCCGCAGGAGAGAACTTAGAATCAGTTTAGCTCCGAAGTTGAGAACGGTGTGTGAGCGTGTGTGCTTTATGATCAGAAGGTATATTAAAACTCCGCTGATGCAATGAGCGCTGGATATCGTGATGTCATGAAGGGCATCGTTTTTCTAGAATGCGTTCGAATTCTTGCTTTTTTTTCCGCAATTTCAGAACATGGTATTAACTAATTCTAATTAACAAATGTTGATAGTAGCCTCATTCATTCATTCATTCATTCATCTTCTATGCTGCTTATCCTATAGGGAGACTTTGGGTACAAGGTGGGGTTACCCTGGAAAGGGGGTCACTATGGGCAGTCACACACTATGGGCAATTGGGGAACGACCGAATTAGCTTATTCTGCATGTCTTTGGACTGTGGGAGGAAACCAAGGGTAGACAAAAAGACTGAGGTCTGATCTGATTATTCTGACCATGCATCCGATCTATAACACGTACGGAATTCACTCCAAGTCATATTTGTTTGTCCAGATAGACACAAATAGTCTAAACCGCTTTTATCCTGTATACTGGGTCACGTGGGGGCATGGAGCTTACCCCAGGAGACTTAGCGGCACCAGGTGGGGTACACCCTGGACACACTCTTTCTCACACTATGGGCAATTTGGAACGCCAGTTAGCCTAATCTGTATGTCTTAGGCTAGACATACAGGAGAAAGGAGGAAACCAGAGTTTGCAGAGGAAAACCCCCAAGTACGGGGAGAACATGCAAACTCCATGCACGCAGACACCGAGGTGGGAATCGAACCCAGATCCTGGAGGTGTAAGGTGACAGTGCTAACCACCAAGCCACACATAATAATAAATAATAACACGGGAGGCACAAGGTGGGGTTACCCTGGAAAGGGTGCTAACCCATCACACACTATGGGCAATTTGGGAACGGCAATTAGCATGACCTTAGCAGAGACGCCACCAAACGTTGTTACTACAGAAACAATAATGGATTAGAACTAGCGGTAGCAGTAATGCTGCCATTATAAAAAATTAATTCGCACCTTCTCATTCGAGAATTCAACAGCGCCTTGTTGCAACAGCGAGATGTTTCACAGATGCCCGGATTCCCGATTTGCGTTATTTGCGAGGGCAGGCGTGTTCATCGTAAGCATGACGCTAAACTACTCCGAGTCAAACATTTTAATGAGGCTTTTTAATGAGCCCTAGATCTTTGGCGTGCGGCGTTCTGCTGGGGCATATGCTCAGGGCTCCCTGTGAGCGGAGTTTAAAATGGAAACAAGGGCAACAGATGCCCCTAAACAAACTTTAGGAAGAAGAAGACGAAAAAAAAAAAACTCAACAGTTTGTCTTCACAAGTTTCAGAAAAGAAAACAAGCCAGCGTCTGCAGACGTTTTTTTCTTTCTTTCTTTCTTTTTTTTTTTTTATTTATCTGTTTTGAACCCTTCGTCAAAGCCAGGTGGTGTGATAACTAAGTATACAGACGTCTGGCAGGCTTCCCACACTTCAGATCTGAATAGGGAACAATCTGATCATAGGCTTCGTTTTCTTTTCAGTGCCCTCCAGATGCCCCGAAGAGTCGTCGAGCGGCGGAGAATCTGGTGGAAATTCAACCCAACCCTTTCAGCCAGGTAGGTGTCTGAACTGGAAGAAAAATAACCAGTGCTGTGATGTGTTCACCGTTGCCACCTTTAAAGATTTTTTTTTTTTTTAAGCTTTTTTTTTTTTATTTTTTTTTTTAAATTTGTCATATACAGTAACGGCCAAAAGTATTACATCATGTATTAGTTCTCCTTGTGCACAAAACATATGATTTTAATAAGTAGTTCTAGCTTGTCTGACGGGCTATGTGACGACAATGGAGGCGTGGCCATCTCCAGGTCTTCTCCACACCTAAACCCAACAGAAATTTGTTGGACAATGGTGGCAAAAATAATATATATATATACTGTACAGACCAAAGGTTTGGACACACCTTCTCATTCAAAGAGTTTGAATTTGTATTATGGCAAGAAAAAAGCAGCTAAGTGAAGAAAAACGAGTGGCCATCATTACTTTAAGAAATGAAGGTCAGTCAGTCTGAAAAATTGGGAAAACTTTGAAAGTGTCCCCAAGTGCAGTCACAAAAACCATCAAGCGCTACAAAGAAACTAGTTCACATGCGGACCGCCCCAGGAAAGGAAGACCAAGAGTCACCTCTGCTGCGGAGGAGAAGTTCATCCGAGTCACCAGCCTCAGAAATCGCAGGTTAACAGCAGCTCAGATCAGAGAGCAGGTCAATGGCACACAGAGTTCTAGCAGCAGACACATCTCTAGAACAACTGTTAAGAGGAGACTGTGTGAATCAGGCCTTCATGCTAGAATATCTGCTAGGAAACCACTGCTAAGGACAGGCAACAAGCAGAAGAGACACGTTTGGGCTAAAGAACACAATAAAGAACACAATAAAGAAAACTCTTCTGAATGAGACGGTGTGTCGAAACTTTTGGTCTGTACTGTATATATAATCTTCAGGAAGCAATCAAGCAGGCATGGAATGAGTGAGTGACATCAGCGTACCGCAGACGTCCTTGTAGGCTCCGGATCCGACAGGTTTTGAAGAATAAACGACTACATATTGATTATAGCATAAAATCATCATCAAATTATCTTATAGAAGCAATGAATTTCACTCTTGCGTGAGATCCTTTCGGTCTGACTGCAGATCACACAAAGCATTGAAACTCATGCTAATCAAAGAGCGCCTTTAAGAAACGCTTAACCCCAGGGCTGCCTTTAGTCAGAAGCTTTTGATTAAGCCAGTGTTTGAGTATCGAAGCTCACTTGACAAAGCCCAGATAAGCGTTAGTCTGTGTGCAGATGTGTGCCATCTGCAAATGGTTATCTGCAGGACAGAAGAGCTGGAGACCTGATAGTAAACCCGACGCCTATCTACTGTACAGCACGTCTGTCTAACACAAGCAACGCTGTCCACTACGGCGTGGTCCATCAGAGCACTGAGCGGGATGATGCGCTTGCTGAATATGAATGAGGACTATTATCAGAATCGCAGACTGGCATGTTGGCGGGTGGATGACCTGCTTTACTAGTCATGTTTAGGCCAGAGTATGGTTTTCATATCGCTTTTTCCTCATTTCCTGGCCCTTATCACTTACTGCCTTTGTCTATTTTGCATTCAGAGTGAATTGTTGCTCCTTGCTCATCTCCCTTTCTGTTAATGACTTGAGTGTGTGCCCTGTTCCCAGCTGCAATCTATTTGTTCTCCGATGGCTCAGCTCGCACTGCAAATAAAGCTGCTCCTAACATGCCTTTTACAAACCAGCAGTTATTGGCATGTGTAAACTCACTGAACTTAAGTTTCTCTCTCTTTCTTTCTCAGATTTTCCCCTTTTTATCAAGGCCAAACTAAATAGGCCAACTTCTTCTTTTTGTTTTTGTTTTATTTGTTTATTTTCCCCGTTGTTTCCCACCAGAACCTATTCATCAGCCAACAAAGCCTCTGGAATCCAAACGTCGCAGCTCGTAACACCAATTACCGTACTTTGAATCCTCGAAGGATCAAAAATACACCTTGGGAAGATTAAGCTCTTTCGGAACCGTATCGGGTTTTTGTGATGCCGAGCTGACGAAAGGTAGAACCGCGTGATAGATGTTCGGCCCGTTTCCGAAATGAGAGAGCGGTAATGGGTTTAAAGATCTGCGTTCGTCTATGAGAATAAGCAGGACCGCAGAAGAGCGCAGAATGAAAATCGAGAACCCGCAGATTAGCTCATCTGTCAAGACACGGACTTTTCCCGAAGAGATAAGAAAAAAAAAAAAAAGAGTTAAATTCAGATTCGGGATTCATTTAGTTGAAAAGCGAAAGTGTCGGACGACTCATCCGGTGACTCGTACAGTAACTGGGTCCTTTTTTTATTACAGTATTAAAATATTCCTGGTGAAGCGTTTTAAGGAAAGTCATAAGGAAAGTGTAGCTTCCTGAAATGTCCTGTTGTAAGAGATTGGTTCCTGCAATGGTTTAATACGTGTTATGAATGGTGCAGTATCCATCCATCAGTCTATTCATTGTCTGCCTACACTGTGTGGGGTCACAGAGCCTGAATACAGAGTCGTGGGGAGCCTAGAGACTATCCGAGGCACGAGGCACGAGGCAGGGTACACCCTGGACAGGGTGTCAATCCATTACAGACACACACACACACACACACACACACACACACACACACACACACACACACTATAGGCAATTTGGGAACGCCACTACTGAAGCCCAAGGAACACACCAGACCGTGAACTTCTAGGAATCTCTCTAGTCCAACTAAGGACTGTGGAGGCCAATGGTGACCATTGTATTTATTCCCATTTGTACGACTGAGGGAGGGTTGACTTCCGCTCAACATTCACAAACTGTAGAAAATTTATCCCAGTTTAGCCAGTTATCCCAATCTGCATGTTTTCGGACTGTGGGAGGAAACCGGAGGACTAGGAGGAAACCCACCAAGTACGAGGAGACCTTGCAAACTCCATGCACACAGAGGTGGGAATCGATCCTAGCCGGGAATCGAACCCCCAACACGGAGGTGCAAGGTGACCGTGCTAACCACTAAGCCATGGTGCCACCTCATATAAGTTTCAACCAAATTCTACAAAAACCCCAAATTCAAAAAACCCCAAATTCCAAATTCAGATGTCACTGACAATGACATACTGTAGATTGGCTCTCGAGACGGCTTCCTTGTACATCCAGCTGCAGCCAAACGTGTTGAACACTGCTTATCTCTCATGTGTTACCCTGGAATACCAACAATAGTGGCAGCAATGTCTCATTTGATACGATTTCTCAAATGACGCCATCAAATTTGTCCGTCTGGTCTTGGCATTGCCTCTAGGGCGATCAGCAGTGGATGATCACCAGTTGTTATTGGGAATGGGTTCCATAGCCTTCAAATGACTTCTCCAAAACCTCAGCTGATGCACCAATCCGATAGCCATCTCTCAGCTACTGTAGCATTGTCTAATCGGCGCGTTATACTGTAGTCTGAAGACAAAATGCACAATCAGAATGTTTTCCTTGAATAGATTTGCCTTGTGCTTCTTTTATCCCCTCACTTGTATCGTAAAGCATTTGCTGTCCTTTCACCAAAATATTTCCGACACCAAGCGGCAGGGAAAAATAAGTAATTGGATTATTAGCTGGGGGTTACTCATGGCGTAAGCTCATGTTTTTTTTCCGCATATGTTAGCGACCAGCGCGGGTCATTTAGCAGGTTAATAAAGATGTGTGCTGTTAGGAGATTTATACTTTGATCACCTTCTCACTGTTTTCTGCCCTCAGCTGCTCCCTCACATCTGCCGTTTGTTTGCCCTGTCACTGACACACACACACACACACACACACACACACTCATGCACACACATGTACACGAATCAGTTCCAGAGATTTTTTCATGCATTTTTTTTTTATAGAGTTCAAATTTGTGTATAAACAGAAGCACAAATTTGACGCATAAACTCACACTTTCTCTTAAGAATAAATCTCATGTTGCATGTGAACAATTACTGAAAATACAAGCCTTGTTTAAAGAACTGCCCCGTTTTCCACTCCCACTGTATAAACGTTCACACAATCAGGATTCAGCCTGGATGTTTTCAGTGATTCAATGCTGGATTGTTGTTTTTTTTGTTGCTTTGGTCTTTGTGGGTTACAAGACCCCTGCTGGTTAATGTGGTCTCATTTAGGAAAATTGTCTCACAAAGAGCATGGATAATGCTTGTCCTGGTTTTTTCGCCTGAGTTTTTTTTTTTTTTTTTTGGTGCAAATTTAAACAGGGTCATCAGAATGCAACAAAATCCTACTGCAGTAAAGCACTTCATTTTCTATCTGGTCCCAGCGAGCAGCAATTTCTGCAGCAGCGCTCATAGACATCTGTTGCTGTGTTAGTCCAGCCGGACTTAAAATGTCTAGGACAAGTGTTATTATTCTGTTTATGGCTGGTCTTGGGTCCGTCTCAATATTTTCTTGCTCAATTGTGTTTCTATCGCTGCTTAAAATTCCCAGACATGCGTGCGTGTGTGTGTGTGTGTGTGTGTGTGTGTGTGTGTGTGTGTGTGTGTGTGTGTAGAGTCAGGCTAAAAAATATATATACACTACAGAAAATTGTTATATGACATATTATATTATTAAAATATGATTAATATTGTTTTATGATCATAATATAATATGTATCAATACACACAGTGAGGGTTTAAAATGATCCGCACTCTGGCTGTAGAAATTATTTGAATTAAGACAAATACATAACATAATCCCCTTGCTTTTCAATACACTTTGTCCACAAGACTTAGTATTACCTCATTTCAAAATGTATTTTAGGCTGCAAGCCATGAATGCACCGCTGTCTTCACTTCTTCATCAGAAGCGAATCTTCGTCCTCGTTGTGCTGCCTTCAGGGGACCAAACAGGGGAAAGTCCGATGAAACAAGATCAAGCCGAAGTTTAATCCGAATCCAGAGTTTAATCCGCAGTTTAGGCTTCAGTTTTTCAACAAGCATATCACTGTAATGATTGTTGAGCCTTTTTCCTGATAGTGTTCCAATACTTCTGGCCCTTGAGAATCCCAGAAACCTGTAAGCATCAATTTTCCCGCAGATAAACGACTTTTGACCTTTTTATTTGTCTGCCGTTGCGGATGTTTCCGTTCCGTACTCTGCCGTTTACTCTCAGACTCGTAATGGTTCTCTTTAAGAAACATTCACCTTCCTTCGAGTATCGGTCCAAATTTTGTGTTCAGATATCCGAACACTTTCTCCATACTGCGCTCAAAGTCTTTTTGCTCGCATCGCAGTTACAAATGAACTGATGTAACAAGTTCAAACCTGAGAAGACAGTTGCCTTGAATGGATACCAATGGAAATTTTTATATAAAAATGCAGAGTGCGGATAATTTTTGACTCACCCCTTATTACATTTTTTTTCTAGATGTATTGATTTTTTTTTACTTTATTAATGATATAATGTTATTATGAAATAAGTAAAAATAAAAAAAAAAGAAGCAGATGCAACAGTCAATGTCCTTAGAAGAACTCTGGGTACTCTCAGGATGCTCAGTAAAACCTAGTAGCTAATTTTCCTATAAACTTGCACAAATTGTACCTGAGACTGAAGGGTTCAAAAAGCACAGTCACACCAAAAACTTTTTCATTACTTTCTTTATTGCCCTGTGCATCACCTCTTAAACCTTTGCCAATTTCTACTGTATACCGTATAGTTAAGAAAAAAATATATATATAGACAAAATAAACATGTACTTTGTAGACAAAGACTACAGTAAAATGACAAAATTTATCATGTATTTAAACCAGATAGAAAGTTATAGAATTATGAAACTGCATTTATAGATTTCACACTATCTAATGATTAGTAGCTGATGCACAGCTACTGTATACAATAATCAGCAGCCAGGCTTTTCGCATTTCCAAACTACCTGAGACTACAGAAGCTCTGAACCTGCCCCAACCTGGTATACTAAACATCACCCCACCCGGTGCATTTTCTATTAGGGGCCGTTCACATGTTCTTTATAAAAACGCGTGGAAAACGCTTTCTCATTCTATACAAACCACCTGCAATCCCACAGTGTCTGCGATCGGTAAGCCACCATGACCCGCGTGCTGTATGACGAGCAGGATGTTGCCGGATATTAATGAATTTAGAGCACCGAAAAAAGCCCTCGCAAGAGCACTGCTACTAGATTTGTTGCGTGTTTGGATGCACCCTATCCTTCAAGCACGAAGACAGCATGGGGAATTTCACCCACCGATCCAGGAGGATGGAAAGGGTGAAGCTAATTGGTTGATTCTTGTCCTGTGCACTGTGGCGCACTCGCTGCTTTCTGAAAGATTTTTAGATAATGTAGACACGCAGAGAAAAACTAAATTGAGCATGCAAAACACACGCCATACTGTATGAACGGCCCGTTGGAGTGCAGGATTGGATTTAGCCATTTTAGCCATGGATTTTGTATCTACACTGGGTGTTGAAGTCAAACCGGGACTTTTGATACTACAGAATAACAGAACACAGTTATGAACTTATCCCAACGTTTCACTAGTATTGGGAACATCAGACTGCCTGCTTCACGGCCTCCCAGGAACTCCTTTAATGAAGCAAGGTCAAGACTGTACAGGGATGTGGCAAGAACTCCCAGCCAACTTCCTGTAATGCACAAGTGGTGTTTCCGAATAATTCTGTGTACAGTTCCCACACATAGATGCGTCTCTCCTGAAACGTTATCTATCAATTATTTTTTTTAAGGATCAGGCATTCCAGTGGCTGAATGTTCACAAGAACGACTGCAGTCGGCGCCGAGCCACCTTAAACGAGATCATCATTCACAGACATGTGGCCTTCCTTAAAATGTTTGCACCATTCAAATGTTTTACCATGGCTAAGTGTCTCGTCTCATCTTTGCACGGTTCTCGAAGTCTTCTATACAGTACATGTCGATGAGCTTTACATTTTCATCCAAAGAAATTTCGTCACCAGTCCCGGTTTGACTTGAACGGCACTCTTACGAGAGCACACTATTAAGTAGTTGAGTGCTCGTGGCTGCATTTGGCCATTTTGCTTGGTTTGCTCTGCCCACTTTAGGAGAGGTACGTTGCTAAAGTATTCACACCCCTTGAACTTTTCCACGTTTTGTCACGCTACATCCACGAACGTAAATGTTATTTCATTGGGATTTTAATTGATAGACCAACACAATGTGGCAAATCTGGTAAAAATCGAACTAAAATCAGAACCAAGTCAGCTAATTAATAAATAGGATCCACCTGTGTGTAATTTAATCTCAGTATAAACACAGCTGCTCTGTGAAGCCCGCAGAGGTTTGTTAGAGAACGTTAGTGAAGCCCAAAGAACATACCAGGCAGTGAACCTCTAGGACTCTCTCCAGGAACGACTGCAGTGGCGTGTCCAACTAGGGACTGTGAAGGCCAGTGGTGACCATTGTATTTATTTCCATTTGTACGACCGTGTTGGGGTTGACCTCCGCTCAACATTCATACACTGCAGACAATTTGGGAACGCCAATTATCCCAATCTGCATGTTTTTGGACTGCGGGAGGAAACCAGAGTACCTGGAGGAAAACCACCAAGCACGGGGAGGACATGCAACCTCCATGCATAAGAAGCGGGAATGGAACACAGGACCTGGAGGTGCAAGGCGACAGCGGTAACCGCTAAGCCAATGTGCCGCCATTGCCAAGTCATTTCGAACAAAGCATACATTTTTCAAGAAGCTGTATGGAACTCTGATGCACTTTAATCATCTCCTGTTAATCATTTTACCAGTATACCAGTGCAGGATCACATTCAGGATTCAATGATAAAATCCTTGTACCCCATCCCTAGTCAGGATTAAATATCTCTACATACAGTATCTACGGCTCTTCAAAGTAAGCGGAAAACAATTACTGTATGTAAACGTTTTTACTTTGCCAGAATTTACTCGTATCTGATCTGAGGTGTTGTCAAAGTACGGCATGATATTCACACTAAATGAACATAGTCACCGAATGTTTTTCTAAATCATCTTCTAAATGCCTTTCTGCTCACCGGCTTTTCATTTCGGGATTTTATATCGCTTCGATCTCATTTCGCTAGAAAAGTAATCATAGTCCTGGAGGGGGATCCGGCACAGTTTGGTGATTTTCCTGTTGAAAGACCAATGATTGGACTCACCAGGTAAATATTAGGCTGCAAAAGCAAAACGCCGAACTGTGCTAGACTGTAGCCCTGTAGGACTGGAACTGATGACCCCTGCGTTGGAGAGAATGTAATGTAATGAAAGGAGCGAGGTGTTTTTTTATTTTTTTTTATTTTTTTTTTTTTTTTATGGCAGTGTGCGCACGCTTTTGTCTGTCTGCATGTTTGTGCTTGTTTTTTTCGGGGGGGTTTTCTCTTGTGCATGCAGCCTTTTCCACCCTTCGCTGCTGGATATTAGTGTTAATTTAACTCCTGCTGGAAGTGAAGCTATGGTAATATGATGGCAATCCTTTAAAAGAAAACGCTCCCGTGGACGCGTCAGACGCCTCTGCGCTGGATGCATGCACACACATGCTCGCTGTTGTTGCTGACCCCAGAGCTAGAGGATAATGTGGCATTCGGTGCTGCACAGCCCATGAAGTCTGTGTACACACATACAGTATGCGTGTCTGCGGCTAATGAGATGCAGGCGGCATGTCGGTGACTGATGCGTTCCCAGCGTCGTCCCGCGCGCTGCCACGCCGGCAAGGCCCGAGTGAGATCATAATCATCATAGCACGACTTAAACAAAGACGCCGTGCATTATTAATAGCTACATTCCACGCTCGTGTGTTCACAACACGTCACCTGTTATGGTTTTCAGTCCTGAGCAAGCCCGGAGCTGTGTGGACTTCTTGCCTTCCACTGCAGAACGTGTGTACGTGTTTGTGTGTGTGTGTGTGTGTGTTGATTCACTTGGCTCTTAATATGTTGCTCGGTCCTGCAGGCACATCTGGAGATTAGGTGCTCAGCTTTATTTGCTATTGTGTCTTTTACCTAGCTGTTTTTTTTTTTTCTGCATAAAAAATCTCTGCATAATTGTAAATAGCATTTTCAGGACAACGATTAATCCAATCTCTCTACCTTAAAAAATATGATGGCTCTTGGCTAAGCTAGTGATTCCCTCAGGACATAAACTGCTTGCAGTGTTAAGAGATAGGATCATGCTATCCTGCAGCACACACTCGATTTTCTCAGTGTTCATCCCGGTGTTATTCTTTTCTAGTTTCTTCCTTCACTATTTCCAAAAAAAAAAAAAAAAAATAGAATTTTCTTGATTTCTTGTTTTTCTGTTTTTTTTTTATTCTTTTAAGTTAAATTGTTGATAAAATACACACACACACACACACACACACACACACACACACACACACACACACACACACACACACACACATATATATGTGTAAAAGTCTTAGGCGCCATATTATCTGTAGTACAATTTTTTAAATATAAGTTTATTATGTCTGCATTATTATGTACAAGACAATTAATGAATAAATAACATTACAGAAGAATATTTGCATGCCTGTAAAGAAAGCGACATTACATGACAGACCAGTTTTCAGATGGGGAAAAAAAAAATGTAGACT
This sequence comes from Clarias magur, assembly GCA_013621035.1. Taxonomy (NCBI): domain Eukaryota; kingdom Metazoa; phylum Chordata; class Actinopteri; order Siluriformes; family Clariidae; genus Clarias; species Clarias magur. Next base: position 1,439,708 of record QNUK01000007.1, on the reverse strand, counting down.
CCTGGGTTTGAAAGGAAGAATAGAAAGGAGCGAGTGTGACAAAGTTACCAAAAGAGCTCATATTCTCCAGCATGCTCAGTAAAACCTAACAGCTGTTTTATTTACAGTACTGTGCAGAAGTCTTGAGAACATCCAAACAAAAGCCATATGGTCAAATGATGCTTTTGAAAACATTTCTACAGTAAAAGAAACTTCTATAAAAAGCACTAAGTAATAACATAAACAATAAACGGTCAATATTTGGTGTGGAAACTCTTTTGCTTGAACATAAGCGGTAGTGTTCGATACAGATGTGTGCAGTATTCTAAGTAGAACAGCTGTTAGGTTTTACTGAGCATGCTGGAGAATATGAGTTCTGTTGGTAACTTCGTCACACTCACTCCTTTCTATTTTCATGCGAAACCCAGGAGTTTTTGCACAATTTTAAATACCCCCAGTGGCCACTTTAATAGGAACATCCATTTAGCAAGTCAACCAATCATGTAGCAGTCAAGCGCTTTAGTTAATATTGTTTTCATTTAAAAAAAAATGTTTTTAATCAGGCACAAATCTTTGTACTGTTGGTGCGGTAAATTCTGTTGAAAAAAAATTGTATTCTCTTGCTGATAATATGAAAATTCTATGGTAGATTAAAAAAAAAAACACTCTTTACAACCAGGGTGTGCAGAAAAGCATCTCAGAACAGATTTTTTTTTTTTCAAAATGCTGATTTTTTACATTTTTTTTTATTATTATTTCTTTTTTTTTTGTATTCTTCAATGTGGATGAGTCTGTGCTCACTCTCACTTTAGCATCAGATTCCTGTTGTTGGCTGTCAGTTGGGTTGCCATGTTGCATCCCGTTCACCCTCAAGCTTGAGGTTTTTTTCCTTATTCTATTCTGAATTGCTTTTCTGGTGGCCACAATCATAAAGAGTGGTTTATCTAGAGTGAAATCAAACCTACATATCTGGTCAATTTCCTCTGATTTCTCTCGGCAACGTCAACAGGGACGTTATCCTCTGCTGTAAATCCCAAGAGATCAGCAGTAAGTGTAGACGTTATAGATTTTCCAATGAAAGTGGCCGATGACTGTATATATAAACAAAGAACTTATTAAACCTGATCCTGACTAATGTTATCCCTTGTTGTCTTTTTTTTTTTTTTTTTTTTTTTTTTTTACAGCCTATCCATGGATCGAAGGAGTTGGCGGAAAAAGTAAGTCTCGTAAACCGCGTCAACGGAAACCTCGTATCTTTCTAGAAGGCTCCGCCACACGTGCCGCGTTACCGTAGTCTCGAGCTCGGCCTGGAAGCTCCTCCTCCCTTGCTTGCACACCGGCAGACCTCTGACCCGTTCTGTAATTCGGAATAAATGGTAAGCAGATAGCTGAATACCGGAGCCGCGGCAGGGAGAGAGCCGAGATCGAAAATTGAGATAATACGCTGACAGCGGAATGATTTGTACGTTATTATGCAGCAGCGATCTTCAGGGGCTCGCTGGTTTCCTGCCTGTTTTTGTCGCTCATGTGCAATAACCGAGTAGCGCTTCAAATTAGCATACTAAACATCTCCTGTCAGTCTGTTTCGCACTTCAGTAGACTCTCAATCACTTACGGCTCGGCGAGGGGAAGGATTCTACCTGGTTTAGAAAACACGTCCTAACGCCGTTATGATTGGGAGTTGAAACGTTTCCGTTCGTGGAAAAAAACATAATAAAAAATTAGCGTGATAATTTGGGAGCGGCAGAGTCCTGAAAAGTTCAAACTCGACATGCACAATGGTATATTTCACATTTCCACCCCTCCTCTACATTACAGATGTGTGACTGGAAACGATGAGTAAGGACGCTACTCCTGCCAGGAGACCTGTCTCATCCCGTTCGTTCTCTCGTCCTCTCCTTGTCTTAGTCCGCTCCAGTCAGTGTACATTAACAGCCCGGACGCGAGCGCAGGACTTCCAGGCGCGACGGGTGGTAGATTTTGTTTTAATTACGGCCTTCCGCTGTAAGTGTCGGCTATTTATGACTTGCTTTAGTTCACATGTGCCCCCTCCTGCCCGTGGAGCGCTCCAGCTGGCGTGTGCCAGCGCCGCCGTAGGGATCCTGCTGTTCTTACTGATCTTTATCTCCCGCGAGAGAGATAGGCCATGCTAAAGAGACGCACCAGTGCCCCCCCCCCTCCCCCCCCCCCCCCCTTTCTTTTGCTGTTTACCCCCCTCTTCCCTCTTTATATGCTCTGTCTTTTTTTTTTTTTATTTGTTTTTTCTTTCCGCTCCGTCCTTCGTTTTTAAACTGTGCTTTACTGCCATCCTCAGTCCGACATGTGAAACTCTCAGTGAAGTGATTGGACCTTTTACTTTCTCTCCTAGTGCGCAGGCTGTGTGTTGATCACTGAGGATCAAAATGTGGGTATAACATAAAGCAAGAAAAAAAAATCTAATGAAAAAAAAAAAATGTTCGCCACATAGAGCATGCATCGCACCCTATGCATGAATACGCGTTCCACATCCACACCTCCGCACACACCCCACCCCACCCACACCCCACCCCACCCAAGACAGTGGCATTAGGAAAGCTGTTTGAGAAAAAAAAAAAAATGTGTAAGATGGATTTGCAGCCCGGCGTCACGCTGCATGATGCATTTCCACTCAGCTTGTGTGAGCACGCCACATTTTCCACGTCGCATCAACATCTTCATCATCATCATCATCATCACCATCATAACAGGTTCTGTGCTGCTGTGTTGCAGCTCGTCCAGGAAGGGGAAGCGGGTCAGCGTGGCCTGAAAGGAGAAAAAGGAGAACGGGTAAGAGAACGAGCAGTTTGTTCACTATCACTGACTTGCATTTGGCACAGCGTGAAAAAAAAAAAAACGCACAGCTGTCATTCACGGCCCAGACCTTCCGAGATTAGACGAATAAGTCAGCGGGTGCACGGGGAGCTTCATTTGTTTTGGCATCATTAAGCTCTGGCTCATTAGAGACTCCTGCATTTTTTTTTTTTTTTCGGTGCCAAAGCGTCTCTTTGAATAGGCTGACTTTTCCGAGCTTTCATTATTTTTGGCATTGTCTCCTGATACATTAATAGCGAAGCCCATCTCCTTAATGGGAGGCTATGAGACGATCATGAGAGGAGGATATTAAACTTGTCTTTGTGCTTCTCTTGTTTGGGAGCATTAGGATACCTTTTAAGAGGATTATATTATACAGTAGTACTATGCAACCATCCTTTTAATTCCATCCGCAGGGTCTGGACTGCACCGGAGACGGCGTTCCCGGCCGAGTGAGTACTGTAGCTCCTCAACTTTATCCCAACAGCTTTCAATTTCAATATTGATTTGGTGAATAATGACAGATGGGAGGCTTTATTAACTTATTTATTTATTTATTTATTTATTTATTTATTTATTTATGTTTTGCTCAACCTGTATGCTTGCTTTGCAGTGCCCAGAAGGAGTGAAGGGGGCGAAAGGAGAGAAAGGCGAGCCGGTGAGTGAGTGTGTGTGTGTGTGTGTGTGTTGTGTGTGTGTGTGTGCGCGCGCTCGTCTGAGATCAATAGATTGTTCAAGAGGCTCTGCTTGAGCCGAGGGATATATCTTGATCCTGTTTTCATTTTTCGATTCAACCGTTCCTTATTCGCTTATATTTCAGGCTGCGACCGGAAACTGGGAGGCGGCTTTTGGAGTCAAGGTGAAAAGCAAACCAGAAGCACTAATGGTTCCACACTGAATTCCTACATATATGTAAACGTTCTGGTCTGCCCCCTCTCTCCTCCTCTCTCTTACTGTTTAATCCACACTCGTTCTTTCCTCTTTCCACTTCCAGGGGAATAAAGGGCAGAAAGGGGAGGTCGGATCCCAAGGTCTCACCGGAAGTCCAGGGAAAGACGTACGTGGAGAACCAACACTACATTAATACATCTTCATTTCTATTGTTCGACTTTTTTTTTAATGAAAGAAATCAATATTCAGTGTAATTCCACCCCATGTGTCTTGCTGCTGCTTAAGCGCCTCTTCCGTGCTCTTTAAAATCCATACGTTCATAGTACACAGCTTTTTAAAAGCGCTATAAAGAATTACACTCGATTTAAGCTGCTCGCCGCCGCCTGTTCGCTCTTCCGCAGGATCTCTTTAGAACTTAAATCTCTTTAATGCCTCATAGATTACCTTAGACCAACAAAGGCCTGCAAATCAATTCTCCTCCATTGATTCTTTTAAATGGAGAGTCGGAGCGTATTAACCAAGATTTAAACACACTAATCTTTTTTTTTTTTTCAGTTTTTTTTTTTTTTTCCTTTCAGGAAATGAGTATGCTAACAGATTCACTGCTTAGTGTTTGTTTACAGGTTTAATTCGTTTTAAATCCGAATTATTTATTTATCTGGTTAAACCAGCCTTCACTGATGACCTGTCGTTGTTTACATGTCATTGCTTTTGGCACGTACGGTAAAGTGGTCTAATGCTCTGCCTTGTTCCAGGGTCGTGCCGGAACCATTTGTATCGTTGGTCCTAAAGGGCCGAAGGTAAAACTGTCCGATCCTTCAACGATTGATTTTAACATGTAAAGATATGTAGCGTATAAAACCTTTAACAGCTGTGACTGGTTTCAAAGGGAAACACAGGTTCTGTTGGTCCAGAGGGACTCGCAGGAGACCCAGGCCTACCAGGACCTCCTGGACCTCCTGGCTTCGGCACACCAGGAAATCCTGTAAGCACTTCAATTTATATGAGTCACGTCTCGTATTATACTTGTACAAACGGCTTGATCAACACTATTTCGCTTCCAAAGAAGAGCCATGCAATTTTTTTAATTTATTTATTTATTTATTTATTTCCCCCCCCTAATTTAGTTGTGTCCAATTACTCCCTGCCAGTAGGGGGGCGCCACATTAAGGCTACTACCACTCAGTCGGAGACTATCACATGTTTCCTCCAGACAATGTGACACCAGCCGAACGCATTTTTTCAAACTGTTCTCTCACGCACCATTGTGGGTGGCGCAACACACTCGGAGGACAGCGCTATCCACCCCTTCCGCGAGCTCACAGACGCCCCTGATCGGCTGTAGCCATGACCCAAGCCCCCCTCCCCCCCCCTCCCCCCCCACGAGAGAGCTCGGCCAATCAGATATCTCTAGACCTCCGGCTGCGAGAGGTTACAGCATCACCCCCCGGGAATCTAACTCGTGGTCTCCGGATGATAGGGCGAACACTTTACCACTGCGGCTGTTGTCCAGAATCGTTTTTGGTTATCAAGACTTTTGCCCTGTCCTGTATGTTGCCCAACACTAGACATGTGTCGACCTCGTCTTGCATTTCAATCCTTCTGTAAAAAAAATATAAAGACAAAGACACTCATGCACCACCATGCTTGTTGCAACACTCGCTTGAATCCTCTCTTCGCGCTCCGATTCCATGTGCCATGGATCCCAGAAGATGCTGGAAACATCCCTAGTACATGATGAAATAATTTCTACGAATTTGTAAGCCGCGCACTCACACAAATCTCTCATTCGACCGTATCCCAAAGGAGAGCTATTAGTTTTAGATCTGGTGCCTGGGAGTGGCTTTAAAGTATGCTGGAACCAGTTAGAGATGACTTTTTGATGCAACAGAGCATTAACAAATGGATGTTGAAAATGTACTGTACAGTAGGCTACGGCAATCAAATTGTAGTCAGTGGAAAAAGGTTCACAAGTGAGGCAAGTTCACGCAAGGCAAGGTGGGACCAAGGATTCCCAATTCTAACCCTACCATGTGCATTTAGTATCATAATTCAAGATAAATCAAATATTCAACCATCCGTAGCCTTAGATTCTTGTTTGCGATGAATTGGGTTACATCTATTGCTTTTGTGGCGCATCGGCCCCAAGCTCTGGTGTGTTGCGCATTACTGTATATGAGATGCTTTTCACTTCATTATGTTGCTACCAATGGTTATACAGTATAAAGGATTTTGCCTGTTTTTTTTTAACACCTAAAATTTGAGATTGCCTCATTATACTTAATCATTTCACATGCTTTCGCCGAAATTAGCATCAATCCTGCAATACGTTCTTACACGGCATTGCATTCATTCTCTCTCGGAGGCAGATTAAAGTAGAAGACGTCTGGGCCCCCTTCGAGTGTAATGATTTATGACACTCGTACGAATTTGTCTTTATTAAAGTCGTTCTGGATGATCAACCTTTTTTTTTTTCTTCTTTCTTTTTCCCATCTTCTTCTTTATTTTTCCTCAGGGGAGCCCAGGATCACCTGGATCAAAGGGAGACAAAGTGAGTGAAACCGAATTCGACTGATTATTGTACGAAATTTGTTAGACTGAAGTACTGAATTGTTGCTTCTCATGACTACATCATGAGGCTTGAGAAGAAGAACCGTGCCTGATCAAAGCGATATCTTTATTTCACCCTTCCAGGGGGATTCTGGGATGCCCGGGGAGGATGGCACGACAGGCGATCCTGTAAGTCTGATGACTCTTTCATGTTAGGACGTTTATTTCGATCTCCTTATCATTCGGAGGGGACCAAACGTACTGTACGCTCTCCGTCTGTAGTAATGCCACTGCCGAAACTGTTCTTGTTATCACTATAATAATTAATTATCTACAGTACTTATATAATAATACATGATTAAAGATTATATCATAATTATCTACAAGTAAATGGGAGCTAAAAACCTGATCAACACCCATTGTATATTTTGCTGATGTGCCATGTGCTTGCTTGCAGGGTCCAAGAGGTCCAGGAGGTCCCAAAGGTGAAAAGGTGAGCCAACTCAATACTTAATAGACTATTAATCAAACTGTACTGTACTTTACTCTATTAAACTGTCACACGGTTGCAGTACCAGTCAAAAGTTTGGCCGCAAGTGTGGATTAACTTTCTAAATTCCAAAACAATACCTGATTTCTTATTCTTAACTATGAACTAACACATGCTGTATGGAATTAGGTAACAACAGTTATTATAAAACACTATAATGGTTCAGCTGTTCTGGAATAGTTCTTGCAAGAACAGTATTGTGTCAAGTGCATTTGCAAAACCCATCAAGCACCATGATGAAACTGTCTCTCATAAAGACCCTCCCAGGAAAGCAAGACCAAAACCTACCTCTGCTGCAGACGAGAAGTTCATTTAGAGTCACAAGTTACCTCAGAAATCACCAATTAACAACCAGAACCTCAGATTAGAGGCGTTATAAAGGCTTTACAGAGCATGCGAAGAAGAAACGTCTCAATATCAACTGTTCAAAGGAGATTATTGCATATTTTGTGCAATCAGAATTATTTTTATTGCATTTCAAACTACGTGCACTTTCAGTCCAGACATTTCCTGTATTTTGTCTTTATTTTGAATAATCTGCTCTATTAAACCACTGTGTTCATTCAAATCCATTGAACCAGCTGTGTCCCATAAAGTGGCAGCATGGTGTCTCAGTGGTTAGCACTGTTGCCTCACAGAGGTTTGAATCTCGCCTCCAGTCTCGCTGTGAGTCTGGAGTTTGAATGTTCTCTGCTTGGTTGGTTTCCTCTGACTACCCCAATTGTCTACAACAGTCCAAAGACATGCAGTGTATGTTAATGGTATGATCGTATGGACTTGAGTTGGGTGCACCTCTCCTCGTGCCATATGTTAAGTTGCCTAGGATAGGCTTCAGGGTCCCACCATGACCCTAAACATTTATGAAGTATGGATGTGATATGAGAAAAGACGCAATCATTTGTCTTCAATGAACCAGTGGTCATTTTGAATGTATTTTAATAATGCTAACTGCAAGAGCCAGAGCTGCCTCATCGCTTCTGGTTGCAAGCTGAGATCATGCTGGTCTCCCAACCAGGGTTACATGAAATTCAAGCAAAGGTAAAATCACACTCACTCACTTACCCACACGTTGTCTATACCGCTTTATCCTGTATACAGGGTCTCAGGAGGCCTGGAGCCCATCCCAGGAGACTTAGGGCACCGTACACTTAGTCTTATGCTATGGGCAATTTGGGACTGCCAATTAGCCTAAGCTACAGTATGTCTTTGGACTGTGGGAGGAAACCCACCAAGCACGGGGAGAACATGCACACATAGTGCTAACCAGTAAAAACAGGAAAATAAGTTGCACTACTCAAGGCAGCTTTTGGAGCCTTCAGAATGCCGTTCAGTATCACCAGCATTGTCAATCATCCATCTTTAGGTATATATTAGTACAAAACGTCTTGTGTGGCACTTCAAACTTTAAAGTGGTCTATTCTGCTGGCAGAGGTAATGTCGTAGAGTCATTGAGTCGCAGAGCGACAGCGGGGGCGTGCTGTGACTCTGATTCAACTCCAAAGTTCATGAAAGTTCACAGAGCATTTACGCTAGAGATGAATGGTACACGGCACGCGTAAGCCACATCTGGCATTGCTTCTAGCTTCTGCAGTGTTCCAGTGTTCTTTCTCTTCCTCTCCCAGACCCCGAGCTGCATTCATGTCAATGCTAAACTAAAAAACACGAGCTGATTGGCAGAATAAACGTGGACAAAATAAACTCCGTCAGTCATGTAAACCTTTTCAATCATCTGTAATGTAATGTACATGTACTCCAATATAATTTGTTCCCAATTTATAAGGGAGAGCCATGTGAAGTTTGTCCAGTGCTGCCAAAGGATACAAGCGGAACCACAATCCTTCAGGGGAAGCCTGGTCCCAAAGGAGAACCCGGAGCACCAGGCAACGGAGAGCAAGGTTTGCCTGTAAGTCCAAAGTGAACGCACACACCCCATTTTGAAAAGCCTGTTTTAATCTTTTATTCTATTCTAAGTCCTATGGAATGATGGAACAGCATTCAGATCTATGCTGATAAATCATTCACACCTACAGCATGATAAAACCTGTTACACGGACATGACACTGAAGCAGAGACGTGTGAATTGATGCGAAATCCTATGGTCCCATGAGCACGACTAGCTAGATTTATTATCTTTAAAAAAAAAGGAAAGAGTCTACAAAGAGGACAATAAAGTGGCCCAGTCCTGCTCTCTGAATTCTGGGACTTTTCCGCGTGCTGCAAAAAGTCAATATATTATCTTGCCTCGACACGCTCCTCTTTGGCGTCGCTATTTTTTTTTTTAGTCAGGTTACCTTGTGGGAGGCAATCTTCACCTTTTTTTTCCCTTTGCTTTTAGTTTCTGAACCGATGAAACGATGCTTCAAGCCTGCTGGGTTTATATTCAATGAGTAACGATGCCCTTATTCCGCTCGCCACCAACCAAGCCACATAATCATATTCCATCTCACATAATTATAGCCACTGGGAGTGTTTTTATAACTCATCTGTTGAGGCCTGGTGATTTTTCTCTAAACAAAACCCCTATTCCATTGTCAACAGCAGCAGGTCCCCCACCCATCCCCCCACCCTCCCTACTTTTCATCGCGCTCGAGTTGGCAGAGATGAAATCTTCGCAGCGTAATGCGTGCTTTCGGCTCTTCCATCCTTTTCCCCACCATTTTACCTATTTAGTCTTACTGTCTGTTCCACTGTGCGAGGAGGATCGAATCGGCGAAATAAGTCTGCCTGGCCCACCGTAAGACAACGGTGCGCATTTCTCTGTAACAATTTGCAATAAAGTCAGAGTCAGTTCCTCATAGTCAGATATTGGCCTGGGGAGAACGGCGAGGATAGATGGAGAGAGCAAGGAAGGGCGGGAATGATAGATAAATTGAGAAGGAGAGAGAGATTTTTTATTTTTTTTTGCAGTGTGTAAAATGATATAGCGTCAGGATGCAAGAGAGCCGTGCTATCAGTGATCGTGAGTCAGATCGGCTTGGTTTGATTTTGCATTATTTTTTCCTCCACCTTCTAGGGCTCTCCAGGGAAAGATGGAAAAGCAGGAGAAAAGGTTTGTACCAATTAATGTTTTAATGTCGCTAATTAAAGGAATGGTTTCTAACTATTAAAGCATGAAAATATTGCAATTAGTACCATATCCAGACACAAACACATTCCCATCTGAGGAAGCTATGCCGAGCACTCTCATTACTTTAAAACCAAAAAACATTAAGTACAATATTGTGCCACTAAAACATCTCTCTGAAACATCTCTGAGCTCCATGAGCCCTCTGATTTGTTTGTCCAGCATATCAAGTAAAGGGCTCGATCAACAACCTTGAACGTTTTGCCTGGTAAGCCCCATATGCTGCAGGCTGTGATGCATTGGGTGTTCTGATACCTTTCTGTCAGAGTGAGGATTTCATTAAAAACTGCACAGCGCCATCTGTTGGATTTTGGAATAAACAAGAATTGGGGCTAATTTGGATCCTGGGGCGGAGCTAAACACATCTAAGACCTGATCTGTTTATATACTGTAGCACAAAAACCATGCAATAATGACAACCTTCCATTTTATTAGGAACCTCCACCTTTATTCATGCCTGCTTCGATCATGTAGGTTTACCGTAAAACAAAATAAAATGCATGTTTTCTTCAGCATTGGAAACAATATTGTTTTAGGTTAACTAATTATACACAATTATTTGTTGTACTTGGTCTGGCTTTTAGATAAAGTCTTTCCATTCGCCATCTGGCGGATATTCAGCGAAGCACAGCACATTTATTTAAATTCTTAAATGCTGCTTGTGGGATTCCGCGGCACGGCGTGAGATGAATTGTGACCTTTCAGGGGAAAAAGCACGCATTCTTAATGGCTACATCTGTACATTCCATAAAATCATGCAGATTGCTTTTGAAAGATCAAAGGAGAAAGATCAAAAAGGGAGTTGAAACTATAAAGAAACAATAATAATAAACAAACCCTCATTTGAGTTTATACTCTTTCTGGGAGCTTGAGCCGATCAAATAATTTTTCTCCAACCTCTTTTACCAACAAGGCTTTTCTATCCACAGTTTCGGAAATATTTAAACCATTTTGGTACCATCATCTAGACCACAGATAAAGTCAGAGAGTTTACATTATTCATTTATTCACATTTGTTGTTAACATTAACCTTAACTGATGCCCTTGATTGTTGCTGCTTGCTGATGATAGGCTGACATAAATAACATCAGAACTGTACAGATGTTTTTTTGGACCACTTAAGATTTCTTTTGCGTCTTCTTCACACTAGAATGAGCTGGTAGTATTTATACACTTGTCACTTCTGCTGCTTGACTTTAGGGAATCATTATGAAATTAACATAAGCCACAGAGATGTTGTTGACATCTTCTTCCTTCGAAGTTGTAATCAAAGTGGTCACATCTCCAGCACTGTCAGCATCCTCTCTGACTGAGTTTGGGGTCTGAGAGGGCATAGGCGCTTTAGAGATGGGAAAAAGTACATGGATTCTGTATATATAAGTAAAAGTATATAAAAATATTACTCAAGTAAAAGTAGAATCCCTCATTTACCAATTCTAACTGAGCAAGATTACCAAAGCACTTACATTTGTATCTCAATTGAGGGTTAAGGGTCTTGCTCAAGGGCCCAATAGTGGTAACTTGGTGGTTGTGGGGTTTGAACCTGGGACCGTCTGAGTCAGGATCCAAAGCCTTAACCACTGATCTACCTGATGAGGTAATGGCATGTGTTTTGCAAGCTAGTTTTTGTCCACGTAGTTGACTTTACACATCATCCCAGTTAATTCGATTATTTTACTTTGCCATGTTGTTGGTCTTCCGGCTGCTCCTGTCGAAGGGTCGCCACAGTGTACCATCCAATCTGTATGCAATTTGGCACAGGTTTTACGCTGGATGCCCTTCGTGATGCAACCCTCCCATTTTATCCTGTTTTGGAAAAACCATTGGGCATTGGGTGAGAATTGAACCTTCCTGAGCCACTAATGATCCATGATTATTTAAAATTTTTTATAAGAGGCCATATTTTGGTGTGTGTCACAATGAACCAACAAGCAGATGGCAGCATATTATATTTTTCCGCATTTTGGCAAAGCAAAGGCGTATCCCGTCCTAGTCTGTCTCAGATTGGCCTACTTTTCATGCCAATCATCAACCTTCCCTAAATGGTAATTAAACCAAATTGTCAGCCAGGAAACTATTTAAAAAATCCTACTTGTGCCTGTTTGGCGAGTGTTAATGAATTTCAATTTGAGATTCTTCTCTTGTTCTGGACTTAGATGTATCATGATGTATCGAATTACTTTTCCAACTTTCCCCAATGCATCAAGCAAACACACGTGCTTTAAAAGTCCTAAGATCACCTCCAAGATCTAGTGTTATTGAAATCATTCATCAAAAACCAGCGCTTACTCGACACTGCACAGAGTGTGATTTGACAATCCGTACGTGTCCACGGTGTCCTCCGTCTTTATTCGTCCTGCTTTAAGCTGTGAAGTCTTCACGGAGAGCTGAATGTTTCATCACTGTTTGTTTCACAGGGAGAGCGAGGCTTAGAGGGGCCCAAAGGGGAGAAGGTGAGTTTGGACTTTTGCAGAATTACACCGTGAAGATGAAGTATCTCTCTGCTGCTCAGGCAGCAATACTCAGGCCAAGTTCCCGCACCCATCTGTCATGTTCTCTCCTTGTCAGGGCGAGTCGTGTGCCATGTGCTCCACGAATGCCGGTATTCTCCAACCTCAGCATCTGCAGATGAAGGGGGTTAAAGGGGAACCAGGAACTGGACAGAATGGAGAAAAGGTGAGCTAAGTCATAACTAAGAGCTAAGCTAGGAAGAAATCGGTGTAGATAAATAGGAACTGAATCATAGTAGATCTTGTGCACTGTACAGTACTGTTCATTTAACTGTATATGGTATTGTTATATGTAATATGACGTCTACCCATTCTATGTTTATTAAATTATATTTCTTTTTTTCCTTGTTTTCTTTTTTTGTCTTAGGGAGAACCAGGGAAAACTGGATCCAAAGGGGAAAAGGTCTGCCTTGTCAAACACACGTGTGCATTAATTATGAATTCTAATAGTCTTTGAGGTTCCATACATATAAAGCCACATACAGTTTTAACCCGTCGCATCTAAATCATGTATTAAGTTGCATTTGAGTTATGTATATTTTCAGATTCCTGGTACCGTAAGGTCCATTTTGATACCAAAATGCATCATGTCTGTTTCCTGAGATATGGCCAGTGCGAGTTTGTTAACAAGAAAATCTGTCAAAATCCTACTTTTAGAATACCTAAATGACAATTCTGTGACATAAACAAGACTCCGCCTTGTTTTGACACTAAGATTTCCCTTCAACTTCTAAAAGGGTTTTAAAACAACGTTTGGGATTAAAACTTCACCCAGTGCACTCTATTGGCCATAGCACTAAACTGACCTGCAGACAGCCTTATTTATAGTGGCTTACGTTTGTGTTTTATTATACATGCGAGCAGTTGAGGGTTAAGGGTCTTGCCCATGGGATTTGAACCTGGGACCTTCTGAAATGTAGTCCAATGCCTTAACCACTAAACTACCCCAGACTTAATACCTGTCTTGATCTGATGGCTCACATTTAAACAGACTTTTACCCAGGGTCTTTGGTTGATGAAGGGACACTGATTGGCTTAGCATTTCGCACATAGTAAAGCATCTAACCAATCATATTTCTTGAATTCTTGTAACACAAAAAGCAGGATTTGTCAGAAAAGATGGGAAACCTAACCTAACCTCAAAGCTGGAGGAAAAAAAAAAAACATACTTCTGTTATATTTCTTCAAGATTATATTTCTTCACTTCGCAGCAGGCAGAACCACTTTACTCATGTCAAAACGAAAAAAAGAATTCAGCAAGTAAACACGCATCTTGTCAGATCAACGTCCTTGTAAACAGTTAAGTGGGACGAAGAATCTCTAATCAGAATGATTTCAGCCGGATTGAAGGAATATCGTCCGTGTAAACACAGCTAATGGGCTAACTGACGCAACGCAAAACAAAAACATTCCTCGTGTACAGCTGTACAGATCTTCTGTTCTAATCCGAAACAAAACCTGGGTTGTTTGAAATGATATTGAATCATGATATTTGGAACATTTGGAATGTATTCTGAGTATTACGTAAAATATGTAGATGCTCCCTATTTAACTTCCAGTATATTGTCACTTATACGGTACTGTGATTACAGCTATAGCACAGATGATTTCCACGTCCAGGGTCCGGGTTCGATTCCCATCTGGGGGTCTGTGTGCATGGAGTTTGCAAGTTCGCCCCATGCTTTGTGGGTTTCCCGCCACAGTCCAAAGATTATGTGAATTCGCGTTCCCAAATTTCAAATGTGAATGTTGACCGGAGGTCCTGAAACAGACAGAAAATGGGAATCACCATTGTCCTCCATGGTTCCTAGTTGGATGCATGGATAAGCAATATGAAATCCTACTTCTCAAAAGTATCATATTAAGATACAGTTTGAGTTTGGGCAGCACGGTGGTTTAGTGTTTAGCACAGTCATCTCCCATCTGCAGAGTCTAGGTTCGATTCCCAGCCAGGTTCGATTAGTGTGCATGGAGTTTGCATGTTCTCCCTGTGCTTTCTGGGTTTCCTCTGGGAACTCCGGTTTCCTCCCACACTCCAAAGAAATTGTGTGAGTGTATGTATGTGCCCTGTGATTGATTAGCACCCTGTCCAGGGTGTACTCAATCTCGTGCCCTAAGTCTCCTGGGATAGGCTCCAGGCCCCCCGCGACCCTGAATATAGGCTGAAGTGGTATAGATAAGTGTGATACAGTTTGATGAACTGAGTCTGAGTGCTGACTGACATCATGGTCTTTGTGTTCTTTTATTTTGGTTTCAGGGTGATGCAGGAGTCAAAGGCAGTGATGGGAAAACTGTAAGTCTGCCTTATTTACATTGGCGCTTGCATTTATTTAAATAATTGGCCAAAATATTAACAGACAATAAATGGAAATCCTTTTTCAGGGCAAGCCTGGTCCAAGGGGTCTAAGTGGCAAGGATGGACAGAGAGGAGAAAAGGTGATGTGACATTTCTGCTGCACTGCGGAGTGAAATTTAAAGCAAAAAAAAAAAAAAATGCAACCTTGGGCTCCTGACTGCGCTGTGGATCTGTATATTAATGTGCTCGGTTGCACAGACTGTGAATGAGTATATGTGTGGTGGCCTGGAAAAACCTTTCACCTGATGACGAAAAGATTTAGTTTAGCTTTGATTGCAGCACACAGTTGCGTTGGCCATTGTGTTCAGAGTCCTGGAAGAAAAACTCCACAGATGTATAAGATAATCTGGTCATTCAGTACATGCAGGTCATCAGCTGACTTCATTTTGTTGCCACATAACGTTGCTGAGTCTAGACCTGAGCGACTGAAACAACCCCAGGTCATAACACAAAATAATCAGTATGCATGACGGGTGCATCACTTCATGCGCTTCCCTTTTTACTTGGACACGGCCATCGCTCTGGAATAGCGTCGGTCTGTACTCACATGACATTTTTCCACTGCTCAAATGTCAAATGTGTTCAAGTCAAACAGGGATTTGTGAACTCGGGCATAAAAAAAACTGTTAAAATTTACAGAAGACCTCAAGTACAGAAGTGATGATACCCTTAGCCGTAATAAAACATTTTAAATGTTATAAAATGTAATAAAATGTTTTCGGGAACCGATTGGAACGTCTCCCCATGTCGCTTACCTGGACACCATTTTCCAGCACTACCGGAATTCGGCTGGGAGTTATTGCCTCATCCCTATACAGCCCTGACCTCGCTCCAAACCATTTCCAACCGTGTTTGGGAGTTCCTGGGAGGCCAGCGTTCAATCCTGACTACAGCGTACTGAGAAAAAAAGCACATGGGATGTGAAAAACACTGGGATAAGTGCATTAGTGTAGCAGGGATTATATAGAGAACTAAAGGGAGTTCTTATCCTCATAACTGTGTTCTCTTATTTTTCACAATCAAAAGTCCCAGTTTGAATTGAACACACCTCGTACACGTCTACAGACATTTTTTTAGCCTTGTATATTAAACTGTATCCTTGTTTACCTAACATAATCCAGGATTATATATTTTCATGCTGTTATGGTTAAAAAAAAATTTTCCTTGAAATCGAGAAGCTCAACATTTTTTGCTCATGGCTTCCGTCTCAGCATCATCATTTGATGGGTTTCCCCCCAGGCAGCCAGACATATTATTGGCTTTCTGTTTATATTATTAATAAATTTTATTAACAGATGTAAGCAGTAAAGCATATTAACTTTGCTGGTTTTTTTTTACAGTTATGTTTTTTTTTTACATATATATAAAATATATATTTTTTTATATATATATAAAATGTGTCCCTGATAATGTAATCATATTCCAGTTGTATCTGGTTGTACGTTTGTTGTGTAGGGAGATGCTGGTCAGTCTGGATTGCCAGGTACCAAAGGTGAAAAGGTACCCTTTTTTATTATTTAATTATTTTTATTCTAAATGAAGCTTTCTTTATGAATATGCATAAATGTAATGCGTTCGTTGTTTGTCTCAGGGGGACTCGTGCGGTACATGTTCAAATTCCCCATCCGAGAACGGCGAAGAGGTGTGTCTTGTTTTTATGGTCGCAGTGTTTCACTGGCGTTCATATGTATGCAAATTTGGAATTATCATATAAGAAATTCACATATCCAAAAGTAGAAAATAAATATTTCAAATATTATAATGCTTTGGCACCTGGCTGAATTGAAAAACTGATGAAGACAAAATATGATAATGTCTTTAAAATTGCATTACTGAGCATGTGTTTGAGTTCTCCCTCTGTATCTCTCTTTTCTTTTTTTTTTTTAGTTTGTAATCATGCATCATAATTTCCACAATACACAGGGTGAAAAAAAAAATCACATAATGCTTCATAGTTTCTCTAACAGAATTTAGTTTCTTATGACAAAGACACAATCCTCTCATTGAGATCTGAAATAATC
The DNA here is from genome assembly GCA_013621035.1 of Clarias magur. NCBI lineage: Eukaryota > Metazoa > Chordata > Actinopteri > Siluriformes > Clariidae > Clarias > Clarias magur. The sequence goes on along the minus strand of QNUK01000007.1, from coordinate 1,422,898 downwards.
CAGACATCGACGAGTGACTCACTTTTAAATTGACCCCTCTTTCGATCTTGACAGGGACCTCAAGGCCCAAAAGGAGATAAGGTAAGTCCCCATAGATATGTGAATGCCAGGAGTTATACTGTAGCAATGACCTTCCGGATGCCATGATATAGTACGTTGTCAGATAACCATGATCCTGTCCATATCTGCAGGGTGATCAGGGCATACGGGGAGAGCCTGGACTTGGTGGAACACCAGGATCACCGGGACAGCCTGGGGAGAATGGAAGAGACGGACTCAAAGGACAGAAGGTGACGTTATAATTAAGAATTGTTTATTTCCCAATTCTGTTTGGACAGTTGTTCCAGCTGCAAAAGCTATATTAATGCAAATATATTAAACTATATTAATATTAATATATTGTATTAATGCAGGCGGCACGGTGGTGTAGTGGTTAGCACTGTCGCCTTGCACCGCCAGGGTCCGGGTTCGATTCCCGTCTCTGTGTGCATGGAGTTGGCATGTTCTCCCTGTGCTTGGTGGGTTTCCTCTGGGTACTCCGGTTTCCTCCCACAGTCCAAAAACATGTAGGTTAGGCTAATTGGCGTTCCCAAATTGGCCGTAGTGTGTGAGTGTGTGTATGTCTGTGTGCCCTGCGATGGATTGGCACCCTGTCCAGGGTGTACCCTGCCATGTGCCCTAAGTCTCCTGGGATAGGCTCCAGACCCCGTGACCCTGAATACAGGATTAAGCGGTATAGATGATGAGTGAGTGAGTGTATTAATGCAGCTTATTATAGGACGTATTGTGAATGCTCAAATTAAACAGATTGTGTACTTTGTCCAAGGTAAAGCTTTAACTTTAGTGGAAAAAGTTTGGGTTTCTTTGCAACAGGTTTTTGTTTTATATAAGATACAATTTTGAATAGAAAGACTGATTATAGTGTCTTTAAGATACATGATGTCCTTTTTGCAGCAACATTAAATGTTAGTTTGGCCACACGGTGTCTTAGTGGTTAGCAGTGTCGCCTTGTATCTCCAGGGTCGAGAGTTTGAATCATATCTTCGGATCTGTGTGTGTGGAGTTTGCATGTTCTCCTCGTGCTTGGTGGGTTTCCTCCGGGTACTCCGGTTTCCTCCCACAGTCCAAAAACATGTACATTAGGCACATAAGTGGCATTTTCAAATTGCCCGTAGTGTGTAAATTAGTGTGTGTGTGCGTTTGTGCCCTGTGATTGATTGGCACCCCATCTAGGGTGAACCCTTCTCGTGCCCGAGTCCCATGGGATAGCCTTCATGCCTCACATTGATTATTTTCCTCTACACCATACTCTTTTTAGTATACATATTTTAGACAGTATTTCCATGTGCGGTACTGATAACAACAATCACTTTTGTCAGATTTTTTTCTTTCAGAACAAATGCAATACTTTGATACTTGTTCTACATTATGAAAGGTTATTTTAGCTATCCTAGGAGTCCTGGGAGAGTTTTTACATCCTCCTTGACTCAAATGAGTTCCACAAAGAAGCTCAGGCATGTGGCTGAATACTCCGGGAATTCTCTTCTAATAAGCACTCTTGATCCATCTGTCAGCGGTGTAGCGCATCTTTCCAGTGATTAAAGTCATGGTGCATTGCTATCAGTGTGTGTCTGAACATAACTTGCAGTCGAAGCTGAATTCTAATGAAGTCAGGATGTAGTCTGAAAGCTCTGGGGTTTCAGGAGCATAAGTGAAAATATGATGTGAACAGTAATAAGATGAAAAAAAAAATATTCAAAAGGACATATTCCTTAGAATATTTTTTTGGTAATGAATATAATTAAATGAACTGGTTTAGTGACGTGATTGAAACTGGTGTGAGTGTGGAGTGGAGGCATGGCTGAGCATTTTTAAGTGGGTGCACACTTAAAAATCACATCATAAAAATGAGAAATTTTCTAATCAAAATGAAACACCAACACTAGAATGATACGCTATCGTTGCTATAACTAGACTTATTAAAATACAAGGGCCGTTCAAATCAAACCGGGACTTTGATTGGGCAGAATAGCAGAGCTCAGTAATAAGGAGTAAAAACTTCTTTCATTTCTCTATATAATCACTAAGTGCACTAATGCACTTCTCTACACTAATGCACTTATCTACACTAATGCACTTATCCCAGCATGCACTAATGCACTTCTCTACACTAATGCACTTATCTACACTAATGCACTTATCCCAGTGTGCACTAATGCACTTATCTACACTAATGCACTTATCCCAGCATACACTAATGCACTTATCTACACTAATGCACTTATCTACACTAATGTACTTATCTACACTAATGCACTTCTCTACACTAATGCACTTCTCTACACTAATGTACTTATCTACACTAATGCACTTCTCTATACTAATGCACTTATCTACACTAATGCACTTATCCCAGTGTGCACTAATGCACTTATCTACACTAATGCACTTCTCTACACTAATGCACTTATCTACACTAATGTACTTATCTACACTAATGCACTTCTCTATACTAATGCACTTATCTACACTAATGCACTTATCCCAGCATACACTAATGTACTTATCTACACTAATGTACTTATCTACACTAATGCACTTCTCTACACTAATGCACTTATCTACACTAATGCACTTATCCCAGTGTGCACTAATGCACTTATCTACACTAATGCACTTATCCCAGCATACACTAATGCACTTATCTACACTAATGCACTTATCTACACTAATGTACTTATCTACACTAATGCACTTCTCTACACTAATGCACTTCTCTACACTAATGCACTTCTCTACACTAATGCACTTCTCTACACTAATGCACTTCTCTACACTAATGTACTTATCTACACTAATGCACTTCTCTACACTAATGCACTTATCTACACTAATGCACTTCTCTACACTAATGCATTTATCCCAGCGTGCACTAATGCACTTCTCTACACTAATGCACTTATCCCAGCATACACTAATGCACTTCTCTACACTAATGCACTTATCTACACTAATGCACGTATCTACACTAATGCACTTCTCTAAACTAATGCACTTCTCTAAACTAATGCACTTATCTACACTAATGCACTTATCCCAGCATACACTAATGCACTTCTCTAGACTAATGCACTTCTCTAAACTAATGCACTTATCTACACTAATGCATTTATCTACACTAATGCATTTATCTACACTAATCCACTTATCTACACTAATGCACTTATCTTAGCGTACTCTAATGCACTTATCCAAGCGTGCACTAATGCACTTATCTACACTAATGCACTTATCTTAGCGTACTCTAATGCACTTATCCCAGCGTGCACTAATGCACTTATCTACACTAATGCATTTATCTACACTAATACAGTTATCCCAGCGTACACGAATGCACTTATCTACACTAATGCACTTATCCCAGAGTACACGAATGCACTTATCTACACTAATGCATTTATCTACACTAATACACTTATCCCAGCATACACGAATGCACTTATCTACACTAATGCACTTATCCCAGCTTGCACTAATGTACTTATCTACACTAATGCATTCATCTACACTAATGCACTTATCCCAGCATACACTAAGTACACTAATCCACTTATCTACACTAATGCACTTATCCCAGCATACACTAATGCACTTATCTACACTAATGCATTTATCTACACTAATCCACTTATCTACACTAATGCACTTATCCCAGCATACACTAAGTACACTAATGCACTTATCTACACTAATGCACTTATCCCAGCGTACACTAATGCACTTATCTACACTAATGCACTTATCCCAGCATACACTAAGTACACTAATGCACTTATCCCAGCGTACACTAATGCACTTATCTACACTAATGCACTTATCTTAGCGTACTCTAATGCACTTATCCCAGCGTGCACTAATGCACTTATCTACACTAATGCACTTATCTTAGCGTACTCTAATGCACTTATCCCAGCGTGCACTAATGCACTTATCTACACTAATGCATTTATGTACACTAATACACTTATCCCAGCGTACACGAATGCACTTATCTACACTAATGCACTTATCCCAGAGTACACGAATGCACTTATCTACACTAATGCACTTATCCCAGCTTGCACTAATGTACATATCTACACTAATGCATTCATCTACACTAATGCACTTATCCCAGCATACACTAAGTACACTAATCCACTTATCTACACTAATGCACTTATCCCAGCATACACTAATGCACTTATCTACACTAATGCATTTATCTACACTAATCCACTTATCTACACTAATGCACTTATCCCAGCATACACTAAGTACACTAATGCACTTATCTACACTAATGCACTTATCCCAGCGTACACTAATGCACTTATCTACACTAATGCACTTATCCCAGCATACACTAAGTACACTAATGCACTTATCCCAGCGTACACTAATGCACTTATCTACACTAATGCACTTATCTTAGCGTACTCTAATGCACTTATCCCAGCGTGCACTAATGCACTTATCTACATTAATGCACTTATCTTAGCGTACTCTAATGCACTTATCCCAGCGTGCACTAATGCACTTATCTACACTAATGCATTTATCTACACTAATACACTTATCCCAGCGTACACGAATGCACTTATCTACACTAATGCACTTATCCCAGAGTACACGAATGCACTTATCTACACTAATGCACTTATCCCAGCTTGCACTAATGTACTTATCTACACTAATGCATTCATCTACACTAATGCACTTATCCCAGCATACACTAAGTACACTAATCCACTTATCTACACTAATGCACTTATCCCAGCATACACTAATGCACTTATCTACACTAATGCATTTATCTACACTAATCCACTTATCTACACTAATGCACTTATCCCAGCGTACACTAATGCACTTATCTACACTAATGCACTTATCCCAGCGTACACTAATGCACTTCTCTACACTAATGCACTTATCCCAGCGTACACTAATGCACTTATCCCAGCGTGCACTAATGCACTTATCTACACTAATGCACTTATCCCAGCATACACTAATGCACTTATCTACAGTAATGCACTTATGCCAGCGTACACTTATCTACTCTAATTCACTTATCCCAGCGTACACTAATGCACTTATCCCAGTGTACACTAATGCACTTATCCCAGAGTACACTAATGCACTTATCTCAGAGTACACTAATGCACTTATCCCAGCGTACAATAATGCACTTATCCCAGCGTACACTAATGCACTTATCCCAGTGTACACTAATGCACTTATCCCAGAGTACACTAATGCACTTATCTCAGAGTACACTAAGTACATTAATGCACGTATCCCAGCATACACTAAGTACACTAATGCACGTATCCCAGCATACACTAATGCACCTATCTCGGCGTACACTAATGCACTTATCCCAGTGTACACTAATGCACTTACCCCAGCGTACACTAAGGCACTTATCCCAGCGTACACTAATGCACTCATCCCAGACTACACTAAGTACATTAATGCACTTATCCCAGTGTACACTAAGTACACTAATGCACTCATCTACACTTATTAACTCATTCCAACGTAGTTGGACACTATGTACACTAACACACTTATCCCAGCTTACACTAATGCACTTATCTACACTAATGCACTTATCTACACTAATGCATTTATTTACACTAATCCACTTATCTACACTAATGCACTTATCCCAGCATACACTAAGTACACTAATGCACTTATCTACACTAATGCACTCATCCCAGCATACACTAAGTACACTAATGCACTTATCTACACTAATGCACTTATCCCAGCGTACACTAATGCACTTATCTACACTAATGCAATTATCCCAGCGTACACTAATGCACTTATCCCAGCGTACACTAATGCACTTATCCCAGCGTACACTAATGCACTTATCCTAGAGTACACTAATGCACTTATCCCAGCGTACACTAATGCACTTATCCCAGAGTACACTAATGCACTTAGTCCAGCATACAGTAAGTACACTAATGCACGTATCCCAGCATACAGTAATGCACTTATCCCAGCGTACACTAATGCACTTATCCCAGCGTACACTAATGCACTTAGTCCAGCATACACTAACTACACTAATGCACTTATCCCAGTGTACACTAATGCACTTATCCCAGCGTACACTAATGCACTTATCCCAGCGTACACTAATGCACTTATCCCAGCGTACACTAATGCACTTATCCCAGCGTACACTAATGCACTTATCCCAGCATACACTAATGCACTTATCCCAGAGTACACTAATGCACTTATCCCAGCATACACTAAGTACACTAATGCACGTATCCCAGCATACACTAATGCACTTATCCCAGCGTACACTAATGCACTTAACCCAGCGTACACTAAGTACACTAATGCACTTATCCCAGCATACACTTATCCCAGCGTACACTAATGCACGTATCCCAGCATACACTAATGCACTTATCCCAGCGTACACTAATGCACTTAACCCAGCGTACACTAAGTACACTAATGCACTTATCCCAGCATACACTAAGTACACTAATGCACGTATCCCAGCATACACTAATGCACTTTTCCCAGCGTACACTAATGCACTTATCCCAGAGTACACTAAGTACATTAATGCACTCATCCCAGCGTACACTAATGCACTTAGTCCAGCATACAGTAAGTACACTAATGCACGTATCCCAGCATAAAGTAATGCACTTATCCCAGCGTACACTAATGCACTCATCCCAGCATACACTAATGCACTTAGTCCAGCATACACTAACTACACTAATGCACTTATCCCAGTGTACACTAATGCACTTATCCCAGCGTACACTAATGCACTTATCCCAGCGTACACTAATGCACTTATCCCAGCGTACACTAATGCACTTATCCCAGCGTACACTAATGCACTTATCCCAGCGTACACTAATGCACTTATCCCAGCGTACACTAATGCACTTATCCCAGCGTACTCTAATGCACTTATCCCAGCATACACTAATGCACTTATCCCAGCGTACACTAAGTACACTAATGCATGTATCCCAGCATACACTAATGCACTTATCCCAGCATACACTAATGCACTTATCCCAGCGTACATTAATGCACTTATCCCAGCATACACTAAGTACATTAATGCACTTATCCCAGCGTACACTAATGCACTTATCCCAGCGTACACTAATGCACTTATCCCAGAGTACACTAATGCACTTATCCCAGCATACACTAAGTACACTAATGCACGTATCCCAGCATACACTAATGCACTTATCCCAGCATACACTAAGTACACTAATGCACGTATCCCAGCGTACACTAATGCACTTATCCCAGCGTACACTAATGCACTTATCCCAGCATACACTAAGTACATTAATGCACTTATCCCAGCGTACACTAATGCACTTAGTCCAGCATACAGTAAGTACACTAATGCACGTATCCCAGCATAAAGTAATGCACTTATCCCAGCGTACGCTAATGCACTTAGTCCAGCATACACTAACTACACTAATGCACTTATCCCAGCGTACACTAATGCACTTATCCCAGCGTACACTAATGCACTTATCCCAGCATACACTAAGTACACTAATGCACGTATCCCAGCGTACACTAATGCACTTATCCCAGCGTACATTAATGCACTTATCCCAGAGTACACTAAGTACATTAATGCACTTATCCCAGCGTACACTAATGCACTTAGTCCAGCATACAGTAAGTACACTAATGCACGTATCCCAGCATACAGTAATGCACTTATCCCAGCGTACACTAATGCACTTATCCCAGCGTACGCTAATGCAGCGTACACTAATGCACTTATCACTACCCTATGCACTTATAATGCACTTATCCCAGCATACACTAAGTACACTAATGCACGTATCCCAGCATACACTAATGCACTTATCCCAGCGTACACTAATGCACTTATCCCAGCGTACACTAATGCACTTATCCCAGCATACACTAAGTACACTAATGCACATATCCCAGCATGCACTAATGCACTTATCCCAGCGTACACTAAGTACACTAATGCACGTATCCCAGCATACACTAATGCACTTATCCCAGCATACACTAAGTACACTAATGCACTTATCCCAGCGTACACTAATGCACTTATCCCAGCATACACTAAGTACACTAATGCACTTATCCCAGCATACACTAATGCACTTATCCCAGCGTACACTAAGTACACTAATGCACTTATCCCAGCATACACTAAGTACACTAATGCACGTATCCCAGCATACACTAATGCACTTATCCTAGCGTACACTAATGCACTTATCCCAGAGTACACTAAGTACATTAATGCACTTATCCCAGTGTACACTAAGTACACTAATGCACTCATCTACACTAATGATCTCATTCCAACATACACTAATGCAATTATGTAAACTAACACACTTATCCCGGCATACACTAATGCAATTATCTACACTAATGCACTTATCCCAGCGTACACTAATGCATTTATCTACAATGCACTTATCCCAGCGTACACTAAGTACACTAATGCACTTATCTACACTAATGCCCTTATCTACATTAATGCACTTATCCCAGTGTACACTAATCCACTTGTCTACACTAATGGATTTATCCCAGCTTCCACTAATGCACTTATCCTAACTAATGCCCTTATCCCAGCGTACACTAGTGCACTTATCCCAATATACACTAATGGACTTATCTACACTAATGCATGTATCCCAGCATACACCAATGCACTTATCCCAGTATAAACTAATGCACTTATCTACACTAATGCACTTATCCCGGCATACACTAATGCACTTATCCCAGCGTACACATCAAGTCTGGAAGTTTTTTCTGGATCTATGAATATATTGCCCTCTACACATCCGAAATTCTGGCCTTCCAGGAACTTCTTTAATGGCCCAAACATGTGTAAATGGCTTGAAGTGAGACCAGGTCTGTACAGGGCATGAGGCAATAACTCCCAGTCGAGTTCCTGTAATGTACAAGTGGTAAAAGAGAGTGTTCTCACAGAAAGTTCTCACAGACAGATGCATCTGTTTCGCAAGTTGTGTCAAGCTCTCCGCTGATTTTCAAGGATCAGGCGCTCAAAATGCTGAATGTTCACTGCGATGCGCGCCGAGCCTCCTCGGCTGGGATGGTCATTCACTGACAGACTGCCTTCTTAAAAAGTTTCTTTAAAACAGTCTTCTGTAAATGTTAATCGCATTTACGCCTTCTTCATTCTTCAGAAACTTGATCTGATCCAGTGAACAGACTACAAATACAAAGAAGTATACAGGAAAGCGTGGCTTTAATTTTGAACATGAAAATCTTTTTGACTACTAACAGCTGACAATTTCATCTGGAATCATTTTCACTTTGTAGTGATGTGTGGCATATAACTGACACAACATTAGTATTGTTGCATAAAATAGCAAATTTCTATCTAAAGGATGTCGGTTGTATGGAGTTCGCCAGAAAATAGGATGAATGAAATGAACAATGCATAAAGGCTGTAAGATCTACAGCCAGCTGCCCCAGTAAGACCTAAAATGGATCACAGTGCAAATGTCCACTTTATTAGAGATTTCATTCTACTACATTGCCACATCCCCCATACAGTCCTGACCTCACTACAAGATCTCATGGTTCCGGCGTTCTGAGAAAATCTCCTTCCCTAATGGTGTCCAAGCACTAATGAAACACTGGGATGAGTGCATTAGTGTAGCTGAGGATTATACTGTATATAAAATAACAGAAAACAAGGAACTGTGACTTGATGTGATGAAAAGTGTGTTATAAGCATACTATGGAACGCCACATGGGTCAGAACATGGCTACTGATTTGAGTTCCACAAAAACAAAACAAAAATAGTGTTCTATTATTCTGCACAATCAAAAGTCCCGGTTTGACTTGAACAACCCTCATACATATGGCAGGTGTTTGTTACAGCAACATTTTTCAATTTTGTCCATTTGCTAATCGTTAACTTAAAAGTAAACCCAGCCAAGGAGTTTCGATGCTCAGGTGTGTTGTACTTTTTAAAGTAAATTTTACACCCTGACTTGTTGTAAAGCCCCAGGTGGAGCTTTTCACTTTTTATTTATTTATTTAAACCCTCTGATACTTGAGACGTTTTTTATTCTAGCTTGTTGATTCTTCTCAATTCAAAATGAAGAAATATAATGGTTGCTCAAATCCTATAAGAGACCCGCTCGCTTTGTTACTTTCTATAAAGCAGATCAGCGCACGAGCGAACAGTAGGAAAGCATGCAATATGCATGGCGCATGCTGCTTATTCACACAGCCTAACTTGTAAAACGACCAAACGTGACGTGAAAAGTAAAACACTCATGAAATATTAAAATGTACTCTGCCGCTGAACAGCAAATGCTGACAGATAATGCTTTCAGAAGTGTAAACAGAGACGACTGCAACAAATTCGCTCGGGACAATAAATAAAAGTAATAATAATAAAAATAAAAAAAAAAGTGTGACAGCGATGGAACTAAATGACTTACATCCCATTTACATATCCCATTTACACATAAGTGGCAGGCGCCAGTCCCTCTGAAGTGGCGTCAAAGCCGCTTATGCTAAACACCGAGCCCTTGGGTCCTCATGTCTTTTTTTTTTGCCTCTGTTGCCAGGGCGACGCCTGTGACAGCTGTCCGACACTTCCTGTGGATAGGGGCGATGCTGTGGGCTTACCTGGACCCAAGGGAGAGAAGGGAGACGCAGGTGAACCTGGCATTGGGAAAGCCGGGAAGAAAGTGAGTCTCTCTCAGCAGTCGTTGGACGGTGCTCTGGATTTAAAGGAACGCTTTGAGGCTAGGTTTAAATATACGCACAATTTCTAAGCTCTTAACGACGCATATCTATGAAAATGTGATTTTAAAATCTGTTTAAAATTACCTTATTTCTTTATTTCTTATGACCGGTATGTATTTCTAACATTTCCAACGTTCCAATACACGTAGCCAAGACATCCCACAAGGATATATAAAAAGCTAATCTTATTAGCGCTTAGAGTCGTCCACATTTGAGTGGAGCCTTTTAAAACCCGTTCTGTTTAGGATGTCGGATGTGAAAATAACATGTGCGTCTGTACATTATAGTGTTAGTGAATTGTCGGCTTATTATATAAAATATATATAATTCAATATGAATCCAAATATATTATATTATCCTGTTTTTGGTTTTGAAAAAAATTGATTTTTTTCACTAGTCCATCTTTTTTCTATATAGGGTGACCAAGGGCCGAGGGGTATTTCTGGACCTGCAGTAAGTGCACTAACGTACAGGTCTTGAGCATTAATAATCGATTTAAAGCTTAATTCTATGCATTATTTGACACATTATTCCTTATATGTATAATTATTCTGCCGTAGGGTCCATCAGGACCTCAGGGACTTCCTGGGTTTATAGGACCAGTTGGACAAAAGGTAGGAGACTCCTAATATTGGTTTGCGGATATATCTAAGCGACGGAGCTCAGTTCCCACTTAAAAATGACTTTTGCAGCGAGCCATAGGTAGGCAGGAAGATCTCGGCTTGCCATGGTGTGTTAAGCTGACTCACAGTGATCTATAGCTTATGACTCACAGGTTCACCATATGTTCCTGTAGGCCTGTTTGTGACCTTCTGTACATAAACGGAGGCACTCGTACTGTACCAAGCCAAGGGCTATGACAAGCTACAGCATGCTGGGAAGGGTTTTAGGTAAAACAATCATTCCACTGCAGTGGATACTACAGAGTCACAGACCCCCAGCAAGCCACCGAAGTACTGTAGCAAAAATCCGACGTGATCGCAAACCATCGAGTGGGAACTGAGGCTAAGGATGCACAGTTCCTTGACTAATCATGTGACCCATACAGGGTTCGAAAGGAGAAATGGGACCTGCAGGACCTCAGGGGCCGATCGGCATCGGCGTAGCAGGACCCCCGGTAAGAACTTAACAAGTTTTTCCAATACGGAAAAGATGCCTAATTTTACATTAATCTGAAGGCAGCTTATAAGACAGATATAAAATATGAACATAAAATATTTTTTATTCTCAAATAAAACCCTATAATTATGTTCACAAAGATAAAAGCTGTCTGTATTTATTATTATTATTATTATTATTATTATTATTATTATTATGAGGTTGAGACAAACGATAAAAATGCAAAAAATTATAATATCATGAAAGAGGACAGTAATATTTGAATTCATGGTCATTTATCAGAATAATATAGTAATGATGTAGGCTTACATTATATAAAAATATATTATATGAAAATGAAAAAAAAAAAAAGAATTACAAGTAAGCCTGTGCGAATAAATATGTACAATATATTACGATTTTTATTCAATTTGTCCTCATAATGCTGTTGCTTAATGTGTTTTAGGGTAGAGATGGTTTCCCTGGCCCTCAAGGAATCCCAGGAGAAGATGGAGCACCGGTGAGTAAAGTGTTTGCGCCGCTTCTTTCCGCTATGAAACGTTTAACCCGTTTAAATCCTAGATCCGTTATACAGCATGTATTAGATTACTTACAGTCTTATAAATTAGATTCTTTAAATTGTATCGCAAAAGCGTGCAGACGATGTAACACGCCATGTTAATTGCGGCCAGCTGAAAACCGAGAGCTTGTTATTGAGTTATGATGTGTCACGAAATCCTTTTTTTAAATTATTTTATTTTATTTATTGTTTTACATGAGCCTGTAAACGTCTTTTGAAGGCAATTTTTCAGAATTGTATTAGTCGAACCATTTGGAAGCTTTTGACGTGGAGTTCATGGTCAAGTGACTAAGCTGTATTCGGCAGCCCGGGTTCGGCTATTTCTGTTCAAAAGATGCTTGCCAGATGGAAGGGGGGGTGGGGTGGGGTGGGGTATTTTGACAGGAAACATAAACAATGTCTAAATAAGGTGTCTGGGACACAAAAAGGGTGAATAAGCAAAAGGGTTTTTTTTTTTTTTTTTAGAGCTGATGAAATGAAAACTGCTCTTGATATTAGAGCCTCCTGTAACTCATTCAGTTCATCAAACGGCGCTGTATGCTCCTGGCATCGGATGCGATCTTGTCAGCTGTAGGGACAAAGGATGTGGGAAATTTATTGTCTTGGCAAAGCGCTCCTCATTAAAGAAACAAAGGCGACACTGTCTGCTTTCACAGCGTCAGATGTTAATTACCAGGCGACGCAGGAATGGATGGGGATACGGGCGGGGTTGTCTCTAGCGCTGCCTGGGATCCGTATCAACATGCTGTTTGCTTTCATCTCATCAGCTGTCCCCTCTCGTTCCTTATCTGCACACATATCACAGGCCCAGGGGCTTTAAACACAATAGCAGACTAAATCTGAGGTGTGTGTGTGTGTGTGTGTGTGTGTGTGTGTGTGTGCACGTCCTGTCTTTCAGGGAGCTGTCGGACCCAGGGGTGACAAGGTAAGACTCCGGCTCAGTGGACTGAGGAGGGGATTTGGAGGTCCTCCAAACCAAATGTGTGTGTGTGTGAAGGTGCATATGAGATGTAGGTGCTACCTAGAGGGAATTGATTATGTGGACAGTGATGCGTCCACTCTTAGAGACAGATTTAAATGCATTTGAAAGCGCCACTAAAAGCAGAAATGGGGTTATTAATTAGATGTCATTTTTGAGAACTGAAATTGCTTCTCCAGTATATCTCAGGTGACCGTGATGGAAAACTAGGGATGTATCGAACCTAATGTATAACATATATGCTGCAATAGCACTATATGATTTATGTCATACTTTGTGACATTTAGTGTTAACTTTGTCACCTATTTTCTAATTTTAGTTTTTGTCTTAGTCCCTGTTAGTTTTTAGCATATTTAGTCAATTATCCTGTTTTTGTTTAGTCAAGTTTGAGTTGACTAAAAGTCAGAGCATTTTAGTGGGACCCTTAAGTATTTTACTAAAAGGGACCCTTAAGTATTTCAGTCTAGTTTTAGTCAGAGGGACGCTTAAGTACATTAGTTTATTCCAGTTTTAATCAGTGGGATGCTTAAGTATCACAATATCACATGCTGATTTTATTCTTTTAGTTTTTTAGTTTAGTTTAAGAATTTTACAGCCCTTTAACTATTTTAGACTATTTTTATCCCGAGGGACGCTTTAGTATTTTAGTCTAGTTTTAGTAGATTCAATGTAACATTTTAGCAAAAATAAGATAATTATTAATAAACCCTACAGTGAACCTAGTCAAGCCAAAACCATGTTTTAAACGTTTTTCACAAAATAATTATCTTTATTTTAGTCTAGTTTTAGTAAGAGGGACCCTAAAGTATTTTAGGTTAGTTTTAGTCAGAGGGATGCTTAAGTATTTTAGTCTCGGTTTAGTCACAGATACGCTTAAGTACTTTAGTCTAGTTTTATTCACAGATACGCTTAAGTCAATGGGACCCTTAAGTATTTTAGTCTAGTTTTAGTCAGAGGGATGCTTAAGTATTTTAGGGACCTTTAACTATTTTAGACTAGATTTATCCAGAGGAACGCTTTAGTATTTTAGTCTAGTTTTAGTCAGAGGGAGCATTAAGTTTTTTAGTCTAGTTTTAGTCACAGGTACACTTAAGTATTTTGGTCTAGTTTTATTCAGTGGGACCCTTAAGTATTTTTGTCTAGCTTTAGTCAGAGGGACGCTTAAATATTTTAGTCTAATTTTAGTCAGAGGGACCCTAAAGTATTTTATGGATTTTAGTCTAAAGTATTTTAGTCTAGCTTTATTCACAGGTACGCTTAAGTCAGTGGGACCCTTAAGTATTTTAGTCCAGGTTTAGACGGAGGGATGCTTAAGTATTTTACAGCCCTTTAACTATTTTAGACTAGTTTTATCCCGAGGGACGCTTTAGTATTTTAGTCTAGTTTTAGTAGATTAAATGTAAAATTTTAGCAAAAATAAGATAATTATTAATAAACCCTACAGTGAACCTAGTCTAGCCAAAACCATGTTTTAAATTTTTTTCACAAAATAATTATCTTAACATTTAAATTTAAAAGGGACCTTTAAGTATTTTAGTCTAGTTTTATTCAGAGGGACCCTTAAGTATTTAACTAAAAGGGACCCTTAAGTGTTTTAAGTCTAGTTTTAGTCAGAGGAACGCTTTAGTATTTTAGTCTAGTTTTAGTCAGAGGAACGCTTTAGTATTTTAGTCTAGTTTTAGTCAGAGGGACCCTTAAGTATTTTAGGGACCTTTAACTATTTTAGACTAGTTTTATCCAGAGGGACGCTTTAGTATTTTAGTCTAGTTTTAGTCAGAGGGATGTTTAAGTATTTTAGTCTAGTTTTAGTCAGAGGGACCCTTAAGTATTTTAAGTCTAGTTTTAGTCAAAGGGATCTTTTAAGTATTTTAGACTAGTTTTAGTCAGAGGGACTCTAAAGTATTTTACTCAAAGAGACCCTTAAGTATTTTAGTATAGTTTTATTCAGAGGGACCCTTAAGTATTTTACTAAAAGGGATGCTTAAGTATTTTATTCTAGTTTTAGTCAGAGGGACGCTTTAGTATTTTAGTCTAATTTTAGTCAGAGGGATGCTTACGTATTTTAGTCTAGTTTAAGTCAGAGGGACCCTTAAGTATTTTACTAAAAGGGACCCTTAAGTATTTTAAGTCTAGTTTTTTACGGACCTTTAACTATTTTGGACTAGTTTTAGTCACAGGTACGCTTAAGTATTTTAGTCTAGTTTTAGTCAGAGGGATGCTTAAGTATTTTAGTCTATGTTTAGTCACAGGTACGCTTAAGTATTTTAGTCTAGTTTTAGTCAGAGGGACACTTAAGTATTTTAGTCGAATTTCAGTCAGAGGGACCCTAAAGTAGTCTAATGGTTAAGTCTTTTAATTTAGTTTTAATCAAAGGGACCTTTTAAGTATTTAGACTAGTTTTAGTCAGAGTAACGCTTAAGTATTTTAGTTTAGTTTTAGTCAAAGGGACCTTTTAAGTATTTAGTCTAGTTTTAGTCAGAGGGATGCTTAAGTATTTTAGTCTAGTTTAGTCAGAGGGACCCTTAAGTATTTTAGGGACCTTTAACTATTTTAGACTAGTTTTATCTAGCGGGACGCTTTAGTATTTTAGTCTAGTTTTAGTCAGAGGGATCCTGAAGTATTTTAGTCTAGTTTTAGTCAGAGGGACCCTTAAGTATTTTAGGGACCTTTAACTATTTTAGACTAGTTTTATCCAAAGGGACGCTTTATTATT
Source organism: Clarias magur (assembly GCA_013621035.1). Lineage (NCBI taxonomy): Eukaryota > Metazoa > Chordata > Actinopteri > Siluriformes > Clariidae > Clarias > Clarias magur. The sequence continues at coordinate 1,406,661 of QNUK01000007.1, read as the reverse complement.
TTAGTCTAGCTTTAGTCAAAGGGACCCTTAAGTATTTTAGGGACCTTTAACAATTTTAGACTAGTTTTATCTAGCGGGACGCTTTAGTATTTTAGTCTAGTTTTAGTGAGATGGCCCTTTTAAGTATTTTAGTCTAGTTTTAATCAGAGTGATGCTTAAGTATTTTAGTCTAGTTTTAATCAGAGTGATGCTTAAGTATTTTAGTCTAGTTTTAATCAGAGTGATGCTTAAGTATTTTAGTCTAGTTTTAATCAGAGTGATGCTTAAGTATTTTAGGGACCTTTAACTATTTTAGACAAGTTTTATCTAGCGGGACGCTTTAGTATTTTAGTCTAGTTTTAGTCAGAGGGACCCTAAAGTATTTTAGTCTAGTTTTAGTCAGAGGGACCCTGAAGTATTTTAGTCTAGTTTTAGTCAGAGTGATGCTTACGTATCACAATATCACCTGCTGATTTTACTTTAGTTTTAGTCAGAGGTACCCTTAAGTATTTTAGTCTAGTTTAAGTAAATTAAAAGGTAACATTTTAGCAAAAAAAATATATATATACATATATTAATTAACTCTTCATTGAACCTTGTCTAGCCAAAACCATTTTTAAAGGTTTTTCACAAAATAATTATCTTAACATTTTAAAGTTATCTTTTCATCTGATGTTTTCAGCTAATTATATTTATTTTTAACCAAGCTGAATGAGTTTGTAACATTCCGTCACTACACTTACAAACTACTCCTGATATGTTACGTGCCGTGACTCAGGAAACACTGATGCTCATGAATGAACACCGTATCGCAGCAGATTGTAAGGAAAATTATGTCTCAACAAAAATAAAGACAGCTGTCTTATTATATACTTTTTTATACATTCTAGTCTCGTGTTTTTCCGTCAACAATATCACGTGCTGATTTTGTCACTGTCGCTGTCCATTGATATCTGTGACGTCTCATCATAGTCTCGCCGTAGTCACAAGAAAAAGGTCATTGTTTTCGTTGGCTGAAATGACACTAGTGACATAAGCCTGATGTATGTAGTCGTGACACAATGATTCCAATCTCGAATCTTCAGTCCAGCGAGCACTGAGATATACATTGTTCCTTTCGATTTTACACTGGATTTTAATGCACAACATTTGCACATATTTGAAGACCATAACAGAGTTGTTTGTTCCCAGTGCACCGCATGCAAGAAGACAGGACTGTGTGTTATGTGTTTTTCACAGGGAGAACCAGGAGAATGCAATTGTGTGCCCTATACAAATCCTCAACCCGGAAGACCTGTGAGTACCGTCACGTCACGTCGTTTTAAGCACATTATTTCAGACACGCATGCTAAATGCTTTATCCGTCTCACCCAGGCTTTCTTCTCCTTTTTATATCAATGCAGCTGCTGTCAACTGCAGAATTATGGGGAACCTTAAAAAATAATAAATTTATTAGGTTTAAATAACAAGTCAACTCAAGGTGTTTTATTATTCCTATAACAAAACAATATAGAAACAATCAGCTTTAGTGGCAAAATGTGCTGCACACTCACTGAAATTTGCCACTAACTGTTTGAAAGCCTCTTTCTAAAAATCTACGTATTACAGTTCTCTCTGCAATATCAACTATTATATGTTTTTATTTATTTGTTGGTTGTTTTGTTTAAGTAATTTGTCCCTGTAGAAGTGATAACTTGTCAGGGTTAACCCCTAGAGGGCGCCTTACGCCTTAAGACTTTTTTTGTTTGGACTTCGTTTCCCAGAATGCACCTTGGTCAGATGATGGGAGCACTCACCTGAACCGAGTTAGCTCATTAGTTTCCTTATAAATAGCCGACCTAAGTTCAGTTTGCTGGTTTTGCAGCTGTTTTGTTAAACTGTTGTTTCTGTTGAGCTGCTATTTTTTTTAAGCCATTTTGTTTTGGTATAGTTTCATAGTTTGTTCTATCATAGGTTCATGGGTAGAGTTTGTTTTGTTGATATTATTAAAAAACAAAGTCTTCATCTCTGCGATTATGCCTTGCCTTCTGCAAACACACCATAATTGTGACATAACCGATGATTCCATTGAGCTCGAATCCTGACCAATCAGGATCAAACATTCAATATCACTGAACATAACAATAATATAATGTCATACAAATGATTGAAATGTTCCAATCATATGATTACAGATAAATTATAAATATTCTTCCTCTAAGAAAATTTAAATTTATTGTTTTTGGCGGTTGGTCATGTTGAGACGGTTTGCTTTCCTGGAAAAACACACAGCTAGTGTGTTTTGCAACCATTTCCTCTTAGTACAATATCTGTGGTCTGAATTAAAAGAATAAAGTCCACATGCATAAATCTAGAAAATAAATGTCCCTAAAATATTCCTTCTTTAAGTGTCTACAGCCTTGTTAGACAGGAAGTGCTTCAGTGCAGTTATTTTTTAAGGGATGCTAAAATCAATATTTATTATAGGGGAAAATGCACTGCTTGTGAAATCAAGCGGCTTGTTTTCAGACCTTCTCCATATAAAGGCATAATACAATATCTTTATTCTTCAAAGCTTCATCGTTTGCTATTTTGTTTTTATGAGAGGGTGCCAATAATTCTGCAGTTGATTATTTATTTATTTATTTATTTATTTATTTATTTTTTAAGGACAATGCTTCGCTAATGCCACTTGTGTGTGTGTGTGTGTGTGTGTGTATGTGTGTGTGTGTGTGTGTGTGTGCTTAAGGTTAATAAGTCCAAATAACATATTGAACAAGGTCAGCTTGAGGTCATGTGACTTGGAATTCCATTGTTTTTGTGTCGCAGGGTGTCCCTGGTGGTGGTCCCTCGGTCCCGTGGCAGCCTGGTCCTCAGGTTAACAAGCTCTGGGCTAACAAATGCACTAGCCATCAAACTCCGCTCTAACTGTTTGCAGTGCAATTTTTTTTTAGAAACATATGCTAAACAATAATTCTCTGATTAACACTGTAATACATGTTTAATTCATTGATGGGAATATATCAGATGAGGCTTATCCATTGAAGAAAGAGAGGATCATCCTCCTTAAAATTTTTAAGCGAACATTGATACTGACAAACATTACATTGGTTCCCAAATGTTGAATTACCAACATTTACCACATGTTTAAAAAAATATATTGTATGGAGCTCAGAGTTCATCACTGACATGATTTACACAACAATCAATCCTGACTTTTTACAAAAAAATGAACAAATAAATGAGGTCTTTAAACCAAGCAGTCAAGCAGACTGCACTGGTCAAAACAAATTAGACACATCTCCCTTTTCCATTGGCTGACATAACCTTAATAGATAAAATTCTTCCTTAGTTGTCCTTCCTTAATAACTAGAAGGCTTGATCTTGGCAGACGTGAAGCAGGCATTGAGATAACCAAGACAGAATAATGAACTGGGAGACTTATAGCACAGCCTGGCTCTTTAACTGGTGCAGCACACTTAGGAGCATATGGTGCCATCGCTTCCAGTCTCGGAGTCATGGTGCATGGTGACACCACAGAGGCTGGCAGAGGGGCAGTGGTCTCCTGGAATGGAAGAGTGAATAAAACAGGCCAACAGCCAAAAGTAGAGGTCAAAGGAACCGAGACTGTGGGTCCAGGAGGAGTTGGACCAGTAAAGATGCCAGGGTCTTGGGTTAATCCTAAGACAAGGACATGATCAAGGACCGGGTCGGGGATAGGAATGGATTGTCAGGCAGGATTGAAGGGCTCATGGAGTATCTCTCTGTGGGTAGAAGGAGGTCAGGGGTCAGCATTCAGAGCAGGATTTGGGACCTGTACTAGATCTAGTTAAAGATCTGCTGTAGGTTATTGTACTACATTTACATTTTAGCATTTTTTTGCAAATTTCAGCAATTTGTTTTTGCTTCACAGGGTTGCTGGGATTGCGCTCCCTATTTGTTTAAGGAAAAGCTGAAGGAAAATAAATGAATAAGTTGGAAAGAAGCGCCGTCGTGGCCACATCCTCTATACAATCTGTCTGATGAAATAAAAGAAATACTTGTAATGGACTTTTAACCGTACTGAATTATCTTGTCTGAATCGGCTTCATTAGGGACCCCCAGGACCTCCAGGTCCGCCAGGACCCCCAGGGCCCCAAGGATTCACAGGGCATCCAGGCCCAAAGGTAAGTGATGAACGGTGTGGTTTTGGATCTCCTTTGCAAAATTCTGGTCTTCAGTATGGGATTCAAACCTCTGCGAGTCTCTGTGAGCTTCTGTGTCCTCTGTTGTCTCTCTGTGTCTTGCATTGTCTCAGTATGTGGCTTTTTTTGATGGGGAAGGCAGCCTGCATGGGAAGCTGTGGGCTTTGGCTAGAGCTGAATAAAATATTACACATTATTTCTATCATTTCTGTAATTAATGTAGTGCAATTTAAACCACTGTTATATAAACTAAATAAATAATGTAAACTTAAATGTAATAATACTTAATTCAGTTATAATTAAGTACTCAACAGTCAAAAACAGCTGATTATGTAATGTAGCTTGTAATGTAGCTGCTTCTGTTAATGCTGCTAAATTAATCCTTTTAAAGTCGTGTTAAACTGCCTATATGTTCAAGTTGCACTAACACTTGGAGGAGGGGCCTGGGAATGTTGCCTATAATAATATATTTTTAAAAAACGTAACGTTAATGTAGAATTAACTGTATTTTTAATATGAACTTAATAATAATTTTAAAAAGTAATATTGATCCAATTAAAAGTAATGTTTGTAGTTGGTAATCTTGTTTTTCTCTTTTTAAAAACCGTGCCAAGCTCACTGTGAAGTGCTGGAATACAGTTCCCTTGTTGAGGTGCCCCCTTTACAGTCTCTGGTCATTGTCAGTAAGATTTGCCAGTAAATTTCAATTCGAATATCACCCAAGGTAGTATTTCCTTCTTCTTCTTCTTCTTCTTCTTTTTTTTTTCCCCCCGTCATTTTATGGCTTCTTTTAAAAACAGCTCATTCTCTCAATTGAACATTGGGAAATATACAGTAGTGTCTCAGCAAGGCTTCACTGTGGGCAAAGCTTGGTCTTTAACCTGGTGTTGTGTTGATTTCCAAAGCCTGAACGAGAAGATCTAAAACTAAACGTCAAAGTCAAAATACAAGCTAAACCTAAACGTAGGCTGCGCGCTGGAACACAAACCAGGTCCCGGCTACTTTTTCCATACCACGCTGGAGAAGGAGGTGTCCAGAGCCTGGCTGAAGGCTGAATTCAACCTCAATTCCTTTTTGCAGGGTCACCCTGGCAATGATGGCTTACCAGGGCAACCGGGTCCGCCCGGCACAGCAGTGAGTAACCGAATAGTGGGAGGAGCTAATGGAGTACTTTTGTGATTGGTTCACATAAATTCTCACGAATCTGGTTGGTCGATATCTACCTGCCTTGGGTTGCGTTGGGTTTTTTATTTATTTTTATTTTTTATTTATTTTTATTTTTTATCACACCCTTATGCGCTTCCTCTAAGATCCTACTGAATACTAATCGCTAGTTACACAGTGTGCAAATGAATTCTCGATGTGCTTGCTAACATATACAATCTGATTTAATCCAATCCATTTTTTTTTTCTTTTTTAGAAATCTATTATTTAATTAGTAAATGTTTTAATAAACATTTTAATCCACCATTAAAAATAAGCACATCAAATTGCAACGCCTTCTAGGCAAGTACCACTCCTAAAGTCTACAGTCTTGTTGACTCAGTCTCTTGAACTAATATTTCAGTCACTTGAGCTAATAAAGTATTTAAACACTTCTTAAGCTGAAGATGAAGATTTCCCCATTACAAAGTGGCAAGGGGAAGTCAATGAGGGTGTGTTAAAAATTTAAACACGGGGCTGCTTTGGAACTGGAGCAGGCTGGGCTTTTATACGAGCTATTAGTGGGATTAATGATGTGCAGAGACGGAGTTCACTAGTGCAGCATCTCGAGGACAATAACAACAACACACCGTTTTTTTTTTTGTTTTTTTTTTTTTAACGGTTCCCGAAAAGAAACTGGTAATCGCTGGCAAGCATTTGAGCTCAGCACAAACACGAGCGGTCTCAATTGCGCCAATGTTCATTATGAAGACCAATGCCGGCGGCGTCCGTAAGCTCCTTTTGATGGTAAACAGCGGCATTGTGTTGAGTTGCAGGGAGGGTGGCCATTAGGGTAACCGATGTGCAGTAAAGTAAGAGGTATTAAATCTAATTTAGAGCAGCACTTAGTGTCTAGTTTTAGAGTTTTCTATTTCTTTTTTTTTTTTTTTTTTTCCGTTTCTGGACGAAGGTCCGTGCTCACCTTCATGTCTGCATGAATAATGTCCAGGTTTTAACGAATCCCATCTCAGTCCTGCTCCATTTCTAAAAGTCACCAGATTCTTACAGACAAATGCTGTTTCAGCATCCGGCCCCTTTAATAGTAAAATACTTGCTTCATTCATAATTCAACCAGCACATAGGAGCCGAAACCAAAACTAAACAAAACTTGACTTTGCCTGCTACAGTATGAATGTAATTATCAGTCTCTAAGTAGTTAAAATTACTTTAAACACATAAATAGCCATTTCAAATCAAAAGGCAGAATAATAGCCTGCGTATGTACACTAACCTTACCTAGACATCATAATTATGACGTCTTTAAAAGATCCTGTAATTGCACCTAATCAAAAGTTAGTGCAAATTGCTTCAGAACCGCGAATTACCGTACAACCCCTGCTGATTACAGCAGTTTACGCAGAACGGGCTCACGGAGAGCAAAGTTTGCAAGACGCCCATTTACAAGCATTTCATCACACATCACACGCCGGAGATGGTTTCAGTGTTTCAGACCACCCAGTAGTGACAGGAGAAATATGAACCTGACATCTGCTTAGTGACTGCAGACACCTGCTTTATTAACATCCATAGGCTTACACTGGCGAATTCTGCCAGGTTCTGCACCAGTCCAGGCTGTAGGTCACTTAAAAGCTCCAGTAATTGATGTTCTTTTATAGAACACTCATTAAAGAAAAATGATTACTCCTAGAGTATAGCGCCCAAATTACTTAACATATTGGCTTCTCCTGACGTTCAGCGGCGTTCAGTTCTGCTTGCAGAACGCAGTCGTGAAAGAAGGTCACTGACTGCACGTCTTCTGGGTTACAGGGTGAGCTATAAATGGGGGGTTTGACACATTCAATGAATATTATTACTATAAAACCGGTGTGTTGTTTTACAAGATTAGGGCTAGGTTAAAAAAAAAAAAAGTGAGTGAATCAAAGAAACGTTACAATGCTGGATAAGTCCCTTGTTACCTGCAGTATGTTTTCGTACACCTGAGAGGATGATGGTAATACTATATGGTTTTATTAGATTGTGTGACAAAAAGTTAGTATATTTAATATAATTCATAAAAAGATATAATGCTAATTGATAGGATGTGCTGGATCAACCATTATTATTATTAGTAGTAGTAGTATATAATATTAATAATATAATAAAAATATTTGTATGTATATAATATTAGTTTTGTAAGTTTTGAGTTAAATAATTAATAATTATTTTTATATGATTAATGCAATTATGTAATTATATCTATATACATATTTATAATAGTAATACTATATTTTTTATAGATTGTGTTTATATTATTATTTTATATAAATATTTATAATAATAATAATAACAATAATAATGATAATAATGTGACGTGATTAGTATGATAATTACAATCAGACTCCTCGTCTATTAAATCAATTTCTAAAGTAAAAATATAAAAGATGTCCATTAATGTTACTGTATATATATTTACACTAGTTTCATGAGTGTGAAGTGAATTTCCGGTCCTAAGATAACATGCAGTTCTTTCTTTATTAGGTTCTATTATACGATGGGGAATAAAATAGTACAAAACTTGAGTGGTATATTTAAGTTTATAACGGCACGATTGATCTCTCTCTCCAATCTTAGAATATGGTTGTGGTATTTGTTGTTGTTGTAGTAGTAGTAGTAGTACAACATTGTAGTATTATTCCTGCATTTATGTAATTAATGCACTTAACTATTTAAGTTAAAATTAACTATTAGTTGTAGTACATACATTTCACCCCAACCCAAAGGTTTTTTGGGGGTTAATTGAACAAAATATAGAGCTTTGTGTTATGAATAATGTTATTAATAACTATTGCAGGCAGATGTAGGACCTCCTGTACTGCTGTGTGTAATGAAACGATGGTTTTCTTGTTAAAACCATGATAAATTATATATGATGTGTTAAAATAAGTACCCCATTAAGTGTAATCTAAATGTTACTAAACTTTATTAATTCCTCAAAGAGATCCCTCATAAATTGATTACGATAAATACAGAAGTTATGTCTACTGAAACTTTCCTGAATTTAGTTTCTCTCTCCATTTTCTAGATTCCAATAGATCCGGATTCTTCCAATAACAAAAAGGTTAGTCACATTGTACGGAAGTTTTCATATTTATCAAATTCTATGTTTTTGTAAACCAGTGCCAGTGCCCACATGCATTCCCCTACCCTGACATAAGTTCAGCCTTCAGTCTGTCCGTCATGCCCACGCTTTCTCTTACACTCATGTAACACTTCGCTTCACGCTGAGACTTCATGTGCAGTAAGAGCTGAACTTTCACAGTGTAGCTTCGGAGCTATTGTGGAGCTCAGTTGAAACTTGTGAGATTTGGAAATGCAGACTGATCCAAGACACGAACATTCCTTTCTATTCATAAAAGTATGAAACGTTAACAAAACAACACGTTTCGATTTGAGTGGATGTTGCTTCTGCATGATTTGATTTAGAATAAATGAAATCAGATGAGAAGGGTCTTAATATGACAGTTTGTATTAGTGTTTGTGAGGAATAAAGAAGAATGAATTACATCATGCTTTAAAAAAAAAAAAAAAGAAGCAATATTTAACCCTAAATCGGGCAGTTAACCATATTTGGCAGCTTATAAGTGCCAGTAACAGTTTCGTGAAAAAAAGAACACATATATATTTGTAGAAAATAAGCAAAAAAATTAAAATTTGTACTTTTTTTTATTTGCAAAAAATGTTTAAAAAAATTTATTTATATATATATATATATATATATATATATATATATATATATATTTTTTTTTTTTTTTTTTTTTTTTTTGCAAAAAGTATTACCCTAGATGGACAAGAACGTATATGGTTCAATTTCAACATTTTATTTTTTCATCATAAAAATTACAGTTGTCGTTATTTAATCAAACAACAAAAGTCTTGGAAAAACTTTTACATTTTGCATTTCCAAGTTTTTAAATAAGTGCCCTGTAAAGGGCTAACATTATGGAAGGAGAAGTTGTCATCTATCATTTAATGAAATCCTTGTGGTGATATATTAATAAATATGTGTTGCATCACAATAAGACATTTTTATTTGTTTACCGTAGGATTATACGAGTCCCAGTAAATGAGCTTTCACTATAGAAATGTAGATCAGTAAATACGATTAATATTAATCATAATAAATCTGTATACTCATATATATACTCTCTCACACACACACACACACACACACACACACACACACACACACACACAAATCAACATATTTGCCTGAATCAGATTTAATAATTAAGCAACACTATGGTCTAGGCAACACATTAAAAATATATCTTTCTTTCTTTTTTTGAGTAGCTCAGCATTTTAGTGGCTTAATTGCATTTACCCTCACGAGGCACAAACTTTGAGTGACCAAAAGTAATTATTCATCTCGTGTCATGGGGTCACCAGTCACTCATGCGTTAACGGCAATAACGTTTGCACATCGAAAACTTAAACCGGATCCATTCGTCATGCTCTACAGTACTAGTGATTCTTTTGGTCTCAAAGCTAATATATGGGTGCATTTTATTTGGTTTCTGTTCATGCTTGCTGAACTGTGTAATGAATAAAATACTCCCATGGGCGTGCCTCAGTGCCACGCTAGACACTTTTTCTCACAAGTACTTCTATATGCTGAATTTATTTATTTATTTATTTTTTTGAGTTTCATTTAATAGTTGTTTGTCTGCCATGCATGTTGTCTCGTGCAGGACTGTGGTGACTGTGCCAAAGGTCTGCCTGGCGTACCTGGGGTACCTGACACTAAGCCGGACAAGAGAGATCATGGCAAGCCTGGTGTTATTTCTTCGGATGGATGTGAGAAGGTGATTTAAAAACAAAAACAAAATACATTATTATACCTGCTTTGTAATTAGATGTCTTTTTTTTCCTTAGGGCAGCTCTGTTATTTCTGCAAGTCTGTATTTAAATATATGATATAACGGCATGTGCGTTAGTGCATCTTACCCTTTTGTAGTATGAATGTGATATTAAAAATAATTGTAACGTCCACTCGTTTTCATATTGCGAGAATCATTGAAGCATTGTTCCACTTTCAGGCCCATTTTTCTCCTAAACTGGATATACGAGTTGCCTTTCGTTTTGTTATTATACTTGAAAAGGTGCAATATCCCGCATAATCACAGCCACAGATCATGCAAGTACTGATACGAAGCATCTTATTTGGCAACCTACTGCCAAGTAAACATTGAAATTAGCTTCTAGTCACACAGCCCTTGATGTACTGTTGTGCAGGTTCATTTTATTTACGGATGCATACAAATGAGCTTGTAAAGCAATCCCTGGTTGTTTGTTTTTTTTTCCCAGTGTCTCGAGAGGCTGCAGGAAGAGCAACCGCAGAGGCCTGTGAGTGTACCAAAAGAAGTCTAGACGCTATCTTTAAACACATGTTTCATCATGAGAAGCACTGCTTGCTTTAGTGCATCCTTATGTCAACATAATGGAGCACCAGTGTCTATTTAATCTATTCTAGAATACCAACAACGGCCCTTGCCCAGGTGTGCCAGGGTCACCGGGCATCCCAGGGCAACCCGGGATTAAAGGGGATCCGGTAAGTAGACGAGGAGAGGACTTTGATCATAAAAATGTTTTACAGATGATTTAATAATTAGAGCCCAAGCACTATGATATACGCCCTATATTGTCATAGTGTGTGAGGGCCCTCTTGTTCTTCTCAGGATTTAGCTGCATAGCTCGTACACACTTGCACATATGTACACAACATCTGGTACACATTTAGATTTCATTGAGATGAGCAACTTCTGCATTGCATGTCATGGACGCTACTCAACAGGAAGTCCGTTATTTTGATGGACTTTTCCTAGGGGATTTATACGATCACCAACAAACCAGGTCTATGTGATCTCAATACTTTGTTGTTGGTCATTCGGCTGCTCCCGGCAAGAGGTCGCCACAGCAGGCCTACATTACGCCGGATGACCTTTCTGACGCAACCCTCCTATTTTATCCGGGTTTGGGCCGGCATAAAATCCAGCGGCTGGGATTTGCGTACCGGCTGGGAATAAAACCCGGACCTTTCACATGGCAGGAGAAACACCTACCCATGTGATGTCAATACATTTGAGTGGTTAATAACTTTTTGTCACATTGTATTGAGTGACATCATAGTGTGATTCTTTTCCCCCACCTTATCTGGGACTTTCTTCCCCCTTTTCTAAATTTATGTAATAATGGTATTGGTACGTCCCCTTTAAATGCATGTGCCCATTGTTTTCCTGATGCGCCCAGGTGGCGATGGCGCAGGGTGCTTGGGCCCGCTCGTCGTTGCTTGCAACTATATTTGTCTTATTGGTATATCTCATTTCTGGTGATTCAGCCTTTGACTCAAATGTTTGATTTAAGTTTTAATTAGTGTTCTCAGTTTCACTTCTGCCATTTTAATAATAATCACCTCCCATTGTATTGCACTGGGTTATTTACAGTACACCGGTGATTTACAGTTGCTGGGTTGAGTGGGTTAGATCATTTTATTATGTAGTTAACAGATCATAGTAGCTGGCCTGCCATTTGAAGCCAGTGATTAGGTTATTCTTCAACTAGACCTTGACTTTGGATAGGACACAAGGCCACTGGGAATTCTCAGCCAACAGTGGACAGGCATTCATTGACCCAGTACAAGGTTACAGTAATGAATCAAATTACTGTAGGTTACATTTAACCCATCACCTTTTTAGAGCAAAATATGTGATGATGTACTAAATAATGTACTGCTTTTCATGTTATTAAAGAAGCTGGCACAAAGCCTAAACATACCAATTTTGTAAACATTATGAAGCTTACAACACTACGTGAAAAATTATTTTCCCCTCTTTTCTACAAAGTCACTTAAAGTCGTTGTTACTCAATACGTATGCATATGTATCTGTACTTTTACTGATACATATGTAATGTATCTTACTGCACATAGGGATCCATGTTCCTTCTTTGTGCATACGCACACACATCTCAAAGTCTAAGTCATCATCTAAGTCTTTCATATGAAAAATACAGTATATCCAACATCGCATAGGTCAATAACAGCAGTGGTGTTCATAAAATAATGGGTATTTCCATTTCCAACTGCCAGGGGTGGTGAGAAACTGGCCCATCTTAAGGCTGGAAGGTATGAAAGTTTACATGAGGTTGCATGATGTTGCAACATCAACAGTAACACCAAGACTGCAGTAGCCACCACTTACAACCTTGATGTAGTGCAGGACACTCTCTCCCACTCTCTCATAGAAAGGCCAACAAAAGCAACTTTAGGAACTGGGAAATGCACTGGATTTTAAAGTGTATACCATTCACAGACCAGTATCTACCAGAGTGTAACTAAGCTCTTTTGAGCTTAGGTGTGTCTTTTGAATTGCTCGGTCACTGAACCTTACCTGAGCTTTGATCCAAGGCTCCAAACCCACAGACGTGAGCTATTCTTTCTATTTGTGAGACAAAATATGTTCTCAGGGTAGAATCTGCCATGGAATTCCATCCACTTGTGGGCCACACACAACATTATTCTCTGGACCAGTTTACTACTACTCTGTGGTCTGATTGCAGAATTCAGTTTAATATGGGCTGAATCAGTGGAAGAGCCAGAAAAGTATTTAGTGTAAACTGAGGCCAGTAGAGAGTCCTGACCTAGCAAATTGTTAAACATAGTGAGTCAATTTGGCATCAGCACAGAGGTCCACATGTGCCTTGCCAAAATTCCTATATCTGGGACACTTCTTTGCGCAGATGCCATTCTACGGGAATTGGCGTTGAACATAAAGACCTATCCAAATTCTATTGGCGACAATGATGATGCCTGCCACACCTTGTAGTGACCAGGGCATTCTGGATGAATTTAGATTCAGACCGATACTTAATTACTTGGGTTTTTTTTTTTTTCCATATCACAAAAGACAGAGCATTGTTAGACGTGTAAGAATAGAGACGGTGGGGTTTTTAATTGCAGTGCCAATACTTGGAATATATGTTCAAATCTTAAAGAGCATGTGTGCTTTGGAGTTATGGGAAAATGCACCATGCAGATCCAGTGATATGAGCTGCAAGGCATTAACAAAAAGTGATTAGGAGGTGGTTAGGAATTAATTCAACCCTCTTAAGACCACAGTTTTATTCAACTTTCTCAACCAAGACTTCTTCTGAACTAGGAAATAAGTTGATTTAGAACCCTTGTTCTGAACCCTTGTTCTGGGGTATACCCTGTTGACCGTGCCTTTGTCCAAGAAGGGACGATCATCTTTGAGGTTAGAGAATGCCATTTGGCCAGGTCTTTTGGTTGTTCTAGTTTCTGAGACTGCTCCTCTCTCCAGGGACTCTTTGGTTATAGGTTCAGAAACCGTTCCCTGCACATATGGGTTGAAGACTGGGTTGTAGTGCACACTTGGCATAAACCACAAACCAGATTGGGAGAGAGCAACCCTACACTGTGGCCTTGGTTTCCCACAGCCAATAATGAGATTTTGATCAACTCCTTCACAGATTGGTCAGAAGCTGCCAGTTCAGAGAGATCACTCACTCATCGTCTATACCGTTTATCATGTATACTTCGTCATTGGGGGGCCGGAGCCTATCCCAGGAGACTTAGGGCAGGAGGCAGGGTACACCCTGGATTTTTGCAGAATGATTGCACTGCACACATACACACACTCGTACACACACTATGGGAAATTTGGGAACGCCAATTAGCCTAACTTGCACATTTTTGGACTGTGAGAGGAAACCGGAGTGCCCAAAGGAAACCCACCAAGCCCGTGTAAAACATGCACTCCATGCACACAGACCTGAGGCGGGAATCGAACCCGGACCCTGGATGTGCAAGGCAACAGTGCTAACCTCTGTTTGACTGATTGCTCCAATACAAAATTTCGACTATGAGACAATGTCATTAGACCTCACCAGAAAGACAAACTGCATGGAATCCAACTTGTTAGCTAGGGCATTCACAACACAACCAGGGTACAGCATTGTAGATAGTCTTAAAGATCCAATAGGCTCTTAGTCTTTACTCTGTAGGGCAGTAATCCATAGTGACCATCGGCCTTATAAAAGAGAACAGTGGGTGCTAAAAGCTACATATCGGCACCATGGCCGATATTTTTTGAGTGGCCTTTACGGCAGCTTATAAGCTGTGCATGGAGCGTAGTCGAGGCCACATCTTGATTAAAATTAAAAGACTCTTGGTTCTTGTTGTTGGTGGACATTTAGAATCGGGGTCCGTCTCGCAGCCTTATGCACTTTGTTGGCATTGATGGAAAGTCAGCATGTCAACATGCAATCCAGGGACTGCTTCTCTAAGACGGTCGAGGCTGAAGCATTGGACGAACGTTTTCCAGTTGTCCAGGGACAGAGTGGTTAGCAGATGAAACTTAGTTTTGTTAGCAATATTCCCAAAATACAATACTATGCTAGCTGCGAATAGTGTTTTTAAGTCAGATGCCTTCATCTAGATGGTGAAGCAGAGGTGTAGTGCTAATGTAGTGATTCAGCTCACGTAGCAAGTTCAACAACAGGAGACTGAGGGAGGCCTGGACATTTTGAGGGAGGCCACTTAACCGTGTTAATCACAGTCTGTCTAGTCAGGAGGTTGACGAGGGTGGAGGACTGAGCAGAAGGTACATCGTACAACGTACCAAACAACCATGTTTTCCCCTCAGCTCTGATGGAAAAAAAAATATATATATATATATAGAGAGAGAGAGAGAGAGAGAGTTAAAGATACTCTTAATACCTGAACCTGATCTAGCAGCATTTGAATATTAGAGGCATATTGGATCCCTTCAGCAACAGCAATACTGGTAAATATTGTACTAACTTGTTTATCCAGCATACTCAATGTAAATTTGTGTTTTCTAGGGTGACAGGGGTGAAAGGGGTCCTTCTGGTCTTCCTGGCTCTCCAGTAAGTCTGCGATTTTGATCTTGCTGTCTTTGACCACAGCAAACTATCAGCCTTTTCTTTCCTTGTTATCTTTGTCTGTCTTATCTCTTCTCAAAAAAACCTTCGTCTTCTTCATGCTTATCAAAGATGGTGGAAACGCGTGTCATTCACAGAGGGGTAAAAAAAAAAAAAGGCTCTGGTTTTTAGAAGTGGAGCGGACGCCGGAGTGCTCTTCATGCCTCGATTTGGCCATTAACATTTACTCCCAGTGCACTCTGCTTGTTTACGCAGGCCAGTTTGTTTCAGTTTCCCCCGTTTCCTATCGGGGAGAATAAAAATAGAGCGAACCCGCCGTTGGGTTTTGCAGTGAGACCACAGAGCCCTCTGGTGTTTGATTTTAAAAGTGCAATGTACCAAAGAAATGAAGGAGTAAGGAGCGGTTAAAGGTTAATGTGTGAGATATTCCAGGCTGTTTTATTCACATCCAGTTAGTTTTTAGTTGAGTCTTATTTTGTTTTTATATAATCATCTCTCTCTCTTTCTGTAGGGTAATATTGGTTTCCCTGGACCTCCAGGCCCACCTGGACTCCCTGTAAGTTGAGTGCACGCTCCACAAAAGCGCACACACATTTCCACTGATGTTACATTTTTTCTATCCTGCAGCGCCAGTAATCAAATTCCAAAAATAAATAAATAAATAAATAAATAAACCCTTTTGTGCTCATGAAAAAGATCAAGTCGAGTGGGACGTTAGCATGCTACTTGTAATTCTTCTCTGAATGTTTTGTATTTGCATAGATTTTGGTTTTGAGACCTAAGTGCAGTTTAAGACAGCATGGATTCTGCTTTCATTGTGGCCCACTGTGACATGCGCTCTATCTGCACTCTTTCATTTACATCAATAGGCGTCGAATCGTTTGAAATTCGCCGGCATGACTTTTCTTTCTTAGCAGGAAGAGGCAAAACAGGACGGCGAAGATTCCCGTTTCCTGAACCGAAATTTTCTACAGCATTGATGTGCAAACCTGCAGCGTCGGTTAGCCTCTAGGTGTCTCGTCAACAAGCTCCTAGATTAATAGAAAGCGAATCAATCAGTTGAGGATTTCTTTCATCTCCCGTTTCGTGAAGAATAGGGTCGAGTATCGCGTACGACCTAAAGACTGACCTGTTGGACCGTTTAGATCAATAATACACGCATCGCAGAAGAAACTGTACGCTGTCGGTATATCACTGCTTCCTTTCCAGCTATTTTGATTTCATTGTCGCTAGAAAAAGATTCATTATTTAGAGCCGAACTTAAGAGCTTCACGCTGATATCTCTGCACACGTCATTGCCCAGTAAGCTCTTATCGATAAAACCATTAGCGATATCCCCATACAGAAAGACTTAATGGATGACACCGAATCTCATATTCGGTTCAGGTGCACATGTCCTTCATTATGCATTTTACTGCTCGATCCAATAGGCACGTTTTGGCTTCCGCAATAATAAAGGTAATATCTCATCATGGATCATTTGTTTGTTTATATGGAATACATGACGATGGGATCAATAATTCATCCAGCCCATTACCAGGTCTCGCTTAGGAAGTAAATAATGAGATGGTGTCAGGATTCAGCGCGGCGCATTAACGCAGCGCCCCACAGAAATGAGATCTGAATGGCAAGACGCCATTATAATCCTCTCAAATCACCATGCAGAACTCAAAGCTATCTGAGAGAGTCGGACGCTTGTAAACTGTGGCTGACGCTTACCTATACATACACACACACACACACACATATGCTGTTATTTCTCTCACAAGCCAACATGCATAAAAGTTATGGTTGAGGAGATGAGGCTGAGTCAGGTGTTGCAATATTTCTTCTGACTTTATTCCCATTTATAGAAATTCCTGTTTTATTGTTTTTTGGTCTAGGGTCTGCAAGGTGAGAGTGGACAACATGGACCTTCAGGACAAAAAGGAGAACAGGTACTGTAGGTCTATTTTTATGATTCTGTTTGCATAAATATATTGAAAGTTGTCTATTCCTAAATTTGTTGCCAAGACGAATTGATATTGCTTTTTGTTTGTTTGATTGATTTTTTTTCCAGGGTCCACCAGGAATTCCTGGATACCCAGGAACAATGGGACCACCTGGACTTCCTGTAAGTAGATCTTCTTCCTGACTGAGCTTAGGTGTTCCTAGGTACCATATTTTGATTCTATAAAATGCAAAATGCAACGCAATAAAAAAAATATTGTAAGTAAGTTGTAAGTGTCCCAAACTTTTTAGCTGAATAACACGTTCTTACTTTACATCTGTTGCTTTAGGGGCTGAAAGGAGAACGAGGAAGCCCAGGCAGCTCAGGGCAGAAAGGAGAATCAGTAAGATATATATATATATATATATATAATTCCTTTTTTTTCTATTTTTTCAGTAGTTTATTGAGTAATAAATGAAACAAATATTGGACGAAAATAATCAATAGTCTGTTGTGAAGGTGTGTTAATAAATTATTATTTCACAGCAAATTATGACTATCATTTCCTAGTTACATTTAGACTACATTATTATGTACATTAAAACAGATATGATCAGTAGTTCCCACACCAGGCAGTTTTTTTCTTAAAGTCAAAAGGGGAATTATTATTATTATTTTTTTATTTATTTTTTTTTTTACAAAAATGGATTTTTGGAACTAGATAACCTGTAAAAGTCCTAAAAAAATCCTGAAGCTGCTTCCTGTCCATTATGAAACAGCGACATTGGAGACTCCTTCCATGAATGTTAATCATTTCCTTGTTTAGAAGCTTCACAATATCATTGATTGTTGTCTCTCTTTTTGTTCTTTTTTTAAATTTTCATTAAAGATACTTTTTTTAATTGATGTTTTCGTAAACTATATGAAATATTCCCTATGAACAATAAGTTGCTTCTCTAGAAATAGATAACATATTAGAGAAAGTGCAGTAATATCAATACCTTTAAAAAGGTTTAGCCTTTATGCATCACATGTACATTACTGAACAGTAAAATTCTTTATTCTTCGCATATCCCAGATTGAAAAAATAATAATAATAAATTTATTAGTATGCTGGGGTCACAGCGCAGGGTCAGCTATTATACATGCTTAAGGGCCTTGCTCAGGGGTCCAACAGCAGCAACTTGGCAGGGCTGGGGCTCAAACCGTTGACCTTCCTATCAGTAACTCAGAACCTTAACATACCAACATAACCATCGTTATCTTGAATAGTCAGAGTTATTGATATCAACAGTGAAAATTAATCAAAACCAATAAAATTGGATAATTCAGAAATGCTGTGGAGTTCAATAGTCATCACGCAATATGACACCAAATTGAAGTTGATCACTCATCTATCTTTGGTTTGTACCTGCAGGGCCCCCCAGGATTTCCGGGTCATCAGGGACCACAAGGCTCACCTGTAAGAAAACACCCTCTATAAACTCTATTACTTCTGTACAGTGTTACGTACACAGCTGTACTATTAGCATCTATTAATAGTATAGCATCTATTTAAGCTCCACGTAAAGACGCGTGTGTGTGTGTGTGTGTGTGTGTGTGTGTAGGGTATCAAAGGAGACTCAGGATTGACAGGACCCATAGGACCAAAGGGAGATCAGGTAAGAATGTATCGCTCAGCTTTTATCCTAAAAAAATAAACACGACTTTGTCAAACTGTTTTCAGCGATCCATGTTGTACTGTATCGGTCTTGTATTTTGTTCCTTTATAGGGATTCGCGGGACCCCCAGGATTCCCAGGACAGCAGGTAGAAATACATGTCTGAGGTGTTATTTTCACTGTATTGTATATATCTCCGGCTCTCTCGTGGTCTAACAGCAAATTACATGTTTAGGGACCCCCAGGAATTCCCGGAAAAATCGGTCCTGCCGGACCACCAGGGCCGAAGGCAGATTCGGTAAGCAGTGCTATTAGATTATTTTCTGTTAATTGAAGATTTACGATATGGGGCAGAATCGCCAGTAGACTCCGGGCACAATTTAAAGCTCATCCTAATCTGCACGTCTCATACTTTTTTCTTAAAACATTATCATACATATCGCTTAAACGAACAATGTGGTAATGATCTATTTTATCACATGATACTATTATTATCAAAAAAATTAAAAACGCATTATAGCATACCTTACTGTCTTCACTGTTTCCTCTCTGTGCAACTTAATCAGTTGCTGCTGTTTTTTTTTTTTGTTGTTTGTTTTTTTTAGGGAACTCCAGGACTTCAGGGTCCACAGGGACCGACAGGCCCTCCGGGACCACCTGGAGGCCCAGGATTGCAGGTAAGGCAGCAGGACAATCTCTGAAACTGCAGCATATGTAAAGCTGACATGGCAGTGCATTCTTCAGAGGATACACCGATGTCCTGGGGAAGCATTTAGTGAAGATGTACAACCCGAAGTGTCCCTGCCCTGGAGAGATGTGTAACTAAATGCGTTTTGACATTTGTTTGCACTTGTTTGTGTGTGCTCTATACAGGGTGCACCTGGAATGGAAGGACTTGACGGAAAAGATGGGAAACCAGGGATGCGGGTCAGAATTACACATCGTCACGTTCCTTGTTCTAAATGTTCATGCAGCTCAATCCTTTTGTTTTGTCTTTTGTTCAGGTTTAAATTTTATAGAATATAAATATGAGGGCCATTCAATTCAAACCGGGGCTTTGTATAAGTAAAATCCCTTTATTTCTCTCCATATAATCTGCTGCTACACTAATGCACTTATCCCAGTGTTTCACTAGTGCTTGGATACTATCAAGGTAGAAAAATTAAGCAATCTGATTAAGTCCCTGTTTGACTTGAACACCCACAGTAAAACTTTATAATTTTCCCTATTTATTCTCCTATCTATTTATTGTATTTAGTTTTTGCCAATTACATTTATTATTATTATTATTATTATTATTATTATCATCATCATCATCATCATCATATTTTCCACATACAGGGTGATCCGGGTGTACCTGGCCCCATCGGCCCTAGGGGAATCCCGGTATGTTTGGAGGATCTTCATCCCTTCGTCTATTTTTAATCTTGTATCTCAGTAGCAAATTAATGGAACATCACGTCTGGGCATTAAAGCCTCTCAAAAATTCAGATTTAAACTTAACAGATGGCTTGTTCGCCTGTGCGTCTGCATGTTACATGCTGATGATTTGGTGTTTTTTTTTCCTCATGGCAGGGATTCAAGGGCATAAAAGGACATACAGGCCTGCCAGGAATAAAAGTGAGAAATGGTTTAATCATTTTTATTTGCACATAAACTAATCTCCAGATCCTGCTTTCTAAATCCGGAAGCAAAATGCCCTTCTAATTTCCATTAATGTGTCGCCTTTGTCGTGAATTGGAAGTATATATATATATATATATATATTTTTTTTTTTTTTTCCTACAGGGAGAGGTTGGACCTCAAGGGCCACCCGGAGCAGCAGGAAGGCCAGGACTTGAGGCGAGTTTTTTTTTTCTTTTGTCTTTTCCGTCCATCAAACTTAACTATGACATTTAAATAATAGTTTTTATAGAGAGTGTGATGATGGGTAAAGCATGTAGACTTTTATGGCAAGAGTAGTTATTAAAGGAAAGCTCAGTGTACAGTGAATTGCTTGCTCTAAATGCAAGCGTGGATCGGTCATGCGAGTGAAAAAGCACTTCAGTTTGACAGAATATATATATTCACTCATACATACACACACACACACACACACTGTTTTTCCATAACTCTCCAGCTTCTACATTTTTCTCAAGGGTCGATTGGCTGTGCTCTCTCTTAAAATGGTATAGAAAATAAGGACTAAAGAAGAATGTCCATGTCCCAAGTCAGAATCATTATTAACTGCGCTATGCTGTAGGTCTGTTAGTTCCATAGGCATAATTAAAGCACTGATTACATTAGTCCTTCATAGTTTAATCCGCAAGTGTGTGAATGTACTGTACTTGGAAATACGTCTCTGAGTTGGAGGTCATTCTGCGTTATTTTCTCTTCATAAATCCTAAGACTGATTTGTATTCTTCTGTCCTTGCTTCATTCCTACAGGGTGACCCTGGGCCACCAGGACCACAAGGACCACCTGGTTCTCCGGGACATTTGGTAACTGTTGAAGAATGCCTTGTTGCTTCCTTCCTTCCTTAAATAAATAAATAAATAATTAAAAACACAAACGACAGCATATGCTCTATTAAGTGTTTACTTAATTCCCTTCGCAGGGTTCGACAGGTCCCGCAGGTCCCCCAGGACCAGCTGGAGCTCCCGGCACGGCAAGTGATCAAGCCAAACAAGACAGTTTAACATGCTAATAATAGGCTCGTATTATTAGAATACATCACGCGTGTTTCCAGAGTGATCCCGCTGACTCTCCTTATGTTGAACACGCAGGGTATTCAAGGTGACAAGGGGGAGGCCGGAGAAAGAGGACTGCCAGGAATGCCTGGACCTCCAGGGGCTCCCGGGCATCCAGGACAGATGGTCTGATACTTATAGTTATTTCTAACTCGTACTTAAACATAACAGCATTTATGAACCTGAAGATGTGTGCATGTTTGCTTTTGATTTGTCTCAGGGAGAACCAGGCAGTGATGGAGCAGCAGGAAAAGATGTAATTCTCTGTTAAATCGCTTCTTTATCTGCATGTTTTAAAAAGATTCAAATTGACTAATGATTGTGTTTTATTATCTGGGGTTAAGGGAACACCAGGTGTGTCAGGAGAAACTGGTCCACAAGGGCAGAAGGTGTGTATGTTTGTGTTTCCTTGATATAGGTCTAACAGCAAAGCACTGAGCTTAAAAGTAGCCACGTTTGGTATTAGATTGCATTCCAGTTTTGCCATATCACTATTGTTTGCATTGCCTTCTGTTTCTTCTGATCCACCTACTTTACTTTGACCCACTTCATTACATAATGTATACCTTCTTATACCATACTTTCTTATCAGTATTCTTGTTTGAATACTGAATACTTGTTTGATCAGGATCTCATGTTTTGTGCCCTTTGACCTTGATTCACTGACTTCCCAGGCTCACTGAACATTTAAAAAAATAAAAATAAACTAAAAACTAATTGAAAGGTTGGTTTATGCACCACTACAAAAAAAATGGTTTGAATGGATTCAGAAAGTAAAATGTTTTAAATGTGGTCGTTATTTAAAAACATAATACTGGGAAAGTGATCATTTTCGGTGGCACCGTGTTCCAACCTGCGGAAGTGCACTGCTGGAAATGGCACATACAAATCTACGGGATTATAAAAATAAACAGCAAATTATGTTTTTTTTTTTTTTTTTTTGTAACTTCACAAGTGCAAAAAGCATTATTTAATATGCAAAGCATATGCTTTATTGAAACAAATCCCAGAATTGTAATGCAAGTCTATTTGGCGGTCAAAACACAGGCAAGGCAAAGTTTCAGAAAGTTGGAAAAAACGAGACTGAAGGAGAATACTGATCTAGGGATCACAGTAATCAAGGCTTAGACTTTATAAAAATGCAGACATAAAAAACGAACAGTGAAACACACGACAGAAAAGGGCACAGTGATCAATAGCTACTACAAAAGCGGTGAACACAATCAGACAACAAGGCAGTGACAGGATGCCGTGGGAAATATACTTGATATAATATATAATATTAACGAACAAAACGACGTACAGTAATCTCCGTTTTAAACCATGCAGGGTGAGGCAGGGACTCCAGGCCAGAGGGGTCCACCAGGAGAACGCGGACGCCCTGGACCCCCTGGAGGAGCAGGATATTCCTCCAAAGACTCTGAAATGAATATAATGGGACCCATGGGCCCTCGTGGTGAGAGAGGAAGCCCTGGAGCACCTGGACAGTCTGGACCCCCTGGATCTCCGGGAATGCCAGGAAACGATGTAAGACGAAGAAGATCTTTTGTTCTTTTGTCCATGCTTTGGGATTTTCATGCAAGTGCAAATAAGATTTGAAAGAAGTGTGATATTGCCAATTTGGGATTTACAGATTTTCAGGTTTTGATGTGACCTGGACAGCTTGTTTACCGTTTTTGGTTTGTTTTTTTAGGCTGTCGTCAACTATGATGAGGTCCGGTCTTTTATCAGGCAGCAGGTTATCAAGATCTTCGACGGTGAGACGCAAATCAAATAGTCCAGGATAAAGTGAAATGAGAACTTTCTACTGAAATGACTTGTAATATTGTGCAAAATGCCAGTTGTGAAGACGTAAACGTAAAATTAATGCTGAAATGATTCGGGAAATCAATAGCTAGCCTGGTAATGTCATTATTCTGACTTGGACCGGCACTGTGTTTTTTATGGTTTTCGTTTGTTTATATATTAGGGTCATTTGTCATTGACTAATGCTTACTCGTCTGCACTCATCTCTTCAGAGCGAATGGCCTATTACATGTCGCGCATGCAGATGCCAGTGGAAATGGTCGCACCCCCGGGCAGACCCGGACCCCCAGGCAAAGACGGCACTCCGGGAAGAGTTGGAACTCCAGGGCTTCCGGGTCGTCCGGGACACATCGGCCGAGAGGGAAGACAAGGACCTATGGGCCCTCAGGGTAACATCGGCACTGTTCCAGTTTCTTTTAGACAGATTAGTTTAGACAGACTATTCTTTAAGCTGAGCGCTCGAATACTGACTAGACCGACTGTGTATTTGCAACGGCAGGTCCTCCAGGTACCAAGGGAGAAAAAGGAGATAAAGGCATAGGAGAGATGGGAGACAGTGGACCCCCTGGTGCTCCAGGTAAGAGCTGCAATCATCTGTAATCTTAAGATTACAGCTAGTTTATACCAAGGTTATACTTGGCACATACTGTAGTTCCCCAGTCATGAACAAATAATGTAATCATGTCGTGAATATATTATTTACATCACAAATCAAGTCCCTCAGTTTAGGTGTATAAGTAATTCTTGTATCTCAGTGCTATACAAAAGTCCCTCATTTCCTCATATTTTGCTTCCGAAGAGTCAGATTGTATACTGATGATGCTCAATGCTGAGTGGTTGGAATGGATGAGAGGGGAAATGAGGTCGCTGCTGAGGTTGTTACATAAACAACCAATCTTTAATTATAACTTTGCAGCCTGTTCTTGTTTCTTGAATTGAATTTATTTGACTATGACAAATCATTGACACTTGAGACTCCTTGTATATCTGTTTAAAAGTTTAAAGAATTACTTATCCTTTGATTCACTTCCCATCACTCTCATTTGTCTCCTCGCTTAGGTGTCCCTGGACCCGCTGGTTATGGAAAAATGGGCCCACCGGGCCCGACAGGTCAACAGGGCATCCCTGGAATTCCTGGACCGCAAGGACCCCCTGGATCCAAGGGAAAAGATGGCCGCTGCCATCCATCTGACTGCATGAGTGGACCTGTGGATTACAGTCCAAAGGGCCCGCAAATGAAAGGGCCCATGTACTAGAGAAGAGAGTATCTGAGAATGAGACAAGAGCCAAAGACCGACAATACCAAATCTGCCTTATCAATGCCTTTGATGTGATCCACGGGGAACCGGTGGACCTAAAGGGCATTTCTGTTAATATAGTGATGGCTGGGCCAGATTGGTTCATAAGCTATTTTAAAAGGGTACCCATTGGCAAAATATTCCCCGCGGCCACTAGTGCCAATGCTAGTGTGAATCCACTCTCTGATTTTCAACTTTCTCTTTGCAGATGCTTGACTGAAAACTCCTGGATTAAGGACCCTAAGCACAAAGAACTTTTTTTTTTCTTCTTCTTCTTCTTCTTCCCTTCTGGACAATCACTACCTTTAAACATATTATCCTTGGTTCACTGGCCATGATGGTGTTGTCTCTTTAAGTTCAGCTATGAAGCTGGTTTCACACTGCTCGCCGAAAAATTTACAGCTGTGATTTTAAACACATTATCTCCGGTGCGACGCGCACAAGATCATCCGAAGTTCAAGCGCCTTCAACTTCCGCGTGACGCTTTCGCTGTGCGCGGCCATTAGCGGGGCAGGAGGCATGGTATTTTGCTTGGAGAAAGATGGAAGAACTAATAAAAATTTCTTCTTTCTTCTCTCCAGAGAGCTGCATCCACTTTTGTGCCCAACCTGCCGCAACACTATCCATTTGTCACGACTGCATCCACCACACACACACACATATACACACATCACAGTGTGAAACCAGCTTGGTTCTTTTTGCCAATGTTTACTATTTGCACCATATTTTTGATACTGAAATGCTTTCGCAAATCATTAACCGGGTTTTTGTTGGGTTTTCATGGCAGCTGCTGAAGTTCTCGCTATTTTGTTTTATCTTAACACCCCGAAAAAAGAAATGATCTTAAATTTGGACCAGATGTTGCATTCTGTTTAAAATCTTGGCACTCTCCTAGCAATACGATGTAGCTTGGTGGAAAGGTATTAATAGGATATAATTATTCATGTTTCCTCTGAGGCCTTGTGTTGTACATACTTGTATTTATATGTAATGGCTTTTTATGATACGTTTAATAGATCAGCATCAGGATTCCAGTCCTTATTTTTGAATCGTCATCTCGGATATTGTGGTATTTGTAATAGCGCTAGGAAAGGAAAAAAAAAAAAAGAAGAGATTTTTGTAAAAATTGGTTGAATTTATATAAATGAAAGATAATTTTAAGTCAGATTTCATACTTTGGAAACCATCCTATTTATTTAAGTTTTATGTCAGGGCTCTCTCTCTTTCTCTCTCTCTATGGCCGCGTATACTTTGACATTCCAGACCTCCTCCACTTCATATACATCTTTTAGACTTGAATTTATATATTTTTTTCCAATTAGCGTCAACCACTTTCAGCTAACGTCCATTCTTGAATAATCATCGTCTAGAATTTCCTCTGCTCCTCATCATCCATCGTGAGAAAGCCAGGTGCTTCACTATCATCTACGGGTTAGTGTTTTCATCCCACAATATAAAAGCTTTTCTGATCTCGTGCCGTTTAGCACACTGCAGTGTCCAACGAGATAAGTTCACCATCAGCACTTTATTCTGTCTGCCAGACCTCCACAAAAAAGTGTGTTTCTATATCTATACTTGTATATGTACCTACAGTGTCAGATGGCCAGATGTCCTCACTTTCCGTATGTAGTTAAATGAATAAAATAGCCATTTATTAGGTCCGTAAAGCTTCTCCTGCCTTCAGATATGTAGTGTAATGTCGCATGTTTCATTTTTAGGACTGGTAAAAGAGAAAGGTCACATGTGTGAGTCAGGGTCCCCATAAGTACAGTGATACAGGAATCTGTGTTTGTGTGTTTGTGCTTGCATGGTTTGTGGGCTTTTTCTCAGACCTGGGACTAACTTAAAGATGCACTTATGTCAAAATAAAAAACGAAAAAATTCCTGCATAGTGCAATTATAAATCTTTTTCATCTTTATTGCCACCTTTATTACCACTTTGTACTTTTCATTCATTTGTTGAATTTCAGTGAAATTCAAGCGCTGGTCACTTTTACATTGTTATGGCCACTAAAGTCTTTTAAATGACAGTAAATTGTTGCCGTTTGTCCTTTCATTCTAAATGCTTTATAATAGCCTACTAAAAAGCAATTTTTGTAAAAAAGAAAAAAAAATTGCCACCATTACATATAGATCCATTTGTGTCATTAATGTGTTAGCTGTTTTGTGCAATCTTTTTTTTTTTTTTTTTTTTTTTAACAAAACGCAATAAAGTTCTTTTTTTTAAAGCAGATTGCTATGGATTTGTTCATTGAAATGCCAACAGTAAGCGTTTAAGCAGTAATGTCTATTGATTGGTTGGAAACGTCCTGGAAAAGTTTGTTCACCCACCCTAGAATTCAAGTGTTTCTGAAGATAGAAACAACACAAACAATTTTCTTATAACTTATAATGATACATTGCGATGACGGTATGATAGGTGGAAGATTCCTGTTTTATACCATGTGGACTTTTGTTATAGTTTTTTCCTTTCAAATGACTGTTTTATTCTAATCTCAGTGGGTAGCACTGTTGCCTTGCACCATTGGGGTTGGGGAATTGAATCTCATCTCCTGACTGTGTACAGTGAGTGTGTGGAACACGGGTGTGTTCCTACAGGTACTCTGAACCACCCTGAGGTCTGAAGAGATGCATTGTTGGATGACTGGTGTTTCCAAGCTGCACGTAGTGTCTAGGTGTCTCTGTGGGTACATTTGTGTGCATTGGGTTGAAGTCCGATTTATGGTGCCCTAAGCTCCCTAGGATCGGTTCCAAGTTCCCATAAGGTCTAGAACTGAAATATTTGTGAGTAATTACTTTTTAATATATATATATATATATATATATATATATTATTATTTTATTTTAATGTAGGTACATATAAGTATATTACCATAGATCTTTGTTGTTATAAATGTTCCTGCTCTGCACAACAACTATAAAGTTTGTCACATGACAATTCACATTACACAACCCTCGGATCATGCAAAATTGTAATCCAAAGTTCAGCTGAGCCGTTTGGCTAACCACAACCAGTAATACGGCAAATAAAATTAAAAAAAGAGGTAAATTTGTACTAAATCCACTGCCAACTCAGTTTAGTCCAGTGGGACTACAGCGGTTTCATATGAGCCTCAGCTGAACTTTTGAATGCATTTTTTGTGCATGGTTGAGGTTTGTGGATTTTGGCCCTGATTACTAATCTTCTCATTGTATTCTGGGGACACACTTCAAAAGAGATGCTCATAAAAAATAAGCTCATACTTATATGCACCTAAATTATGAAAAACAAACAGACCAAGAAAAAATATTTTTAAAAATTCCGAATTTTTCTAATGAACCTTATTTTGTTTTGAAGCACATGAAAAATTCTGCTCTTTATTGAGCCACCGTGTTGTGAATAAAAACCATTTTTAAATAATAATAATTAACAGTGATCTCCATCAGTACACAATATGCAGTAGTATGCATTTCCGTGTTTACCTGGCTTATCAGCGCTGTTTGAATCACATTTGGAAATCCATCTTGCCATACAAAAACCGGCCATTTTTTTCCTTTCCAGCATGAGACCATAATGTGCTTTCTTTTTTTTTTCTTTGTGCACTTACATTTCTTCACTTATCTTGTCCACATGCAGCAAGGCTCATCATAACCCCCCAAGGGTCGTGCACTTTAATGGGATTAAAGCTGGTTATTTTCCACCATGAAATAAGGCTGCACGTCTAAATGGATGCATTTTGTTTATTTTCTCCAGGAAGAATTTGTAAAGAAAGCGTAAAGGGGGAAAAAATGAAAAGAAAAAAAAAGTAAATAAAAAAAAAGAAGAAGAAAAGAAGTAGTTGCGGTCGTGCCCTTTTGGTTCTTTCTGTTTTCAGACTTTCACAAGATGCAGAAGAACATTCAGTCTTACAAAAGGTTCCTCTTTATTGATTCGTATGAACCATGAAAACAAAGTCTTTACAGATGAACCAAATAAATAGGGTGTTACTGTGAATAATCAGTTCTTCTGAAGGTTGACTATATTAACTTTAGGTTCCTGTGCATACTGCTACAAAATTAGCACACTTGCATCATTTACAAAGAATTTACAGTATTATTGGATGGGCAAAGGGAATAGGTTAGAATAGGGTGTTTATTTAAAAGCTATTATTAATAGAGAGGTGCGTAATGTACACAGCAACTATAAGCTTAAAGAACGTTTCCTTGAGGTAATTAGCAATAAGTTACAAAAATTTAACACTATTCTTCTGGGACTTTGTATTATTATTATTATTTTATTATTATTATTATCAATATTAACACGGGTAAACCTTGCTGTGAAATTCCGGCCATGTCTTGTTTCATTATATCACAAACTTCTTAGATTCTTATAATTAAGAACATATGTAGTGACCACCGCAAAAAAACGAAACAGCACCAGGGGTTGGATTTCAGTCTCGTAGTTAAGACTTCCCGAGGACCTCGTTGTCATCATGATGTCCTAATGATGACATTTTCATATCTCATTGCACTCATGGTGAGACGGCGCCGAGCCTAGATTACAGTTTTTGATGAACCCTAATCACCACTCTTCCACACACACACACACACGCACACACAAAATTGTCAAACTAAACCGCAAATTCAGTCACTCAGGACCGTTGCATCATGATGATGATGTCCCATGAAAGAAAGGGTTGTGGGTCTCTTTTTTTAATATTTCAGATGTTTGAAGGCTTTAAGTGGATGGTCCCTTGACTGTGCCAGCTTCCTGGAGTCGTGGGGAAGTGTAAGCTGATGCCGCCAGACATGCTGCCATTTCACAGAAGCCAGGTAGGCCAGGAGGACCCGCTTTTCCGGGATGGCCCGGTTGACCCGCTGAACCCTGCGGCCCTCTTTCTCCTGGTTTGCCGTCTCTTGCAACTCCATCCAGACCAGGAGGACCTGAGGGACAGTAGGACATTCGCTCATCTTAACATCTAAATAAGTGAACGTGTGCATGGCTACATCCATGCTCCAAGAAAAACCTTTGTGG
The DNA here is from genome assembly GCA_013621035.1 of Clarias magur. NCBI lineage: Eukaryota > Metazoa > Chordata > Actinopteri > Siluriformes > Clariidae > Clarias > Clarias magur. The sequence continues at coordinate 1,376,981 of QNUK01000007.1, read as the reverse complement.
AGTCTGACTTTTACTAATTCTGTGAACACTTTATCCTGAATAAGGTACTCATATTCAGTAATTTACACCATGGATAGGCTCCAAGCCCCACCCCCTGCGAGCCTGTATACAGGATAAAGGGGTATAGATGATGCGTGGAAGTCTAAAACAAACTCCATTTCCCATATTCCTCGAATATTGACCCAGATGCCATGTCGCATGATCTGCTCATCCCCACACTCCCACCACCACCATCACCACATTGTTAACTACCACCACATGTTCCCAATTAGCACATTTCCTGTTGAAAGCCAGGACTCCCACTCAGTCTGTGTTAGATCTCCTTGTATTTAACTAGGTATTAAAAAGCCTTTTGTTTGTTTATGTGGTTTTATCAATTTATTTTGGTTGTTGTGCTCTGCATAGCCAGACAATGCTATGCTATGCTATGCTATGCTATGCAATGTTACGTTGCCTTTTTGGTCATCCTGCCACCTCACCAATTTTTAATATTTGCAAATATTTAAACAATGTGAAAAGAAACTTCTGCACCACCTTGTATTATTCTTGCAAACACCTCTTTTCAGGATAAAGTTTATAACTTGCATGTACAATGGTTCCCTCATTACCTGGAAGGCCGGGTGGCCCTGGGAGACCTGGATGAGGACGACCAGGGTCTCCTCTCGCTCCTTTTGCACCTCTCTTTCCTGTAAGATATAGTACAGAAAAAACAATAAGGAATATGAGCAAAACACAATACTCATACAAACAGAAGATTAGTTTGAGTAGAAATAAGTACAACAGTACAGTATTTTAGGGGAAAAACTAAACGTTACCTTTAAGGCCAGTGTTGCCGATTTGGCCTGCAGCTCCAATCATACCAGGGATGCCTCGAGCACCAGTAAGGCCATGGGCTCCCTGAGGACCTGGAGCTCCGGGAGGTCCTGGAGGGCCTGGTGGTCCCATGACTCCAGCTCCTCCTAGTGCTCCCCTCTTTGCACTCACTGCTAAAGCAGATAACCTTTCTGATGGAAATAAAAAGAGTATACAGTAGTGTCATCAGCATTATTTGTATTACTGAGTAAAATATCATGGTTTGATTATGGGTTCAATACCATAAATTAGAGATATTTATCTATTTAGCATTATGATATGCCAAGTTCTTTCAAGATAAGTTCTTTTGAACATGTTAAATTGTAAAAAAAAAAAAAAAAAAAAAAAACAGATAGATGAGCATCCATCCAAAGCCTGATTTCAACATATGGTTTACGTTGAAGAGAATGCACATGCACAATGTTATAGAAATAAAAATGTTGCGCATGGGTATTGCGTGTACAAGATTCTCTCCAAGCGGCTCCAAACTTATTAGACTGTACAGGAAGTACTGTTAATCTTTTTCAGATGAGGGTTAACAAAGCATTTCGTCTTAAGGGGAAACAACCCAAGCCTTCCTGAATGCTCAAGGTCAAATTACCATTCATTATTGTCCAGGTTTTATCCTTCGGGGCCATAAATTATGGAACAAAGATGAGTGGTTTGGTGTCTGGCCTCTACATACCACCACACTGAATTTGAAAAGGAAAAAAAACACTCTAGATGTGAGTGAAGATTCAAGACTTCCAACTTTACTTCAATGGGGTTGACAAAGGTCTGGCCATTCAGGAATGACAGACACGTTTTCTGTCAAACGTGGTGGGGAGAATATTACGGCATAGGCGTGTATGGCTGTCAATGGAAGCAGGTCAGTGGTGTTTAGTGAAGAACTGATTGCTGATAAAAGTAGCAGGTGCCAAATGCTGCAAAACTGATAGGACACCACTTTATATTGCAGATGGATAATGACCCAGAACATAGAGTGAAAGCTATCCAAAGGAAAGGAATGGGATGCTCAAAGTCAGTCGCCTGCTCTAAACGCAATAACGCGTTCTTTTCACGTAGTGAAGACAAGACTGAAGGCAAAAAGACACTCAGAAATTAGCAACTGAATGCAGCTGCAGTGATGACGTGGCGAACCATCTCCATGGAAGAAACTCAACATTTGGTCATGTTCATGGGTTCCAGACGTGTTGACTGCAAAGGATTTTCATCCAAGTGTCAAAGCCAAGTATTATGTTTATAATTATATTAGTTCGTTCCATTATTTATGAGCCACGCCCAAATGCGTGTTTGTTCATGATAATGGATGTAATTCCTGAATGGTTAACGACACATCTTTTATCGGACTGAATTAAAACTTGAATTAAAGCTGAAAGACTAGATTTCACTCGACTCGAGTGTTTCATTTAAAATTCAATGTGGTGGCTCAGAGGGCTAAGGCACTTCGTTACTGATCGGAAGGATGGCGGTTCGAGCCCCAGCTCACCCAGGTTGCTACCGTTGGTCCCTTGAGGAAGGCCCTTAACCCTGTCTGCTCCAGGGGCGCTGTATCGTGTAACGTTGGGATATGTGAAAAAAGGAATTTCACTGAACACTAATGTATATGTGACAAATAAAGGCTTAACTTAAATCACATTAATACCCATGGCTACAATAATTTTTAGAACAAAAAAGGTAGTGCATTGGGTGCCCATGATCCTGTCACCAGTTTAGTGATATATAATTAAATTGATCAATGTTATTCAATTCACCTGATGTTAATATTGTGGTTGATTGTTCTTGTTATTTAAAAGTTAAAAAATAAATAAAAATCAAGCGGTTTATCTTGGCCAATGCATAAGTACCAAGATAATAAGTTGACCAGGTGTGTCGTCATACACACTCTGCCAAGGGGTCTCTGTGAGAAAATGTAATCATCCTCGCTGCAAGAAAGATGCCATCTTCCCCTTTCACAAGCTGTTTTTTCGTTTAAATTGTGTGTGTGTGCGTGTGTGTGTGTGAGAGATTTAAAGCCAAAGGCAGGATTATGTGGAAATGATAAGGGCTAACAGAAGTTATCATGAGTCAGCCGTGGTCATCTCGAGCAAAATAGGACGAGCTTACAAACCCTGTGTAAACTGAGACGAAGGGATGGAGGGGGCACAAAAAAAGTCGATTCAAAATAGAGAGGGAAAAAACTAGCTGCAGTCTGCACTATTTGTGCTGTTTGGCAGCCAAGATGTCTCTCAGGAGTGATGAGTTCCACATTAGTTCATTTCTATGGATACAAAGCATGGATTTAGCAGCATACATTCCAGCTGCTCTCTTTTATCTCCGTCCGTGATCGCAGCTGGTGTAACGTGCCGCACAGGGTAATCTCACGTTTTCTGAAATAATGATACTCACCCTGCAGCATCTTCAGGACCACCTCGATGATGTGCTGATCTGAGGCATCACGACCCTAAGAAAGAGAGAGAGATGAAGGAAGCAGGAGAGTGACATATGCAGATTAGGAGAAGAGATACTGCAGAAATGCTCTCTTAACTGTCAATTTTCACTGAATATATTAACATCATAGCATTGATTTCAAAAGTCTGAGCTCTCTGCCAAGAACTGTTCTATATTTCATACGCACTGACTATTAAATATATCATTTAAAACTAGAGCAATCAAATGAATTTCACATACATCGCTGGTGTGACCCTATATATGTGCGTGTGTGTGTGTGTGTGTGTTGGCCTGGAGAAAGCGTTCATATGCTCAGATCTGCCCTTTTCTTCAGTGTATCTTGAAAAAGGATAGTTTCAGAAAGTCTGAAAACGTATGTTAATTTACACACTCAATATTTTAGCATGGATTACTCCTTTAGCATGAATAAATAGAGGCTAGCCGCATATGGCACAGTTGAAGACCAGGTCGCTTTGATATCATCAGTGTGGTTGGGTCGGGTGTTTCTCGTTTTCATCTTGACAATTCCTGATAATGATTTAGGTCAGGCAAGTTGTCTAACCAATCACGCACAGTAATATGATGGTCAGCAAACCAGTTAGTGGTGGTTTTGCCACTGGGGGTCCTGCTGGAAAAGGAAATCAGCATGTCCATAAAGCTTGCCAGGAGACAGAAGCATGGAGTGCACTAAAATCTCCTGGTAGATAGTTGAGTTGACTCACTGATGAGGATTTGATGTAACACAGTGATCCAACACCAGTACATGACATGGCACCCACCGTTCATCATCAAATATGGAAACTTCAAACTGAGCTTCAAGGCAACTTAGATTCTCCGCTCTTCCTCCACACTCTGCCGCCTTGATTTCCAAATGATATGGATCACTTACTTTCATCTGAAATCAACCTGACTTTGGACCACTGCAGAAGGTAAGATGCCGCTGATCTTGCCTAAAACTAGGGATGCAAAAGTTTCCTGCATGGTGGCTCTTGACGCACTTGACTCCAGCCTAACTACTCTCCTAGTGAAGTTCTCTCAACATCATGAATTGGCTTCTCTTGACAAGTTTCTTAAGCCTGCAGTCATCCGTTTACTTGTGTACATTTTCCTACCACATGTTTCCCTTCCAGTCAACTTTCCATGAATATGTTTTGTTACAGCACTTACTTACTTACTTACACTTACTGTGGCTTACCCTACTTGTAGATGGTATCAATGATCATCTTCTGGGCAACTGTCAAGTCAGCAGTGTTTCACATGCATGTACAAAACAGGGTATTTATACTATACAAATTATCATTTAATTAAACAGGATTTAATTATTTTAATTTCATGAGCTATGAGCTGGAATCATTGAAATTAGAAAAGATTTGAAATATTGAAAATGAAAATTTTTATGTTTAAATTTTTTAGAGATTCATGGTATATAGATGGGGAAATTTACCTTATTTATTGCAAACAATCACTGACTCAATTCAACCAGCTGATTAAATGTCTTATGAAACATGCATTTTATTAGGTCGTTTCAAAATTTGGGACGTAGTTGAGAACATTTTCAGTGCTGACATTTGTTTTGAATTGATTATGAGTACGTCCTGTCAACTTGTTCGGATATGAAACTAGTGAGAACTGTACAGAATTTTTGGAAAAGCACTCTTCCTAATCATTGAGGCTTATGACTGCTTATTTTACTGTTGTGTTTGTTAAACTGGCTGCTTAGTCAATATGCAATTTGCAAGCAGACAATCAAAGCAAGAAATTGAAAAATAATTCCATATTTAAAATAGATATTATTTTTCGCGTTTTTTTTTTCTTTCCGATTGCAGCCCCTGCGACATCATGCATCCTTTCAAATGATTAATTATACACTCCTAATACACAAAGTTCTTAACATCCAACACCAAAATCAACTCAGTACACTGTTTTTTCTTTTGTTAATAAACTTTTTTGCCAAAATAAGTGATTGTATTGATTTCTGATACCACCAAGTTTCGCAAAGCCAGATTACCATGATTACATCGCTTACAATTAGACAGATTACATTAATGAGCGGCCGATACTCACAGGCGATCCCTGTATTCCTGGCATGCCTGGTGCACCTCTCACTCCATGAAGGCCTCGAGGTCCAGGAAGACCTGATGGACCCTGGTCTCCAGGTTTTCCAGGATCACCTGTAGGACCATTGTATCCCTGATCACCCCTGACTCCTTGCTGTCAGTGAAAAGCAGGAGGAAGAAGAGTAGAAATGGACAGTAATAAAACTTTCTGGATTATTCTTATATTTCAAATGTGATTCCCATTTTTTATCATGACACCATTAAATTATGCAGTGAAACTGGTTAGAATGCATGGTTTCATTTCCCACAACACCAGCAATGACAGTCTTTCCAGCAGTCATTCAGATACGATTTTTATGAGCCTGTTTCTATTGTAATGACTATGTCAAAGGAAATACTATGGCTGATAATCTACATGGTCTAAGGCTAATAATAGCAATAAGGCTAGGTTATTGGAAAAGGAAAAGCATATGATCATTACAATTGTGAAAGAGACTTAATGGAATGGGACTCGACTTTCATTGCTTTGTACCAGTCTGTAACATGAAGAGATTTTTTTTTCCTTATTAACTTCCAGACATACTGTAGCATGCATACAGAATAACCGTTTAACAGGAAGTAACTTGTTTCACAGACTTTGAGGACCAACTTCAGGGTGGTACCAGTGGAATCGCACCATATTGTTGTATTGTTGCTGATTTACTTTTCTATAACAGCATGTTTTATGTCATGCTGTTTTTTTTTTAACATAATTAATTTGCAACAACAACAAAAAAAAGAGCATGCCTTGCTTGCTGTTTTATTTTCTTTTAACTAATTAATTTGCCTCAACACTCCTGTGCTACTGCTTATCCTCTAATTATCTACAATAACGTAAGTACAACCTGTCCTGGTGTTGCCCTTTCATCATAAAGCATTTGTTCTTGGATTTATTGATTTGTGCTGCGAGCACTTTTTATTGAAACTTTTCATAGAATCTCAACTCGCTGTCGACATTGAACCCTTGCAGTCTATTCACTGTGGACTTTTAGCACCTTTACTATTCCAAATTCAAGAAAAGTGTGTTAACCCTTCGCCGGCTACACAGCAAAATCCTTAGTCTTGAATGAACACCCAGAGCGTTGAATTAACACCCCAAGTGGTTATATATGACCTAATGGTCACGAATGTACCCTGAAAGTGTTAAATCAACACTCTGGGTGTTCATTCAAGACTAAGGATTTTGCTGTGTACAGTCTTTGAGTGGCAAAAGCTGCATTTAGCATTTGAATAAGTAACGAGGTTCAAATAATAATCATTAGGGATTTCTGTTCTTATTTTTATTTAAATAAAGTGTAGGTAAGTAGCTTTCTGTGGCATGTGGATATTAGGGACGCCCTAATGATTTGCTTAAAATGGATAATAAGAGTTAACATTCAACCCATAATTGGGGTAACTAGTCAATATCGCAAAAAAAAAAACAAGGACCGGGTAGTTCTTTTCTCAGTTTCTCTTTAGTATTTCTAAAAGGAATTTTGGATGGAACTCTAAGATAAATGTGATATTCCCAATACACCAACCAGCCGTAACATTAAAACCATCAATGTTATAATGGTTACCAATGGTTGTCTGGCTCCAGGACATTGGGTAGCGGATACTTTGGGAGCGTTGGATTGCCAGGAGACACCTATTTGGATAGAATTTGTTTGTCTGGTGCATCCCATTGGTGCTGATCAGCAACCTTGGGCTTATGGCCATCTGGGCCCAATGCATGTGGCGCACTTGCTGTTCTGGTGCAATTCTATCCTGGCCAGCATTGACAATTTTAGTGGTTTATGGTGCATTGGCTTTTCTGTGGGATCGGACCAGATGAGCTGGCCTTTGGTCCCTGTGGGCATGGGTTAGCGACTTGGGTGAGTCCACGCTCCTGCCATCGTTCTGCTGCTGTATAGTGGTGATTAATCTTATTCAATTCCACTGGTAGTGGTGTTAATGTTTATGGCCGATCGGTGTAGGTCATGGATATAAATGTATATAATGTTCAAAGATTTCCACATAATAATAATAACTATTTAATGCAGAGGAAGTTATAACATGATAAATACAGTATTCACAGATTGGATTCTACATACCTGTCCTTTGGGGCCGGGTTCACCAGAAAGTCCCTGTTAAGACAAGGACACTCATTGGTATATTCCTTTATAATATATATATTTATTCCTTTGTTCTCAATATGTCATATATTATGATTGTACCTTTTCTCCCTTCTCTCCAGGCAATCCCTCTACACCTGGGTCACCCTATATGACAACAAATATCGATCAATTCTCATACAGTCACTCTATGTTGTATTTTATGATGTAGGCTTTCCATTACGCTGCATAAACATGGTCATCTATTTATTTGAGCATTGACTCACGAAGTCTCCCTTTGGTCCGACTTTGCCTTGGAATCCCTGAAGAAAGAAGTTAGAGCAGATTGGACATCCATCACAAGCTGTAATGGCTCAGGGAGAAGCTTTTTATTGTACACAATGTCTTTGTTTAACCGGATACCACTCTAAATTATCAATAGCGATGCCCAATAGCTTGCATTAAATGGCCAGTATATTACAGATAAAAGGACAACAAACATTAAAGTGTCCATAGGCAGATATTTCATCTTTGAGGAAACGAATTATTTGACAAACCAGGACATAAATTACCCAGAACCTGGGAAAACATCTTCTGGTGAAAAAGGCAGGGCATCGCTTTGTGCATACATGGGGTAATAGTGCCACTGCATGGATGGAACATCTAACTGCAAGGTCTAGAAATGGGTTTTTTACGCGGAAACTCTTTCTGTCAGGATGTGAAGACGAGCGCTGTCTGGTCACTCACTTTATCTCCTTTGGTTCCTGGAATCCCCTGTGGTCCAGGGATACCCATTGGTCCTCTTTCTCCTTTATTTCCCTATAAACAGTCATTAAACAGAGGTTAGAAGGTTTCATAAATGAAATTTCAGGATATGTGAATAAGAAATACTATGGCTTAAGATTTTTTTTTTTTTTGCTGATATATATAACGGGACAGAAAATATGACAGCAGACTTTATTTTTGATGCAATAAGTGCATTATTAATGTAAACAATAACAAAATAAACTTACAGCCTTGCCAACGATTCCCTGCAGCCCAACTGGTCCTCTCTCACCCCTGTCACCCTGGAGGAGAAGAGAAGAGAAGAGACAGTCAATAAGTTGAAATAATGTGCATTAAATTGTTATTCAACAAACAAACTACATGTTTGACTATTAAGAAAGCAGATTAGGAAAACTGATGGCACCTTTGGTCCAGGAACTCCAACCATACCAGCTTCTCCTGGTGGCCCAGGTTCCCCCTATAAATAAACAGACAAGTCAGTAAATTAGAAATAAAAACTGAGAACTATAAACAGAAAATGATGAACAAGAATTCATACCTGAGGACCTGGAGCACCAGCCATTCCTAACAAACCTCTAGGTCCAGGCTCACCCTACAGTTAAAATAAAACAGAATTGAGTTTTTGGTATGTGAAGGTGCCTTTGTGCGGCTAAATTACGACACCTACTGAGAATTAAATGGCCTCTCACCTTAGCACCCACGCCACCCTTGGTGCCAGGGCCTCCAGGCAAACCCTAAGAACAAAAAAAAAAAAAAAAGAAATGAAAAAAGGTCAGAGAAGTAAGACCTGAGGCACTCTGATGATCGCTCAGACGAGACGCAATCGCCCGAGAGACAGTGATAACTTGGGTTTCTCGAGACGGCTCCTCCATTACACTGGGTGCTCAGCTCAGTGATGGTGTGGATAATACCCAGCATGCTCCATTAATCCCAGTCACCAGGAATAAGAGTCACATTTGATGATGATGAATTGTTTGCAGAGAGAGAGAGAGAAAGCAATTTCAAGGTGGTATAAATTTGAAAGTAATCAGGCAACAGGGGTCAATCTGGATCAGTGTACAGAAAACATGCCATCACTTTTGGTTAATTATTTCCTCCTTTTCCACTGTTGTTATTGCTGTAAGTGGGGGAGGGAAACACAATGCGGAGTGACTTGGTGACTACGTGAGAAGAGTGAAAATATGTATCCTAGGGCATGTGTATCATATGGACTTGAGTTGATCAGTTGTATGGCAGAAAACATTGTGACAAGACCCAGTGAGCATGGTTCTGCCAGTTTCAGGGTTTTGGAGTGATATAGTTCTAAATATTCCTTAAGTGGAATCATTGTGATCTTAAACAATAAAATTGTTGCCAAGTCGGTGACACTACACTGCCCCTAGTGGACACATCTGTGTTGGGTGATCATAAATGGTAACAAAGTTTTAAAAAGGTTGCTAAGGTTTAAACCAGCCTTTAGACTAGGTACTCACAGCTGTCCCCTGATGTCCAGGTGGACCAGGTCTTCCATTCTGGCCGGCAGCACCCTAAGCAAACATATATTTGAAAATGATTCAGCTTTGCTGAAAATGAGACATTTAGGCCTGATTTCATCTTAATAAAATGTAGCATTATCGTTGGCCATACTTTTATTCCTGGAATGCCAGGGGTACCATCCTTGCCATCGATCCCTGGGAGACCCTGAATCATAAAGACAAATGTTGTTAGAGGAATGCATGAAATAATGCAATGCATTATTATTATTATTATTATTATTATTATTATTATTATTATTATTATTATTATTATACAAAATACACACATTCTCTCCCTTCTTTCCCACTCCTCCCTGTAGTCCTCTGATGCCTTGGTCACCCTATACAAAACACACTGTTAATTCAAATGAAAAGGAAACCTCAAACATTTTGGAGAATCCAAATTACCAGTACTCACAGTGTCACCTCTGTCTCCGATATCTCCAGGAGGACCTCGTGGTCCCTCTTTACCCTATATAAGACAAGAAAGAGATTTTATGTTTTACTTGATTTTAGTAATTGAACATCAAATCTAAATAGGGTATAACAGCATTTATAAACTTACAGGGATTCCAGGAAGTCCAATGGGTCCAGCAATACCTTTGTAACCTTGAGGGCCCTAAGAGACATTATAAATAAAGTGATTTTAAAAAGCTTGAGATTAAATGCAACTTGAATTGGTGATATTCTAAAAATTGGTGTGTGTATTAATGTGTGCATTTTTAAAAGCAATATCACTGGATATACTACTACTGAAATTGTGGCGTACTGTATTATAGCTGGCTTGGTTTGCAAAAAAAAAAACTAAAATGCTTGCGGAGGTATTTATACTGTATGAGTAGAATGTAATACATTAATACACTGTGCTTTAATTCATGTGCTTTTTGTACATATGAATTTTTTTCACTTGAACTGTAGGTCATGTGGTTTTCTAAAGATATTAGCTAATTTTATTAGAATATATATAAATTATGTTTTCTCATCTAGATCAGGTGTTTGTTTTTGTTAAAGATGATTTTTGAAACATTTCTTTGAAACTTTTGGACAAATCTACATATGTAAATTGTTCTAAAGTAGACCATGTGGTTTAATTTCATTACACCTTTCTCACACAATACTATTTTGTTTCAGATTTTTTTCCTTATGCAAATTATGCAGTTTTGTTGTTTTATGCCATTTTCTCAGTCTTTTGATTTTGTTGTTGTTGCTTTTTTTTCACATATTTTCCAGAGAAGTTAAAATATTTAACTATTTACCACTTTTTATTTTTTTTTTGGCTTTTTTGCACTTTCAATGTACAGTACTGTGCACAAATCTCGAACTAAAAAATTTTATGTATATATATAGAACTTTTGGGTTTATATTTACACATATAAAAAGTTCATTTTCATGTTTTTCACATATTGTTTTAATACATTTTTATTTCTGTTATTGATCACCGTATATAAAGTAAGTGTTTTTTTTTCTGTGAGGACATGGATAGCAGTGTGCTTGATGCTCAGTCTTCTTTTCAGTGTATCACGCATTCAGTTTTTTTTTTTTTTTCATTTATTTCAGCAGCGGTTGTAGGTGTTCTATGACTTACTGTCTCTCCTTTGCGCCCAATCATTCCTGGATATCCTCTGAGCCCCTGTGGACCCTGCAATATAAAGACAGAGATGCTAGCACAATGCCTCTATACTGCCTAAGCAATGTGAAAGTTGAACATTTTTATATGACAATAGAACATAAATGAATGCATTACTGGAGGGCCTGGTATTCCTTGCTCACCAGAGATCCCAACATCTCCCTTTGTGCCCTATGAAACAGAAAGGCAGAGTCAGAAAATGAATATCTTCCTGTGCAGTATATTTAACATGCCTTGTCATTTGTGCTCGTTAGTAAAGCAACTGGAGAACGAAATGTTTCTGGCATGAAATGAAGAAGATGATCACTGCATGGTTAAAAGGACTGTTTCTTCTCTCGGAAGAAGAAAAAGCTTCATTTACATTTCATTTTAAATTGTGCTACAATGCTCCGGCAAATCTGACTCCAATTATTGTAATCTCTATTGATTTCCTTATTAGTAGTTACTTTGCTGTGACTCCAAAAACAAATTGCTAATCTCATTCCGGTTAGACCATGCGCAAAACAAAGCAAGGTGAACATCTAAGGCTGGATATTTTAATTTCTAGGCAGGTCTCAGACACCACTATGCGGTGAACTATAAAAGTAAAACCTGCAAGTCCCTTGAGGCGGTCCTGCTGTCTGTGGGGTGCTCATTAAATACGATTAATACGGTGTAGCTCTTCTTCCCTCCTGTAGTACCTGACATCCTCCCATGCCTTTTCCACTGAGCCAGTCTTGACTGCTTACACACCAAACAGATTAATGCTGCTGGTGTGCCTCTGAGGGCTTCATTACGCCTAATCCACTGGATGAATGAGTGGGTGTACTGCTCAGCAATTTGTTAGACCGTTTGTTTGTATGTTTGCAATGCAGATGCATGCTGATGTCATTATTTATTTATTTATTTATTTAAAAAATTCAGCATAATATCAAGGTGTCATGTAATTGATTCTGCTACATCCCAATCATGCAATAAACGCAGCAGACAGCATTACATTAAATTTAACCGAATTATCAATCTCGTTTTAGCACTACTTTTTTTCCTATGTAGTCCTAATTGGAATAACTTGTTTCTGCGGCAAAAATTATATACAGAAACATTTTTGTCCTACAATTAGGTGGTATTGCTGTACAAGGTGATAATAAATGGTGTCTTAGAGATGTAGTGAAAATCTCATTTCATTTTTCCTTCCCCAAAGTAAGCCGAGATGGATATTTTCGCCCAGGCCTGGCAACCCTGCATATCGAGAAAATACTTCTTAAATTCCGTTTGGGTGCATCTGTCAACACATATCTCTGTTGAGAAGAGAAATGGCTGAGATTTGTTTTTCACTTTCATTGCATCATCAAGCAATGATTACACTGTTTGTCTCTTCCTGCTTGACTGCCAATTCAATCAACCCTCGGAGTCTGTCAGAAGAAACGTAATTACCGATAACATGAATTTAGCAAAACATTCGGCATGACAAAACCTGCACACATGACATCTATACAAGACATTATATTACATTAGATAGGTTGTTAGTTATGTAATATTGTTACATGTATAAATGTGAAGCAACCATCGCACAGTGAAATCTTGACATTTCGACATTTTCCTTTATGTGTAAGTGAACCACAAGTAAAGTAACACTCGTAAAAGTGGACATGGGGGGAAATGGATATAATGATTCCATTCAGAATGGATGGAAGCATCACAGACAGGTTAACAACAAATATGTGACTACAAACTGAATTTATTAGGCTTATGCCCATGTTGCTGTGGAATGTAAAGCATTACAGCATTTGGCAGAGCAACATATCCAGAGTAACTTAATTTTTTTTTTTTAGATCTCATTGTACATCTGAGCAGTTGAGGGTTAAGGGCCTTGCTCAAGGGCAGGGTGGTGGGGTTTGAACCTGGGACCTTCCGGACCATAGTCCAATACTTTAACCGCAGCATGATTTTGGTCATCAGCATTTATGCTGATTTTGGTACATTGCTGATTTTAAAATAATCAAAGAATACAGAAACATTTACTCATTGTTACATGGAGTGTATTTTTGGTTCTATTTTTTATTATTTGAATAAATAAATTAATTAAACTAACCTTGTAGGATTACGTTCTTGACCATTCAACCAAAATTATTGATTATATACCTGTCAGCGTTAACCTCTAGAGGGCGCCTAGCGCCCTAAGACTCTTTGTGTTTTATCTTTTGTTCGGATTCCGTTTCCCAGAATGCACCTCGGTCAGGTGATGGGAGCAATCACCTGAACCGAGGTAGCACATTAGGTCCTTTATAAATAGCCTGCCTTAGTTCAGTTTGTTTGTCTTGCATCTGTTTTGGTAAACTGTTCTGTTTCACAGTTTGTGCTTTCATAGGTGCATAGTTAAAGTTTGTTTGTTTGTTTTATTGATCTTTTTTATTCTTTTTTCTTTTTTTGAAAGTTTTTATTATTATTATTTTTGTTTAAACACTCACATTCCTACCATCCTGCTAAAATGCAAAATACATACAGTATAATGATTTTTTAAAAGATTTTTTAAAAATCTATACCAGTTTTCCAATGTCTCCTGGAGCCCCCAGTATACCAATACGACCTTTGTGACCCTGCAAGAGGAAAAATAAAAATAAAAAAAAGAAGTCAGTGAACTATTGTAATAAGGCCTCATCATCATCTATATTGTCATAATATAGACTTTAAAATGTCAAACAAGCTCATTTACCTTCATGCCCTGCAGACCTTGAGGACCTTTAGGCCCAGGAGGACAGTTAGTGGGGCACTACATGAAAAAAAAAAAAGAAAGAAAACACAGGAAACTTTACAATTAGTTCTCAAGCAATAAATATACCAAATAATTTGTACAAATGAGTGATTTCTCCTTCATTACATGAAATCTATGTGTGTGCTAATGAGCATAGGTATTAGACTGGAGTTTTTTTTTTAAGTCATTAAATTCATGCTGTCTGAAATCATTTAAAAAAGTGCAACAAGAAAGATATTTTATTCATCAGTCTCATGTACCCTTAGATACAAATGCTTAAGACACAATCAAAAACTTTTTCATTTCATTATTGTTTGATAAAGAATTTAAATTTGGGGTCCTTGCTGATCATAAAAAATCCATGAGATTGCCGGCTCTTTCTGGGGTCACGTTCTATAAGTAACGGGCAAATTAAATTTTTTGTATTTTTCTTTTAATTTTTATTTCTTGAATTACATTTTTTCCTTGTCTAATCTAATTTTTTTCCTTCTTTCTGGTCAATTAAATCAATGCAACTGTATGACCAAGACAAAGCAAATTCCCTCTGGGGTTAATAAAGTTCTTTGAATCTTTTGGGCATCGAGGATGTCCAGGATTAGAAAATAAATTTTTCATGGTGAGTTGAAAGTAATGTTTCCTTTAATAAATCAAGCAAATACTACATACTGATGAACTTATGTTGGCATAATAGTAGCAGAGACACAACTTTTATATTAACATTTTCTCAAAAAGTAGCTTTTTAAAGCTGTTTCTTCCTACTTCAGCACTTTACGGTGGAGTAATACCTAATGAGTTTAAAACTGCCAGAGATGGAGGTCTTAGGCACAGCCTGTCTCCTAGTTCTTATGCTGCCTTTTCATCCATTCCCAGGAAGATCAAGGCCTTTTCACAGGTCCACCAAGAAAGCAGCACTTAAAGACTGGCCTTCCTCTCTCTGGTCGTTACACCTTAATGTCTCTCCCTAATCTCCCTCTATTGCTGTTTCTTCTTAACAGCTCACCTTCTCCACTCTCTAACGCTCCTCCCTCCTATTCTTACCTTCTCCATTGTTCATGTACTGTAACATTCCTATTCAGACAGGGAAGGATCCTTTGTTCTTGGAGGACACAAATATGAGGAACTTTCCAACAGACTGAAGACGAGTAGTGAAACGTTTCTAGCTAACAAGAAAGAAGACAGCTGATACGACTCACCTCCCAGATAACCTCACCTAAAGAATTTTCACAGATATTAAAATCTAACTTTAAACTAATAATATAATGTAAATAATAAGAATTATAATAATAATGCATGTTTTTCCTCTACTTTGTTATCTGCTACGAGATAACAGCCAGATAGTTATTTTAACCAGTCACAATCTCACATCCATGTGCTGTTGTATTAATGTGCATTAATGAGCTTTTTTCTGTCATCCTGTCTATATTTATCATTGACCTTTTGGGCTCTGCTGCATTAACCTGATATTCCTGGCCTGACATTCCTTGCCAGTTGTTCTAACCATCAACTTTTGTGATACAGCCACTGAAATATCAGTGTAATATCTATAAGTGACAAATGCGTTTTTTTTTTTACCTTATGTTGACGTATAACTTGACGTATAAGCTCAGCACTTAATATTACAAACATATACCATATACAACACAACACATACCAATCATATCCATATATATATACATATACATATATAATAGTGATCTCACCTGGAAATCAGCACTGCCTTCTTCCAAACCCAAGAACTTCCCAGGTGGGCCCTGAGTGAAATCAAGAGATAATAGAATTGAGCAAAAGGGATTCATGAACAGCATTGCTACATAATAATGGATGTTTACTTTAGAGATCAGTCCACAAAATGAATTCTTATTGAAAAAAATTATTTAAGCACACTATTACATATGTACATCATAATTGTGCGATTTATTAGACAGAAAGTAAACAACTGGTGCTGAAAGTGGGAAAAAAAAAGGGCAAGCATAAAGACCTGAGTGGTTATCAGTAATGTAAAATGCATAATCAGTACGGTGAAGCTTTATGTCAGGAGTTTGTTTAACATTTATGAAAGGAGCCACCACGTTCAGTGGTTTTAATAGTTTTTCCAGGAAAAAAATTCTACAGAATTGGGAAACGTTCAGTATTCATACAATTCTGTTTACAATGGCTGTTTAACACACAGCAATTGGTTGTTCTGCTTTATTGTAAAAGACGACAGGAATTAACTTGAGTTCCAGAGAAATAAATGAAACATCAAATAACAGGTGTAATTTTTATCCATTATGCATCGTTAATACATTGAAAATTGCAGTCACCGGCAAGTCTTTTAAGAGAACTAAAACATATCAAGATGTGCTGTTATTGGACAATAATCAACTGTAAATCATATATTAATATACACTTGAGACATCTTCGGTAAACCTGCTTCAAAACATTTTAATACATTCTAATAATCATCAGGACTTACAGGTTTTCCTGGAGGTCCCGGCAAACCTGGGGCTCCAGGAAGTCCTATAGCTCCCTGGAAATGGGAAAATACAAAAGCCATTAAGAATCGAGAGACATGACGTGGATGTACTGTAGCTTACTTAACCCTCCTTTTTCTGTACATTATTTCACAATGAATATACTGTTTATCATGGACCATTAAACCTGGACACATTTTTTTTTATGATGTTATACTTTTATACTGCCAAAGACGTACCTACAGTATGGTTGGCAAAAAAATAAATGTCTAGAAATCTAAAAAAAAAAAAAATGCGGGTGATCCTGACAGTAGCCCGGCATTAAACCAATTCAATATCATGCTGGAGCCCAGTTGACCTTCAATTTGGATAAAGATGACAAGACGATTCATTATTGAGACACAGATGCAGGAGTTTCTCTCAACTGGCTGTGCTTCGATAAGAACAGTGAATAAGGCACGATTTATGGAAAGGGAACCAGAAAATTGGGTTTCAGTGACATATGATATGTAAAGAAAAACAGTAGAGCAACTCTAATTTATCAGGTGACTGGAAATATCGATGGAGGATGTGATCGGACTGTCAACAAAAGGTCCATCGACATGTGTTTGGAGTGGGATGTTATAGTCGAGTTGCAGTGGATAAACCACTCATTACAAAGGCATTTGAGAATTCAGCGGTGCAAAAAAAAAAAAAATCATTAGAAGTGGTTGAAAAGGTGATGTGGTTGGGAAAGAGTGTGAATCAATACAACCTTCTTCTTATTGAAGATCTTCCATCTTATTATGAAACATTCGAACGATTCTAACGGTCCATTCCAAGATGACTTTGTCCATTCACAGGAGATGAGGGTTCACTGACTGGGTGTGGAACTCATATGAATCATACAGTATGCTATGGCCTTTTTATGATGTTTATGGGAGTATGGGAATTTTTGGACAGATGTGTAATAGAGAGCACAGACAACTACCATCATCATAACACCATCTGAGGAAAAATCTTTTGGAAACATGGTTCACTCAGTCCATTTAAGTAGAATCAATGCAAAGCATCAATAAAGTTGTCCAGGAGGTTTATGGTGGCCCAACACCTTACTTAGATACAGTATATATATAAATCCCATTACTTTTACTTAAAATCGAGATTAGTCTAATCGGTATGCTGATAGCATCATATTATAGTGAAAAACACCTGAGTCCATGCAATGAATGTTGTTAGGTACATAAGTTGACCAACCTTGAGTCCAGTGAGTCCAATTTCCCCAGGAAGCCCGATCGGACCTGCTGGTCCCTGAAGACCGAAGAATGAACAGACATGTCGGTCAAAACATCATTAAAAAACATTTATAAATACATTTATAAAAACAAATTTTGCTACACATTTGTTACACTAATTCACATTTCCATTTTGTAATCCGGCAGACGCTCTTATCCAGTTTCCCTAATTGGATAGATCCTTACACTGGATCATTAGGTTACTAACGAGGGGGGGGGTGTTTAAAGATTGCCAGAGACTGTATGGACATCTAGATGAAGTTCAGAACAGAATGGGGTCTAGATGTATGTCTTCCTCAAGCGTGATGCAGTGCATGGTGTGGTTAGAGCTGAGAGGTATGTGGGCCATTTTTAGCTTTGTAATTAGGTTTTTAAAAAACTCTATAACTGAGTTCAAACACCAGGGTGCAGATAAAGTGCACTAATGGAGTCTTTAATTATTGTCCACATATACAGAAAGCAAGTAGCAGCTGCAAATGGATTTTGGTTGTTAGTGTAGGTTATAGATTATGTATCTACTGAATAATAATAATGATGATGATGATGATGATGATGATGATTATTATTATTATTATTATTATTATTATTATTATTATTATTATAAGTGACCCAAAGATTGTGGCAAAAAAAATTACCACTAGATGACAATTTTTATTTTTTTAATAGTAATTAGTACACACCGGAAGTCCAGGAAGCCCAGGTCCCTACAGGAAAATAGAAAACAAATAAACAAGCATGTAAAATATCTTGTAAAAATATCATATCACACCATTGGCCTTGTAACAAAAAGCAAAAACTAAAAAAAAAATTTTTTTTTTTAAGTACAGAGACGCATCATAATTTCAGCGAGCTGAGCATGAGATTTTCAGTTAAATTTAAACCCGAGACTTTAGATTTAGACCTTAAGGTGAGCTTAATAGCTTAATTATAAAAGCAGAAAAATACAGTCTCGATTCATTTCCAAATAAAATTTAAAGCAAGATATCTACTTGCAGATTAAGTTTAATTGACAATAACAGTTTTAATCATGATGTTAATTTGTAATATTCTATTTACTGTATATAGCTCTGCACTGCATGTGATGATATTGTCTCTACCTACATTAATTACCTGTCCGTTTATTAAGCCTTTGCCAGCCTAGAAACTCCATATAGTTTTCAATAATATAAAAACACAAAATGTATTATTGTCTTGGACATTTTGTGCTTGTAAAAGAGTGTATAATTTTTAACACTATACACCAATCAGCCATAATATTAAAATGCAACATAGTAATAGGATGTAATGTAGGTTTCCCAGTGTGCCACCAGAGCAGCTCTAGCCCCTTGGGGCATGACTCCACCAGACCTCTACAGGTGCGCGGTGTTGCCTTGCCGCGGAACATTAGTGCTGACCCCTGTGGTGCTGTGGGTTGTGGACGGTGGATCGTACTTGGCACATCGGAGGAATTCTTGATCAGATTGAGATCTGGGGAATTTTGAGGCCTGGCCTTTGGTCCCCACAGGTATAGATTATAGATCTGTTACTTGTATATGATTGATAACTAATGGTATTTAATTTGTCTGTCACTGGTGTTAGTGTTGTGTCTGATTTGGTGTGTACAATCCTATACTATATTAATATTTTACTTACAGGTGGTCCGGTTGGACCAGTAGGCCCTGGTAGACCCTATGGAAACCAAGAGAAAAAAAAAGTTATAGTGGTGGAAATCATTATGCAAGTATAAATTGGCAAATTCAAAAACAATAAAATAAATAAATAAATAAATAAATAAATAAATAAGATACAAATTATGTCAACTTAGAGCTAATATGTTTTGAAGAATGTTCTGCGATAAAATGCAGGATGGATTTTATCACTAGCTGAAAAATTTATTGTATATAGTTTTAAAAAATCTATATTAATACATTTCTGCTGAAGAAATCTAGTGAATTTATTTTAGACTTTATAGTGTTCCTCAGCGCTTTGAGATCTATTGTTCACTATTATGTACTATGATTTAAATTTCCTACAGAAAACCTAAACATAACCTTAAAAAAAATAAAAAATAAAAAAACTCAAACATTAACCGAAAGTAAACCAAAGGCATATTTATCTACTGCTGTCTTTAAGGACAACACACATGGATTATGGAGTTCTGCTTTTTGCCATTAATCATTTAATAGAGTGAATTTGACCAAACTAAAATCCAGATTAAATGACATATTTACCATTGATTTGCTTATGTCTGCTTTATGAAATCTGCATGGAATTTTACTAACCTTTGGTCCAGGCTTTCCAATGGGACCTCTTTCACCCTTTCCTCCAGTTAAACCCTAAAGAGAAAATATTTTCAATAAGCATCATTAAGTAATTCTCTTTCCACAGTCATGTTTATATCAGAATTTAAAGGTCAGTTTACAGCTTTATTAGTTGTTAAAAAAAAGAAAAAAAGAAGATGTCGACTGCCAAGACTGTAATGAGACTTTGGAGCGGACACATTTTGACAGTTTGTTTAGAGTTTAGGACTAACATTCTGACATTCCGAAGTGGATTATCTGAGCAAAGCCCTGTGATTCTGAGCATGTGACTGTGAAAGCTGAGGTCAGTAAGATCCTCTGAGCTTCATCGACATGCACTTTGAATTTATGCCAAAACTCTTCATGATGAAAAAAGATAATGTTTCACTCAGTTTTATTATTTTCAAAAGAATCTGCATGAAGTGTATTAGTACTAAAAGTCACAAACTCACACTATGGTAACAATGCAGCCACTGTAGTGTATCAAAGTTAAAGGACAAGAATGATGCATGTGATCAAACTACACTATATGGATCAAAGTATTTGGCCAAATCTGCAATGACATTGTTTCCATATACATAGAGTTCAATATGGAGTTTGTTCTCCTTTTGAAGTTGTAACAGCTTCAACTCATCCTGGAAGGCTGTCCACAAGATTTTGGAGTGTTTGTGTCCATTCATTCTGTAGAACATTTATTATATTGGACGCGAAGGTCTGGCTCGCAAGTTCATTACGAAGGTGCTCGATGGCGTAGAGATCAGGGCTCTGTGTTAGGGCCAGTCAAGTTCTTCCACACCGAACTCATCAAACCTGGTCTTTATAATCCTTGCTTTGTGCACTGGAGTACAGTCATGTTGGAATAGAAAAAGGGCCTTCACCAAACTGTTGCCACCCCAGACTGGTAAATTTAGATGGCCCTTCACTAGGGATAAGGGGCTTGATTTGATTTGATTAAAACACCTGAATACTTTTGTCCATATCATGTATTTCAAACTTCCTTATTATGGTACAGTGTCACACCAGGTGTGTCACCTCAACCTCACAACCCTAATCACATATTAAACCTTAATCCGGTGCTATTTCCGTTGTTTAAGAAGAAGAAGAAAGAAAAAAAAACGATGAAAATGGCATGTGACGTCTGATCTGGCATTCCCTAAGTCACGGTTGAACTCACATCAATCCCATCATCCCCAGGAGAACCGTCTGGGCCCGGCTGGCCTGATTCTCCCTTCTGACCCTGCAAAGTGAATTACAGGGACAAATTAGATTTATCATGCGCAGAAATAGCCTACAGTCTGAAAAGGTTAGATTAAGGACATTCAACTCTAGAAGTAAAGTAACATCAATATTCCAACACAAAGCGCTTGTAAAAAGGAGGTTTCTGTATGAGTCTCAGGGACATTTCTTTTATAAAGTACTTACAGCAGGTCCAGGAGGCCCAGGAGGCCCTTTTTCACCCTGTAAAAAAAAAAAAAGAAAAGAAATGAAAGAGGTTTGAAGTAGGATATAGTAGCTATATAACCTTCCTGCCTGGAAGCTCAGATATAAAATATTATTGATTTATTTTTGAGATGAGTTGAAGCTATTCTAATATCATAGACTACAGTACTAATAGAATTATATGACCTATTATTAATATACATAAAGATGGCAGGGATACACTTACATATGATAGTGTACAATACATATTTTAAGGCTATACAATAGCACCGTTAAATCTGACCATTAAATATATAAGAAAGGGCTAATTGTTGTAATTCAATTACACGGTGATTCTCACTCATTCTGATACATTATTGTCTCGATAATAATAATTGTTTAAAATAAAATTGAATCGAAAGACATATTGATTTTTATATATACATACATACATACATACATATTTTAGACAATGGATTTTGTTAATGGATTATTGGAGAAACTAATGTCATTTTGGCTTAGCAACTTTGAGAAACGTTGGTCAAAAAATGACCATAAAATGTTTCTACCAGCAATAACACATAATAAAAAGACCACTAAATACAACCATCTATGTCATTATTACTCAAAAATAAGTTTTTATTATTAGAAAAAAAGTTGTCTGTAAGTACGTATGTACAGTACGAGGGACATTCAAGTCAAACCAGGACTTTTGATTATGCAGAATAACAACACAGTTATGATATTTAAAAACCGCCTTTATTTCTCTATATAATCCCCCTACCACACTAATGCTCTTATCCCAGCGTTTCCCTACTGCTTGAATAGAAAGTTAGAAGGTAGAAAGTTTACTTAGTATGAGGAAGTCACAATCAGACTGGGTGCTTCAGGTCTGAAACGCTGGCCTCCTAGGAACTCCCTAAATATCCAAAACATGTGGAAACGTCTTGGAGTGAGGGCAGGACTGAATGGGGGATGTGGCAATAACTCTCAACTGACTTCCTGTTTTGAAAGTGGAGTTGGTGAATAATTGGGTGAACAGTTAAGGCCTTTTTTAAAATGTTTGCACCATTTAAGGGTTTTACTGTGGATAGTCTTATCACAGTACTGTGCTTGAAATCTTCTAGAGTGTCAGTCAGATATCATTTACACTTTCAGTCCCAGTTTGACTTGAACAATATATATATATTATATATATTACATATAATATATAAACGTTCCAGTGGAATACCATTTGGAATACCAAATACCATTTTTACACCTACACCTAGACTTCTGTGTTTATTACTTCTGTACAGGAGTTACAGTAGTTACACTATACACTACATAATACCCACCATTTCATGTGACTAATGACTTCTCCCACAAACAGGCCCCACCCTATAATAAATAGTCACCTCCCCCTGAACAAGGGTTTAAATGAAAGAGATCAACCCTGTAAGGAAGTCACAATCAGACTGGTCTGAAACGCTGGCCTCTCAGGAACTCCTTAAATGTCCCAAACATGTGGAAACAGTTTGATCTGGGCCATGAAATTAAAATCTGTGAGGGAAAATACTGTAAAATGGCTTGTCTCTCTTATTCCACCAGAGGGCACAATAGAGACAAATTAGACTTTTTTTTTTTTAAAGGAAGCTAAATATATTGTCTAAACTTTCAAATATATTCTCAATTAAGGCATTACATTTTCAGGTTGTAACACAACGGCAATAAAAAAAGTTAAATATTTATATTGAATATTTATGCAAGCCATTGTAGGGTTAAAACATATATATGTATATATATATATACATAAATATTCAATAAATATTTAACTATATATATAAATTGCTAATGGAGGGCACTTAAAAATGCATCTTCTGATCAATATCTGAAATATCTTCAAATAATAAATAAATGGAAATTGGACGGAGTGTAATCTGAGTGGAATGTGACTCCCTTGTTTAAATAATTTACACATAAAAATGCACTATAATAATAATAATAATAATGTGTTGTAATAATATTTGCATTTTGCATTTAAATTATCTAATCCACAACAACAACAATAATGGCTTTAGTAGATCTTTATATATTATATTATATTATATTATATTATATTATATTATATTATATTATATTATATTATATTATATTATATTATAATGTAATAGTATAATTACATGGACATCGATCTAATCTAACGCACCATTAACTTTCTCAGACCCAAACTCTAATATTCTGTACCTTGAATCTTCAGTTTCTGTTTATTATGCTTTAATACCTATTGACCTTAATGTTTTGGCAATATGAAAATCCTACAAATATATACACACTACTGCACTGTACTGTAAGTGGGAGAGAATGGGATGTCCATATACATGCCAGTGAGAGCTCATGAGGCTTAACATCAGCATTAGATCCATCTGAAGACCCACATGCCGATATCTCATTACAAATCTGCTACCGCTCTGTCTCAGTGCTATTAAATTACCCCAGGGCCTCTGCTCAGGATGAGAGAGAATGTCTCTAGTGCTCTGCATTAACAGGACGCTTTGTGGACTTGTTTTCATTTCAGGAGCCCTCTCTGGGTAAGAGCGCGCAACTGCAGGGGGACGCGCAAAGCTGACCATACAATGAGTGTCTTTGTACCGAATCAGACTTGTGGCACCAGCAAGAGATCATGATACTCACATCGATGCCGTCTGCTCCGGGGGTACCTGGAGGGCCGGGGGGACCCCGAGGACCCTGAGCTCCGGGAGGGCCGCTCTGAAATGAAATGTGTAAAAATGTGAGTGGAAATAATCTCAGCATGAATGCACTTTACTGTGTATCATAGAAAAGGAAGATTAAGATTACTTTTTTATTAATAATTGAAATGTGCTTTTTTTTAATCGTAATGCAGTGATAGAAATATGAACATTTACTGAAAATACGAATCATATATCTAAGATATATAGAATATATGAGAAACCAATTATACAAGTGATCAGTCTATAAATAATTTCTTCGTACAATGCATTGAGATTCTGCGAAGCATCATTTCACACGCCCCTCTTATAACAATTTTTTGTTATTATTTATTGAAAATTTTTAATTGTGATTCTCATGAATTAGACGATCAAGGTAGAATAAGTAATAAAATCTAAAATAAATGCTGGAGTTTAAAATACACACAGAGAGGAAATCTGCATTACATCTTTTATTTTTTTTTTATTCAAATTTCTAACAAACCTTGATAAATATGTGTATTCTTGAAGAAAAAATAAATATTTTATTAAATGTAGCACTCCTGTGTTAGGAGCTTCTGAGTGCCCCTTCAGGTTGTGTTGTTTGTATAAGGAGGACTGCATGAGAAGTCTGAAAGGGGTCCTTGTACAGTGTGTGTGTTTGTGTGTGGGTGTGTGTGTATGTGTGTGTGCTTTCCTCACTCAACCACTACATTCCATCTGAGTCCAGGCCACATTCTGATCACTGTTACTGATCTGTCTTACAAAAATGCTTTCAGTATCCTCCATGATCAGTGTTTAAAATCCCAAAAGTTTCATCAGGACAATCATGAACTCAAAGTGCACTACACATCTATTGAGGATTTATTTGATAGTTAAACAGCATTGTCCAGTCTGTCTTGTCTTTACGACAGAGCTGTCCATATTTCCCCCAAAATTCTATCTAGATCAAGACTCTAAGGTCTCAAACCATCCAGAAGCACTGAGAAGAAACGTGTATTCACTCACCACTTGAGCCAGCGTCAGACACAGCACCTGCAGGAGCACGGCAATTTGAAGGACGGTGAAGTCCCGAGCCATGATGAAGACTGGTCTGAGGATCCTCTCTCCTCCAGAAATACCAATCCGAAGGACTGCAGCACCTCTCCTCTCTTCTCCTGGCTGCTCAGAGCAGTACAGAAAAGTTCCGGGTACAAGATAGATGTGTGTGTGTACAGTATGTGTTTGTGTGTGTGTACGTGGGAGGAAAGGATGTAACCTAAGTGTACAGCCAGCCCCTGAGACCTCAGAGGCCAACGCTATGAGAGGTGCACAGAGCTAAGGGCCCTCACACTCAGCCCAGGGGGCGGGGCTTATGGCAGATTAGCATTCTCATGAATATTAAACAAGAAGGAGGGATTTAGTGAAGCTGATTGGGTAAAAAACGAAAGATATGTTTGGAATCTTTATTTATTAATTCATATAGATATTATATAGTTCTGGGGTAGCCCAGTGAAGGGTGTGTGTGTGTGTGCGTGTGCGTGTGTGTGTATGTGTGTGTGTGTTTATATAATACTTATAATCATCAAGGTTTGAGCAAGGAATGATCTCTCTCTCTCTGTTTTTTTTTTCAAGATTATTCCTTGAAACATTCTTCAAAGTGACCTTGATGTAATAAAGACCATTTTACATACATGGTTGCATATCTTGATAACCACTGCTATTACGCTATTTGAAGCACTCCTGTAAGTGTAGTTCAATCATCTGTCATCCTCTTGTTGGTCAAAACACAGAGAAGTGTTGCAGCCATAATCACTCTGAGATTTTAATCAGACATCTCAGATGCTGCCAGAATTTTTGTTGTTATCTATTAAATGGTTGCAGCAGAACTACTCTGACCATCATGTAGCATGTTACATTTTACGCAACTTGCGTCCAAAGCAGTTAATTACCGTGTGTGATTTTAATCTAAAAAAATGTAATTTGTCTAAATATATCATATACTGTAAAGAGACTACACTATTTAAACATAAGAATAATAGTAATCAAGTTATTTCCACCAATTAGCACCAGGCAGGTCACAAATAATCTCCAATATAGTTCCGTGAATGGCTTTTGATTCTAGAGATACTTCTATACAAATAACAATGTGGCATATAAAACTCTGTTTCTCAGTTGTTGTTGGTCTTTCAGCTGCTCCCAGCGAGGGGTCGCCACACTTACAAGCTTGGCACAGGTTTTACACTGGCTTGGGACCGACACTGTGATGAACTGGCACCCCATCCAGGGTGTATCCTGCCCCGTTGGGATAGGCTCCAGGATCCCTGAGACCCTGTATACAGGATAAAGTGATGTAGACAATGAAAGAGTGAGGGAATGAGTGAGACTTACAATGCTTTTTTTTTTTTTACTTAAAAAAAAAATTATTAGTAGGGGTAGCTCAGTGGTTAAGGCATTAGACTTTGGTTCAGATGTATAATTGGATTTTTTTTTTTTTAAGTAAGCCGCTCTGGATAAGGGTGTCTGCCAAATGTAAATTTTATTTTATTTATTTGGTGGAGGCATTTTATTTTTCCCTTTATTATTGTGATTTTTTTTTTGTTATCCTAGCTTTAATATTATATTGTGGATTCATTGAGGCAAAAAAAAAAAAGATAATAAGCTGCACTGCTGCATTGCCCACCAGGTGGTGCTACTTCCCACTTTTTAGACATAAACCGTTTAAGGCAGTTATTTAATTACTTTATGAAGCTCCGCACGTTATTGACCGCGTCCTGTATAATGACCGACCGTGTTCCGGTATTAATTTGTATATAATTAACAGTAAAAAAAAGAAAACAAACACTGCAGGATGGCTGAAGTGTGTGTAATGATGTGAAGGGCGGCTCTCGAGCACAGTGACGGCGGAAGCAGGATACCGGTACTAGCGTGAAATAGGCGTTTATTTCTCTCCCTAACTGTTTTCAGACGAATGCTTGCCTCTGTCTAAGGACTGGATTGTACTGTTTGTGTTCCGTGTTACGATTGGCTGGCTAACTGTCAATTATATTGAAGGCTGAAGGGGGCGTATTTTATGAGCCAGTCTTATCGCGGGAGGCGGGATTTACTCGGAATACGGGTAGAGGAGGAGGACGCTGAAGTGAGTGAGTGGTCGGTGCGCTTGGAAACTGAATAGTAAATATATATTTAATCAAAGGGAAGAGAGAAAGCGAAAACGAAGGTGTTTAATTGTAAATTTGTCTAATTTAAATTTGTTTTTAATAGAGTTGAGAAGCTAGGTGGTTAACAACAGCTAAGGCTCGCGCGCTTAGCCGGTGGCGTTTAAATCTGAAATATAACGTATATAACGTTCAGTTTAGCTCGTTTATCGCCGCGTTCACGTTTCTTCCACACGGCATTTCCCTGAAAAGAGTCTGTGTTTTTTTTTTTTTTTATATATATTTAAGTCAGAAAGCGCCGTGAAGAGAAGAATAAAAGGTGTGTAAAGGTGCAGAAATGACGGGGAAGGCGGTGAAGGATGTTGACCGTTATCAGACGCTGCTCTCATCACTGCTCGCGCGCGAGGAAAACAAGTTCTGCGCGGACTGTCGAGCTAAAGGTGAATCTTCCTCAACTCACACACTCTTAACCTTCTCACACACATGCTCTCGGTCTCTCTCTTTCTCCACTCAGCGTCCAGTTCACACACTTAATGTCTGCTCTAATCACATAATCAGAGTTAGGCCCTTTGTTGAACTTGGGAGACTGGAGAACCTCAGAGGAGTGGTGCCTTAAAGATAAATAGCTTGGGTTTTACCTCAGATAATCAAAAATTTTAATTATTTCAGCTTCTCAGTGTTTAAACTAAAGTATTTCTTGATCAACACTAATACGTAAAACATGACTTTCCTTCAAATTAATGTGTTAATTTTAATAAAATTTGATTTATATTTAATATGCCATTTTAAAAAACTACCATGCTTAGTCACGTGACGGGGCCCTTTATAATAGGAGTAAAACATGCCAAAGAAGAGACGTGAAGCCCTTTCGTTTTAATCACAATCGGTCGAAAGTTTGATGATATCATGTCATGATTTTAATGCACATGGCATAAATTCGAGTCTAACGCGGAAGTGCCAAAAACGTGCAGTTCCTCGAGTGGCCACCAGGTCCGAAAAGTGAGTCCCCGCAAAATAAATGTGTTAAAAGCTGACTTGTAAGTAATATGGCTTTTTTAAACCATACTTTGGTCACGTGACTGGGCCTCTCTTCTGCAAAGAAGAGACATAAAACACTTTTTAAAACAATCATTGAATCTATTTTCTTTTTAGTTTAATGCACATTGCATAAATTCGAGTCCGGAGTGAAAGGATCAAGATGTGCAGTTCCTTGAATGTTCATGTTAAAAAGACCAAGTTTTCAACAGAAACAAACATAATTGCAGCCTAGTACAAAAAAAAACAGGAAACCCTTCAAATCAGCCACAACATTATGAACACCTGCCTAATATTGCGTTGCCACCATAACAATGATGCACTCATCTTTCTTTCCAGCACTGACATCTTTCTATGACAACCAGCATTAACCTTTCTATCAATTTGATCAACTAGCTCTTTTATTGGATCATATTACACGGGTCAGCCTTCGCTCCCCATGTGTATCAGTGAGCTTTGGCCCCTTATGACCCTGTTGCCAGTTCACCGGTTTTCCGAAAGTGAACTGGTGAATTCAATATTAGACGATTATACTATCTGTCTGCCATGCATCTCTTTAGCAGGGCCAGCTGACTGGAATCTGTGAGCTTGACTTGTGTAGACATTGTAGACTTCTTATTCTTAATTTAGGGATAATTAGAGGTAAGCCTTGGCTACACCCATGTGCAGATGTGATATATAAAGGCTTGTTTTATGTACATTGCTGTTCTGTCACATGATCTGCGCTGTTTGTTCTGCCAATTTGTCCATTTATGGGTTAGCCAGAATTGGGTGGAAATGACATTCTGAAAAATGAAATAACTTTCTGAAATGACATTGCATTGCATGACCTAATGTGATGCTCTTTTTCCCAGCTTCCGGGGCCTTTTGGAGGCTGAGAAGTGGTTAATAACTTTGTGTGATGTCACTCAAAATGATATCACATTGAGTGACTTGAATGCGTGTGCCCGCTTGTCTTTCTGGTGCGCCCAGGGGGAAATGGCGCAACAGGGCCTGCTTATCACTGCTTGCAACTGTATTTAGTCTATGGCAATTCCGGAAGCCATACACATTTAGAAACAAAAGTGTAGCATTTATATTTTTGCGTCACATTTATTTCATGAAGCATTTTATCAGTCCTATGTCATGTTTTATGTTTTTCATATGTATGTGTATATATGTGCACAATGTGTACAAGTGGATGTGTATGTATAAATTTATATATGTCTGTGAAACTCTCAAATGGTCACAATAGGAGAAGACAAATTGATCCACTAATGAAGAACAGCAGCTTTTGATGCATATTTGGTTGCCTATGAGAGAATTTGATCAGTATATGCCATCAGGGCTTTTCAATCAATAAGAGTAAGTAATATAATCTGATTAAGTGTTATTTATGATTACCATTCAGACATGTAAGCTGTAATTGCATACGTATTCATGACCCATCCAAATTAAATCCATTCCATTAAATCTATTAAAAGTAATTCTATGAAATATGGGAGAGCTCAAGAGGTGTGAATATTTACGCACAACACTATACATGATTTTCTTTTTTACATTGTGGCTTCCCCCAGTCACATGCCCACATCCTGTTGATTTTACCATTGTGAAGCAGTGTTCTGCAACAGTTCGGTTGTTTCTCATACAATCAGGAGCTTCGTTGTCAGTCTGATGTAATCTGCTCAGGCTGGACTGAGTAAAGTCTTCAGCTGAGGTGTGGGCAGAGCTGAGCCCTGCACCGACTCAGCTCTAGAATAGCGCATGTACAACAGTAGCTGCTGAGGCAGTGAGCACTTCTGTACACAGTGTTCCAGGTTATACGTCCTTCAGAAATGCTACGTCGAGGACAGTTCTGCAGCCAGCTGCAGTAGGGGAAAGCAGTTTTGAAAAGTCTCAGCTGTGCTTTATATTTATGTAGAGGAGAGATGTTTATTTGGGTTCAGTTATCTGCTATGAACTATCTGAATTATCTAACTACTCAGAATATTCAACTCATCATATACATTTCAATATACATATGCAGTTCCAGGAACGTAAAGAATGTGTAGTAATTCTTTAAATAGAAGTAATCCTCTGTATACATTTTAATCGATTTTTGATATAAGTAACAATTTGCAGTAAAATGATGTGGGAGACGAATGCTTCATTTGCAGAATGCTTCACGTATGACAGTTCTTTTGTGTGGTGATTCATGTATTCATGTATGACCTGAAAAATAAATTATTTAAAATCAAATCTGTTTGCATTTAAGGTGGTAAAATGTTGCCGTTCTGTTGAGCACCAGATCCAGTTGTTCCCAGCTGTAGTCCTGCACAGGCAGAGTAAACACATTGTTTCCTTTCCTGAATCACCTTTCTGGGTTTGCCCCAAGCTTTACAGTTGTATCATTTCTCACACCTCTCTTCTGGCACTACAGCTTTTATTCACTCCTAACCTCATTAGCAAGACGTGTCATGTTGGTGTGTATTTGAGATACGAGGAGCTGCAGAGTTTGCCGTGTCTGTCTTTTCTAGGCTAGACATCTTACAGGAAGCAAAAAAATATACGTAAACTATGTATAAGAAATAAATTATTCTTCTTGTTGGTCTCCTCGCATGTCATTGCTTACTGTATTGGCAATGATCGTTTTTCTTATGAAATCTTTCTACTTTTTATTTATTTATTTTTATTATTTTTTAATCAAATTAAGTTTAGTCATTTCATCCGCTAGCGCCAAAAACACAGAACCACATGCTGGTAATGAGTTGTATGTATTTTCTACCATAGTTGGTACAAAATAGATTGCCTCAGATATTATGGAGGCAGAGCAGAAGAAAGAAATGCACTCCCAGCAGTGTTTCCCCACAGGTCTAAAATATACTTGTGGTGGTAGGCCTCAGAACGGGCCGGCATTTTATATATAGGGCTTTATAGCATTAGCGTTATGTGCATGTGTTAGCTCTATGTTGCAGTACAGAGTGACATCCTTTTCTATTTTTTTCCCCAGCACAACCTACATAATATGATAAACTTAATTTTATTTACTCTTAACCAACTATACAAACATGACTTGGTAAAACAATAAAAAAAAAAATTAAAAAAAAGTCTGTCACATGGGCAAAGAAATGGCACAGATTCCTAAGATCACTTGAGTGGCCTACATTTTTGTTGATTTTGGTTGTTTCTGTGACCAAATAATAATAGTTATAATAATAATGCGCACAATTTTAGTTCGGCATTTTTGTACCGTCATTTACATATTCCGAAAGCGATGCAGTTTGTGTGTTTCTTAGGTAATGATAACTGTGGTTCTACATGACGTCAGAAATGCACATGGTAATGTCATGGATTCATGAATTTGCACTGCTTGAGATTTAAAAGAGTTAATCTTCCTATGTTTTTTACTTTTTACAGCAGCCTCCATCCGCTGCATTTAATGGTTATCAGTACATCACACTAATGCTCCTGTACTTGTTTATTCTGCTAGCACAAGAGGGAACTGTCTGATGGATAGATTTTTAAAAAGGATGCGCAAATATATTTGGGTGGCGGTCAATATACTTGAGTGGCCTACCCAATCATAATCCATATGTGGGAAATACTCCAAAGTATACAGTATGTGTAATGGCACATTCCTGCCTTTGGCCAAAACAAACCATTGACGAAATGTCATAATGGTAATAACAGTTCTATGCCGAACAGAAAACTGCGATAAGCACATTTCCAGTGTCACTCTCCCATCACATTACTGTACCCAGGGAAAGTAGGAGGAGTTTCTCTCAAGGTGAATTGGTTGTTGACACACATCGTATTTCCAGCCACGTCTCGGCCTGGCATCACACGGAACAAGGGAGACCAAAATCAGCACATGGCTTTAATATGGCACAGCTTACTGTACACCTTGGAGTAAGCAAGCTGCATTCTGAATTGTGATTGAGTGCTTCAAGGTATGTGGACACTTCCCCATCACATCCATATGATGATGTTATTATTGAACCTCCCATTCAAGCTCTAGTCGTCTTATAAAACCCATTACTCTTCTGAGACAGGATTCCACTAGATTTTGGTGACTGACTGTGTTCATTCAGCTACAAGTGCATTTGTGAGCTCAGGCACTAATGTTGATTGAGGAGGACAGGGGGTCCATCAACTGGGGTCTGACTGGGTCAAAGTTCCAGTTCATCCTGAGGGTGTTTAAAGGGGATCAGGCTCTGTGCATGACACTCAAATTCTTCCACTCTACTCTAGACAAATCATATCTTTATGGCGCCTCCGTCGTGCACATGGGCATTGTTGTGCTGGAACAAGTTTGGGCCTCTAGGTTTCAGTGAAAGGAAATTGTATGACATACTGTATCATTTACACAGACATCAGTTTGAAGATGACTTGCATAAGGGTATGGTCAAATGTGCACAAATATTTAGTAATATAGCCCATGTCGACATGTGAGAAGTTGTTTGCAAAATTTTAGTTGAACCTTTTTCTTGTTTTGTTTTTCTGTTGCTTGCACTTCCTCTTTCACAGCTCCTCAGCTGTGTGTGGTTCTTCGAAAAAATGGAAGTGAAACAGTGATTAGGAAAAAAAACACACAAGGAAGTGGTTTTACTGTTAACATTTTCTGCTAGAAACACCTAGCTTTTTAAATTTGCATTCTTCTGTGTCCATGGAGACTTCAGCCTACATATGAGTTTGATCCTGGTTGACTGCTTGATTTAAATACAAGATATCATGCAGAAGGCTGTTTTTGAGCTGTAAATATGCTCAAAATACCAAAAGATTGCCTTTTGAGACCAGTAGTAATTTTATATAAATATGATTCATTAACAAATAGTTTATTTCCTTAATATAATTACTGCTAATATTTCCTTAGCAGTAAATGTAAGAGCTCAGTCAGATTAATCAACTCTGTGTGGAAGAATTGTGCATAAGAATCAAGCTGACATTAGCAGTGTGTATTCATTTAACAGCTCAGAATAACAAATTATTTAAGCAATGTCACATAAGCAGTAGTACAGTTTTACTGTATATAATACGAGGGGCGTTCAAGTCAGACTGGCACTTGCGAAGAAATTCCTAATGAGTGAAGATTTAAAACCGATTGACATTTACAGAATACTTCGATTTGATGATGAGACTCTTGGTTGCATTCAAACATTTGATCGGTGCAAACGTTTGAGTGTGCCCGATTCTTGAAGATCGATGGATCTGCCTGTGGGAACTGTGTACACAATCATTCATGATCATCACCTGCATGTTACAGGAACTGTTTGGGCCATTTAAGGGGTTTCTGGGAGGCCAGCATTTCATATATGAAGCAGACAGCCTGATCATGTCTCTGGCGTACTGGGAAAACTTCCTAACCTAATGGTATCCATGCATTAGCGAAATGCCAAAATAAGTGCATTAGGGTAGCAAGCGATTTTATATATTGAGTTTTTACTCGCATAACTATGTTCTGTTATTCTGGTTTCACTCGGTTGCCCCTCGTGTATACTGTAGGTAACCAGAGCCGTGCAGATATTGAGTATAACCACATGA
The DNA here is from genome assembly GCA_013621035.1 of Clarias magur. Taxonomy (NCBI): domain Eukaryota; kingdom Metazoa; phylum Chordata; class Actinopteri; order Siluriformes; family Clariidae; genus Clarias; species Clarias magur. Next base: position 1,343,069 of record QNUK01000007.1, on the reverse strand, counting down.
TTGCCAGTGTCTCACTTGGGTGAAAAAGTGGATTTTCAGATAGGATTATACAACGCCATTTTTTTTTTCTCTCATCTCTTGATCTATGCTTTTGTTTTGTTTTTTGTAAATTTGCATCATTTTGCAACATTTATATTTGCATCGGATAAAAAGAAACAGATTTGGTAAAAACTATTTCACACTCATTTATATAGTGTTTGTAACTTTTTTTTTTTTTCAATCCAGTTCTTTCAATTATCTTTTGTCATTTAAATGAAACTTGGCCAATTTCGATTTCACATGAAAAGACATAAACCTGAAAACGTATAATATTCCAAAAGGCAAAATGAAGATACAAGATACTACAACATGAATTTGACATGGTTACATACGCTACAGATTTTTTTGCTTTTTAGGCTTTTGCCAAAAAACTATGTAAGCAACATTTTTTTTTGTACTGGTCATGTGCTTATAGAAGCTTAATCAAAAATATTCAAAAAAATATTCAAAGAAATATGAAAATTGTTTAACGTGAGACAGTATAATCTGAAAAATGGCCATTTTCATATAAAATCACCTCTCCAAAACAGCTAAAGTTAACGACTTGAAGTTTTTAGGAAAGCAGTATTGGTCAGTTACAAGTTAAGTCAGTTACATTTCAGAAGTAGCTTCTTTGGCACACACTTTTTCTCATCGGAATAAATATAGTCCTTCTGCAAATGTTTGTCTCACATGGGGGTAACATAAGGTGATGTGAAATTAGGGCTGGGCGATACAGAATTTTTTTTTTTTTATCACAATATAATGTTTCATATCATTCGGTATCAGTAATTATTGAATATTTGTTAATGAAGACGAGTAGAAAAAAGATTAGAATTTAACCACTTTATTTTAATTTACCAACATTACTAAGGCAAATTATTTTAATAGTCAAAAACAAAAAAATTTGAACAAAAATATCTTGTCTCTTATGTCCTAATAATAAACTAAATATAAGTGTTGAACTTAAACTTAATAAATAAAATGTCACAAAGTGTGTGAAATTATAAAATGTAAACACTAAAGCAAACTTTGAGGTAGATCAACATCTGTAAGATGTCAATAATAACAATACACAGTAAACCTCAAACTCTGTAAACAAAATAAATTCTAATAATCAAATATAAGCTTTCGAGTAGAGGAACCGACCATCATTATTCACATATACCTGTACATTGCAACATTACAAATTGTGAGCTAGAAAGACAAGTTGGTTCCCTGTATCTCTGGATTTAATGCTGTGAATGTGACTACATTACCCCCTATGTTAAAAGTTCTTTCTGAGGGGTGGCTGGGATGCACAAGTATCTTTTTTTTTTGCAAGTTTGCTCACTGTTGGGAAGTTGTGTTCATGTAGCACTACATCCAAAGAAACTATATGTGGATGGTTATGCAACTATTAATTACTTTACTCACAAATAGCTGAGTGTAATCGGTGCCCACACCGCGACGAGTGCAGTTGGTGAGTGAAGCGGCTCACCATATTTGCCCCGCTGTCAGTCGTGATGCACACATGGAGCAGCTAGGGTTTGCGCAATAAATTCACCCGTGGTGTTTCCGGGAAAATATGTGGTGTCCAAGCATTTACTCCTTAGATTCCAGCTGTCATTCAAATGTACGCTTAAGCTGATGTATGGGTCACACGTGCGGCTTGTCCAGACGGCAGCTCGCTCTTCACTCTTTTCCTACACTTTGTAGTAATTCTTTTAGTATTTCTTTGGCAATGTAGTACGCGATTCCGTGGGTTATATCATTGTATCGCTTGGAGGATTTTTTATAAGGCATTAGCCGAGTACCTCTCCATCGCACAAGCAAGTTGCTTGTGTTTCCATACTTGGCCGGGGTGGTTTCCAAACACAACATTGTTCTGGTGTTGATCAGAAGAAAAGAAACCAAAAAAACTGGTGAGCTGATGCATCATTTTTGATTCACAATCTCCTCCCTACTGCATTGCACGGCACTCATTTTCGCGTGTGTTATACTGACATGAGTTGGTGATGACACAACGCAGAGTGGCTGCGTAAGCTTATTGGCTGTTTACTGGTCACTCGTGCCACGCTCATTCATCGGGAGATCTGATAGGCTGTTGAGATTAAGGCAAGGCGCATGCTCAGTCAGCCAGCCGCATTTTAATAAAACTATAGCGCTTCATACCGAATGTGTGTTTTTAAAAAAAAAATTTTTTTTTTTTTTTATCGTTATCGACAATGGTCTACCGTCAATAAATACTGATACCGTTTTATCGCCCAGTCCTATGTGAAATCCCACTAGTCTGTACCATAATCCACAGTGTATCTGGTTGAGGAAGGGGGTCCTGACCTGCTCAGAATTTTGTATTTAGTAATTCATCTAACCAGTCATGGATGAGACTGAATTCTTGTGCATGTGTAACTTTTATCTTGTGTAAATATTTATCTAGTTTTGGACTAAACTTGCTTTAACTCTGAATGCGGCCTGAAATTTACTGGTAAGCATTGACCTTCAAAGGGATAAGAGTTTGCCAATTGAAGTATGGCATAGAAAATATTAAGTCTTTTTTTTTATTTTTATGGTGAACAGCTAAAATGAAGAATACCTGGTGCAAGTCTAATTCCAAGTACATGTTGATGTTTAGCTAAAAATAGACGAGTATCCATCTGATTTGAATGTATGGTGTGGTTTTAAAAATAGAGCAGACTTCTTTTTTTTTTTGTAAATAAATACTGTTAATCATGTCCACATGTTTCAGTTTTTTTTTTTCACAGTAGGTTTTGATGAATTATGTAGCTAAAAACACTCACTAACTTGACTTGAAATTGCTCTCATATGTTACTGTTGTATTGTGATTTATCATGGAGTTGCAGTCGTTTCGCTCTGGTTGTGCTTAGTTTGATTGTAAATAGGCAGCCTGTGTTTACATAATTTAGATGTTTGTTTCCCTTTATTATTTATGCTTTTCATGCTGAATTGAGTATTGAAGGCTTTATGCTGTGGAGATGCATGATGATCTCATCTTCTGTACTTGGTATATTTCTTGCTTCATGATACCATTTGGCAGTGAATGTAAAGGCAAAGCAGAATAAATGTTTATTTTATTACAAGTTTAATTACTGTTTTATTTTATAAAATAAGTCTATATCAAAGTTTGTACTAAAAACATGTGCCAAAAATGTGCTTCGATTTTAGATCTTATGACTGTGCCTGTGGCCGTGTAAAGGCAGAGCATGCTGGGAAGTGTTAGACAGACACACACACACACACACACTTGTGTAACTGGAACTGCATGTTTCTGAAGCCTCCTGGGAACGTGCAGTCTTGGATCATGTGTGTCTATTTTCTCTGCACTTGTGTGAGTGAGTCACTTAGTAAGAGGACTAAACACTATTGTGTGACTAAAAACAGTGTGTGTGTGTGGGAGTGTGTCTGTGTCGGTCGCTGTTTGTTCAGTACACATTCTCTTTACAAATCAAAGCAGGTGAAGGATAAAAATGTCTAAAGTCCATGTTTGCTTATTTTCATTCCCTCGTTTTGCATCTTATAGTACTTTGCAAAAGGTAATGATAAAAATAATAATATTAAAACAGTCAGTATTTGGTGCTTTGAAGAACCTTTTTGCAGGTTTATAAGGGAATTGGCTAGCAAGTTTTACTGAACATGCTGCAAAACCACCAAAAGTTCTTCTGAGAATTGTTCAACTTGCTTTGTTTCATGGAAAAACCCAGCAACTTCCTTTTTTTATGTCCTTATCCTCTCCCATCATCTTATTTAATCCTGCAAGTTTGTATCATCTTTGGAGTGAATTAGCAGTGATCAGTTGTGTGTGAAACTCTCAGATAAATCTTATTTTTTGGGCTTTCGAATGCCACACAGACCATGAAACTCAAATTGCGGCAGGGATACAACCTTGTTTTTTATTTTTGGTTTTTTTGGTTTTCTGTTTTAATGGAACGTAAATAATCATGTTTAAGTTTGCGTTGATAGAAAGTTTGAGTTGATAAAATCTCGAGTGTTATTGGGGGAAAAAAAATAAAATAGATAAAAATCACAATATATAAATTTAAGTTCAGTTTGAACTAGGAGACTTTGCAGAGACAAAGCATGTGTTGGTGTATGATTTGCCAGACCCTACAGTTGTCTGATTTTCCTTAGTGGAGGATGACATAGCACGTCATAGAGAAATGTAACCAACACTCTTCTGGCCGATCTTGCCCCTAACTGGGTGTCTGGTCCCTTCAAGACAGTTTTCTTTGTTAATCCCTCAGAATCTGATTACTTTACACTGATCGACGACTATATCAGAAATCGCAGATGAAGTCCACCTGTCTCGATGGTTATTAAGGTGGACAGCATTAAAGCCAGAAAACGTGTTTGTGGATTTAAGAGCTGTTCACACAGCAGATGACTGATTCTCTCTCTCTCCAAGTTTCTCATTCAGCTGAGAAATCTTGCATCTCTGGCATGGTTACTATAGCAACAACAAATGCTACAGCTAGCACTTTTGTAATAAGTTTATCCCATGTTGTTTAAAAGCATAGTGCAGTTTCAGCATGACGTTAATGTAACTTGAGAACGTTTTACATGACGAGGGCATCATATTCTCCATGTCAGTCACACATGTAGAGGTTTCTCAGAGTTTTTTTTTTTTATTAATTTTTTTTAACAGCATAGGAAACCAACAGCTCTTCTACCAATTAACAGGAAATGCTGTAGTTGCTAGAGTGTGTGATTAGATAAGGGCAAGCCTATAACTGGCCTCAAATCCACGAACATCCATTAATGCTAATAATGCTTTGTTTGACACAGCTTTCCACTGAGTCTTAATTCTTGCCCAATTACCAGTGTAATCTGAGATCTTGAGTGACTTCCTTGTTTGTTGTCAGATATTTTGCTAAATGCTTCCATTATAGCTTCGGACGTTTAAGAGCTTTAGACTAAATATAAAAAGAAAACTGGTCATTATTGGACTGCTTTAAACATAACAAAAAAGCTCATTTGAATGCTAATACAGGCTTGTGGTAGTCTGTAATTTTTAAGTACATTTGTTTTTTTTTTAACTCGAGCTTTAAATCTCAACTGATTACTCTTAGCAACTTCATTTTAGTTACCAAAGCAACTTTCATCAAGCTTCCGTTGTGCAATTTTGTAAAAGACCTGAGGCGCAATAGCAGTGTGTTGTTTTCAGCTTGCGTTCCCAACGTGCTTGTTACAATCCACAGAGACCAACAAAGAGAAATGTTGCCACAGCAGTCCTTTGTGACTTGATGACATCACCCATCATGAGGCAGTGTGTTCTGGTGCAGTACGCTTCCTTCCCATAAGTAACCAGTAACACAATGCTGCCATCTAATGGTTTCTTTTTAGAAGCTGATGTTCTTCTAAGCCTTTTCTCTTTTTTTTTCTCTCTCTCTTTTTTTGTGTAGCTTAGAAAAAGAACAGTTACACAATTTGTTTTGGGAGGGCAGAAAGGAGTAAGAGAGACTATGATTATTATTATTATTATTATTATTATTATTCCCACAAGCACATGGTGTTCCCTGTAAGCTCTGAATCCAGATACAGTAGGTGCATCACCCACCTGCAGGCTGGTATATTGTGAGGGCCTGTGAAGTTAGCCAGCTGTATGGAATGAGTCAGTCCCTCACTTACTATGCTTTTCTCATTTCTAATTCTGTATCTGCAGATACACAATAAAGCTGAAAACCTGGTGCACTTAACAATGGGGAAAATATGACCAATATTAATTAGGGATGGGAATCACCAGGGAACTTCTAATATCACATTGCCAATTCAATTTGTATTGCGATTCTGCAAGCATCACAATTTTATAATTATCTCAATTTTTTTTCCAGAGTTTGTTACAATTCTAAACTAGCTTGCCAAATACTTTGCTCTTATCACACAGGATGATGATTTTCTTTTCTTTTTTTTCCCTTATGACCCTTGCACATCAGTTAACATTTCCGTAAGAAGCAAAACTAATTATTCGTCAGTCTTCTGTAGGTCTCACTTTTTTTATTTATATATATAAGACTGAAGGTGTTTTTAAGGATTCTACGAATCATTTGGCAATGGAAACAGACTTTAATTAGTTCACATTATGCTGCTTACATGAACTTGATATCTTATGAGTATAATATCAGACCACGTTGATGTGCACAGTCTAATTGCTATTGCAGTTAATCAGATTCCTTTGATTTCCAAGATACCTGACGAGCACTGATAAAATGATTCATGCTTAACTGTGCCCCTCTCCATGACCTTCAACCAAGAACACATTAATAAGTAATTATTTTAATAAGAAACAATTGTGTTCAGGCTTTCATCACTATTCCCTGGGCATAGCACCAAAGTGTAATATATGACTGGGGACCATTGGGTGTTTTTTCATCATGATATCTCTGTTTCTTTCTCGTCCTCCCCCTCTCCCACACCCCTTCTCAGGTCCCAGATGGGCATCTTGGAATCTAGGAATCTTCATCTGTATCCGCTGTGCAGGAATCCATCGAAATCTTGGCGTTCACATATCCCGGGTCAAATCTGTTAACCTGGATCAGTGGACGCAGGAGCAAATCCTGGTCTGTATCCCTTTACTAGATTAGCATTATTTTAATAGTTTACTTACACTTACATACATCATACATGCACATGGCTATATTAAAAGCTTTAAGATTAGTTTGGTCATGTGTGTCAATGATTTTGTCTCTTTTTAGTGTATGCAGGAGATGGGGAATGCCAAAGCACGGCGTCTCTACGAGGCCTTTTTACCAGAGTGCTTCCAGCGTCCAGAGACGGACCAGTATCCTTTTTTTTTTTAATAAGCTTTGAGCAGGAACTGTTCATAAACGTTGCAGCACACTTCCTTAGTTTTCCTTAATCCTTCTGTTTAGATCAGCAGAAATCTTCATCCGGGACAAGTATGAGAAAAAGAAATATATGGACAAATGTATTGACATCCAAGTGTTCCGAGTAAGTCTGGATTTATCATTCATACAAAAACAACAACAAAAAAAAAACATGTTTTCTAGCTTGTAGTCATATGAATTATTTAGATCTGTCTTTTGTCTTTTACAGAAAGAGAAGGGTGAGACAGTAACAAAAGAGCCACCTGTTGTTTTCGAGAAGATGAAGCTGGTAAGTCACATTGTGTTTGCTGATATGAACAGTGAATCACATTTCAATACAGAGAGCATAATAGATGTGTTTATTTATTTGTTCTGTACTACAGAAGAAGGAAGAGCCTCAGCAATACAAGAGTAGTCCAAAGAAGCAGTCTCAGTCAGTAAATGATCTTTTAGGATTAGGTAACCTTCTGACGTTCTTAATTAACATAAACCGACAAGGAAATCAACGTTAGTACAGTACAACATAAACATGTGTATATATTTTACAGATGCTCCTGTCGCGTCGGCTCCTGTAGCCAATGGAACTGCCAGTCCTGAGCAAGGTCAAGCACTGGATCTGTTCAGTTCCCTGCCGACAGCCACCTCCCATTCAGCCAGAAGTACAGTAAGGAGATTTTTAGTCATACACGTCATTTCAATTCACTCAAAACAATGCATGGTACAACAACTAGTTATGAACAGATACCATTTCAAGGTCCATTTCCTCAATCACTCGTACTTGGTTTGGGGGAAACGTTTTCGATGCGTCGCTAGTCGTCATCTAGAGCACGCAAAAGTGCTTTAGAAAAAAACTTTTGGTGCAAAAATTACATAGTAGAAGAGATTTCTCATGTAAAGAGCTTTAAATAGTTTTGAATCCAGGGAGAACTGCTTGTTGAGAGGCGTGCTTATTTTAAGTTAAGTATATTCATTATGTATTGTTAGCTGTTTTAATTATGGGCATGTTTATGCTAATGTTAACTTGACCATGAAAGATAAAATTGCGAGGAGAGTGGAAACAAATCCCTTGTGCACACTAAAGTGTTTAATCTCCTGCTTTCACTGATTTAGGTGTTTTAATATCAATGTCTATTTTTTCCTGTAAAAGAGCTTTGAAGTAGCTTGTAACTATTAAGGGGAAAATGTTATCTTGAGCTTTTAATGGAAAAAAAAAAACTGTTTAACATGTGCACTGTCGGTGCACCTTCAAGGAGGATTTATGGGTGCGTTTCCCCCAAACTGCATCCTACCACTGTCATAGGTGTATCATTTTTAGACATATTATTTACTACTGTTTGTCTCTTATTGTATAGACAAAGGCTTAAACAAGCAAATCAGATTGTTCCTTTATTGTGACTTCACATGCCCTTTACAAGAGACCCTCCTCCAGGTCAATGCACAGCTCCTCCCAATTCTGCCATTCTCTGGGTGCCTTTTTTTATGCTAATGTGTATGATCTATTTTTTAATCCCATTCTAGCCTGGCTCCAGCTCTGTGCCCAGCTCTATGCCTAAAGGCCGGGCTGCGGCATCAGTGCCAGAAAACCTGAGCCTATTCCTGGACCCACCTACCAAAAACGAAGAAAGCAGCAAGAAGATGTCCAAAGACTCCATCCTGTCACTGTACAGCAGTGTAACACCTCAAACCAACATGGCTGCTAATGGTACGGAAAAATTCAGAATTACAGGCTTCTACAGTCACAAAACACACACACAATGTATTTTACTCTGGAAAACATTTTTACTAGTTGTCCTCTTATCGCTTTTATGGTGTAGGGCCTCCTTTTGCGGCCAATATAGCATCAGTTCGTCTTCTGAATGACGGATACAAGTCCTGCACAGTGGCCAGTGGGATTTTGAGCCATTCTTCTTGCAGAATAGTGGCCAGGTTGCTAGTGGAGGAAAACATTTTTTGACTCGCTCCTCCGAAAAACCCCAAAGTGACTCAATAATATTTAGATCTGGTGACTGTGCAGGCCATAGGAGATGTTCAACTTCACTTTCATGTTCATCAAACCAGTGTCACCAGTCTTACTGTGTGTATTGGTGCATTATCATCCTGATACACGGCACCGCCTTTAGGATACAACGTTTGAACCATTGGGCTCACATAGTCCTCCAGAATGGTTCAGTAGTGCTTGGCAAGGACACGCCCATCTAGCACAAGTAGGGCCTAGGGAATGCCATGATATTGCAGCCCAATCAATCACTGATCCACTCTGGACATGCAACAGTCTGGGTGGTATGCTTCTTTGGGGCTTCTCCACACTGTATACGTGGGAAAAACGGTGAAGGTGAACTCATCAGAGAGCAATACATGTCTCACATTGTCCATAGCCCAAGATTTTCGCTGCAGGCACCATTGAAACCGACGTTTGGCATCGGCACAAGCGACCAAAGGTTTGGTTATAGCAACCCGGCCATGTACAATTGACCCTGTGGAGCTCCCGACGAACAGTTTTGGTGGAAACAGGAGAGTTGGTGTACATTTAATTCTGCAGTGAGTTGGGCAGCTGTGGTTTTATGTTTTTTGGATACAGTGCGGGTCAGCACCTGGACATCCCTTTCAGACATCTTCCTCTTGCATCCATAGTTACTCCTGTTGGATGTGGTTCGTCCTTCTTGGTGGTATGCTGACATTACCCTGGATACCGTGGCTCTTGATACATCACAAAGACTTGCTGTCTTGGTCACAGATGCGCACCAACAATTTGTCCTCTTTTGAATTCTGAGATGCCACCCTAATGTTGTGTGCATTGCAATATTTTAAGCAAGTGTGCTATTACTCTGCTTCCGTCAATGGAGATTTGCCACCAGGCTGGTCAAATCTAGCCAGGAATCCTCCAACATTAATTGGCCAGTGTTTCAGTTTCATCCAATCAGTATATATGTAAAGTCAAGCTTTCTGTTAGGAGGTGTTTATGGATGAATTTCTTGTCAGACTAAAATGTAAAAGAATTACTTCATATCAATACTACATGGTACAGAGATATTTAACACCAAGATGCCAATGATGCTTAATTTTCATGAGTATGTGTGTGTCTGTTTGTAGCTGGTATGTACATGGGAGCACCTCAAATGGGATACGCCCCTGCACCTAGCTACGGGCACTATCAAGCTTTGGCCGCACAGCAAGGAATGATGGGAGCCATGATGGCCCCTCAGGTGAACATGCTGGGACAGCCAGGTGTGATGACAACAGCAGGAGTGGCTGCTCCTTCTCCATACATGGCAGGTGTGCAGGGGGGCATGATGGGAGTGCAGGGGGGCATGATGGGAGGCGTTGGGGCACTGCCGCAGCAGCAGGCGTACACAATGCAGCAGAGTCAGCAGTTACAGTGGAACATCACCCAGGTGAGAGTTATTTGCTAAAATCTGTGTATGTAATGGACGCACACACACAGTGCCTTGATGCTGTTTCATAAGGCACTATAAAACATTATTTTTAACTTGTAGCAAAGACAGATGTTATTCAAGACCTAGGAAAATTGCAGAAAAGGATATTGTGAAGGGTTTGACCCTAATATTGATATCATGTAATGATTAAATCATCATGTATTGTGCTGTCATAGGGAAAATAATTAAAACCACCCCCCCAAAAATGTATTATTTTCCATTAAGAGCAGGTCCTGAAAAATAGGTCAGTTTTATTCCTCATAACACAGTTAATCATCGATCATTACAGCCTTACGTTTATTAAAAAAAAAAAAAAAATGTTAATAAAAATAAATGTCAAACTTCTAATGATTCAAAGTTGGTTTTAATATTGTGGACTTCAGGATGGTCTTTTTTATAATATTTTTATTTACTTACTACACACTTTTTAAAATCTCTTTAGTAGTTTCATTAATTATTTATTTATCTATGTATTTATCAGACGTACTATATTGATAAAGAAGTTTATACATGCGTTAAATGTAACAAAACTATTACTTGATTTACAGTCCGAGCTGCTATAGAAAACTCAACATCATCTGGCAAATCAGAATCAATAATTGTGGAATAAATGATCATACCATCTTCAACGAATTAAGGGCAAGTGTTAGTAGTTATTTAAAGGTCATGTACTTTTTTTTTTTTTTTTAATAGAAGATCTCAGATCTTGTATTCTGGCATGCTTGATTTCTTTTATTTATTTTTCTTTGTTTTGTGCCTTTTCCATCACCATGTGTCTGTAGCTTTAAATGAACTGCCCCTGAGTGCCCTTTGAGAAATGCATTTTCATAACCAGTCAGAACACAGAGACCGGAAATATTCACATTCAGGACTTCCCGTCCATTTTCAGGCAGTTCCAACCCACATTTCTGATGAAGGGAATAAAAAAGAAAAAAAATGAAAAAGTATGAGTAAGAGCATTAATTCACAATGACATCTTCAATATGTAGTGATGTAAAAGTTTACAGCTAAGAGCTGAAGAAGGCTGGGTGTTGGCCTTTTAGTGGTTAACTTTCTTAGCCCTGCTTAAGAGCTAAAGATCTCTAGTTTAGCTTTTAGTGGTTAGCCATTAACTGATAATTGCTAATGGAGATGAATACCGAAAAAAAGCTAGGTGAGCTGTTAGCAATTTCTCGCTGTCTGCTAGCTGAGTCTTATTTACTGTAGCTCATAAAAATGGCACACGCAGAACAATAGAGGACATCTCGATTAGCATAGCAAATGGACAAACGGCAAGAAATGTTTTTTCCTTATGTTTTTATGGTGACAGAGACCGGAGACCCATCCGAATGTCTCAACATGAGAAAACGTGAATTTCGCACAATACGCCCTCTTTAACCGACGACGTTTTGTGTTTCAGATGACTCCCCACATGGCGGGTATGAACTATTACGGGCAGAACCGCGCGACGGGATACGGACAGCCCATGGGCGGAGCCTCAGCTCCCAGCACTAATCAGACGCTTGGCTCTCATGGATGGAAATGAAAGCATGTTGAGTAAAAATAGCTTTGGGAGCATCGCAATAAACTGTAAGGGGCCCTCGGGAGGCTTTTACGTACTCTTCATTTAACATTCCTTCAGCAGTGAAGAGGAAATGTTTCAGAGGATCGACCTGAAGAGGAAGAGTTTCTACCTCCCTGTGTTTTTCATAGCCATTATTTAATCCTGGCCCTGAAACAGTGCGGTCCAGGAGTCCAGCATCTCTCTCTCTCTCTCTCTCTCTCTCTCTCTTTCTCTCTCTTTCACAGCAGCTACAGCCCAAACACAGCAGCTCTCCCGAGCTACACCGTAAACACCCCCTCAGCGTCCTTTACTTCCTCAGACGTCTAGTAGTTACGGCGTTTTTGTTTGCATGTAGGTTTTCCAGCTGGTCTTGCGTGTTCTTTTCATCTTCGGCGTCGTCGTCTTTACGCTTTTCCTAAATGGTACGCACCTAATAAACCTGCATGCACTGATCGCGTAAAATGACAAAGACGTATATGTGAAGCGTGTACCTTAAATAATGTGACGCTGCGGTTTTGGTCCAGATGTTCCTGTTTTTTTTTTTTTTGTTTGTTTGTTTGTTTTGTTGTTTAAACCCCTCCCCCCAAGGTGAAGTGGATGTTGAAGCCTGTATTAGACAGCTGGATTGTATTGACCTTTTCTTTTGTGTGTGCGTGTGTGCGATTTTAGGATACTGTGATGGAGGTGTAGTCCAGCTACTCTCCTTCTGTTCACTCAGGAGGGAAATGTAAGAGGTGGGTTCTTTTTATCAAAACTGAGAGAAATCATAGCCAAAGAATGCAGAAATATTAATTTATATATACATTTATAAAGGATTTAGATGCTTATGAGAACAGTGTTCTGGTGACAAGCTTTTGATCTGTAAATGTACAGCAGACCTGTAAATGTACATCAGACCTGCGTACATCAGACCTGTAAATGTACATCAGACCTGCGTACATCAGACCTGTAAATGTACATCAGACCTGCGTACATCAGACCTGTAAATGTACATCAGACCTGTAAATGTACATCAGACCTGCGTACATCAGACCTGTAAATGTACATCAGACCTGCGTACATCAGACCTGTAAATGTACATCAGACCTGCGTACATCAGACCTGTAAATGTACATCAGACCTGTAAATGTACATCAGACCTGTAAATGTACATCAGACCTGTAAATGTACATCAGACCTGTAAATGTACATCAGACCTGCGTACATCAGACCTGTAAATGTACATCAGACCTGCGTACATCAGACCTGTAAATGTACATCAGACCTGTAAATGTACATCAGACCTGTAAATGTACATCAGACCTGTAAATGTACATCAGACCTGTAAATGTACATCAGACCTGTAAATGTACATCAGACCTGTAAATGTACATCAGACCTGCGTACATCAGACCTGTAAATGTACATCAGACCTGTAAATGTACATCAGACCTGTAAATGTACATCAGACCTGTAAATGTACATCAGACCTGTAAATGTACATCAGACCTGTAAATGTACATCAGACCTGTAAATGTACATCAGACCTGTAAATGTACATCAGACCTGTAAATGTACATCAGACCTGTAAATGTACATCAGACCTGTAAATGTACATCAGACCTGCGTACATCAGACCTGCGTACATCAGACCTGCGTACATCAGACCTGTAAATGTACATCAGACCTGCGTACATCAGACCTGCGTACATCAGACCTGTAAATGTACATCAGACCTGCGTACATCAGACCTGTAAATGTACATCAGACCTGCGTACATCAGACCTGTAAATGTACATCAGACCTGCGTACATCAGACCTGTAAATGTACATCAGACCTGTAAATGTACATCAGACCTGTAAATGTACATCAGACCTGTAAATGTACATCAGACCTGTAAATGTACATCAGACCTGCGTACATCAGACCTGTAAATGTACATCAGACCTGCGTACATCAGACCTGCGTACATCAGACCTGTAAATGTACATCAGACCTGTAAATGTACATCAGACCTGTAAATGTACATCAGACCTGTAAATGTACATCAGACCTGTAAATGTACATCAGACCTGTAAGCGTACATCAGACCTGTAAGCGTACATCAGACCTGTAAGCGTACATCAGACCTGTAAGCGTACATCAGACCTGTAAGCGTACATCAGACCTGTAAGCGTACATCAGACCTGTAAGCGTACATCAGACCTGTAAATGTACATCAGACCTGCGTACATCAGACCTGTAAATGTACATCAGACCTGTAAATGTACATCAGACCTGCGTACATGAAGCACTCAACGCCACGTTCGATTGTATCGTATTGTATAAGCAGAGCACTTTTTTTTTTTTTTCCCTTCACTGTACACAAGGTGCTCTCCAGGTAATGAGGGTCAGATTTAACGTGCAGGGTTTTTAATCGTTTAAACCGTATCTCTCGGCTTCAGTCTGTACAGAGACCAAATGAATGTTTCTCACTCACATCCTGTGCTTCAAATGCCAGTTTTTATTTTATTTTTTATTTTTTTTTAATGGTCACTCAGATAAAGGTATATTTTCACAGCCTTACCTTACATTGACATGGAATGCATTGCTGTAAAGCTCTGATCTAAATTTTGGGCTCACTGGCACTCTTGAAAAAACGCTTTTCTGAGAAGACATCGTGATGTGTAGATGTTTGTCCGTAACATGCTGTTACATACAAGTTAATAACAGTCTTGTAGGAACATCCATAAATGTGATGGGGAGTTGTTATTGTTTTTTTTTTAACGTCAGATATGGCAATATTAAGCTTCCACTGTGGTACACATGGCAAAAAATGACTTGTAAGAGAATCTCTCACTTTCATGCCGTCTCAGTCTTATTTGAGAATCCCTGTCTCTGTGGCTGATGCTGCGTCATAGTGAACGCTTTGTTAACCTCTTTATTTCTACAACCAAATGTGAGTTCAACTACAGTACCAGCCAAAGGTTTGGACACACCTTTTAATTCAATGTTTTTCGTTTAGGGATTTGTTTTTCTTTGTTCTAGAACAATGCTCGAGATTTCAAAACCATGCACTATAGAAATTATCCACATTCTGGCTGTAGAATTTAGATTAATCATGAAGAAGCTCTTGTTTCCTCTAGTAAAAAAATAAATACAGTTTTAGGCTAAGCTGCGCATCACAAATGCGCCGCAGTTTTTGCTTCTTAATCAGGGCAGCTTTCAGGGGACCAAATGGCTGAAAGTCCAGTGAAGCGAGATCAAGTCTAATAGAGAGGATGCGTTAAAACTTTTAAATGTTTTTTTTTGCAGCGTGGCGTCCAGCTTCTTCTTAATGGCTAACGCTTGTGCAATATTCCTTGAACATTTCTATTCAGTTATCTTTACAAAAAAACATATCCTCCATAGGACAGTGCAGCCAACTGACTCTCATAAAGGCCTTCCCAGGAAATCAAGACCAAGACTTACCTCTGCTGCAGAGGAGATGTTCATTTATAGTTACGGGTTACCTCAGAAATCACCAATTAACAACCAGAACCTCAGATTAGAGCCATTTGAAGGATTTACAGAGCATAAGTGTCATCTGTCATCAACAGTTCAAAATTGATTATTGCATATTTTGGACGCCTTCAGCATTGTTTTACAGTGCAGAAAGAAATATGAGGAATGACCATAAGATTAGATGGCGTGTCCAAACTTTTCACTGGTTCCATTTACCCATTACAAGCTATAATCTTGTCCAAATGTCTTCAATATCTTTACCCTTCATAATTATCAGGACATGAGTTTAAAAGAGAAAATTCTACCCGGCATGAACAATCTGTATTTGGTTTGTTTTCACATTGTTACGGGCAATGCTATTCAAAAACACTCCAGTCGTGATGCACCTACCTTTTAAAAAAAATTAATAAGTAAAAAAAAAAAAAAGAAGAAGAAGAAAATCCATATGCTCTGTCGAAATGTCTCTCAGTGGCATGACTAGGATACTGTGCTAATTAGCACCAGAATCGTTAAACACGTGTAAAATGTTTGATTCAGGGTGACGTTTTTCTTTAAGGCACTTTGTTAAAGAAGTGTCTTCTTTAAGACATGAAATTATTCACAATTTTTACCAACATTCTTAAAATTACTAGAAGAATAATTTAAGACTAAAATGATTGAATGAGCAAATTATAACGTTGCAAAACCATTTTGTTTTTCTGAACTGCGTGGCGTGTTCCTCAGCTTTACCTCAAGTCGTGACTGAATCCTGAAACTGTTTGAGAAATTGTCTCGTGTACCTGTTTATCACAGGAGAGAAAACCCACCTTTTCTGTGCAAAATCCATAAAGCAATAGTGGATTAGCAAGAATAGATGAAGTACAATGATGTAATCGAAATCTAGCACTTATCAGCAGGATTGCAGTTGTATAGCGCACCGTTGTATCGAGTTAGATTGAATATCATCGACACGCACAAGCCCACGACACACACACAACCACTTTTCTCATTTATCTTTGAGATCATAATGTTTTTGTTTATGGCAAAGAAATAGGGTTTATACCATTTTGAAATACTTTTGTTAAAGTTTTGAGAGTAGTGCATGTGACCTCATGGCAGTTCAGGTATGCAGCTTTTCATCTTTGGTGTTCTGGTGCTAATGTTTATTTGACCTGTGTGACTGTAAGGACGGATCATATCATCTCGGTACCAGAGCGAAGCAAAGGTGCTGCTACGCTTCTGAAAGTGTGATCATGAAGGTTGAGCGTTACAAAACGTGTACGTGTGTGTATAACCGAATGTTTAACGCTTAATCATGTCTGCTTCCTTTTGATATGTTTTAGGGTTTTCAAAATGTGTGTATTACGAAGGCTGGATTGAATAATACTATAATAAAGAAATGTATTTTATCCTCATTATGTGTGTTTCATTTATTTTAGTTGTGATAAGACATTCAGCGCCACATGCCATTGCTCGCATTACATGTCATGCAAGCATGTTTTTACAATGAGAGTTTTTGAGAGATTTATGAAGAAGTAGTATATGAAGAAGCTGCAGTAATAAACAATAAGTAAATAACCTCAACACTGACCAGGCAGTTACTAAGGATGCTGTAATTGCATTGTGCATCTTGTAGGCTGATATTGTTTTCCACAAACTTCGTCTAATCATGTCCTGGTAAACATAAAAACATCATGCTTGTGTTTCTTTAGTTTAAATCTGATGCCGTGCTCCTGTCCTGCACTGCCCTGTATATCTGAGTGGTGGATTGTGTTCGTCTCTGTACCAGTGGCATTACCGTGTCGGTGTGATTGCTGTGCTAAGAACAGTCCATCACTCAGATATCCCCTCAGCGGCGGTCCGTTTCCACTGATGGACAGAGTTTCGTGTGGTTGAGAGATTATACACGGTAGCAGATGGGCTAAAGTGAGTAATTGGATTCGTTCAAAGTGCACCCATATGGCTAATTAGTGTAGCTAGAAGGTAGATACAGTCGTAATAAATTCTGTGGCAATTCTGTTTGTAAACACCTGCCTTCTATTTAAATTAAACACAACTCGACTGCATGATTGTGCACGGTTTATTGAATCTTTTATATCATGTTAAACTGAACCAGACACTAACACTTTATTGCATGAAATTAAACGGATGGTTTGTGTGGGAATACGCATTTTAAACACTACGTGATTATGAAAAATGGACATTTCAAGCATGAGATTTTAAACACATCCATGCTTTAGTAATGCAAGTATATTTTAATGATTATGTTTCAAGTATAGTTTAGTGGCACAGCGCTTTATACTGTAGGAGTATAAAGAGATCACAATTGGAGAATTGGTTTACAAGCAAAATGGATGGCTGGTTTCTATTTTTACCTCTGATTATACTTTAGTGAAAAGTCTTTTCGATTCACGAGAACGGGTTGAACAGAAACGTCCTAGGTTGAATCTCTAACAGATGAATTAGTTAAATGATTTTAATTATGCACTTAACATCGTCTCTTTGTCTGATCTGGACATGCAGTGTGTGTGTGTATATATATATATATATATATATATATATATATATATATATATATATATATATATATATATATATATATATAATTTTTTTTTTTTTTTTTTTTTTTTATGGCGAAGGTTTCGTTTCAGCAAGATTCCCTCCCTAATGTGACCCCATATAAGAATATGCCCTTGCCCAGCTTATTGCTCAGCTCTAGGGGGTGTGGCTTAGAAGTAGTTAATTTACACAGACACTGAAACATTGCATTTGAAGGAAGAGTGAAAAGAGAGTTTGAGGTATGAAAAATGCATTATCTGAGGGGTATTTCAGCTGGAGCATTTGACACATCTTTGTTAACTGGTTAAAGAAATGGTCAAATATGGGACCTTGAAATATACAAGTTGATTTATACTATGAAGATGGGAAAGTCCATTGTGAACTTAAACCATGGTACATCAGTTTAAACTAGTTCAGCTTTAGCAGAGTTTATGTATGTATGGAAAAAAGTAATAATGAGTTAAACTATTTGTATAATGATGATAAGGCGTATTAAGCATTAACGTTTGACATTTCACTTTGATTAAAAAACAGTAATCACCCATGTGCTAATTATTTGCTTCATATAAAACTTGGACAATGGCATAGAAGGTGAAAGTAAAATCCTTCATGTGAATGGATGAAGCTGATACATGAAAGTCAAACCAGGTGTGGTTATATTTGGATAAAAAATAAAACAGCCAGTTTTGGTTACAAAATCTTTGATTTTATTTTATTTTTTTTTAAGTGAACAATTGTCTGATGTCCACCAGATGGCAGTATAGATCCATAAGCGAGGAAATGATACATCATTATGTATAGTACATATATAGATATGATATAATAATTATTATTATTTATATATAACTATATGTAAATATAATTAATTTAAACAAAAATATTGAAATATAATCTTTAAAAACAAAATATCTCAGTGGTTTAAATGCTCTAAATGTATAATAGTCATATCTTATTGTCTCATTAATGATCATTGATTTAATTAAATCATATACAGAGCTTAGACGTGTAATTATTTCTTCACACTGTTAGAAAGGATCCCCCCCTCGTTGTGAGAATATATGAAAACTGGAGTGATTGTTTATGGAAATTCAGGCTTAAACAGCAAGATCTTAATGACACAACTCTCATTTTGTCACTCAGTTGTTTTTTGAAAGGAGAATATTTGGCTCTGTTTCAATTCCGGCTAATCGGCTTTAAAGGAGAAACACACACACGTTGCTATAATCTCAACCTCGGCGCTAATTCCCACTGAGTAATTTACAGAGCACATACACATTTAAGTGTGCACAGAAAAAAAGAAGGTAAAACTGTCTTTTTAATATCTCATGTCAGGGAGCCGAAAGCTGTGTGTAATCCTGCATGCTATGTCCCTCGTCCCCGGCTCCTATTCAAGACCAATTAATCCTCTTAGGAAACAAGTTCCCCAGCTGATCCTGTGTGCTGCAGCTGGACCACACCAGTACCAAGAATATTGATCTTTATGTTAAACTTTACATCAATTCATCAAATCATGCGTGTATACTAATATTTTATTTATTTTTTATTCAACTAAACTGAGTTTGCAGTTAATTGATGCGAAAATTATAACTGATAAGTTCCTACTGCCAAGAATACATGCTATGTTCCAATTTGTTTTATATACATGGGTGTTCAAGTCAAACCCGGACTTTTGATTATTGCAGAAGAACAGTTATGATTTTATTTCTCTATATAATCCCCTGCTACACTATTAATGCACTCATCCCAGTGTTTCACTAGAAACACACGGGGCCTCCATGTGACTAGAAGTGGGATGCCGGGATGATTAAGAATTGTTTTTTTAACTTTGTGTCCCTTTTTGGACAAAGAGTGCAACTACCTTTTTATGCCCTGATGAATATTTCTATCCTGAAGGGCGTGGTCTCTTCCAAGATGACTCCGCCCTTAGCATCACCCAGAGGGGATGAGAGCTCACAGAACAATTGTGAAAAACTTAAAATTGAATGATGTTCATCTCTCCAGTACAGCTCCAAAGACTGTAGACACGACCATACGTTGTGTTACTGAAATGTTGTTGTTTATTTATTTGTAAATAATCTGAAAATGTCATTTTGAAGTATTACAGGATGCACCGGTCAACTCTGATTGATTTCAGGATATAAATGCACTCATTTATGTTATCAAATTTAAAACGCAGCATTTGCACTCGTTCAGCAGTTGATAAAATCAATCTTGTTTACTAAGGAGGAAGCCGAACAGTATACAGCAAAGCGTTTCAGAAGGCAGCCTCGATCCATTCAGACGTCTCACGAGCCCGCACGCCCGCCTGGCATCTCGGCCTTGGCATGACGGCAGGACTCCCTATTGTTTCCAGACTCTTTTCAAGGCAGGCTGCGACGATCGAGCAGAAAATCATCACGCGCTCTTTGTTTCAATCAGCCTTTTCAATGTGAGCAAATAAATGCATGGTAATGAAGCGTTATCACGGACGGTGCAGATGCGAGCGTGATGCCAGTCAGCCTCAGTCAGCTTCGACCGTGGGTGCCAGTTTGACTGCGCTCCAGCAGATCCTAATGCTCATGGCTTCACTCCTTCCTTTCCTCCCTCATTCCCTCCTGGTGCACTGGGGACGGTGGAAGAGATCAGCAGCGTTCCCTTTTATATTAGACGGGGAACAGGTAAGGAGAGGGCACCATTTATTTATTTATTTGTTTATTTATTTATTTATTTATTTTCATAGGTGACGTTTTTTTTTTTTTTTTTTGTGCACTGAATGTCTGAGATACGGCTTTCATTTCACAGCCTTTAACAGCATGCCAGGCAGTCAAGCCATTCAGCCGCTTTCAGATTCATGATGAAGTGTTTCAGTGGTGAGAGTTCAGACAGTCTGACTTTCAGACCAGACAGGTGTCGTATAAACAGTACTAATAATTCAATTATCACAAATATAAAAAAAAAATAATAATTTTAAGAAATGTTAAATTTTCTGACTCACAAGGCTGGAACACGCGTGGACATGAGCCGCTCTACATTTTCCTTCCAGCCCCCCTGACCCTGTACTGCACTGTATATAGGAGAAGTGGTATAGAAAATTAATGACCTGATGATTATTGATCTTAACTTTAACTTCAGTATGACCGCAGATCAATCCCTGTTACCAGTTATCACCCAAACGAGAATGGGTTCCCTGATGAGTCCGGGTCCTCTCAAGGTGTTTCTTCCTACTGCCATCTCAGGGAGTTTTTCCTTGCCACCGTCACCCTCGGCTTGCTCATGAGAGACAATCTCATTATCTTGATTCATTCACATTCACATCTCATACAAATTTAAATCATTCTTCTGATTGTGTAAAGCTGCCTCGTGACTATTAAAGCGCTATACAAATAAAATGAAATTTTATTGATTTGACTACAACTATGGTAACCAACTACTTACTACTAAAATACACACACACTCACACACCCATTCATAAACTATGGGTGATCTGCAGTGTACTGCATATTGAAACGTGGGAGAAGACTGAAATACCTGGAAAAAAAAATTTATATAAAAAAATAAATATTAATAGTAAATATGCTTCTATATAAAGTCTACTAATGATGAAGCTAAACTAATGTGATTGTATGCACATATTTTTTAAACATCTTCTGGGGACCAATCAAATGTCGCCCCAGCGTAAAAACCTGACTCGTGAGACATTTGATCCCCAGCAAGCTATGAAAACCCATGCATCCACATTCACCTGCACACCTTCATCTCATTTGAGTATGTTTTTTGCATCTGCTTCTGCCTGGCTCTCACATGCTGCACCTGCAGCAGTGCAGAGCCGCTTTGTGCCCGCTGTCACATCCTTGCTAATTCCGTGATGAATCGGAGCAATTGTGGATTTTACGGCCATTGGAATGAGCTCGGTGCATGAGTCGGACGAGAGGGAGCCACCGTACACTCATAAACAACGCTTGCCATGACAGATCAGCCAATTCACCCAAACGCAGCCGCACCATTACCGGCTCTTGTAAAACCACAGATGACCTTTAAATACGTGGCATGCCAGAGATATGGCTGCCATCCATGGAAAATGATTACAAATTCAGCATCCCTGCTTCATCTTGTGGCCTGCTGTCCACTTACCACAAAGCTGTGTTTTTTGGAAGACAGACAATGGGTTTTACAATATAGGAATCGTATACTACATACAGTATACACATTATGCAATATATTATATATTTCTATGTGTGTATATATTCTGTATATCCAGTATATATGCACTATATTGCCAAAAGTAAAGTATTCGCTCGCCTGCCTTCAAATGCATATGAACTCGAGTAGCATCCAATTCTTAATCCATAGGGTTTAATATGATGTTGGCCCCGCCCCTTTGCAGCTATAACGACGTCAGTTCTTCTGGGAAGGCTTTCCACGAGGTTTAGAAGTGTGTTGATGGGAATTTTTGACCATTCTTAACCATCCAGAAGCGCGTTTGTCAGGTCAGACACTGATGTTGGACGAGAAGGCCTGACTCTAATCAGGTTGAGGTGCAGGCCAGTCAAGTTCTTCCACACCAAACCCGCTCATCCATATCTTTATGGACCTCGCTTTGTGCACTGGTGCGCTGTCATGTCGGATGTGGTGTGGGTTTTTTTTTTTTTTTTTTTTTTTTTCAGGTGTCAGACTCGGCCTCTTACTTCCAGTGAAAGGAACTCTTAAAGCTTCAGCATACCAAGACATTTTGGACCATTTCATGCTCTCAACTTTGTGGGAACAGTTTGGAGACGGCCCCTTCCTGTTCCAACACGACTGCAGAAGCTCTGACCTCAGCCCGATAGAACACCTTTGGGATGAACCAGTTTGCTGGTATATAATTGATAATCAATGTAATTCAATTCACCTGGTGGTGTTAGCGTTCATTTTAGTGGCCGATCGGTGTATATGACAAAGCAGTGAAGTCAGCTGTGCTCAGATCTTCCTCCTCATGTTCACCGTAATGTGCATCATTAAACAGGAGTCTTTTTACACTCACACTTCACTCACTTTACAGCCGACCTTCTCACACCTTTATGATCGGCACTTTAAAGAAGTGGGAATTACTTTTTAACGTTTGATGCGCAGGATGCCAATATAGCAGTGCCGAGGAGGAATCTGAATCCTGAATGCGATAAAAAACAATAAAGGTGAAAGGGGACGCGCTCGCAATCCTCCTTCCTCACCACAGCTCCGTCCTCATATAGTGCTTTAGCCGATCCCGCGAAGTCAAACCCGAAGAGACACAGAAGCAGCACCTCTGTCTCTCTACATCAGCAAACTGGCAAATCACGCTGACAGAGCTGTGAATGAGCACGGTGAGCCAATTACGCACAGCTGGCCTGCATAGCCGCCTGAGACAGGAGAAGCAGAAGAAGACTTATGGCAGCTTCGTCCGGAACTCTCTCGCTTTCTCTTCGCTACAGTTTAGTCTCAATGCACATGCCCGCCTCATTTAGGATAACAATATTAGTCCTGTGGGCTGTGTTTGACTAAAGGATGGGGACAGTTACTGTATAGCAACCTTGATTTCCAGATAACTGTCTAATCCGGGACAAATAGTGGACACTTCTGTGGAACATGGGGATCTACTAAATCATAAGAATGGTGTCATGTGGTTGTTAATTAATACCTGCTTTATTGGTGTGGCATACAGGAGCAGTCCCAAAACAGCTTTTTTTATTTGAAATCCAGACGCTAATTTCGAACCAGATTTTAAAAAAAGAACTTTGTCTAGACAAACCATATTGCTGTATTTGTGCATTATTTCCTTCGCTATAGACCGGTTAAGTAACCTGACTTTATGATAAAAAGATGCATCTCTTAACAATTCTTCTTTGTTGAGCTCATCTCAGACGTCACCCTTCTCATACACTTTACAAGTTAATATACAAATAGTGCCTTAGTCGTTTGTTCAGGTTTATGTTTCAGGAGCCTATCCCAGGGGACTCGGGGTAGTTTTCGGGTTAGGATACACCCTGGACGGGGTGCCGATTCATTACAGGTCACAAGCATGCACACACTCACTATGGGCAATTTGGAAACGTAGCCTGCATGTCTTTGGACCGTAGGAGGAAACCCGCCAAGCGAGGTGAAACTCGAACCATCGACCCTGGAGGTGCAAGGCCTCAGTGCTAACCACTACGTCACCAGGCTGCAGCTGCTCCCATACCGGTTTAATATTCTGATCTCATCTTGGTGCTATTTTCAAGCAAAATGGATAATGTTTAATAATCAGGAGGTAATCTGACTGATGTAAACCCACAGCTGCTGATTGCTACAATTCAACATTTTGGCAGAAGCGCATCTCCCCACAGTCTGAGACAAATCAACATCTAATCTCGCAGCCTGTCTACTGCACACTAAAATGCTTTGATCTGTACCCAATATAACCTCTTATCTTTTGCAGACAGACAAGTCATCAGAGGCAGACCAGATGTAAGACTAACACTAACAGCTACTAGTGCTGTATCACAAATAAACTGCATCTTTCCTAAAGCAGTGTGTTGCTGATCAGTACTGCAACGTTTGGGAGACAATTTGCAAATCGAAACAGTAAAATAAAAGCAAACTGTAACTTCCAGAATGGTTTTGGTTCGTGCACAGAGTGCTTCAGATTAAAGTTAGTTGCCTCTTATAGGGGACTTATTATGCAAAGTGTACTTTTTACTCATTTTTAGACATTCAGGTGGGTCTCCAGTCTGCACGCACTAAAGTCATGAGAAAAAACAATCCCTGTGTTTGCTTTAAGAAGAAAAGGGCCTGAAATTTTAAGTTTTAAGATTAATTAATAGAAGAAGGTTTATTGCTTGGTGTATTCGCTGCATCTTGATACAGGTACCAGCTGATGGATGCATGATGTCTGAAGATCTCCGATTATTATCAACAAAGAGAGCTGTTTGGATGTATATTCATATACATCCAATATCCATATCCATTCATATTCTACACTAACTTTACACCCATCGGTTTGTCCTTTTTCCATTATTGTGTTGGTCAGGGCTTACAAAAAAAAAAGAAGAGAAAAAATATAACCAAAAAAGCCTCATGTACAAGGAGACCCTCCCTGGTTAAATGTCCAGCTCTGATGTTCTCTGATCAGAAAATTCCTCATTTAAACAATTCATTTAAAACCACAGACACTGGAACAGCAGGTTTGGAAAAGGAGTGAAACGGGGGAAGAAGAAAAAAAAATCAAGTATGCCCAAATGCAGGATCTGAGTTAGCCTAGTATATATTTCAGCTGGACCATTAACTGATATATATTTTAGGGACCTTTAAGACATGTTTAAAATAGAATATAATGTGTGACCTTTAAGAGCTAAACCCTAACACATTTTCCTACTCAATTTGTGTTCTAATGACTCGCTATTGTGATCAGTGTCTCCCTCCAACTCCATGCTCACCTTCTATTTAAATACTGAGTAGAGAATCATCCTGATAAATCATTTAATATGCTTTATTTTAGTTTCTAAGAAACAAAACAGCACAACAAACAGATCTCTAATATACACATTTGACCTTGTAAAAAAACATCCCAAATGAGTTATTACCTCACTGCTAATAAATTAGCTCACCATCTTATTGTGCTCAGCTAGCCTCTTACTTCATTTTAGCCTTTCCTTGTGACCTTTGCTTTGCTGATATCTTATAGATTCCTATTTGCATATTGATCTTAGTTAGGTCACGGATCTTGTTTCTTGAAAATGTGCATATCTTTGGTTACATCATACATTTACATCCTGTCTTGTGAATCTATTATAATTTTTAATGCATTGCTTTACTTTATCTTAGAGAATGTCATGAATCAGCCATCTCGATGATCGTCAGACCTCTTGTCTGTCTTGTTTTATTCACAGTTCTCCATTTTTTCTATTTGATTCTTAGTACAATAGTTGAGTTCTGGTTCTTTATTAAAATCCATGAAATGATTATGTATTAGAATGCATGGATTAACATAAACGTTACATCATGAACATTAGGTTAATTGGCGTTACCAAATCGCCCGTAGTGTGTACATGTGATTGTTGTCCGGAGGTCCTACCACGCTCGCACCAAATAGGATTAAATACATGGGGTCACTATTGGCCTCCACAGTTCTTAGTTGGTCTACAGATGTTCCTTCTTTCTCTGATAGATGTCTACTGTTCAATTGATCTCAGTCTTGTTTTCTATTTTTGAATAAGAGTTTTTGCTGTTACATACTGTAAAGTGACATATTGCAATTGTGTCCTACTAGACTAATCCTTTAATTACACATTTGAAGTCAATACAGCTTAAGAGTACTGTCTATCAAGAACACTATCTATTTAACCATTCCCATCTAATGGAATTTTTTTTTTCATACTGGTGACCCAGTATTGGAAAGGTAAATTAATCAATCTGGCAACCCTGGACAATTTCTTTGTAAAGCTGCTGACCGTTATTTGAAGAATTTTAATTGACAGGTTGGTCCACTAATATTTGATTGGAAATTAATTCAAGTGCTGTGTAGCTATGTAGAGTACAACGCTAGCTAGGTTTCAGTCAGTCCTTGTGGGAAATGTTGCACAATAGAGAACATAGCCTTCATTTTGACAAGACCACTTAAGAGACATTAATTTCAGGTGCTCATGTGAAGTGGTGTTAGTGAGTGAGGGAAAATGTTTTCTTGTAATGCACGGACAGGAAAGGTTTCTATTAAGACATCTCTGTAGTGATCCATTACTTTGTAAAGATATCTATAATGATAATAATATAGATATGCAGCTAGCAAAAATACCTGCCAGTTAAACCTCAAATGTATTAAAACTGCATTTAATGGCTTTTGAAAAAAGATAGAATTGGAATCTATTGAATTTAAGTTGTATAGTGATTTAACAATGGACACTTGAAAAGCAGCTTTACAGAAATAAAAATCTTTCTGTTGTTATTGTCAGGGAATACCACTAGAGGGCGACAAAGCACCCAGAGACACCATTTTGTTTCCTTTTGTTTACATTTGTAGTTTTTGGTGGACTTCATTTCCCAGAATGCACCTCAGTCAGGTGATGTGGCGCTCACCTGAACCGAGGTTGCTCATTAGTTTTGGTTATAAATGTTCTTG
This sequence comes from Clarias magur, assembly GCA_013621035.1. NCBI lineage: Eukaryota > Metazoa > Chordata > Actinopteri > Siluriformes > Clariidae > Clarias > Clarias magur. The sequence goes on along the minus strand of QNUK01000007.1, from coordinate 1,316,167 downwards.
TGTTCAGTTTGTCCTTGTCTTGCATCTGTTCGTTTTGGGTTACTGTTTGTTCTGGTTAGTTGTTTAGCTCTGTGTTCTCCAAGTTCTGTGTTTTCTCCTGGTTCTGTGTTTTCTCCTGGTTCTGTGTTCTCCTGGTTCTGTGTTCTCCTGGTTTGTCTGTCTCCTAGTCTGTCTGTCTGTCCCCTAGCCTTTGTCTGCATCTCCTTGCTCATTTCACCTCTGCTATTATGCCTTTCCTTCGTCCCGCAAACAGTACCCATGACAGAATGCAAGACCCAAAAAATGCAAAAAAAGCAGAGGAGCCTCCCCAGGAAATTTTTTTTGGACGGGCTGTGACTGTGACGCCGGGGCAAGCGACCTTCTTGGGGAGTCGGCTTGCCATCCGGCGGAACAACTTGGGGCGCGCCGGAGCGACTGCCGGTGGAGCGCCTCAGAGAGAAGCTGGAGAGTGCAAACATGTGTCTGCTTATGTTCAGAGGGTGGATCACGTGGAGCTTCAACGGTGGAGGCTGGAGCTCCACCAACTAGCCGGGGTGCTGATTCAGCAGATAAACATTTGTCGCTTGACGGGAGAGCGGGGCCAAATGCAAACCCTGCTGGAGCTGGGGGCATTAGTGCAGAAACAGCTAGCTGAGGTCAACAAAAAGGCAGCTGATTTCAAGGCCAGCACCCAGTCTCCGGCCAGCAACCAGTCTCCAGCCAGCCTCAGTGAAGGCCCAGACCCTCCAGCCAGCCTCAGTGGAGGCCCAGACCCTCCAGCCATCCTCAGTGGAGGCCCAGACCCTCCAGAGTTCCCCGAGAGGCATGAGCCAGGAGGGCATCGAGGAGGACGGCGAGCTGCCTCCGCCGTCCTGCATCGAGGTGGACGGCGAGCTGCCTCCGCCTCTGCCGACCTGCATCGAGGTGGACGGCGAGCTGCCTCCGCCGACCTGCATCGAGGTAGACGGCGAGCTGCCTCCGCCTCCGCACGGGTTCGTGGATGCCGTGCTCCTGCCGCCTCTGCACGGGTTCGTGGACGCCGTGCTTCCTCCGCCGCCCAACCTCGGTGGCAACCCACCCTTCCACCTCGCCCAAGGGATGGGTACTGCAGCCTCACGGTCGGCAGAGCCGACATAGGACCTTGGGGGGGCTGTCCTGGACCTCCGTTGGGCGCTCCGTTGTCGTGCCGTGGGGAGGGGTGTAATGTCAGGGAATACCAGAGACACCATTTTGTTTCCTTTTGTTTACATTTGTAGTTTTTGGTGGACTTCATTTCCCAGAATGCACCTTGGTCAGGTGATGTGGCGCTCACCTGAACCGAGGTTGCTCATTAGTTTTGGTTATAAATGTTCTTGTGTTCAGTTTGTCCTTGTCTTGCATCTGTTCGTTTTGAGTTACTGTTTGTTCTGGTTAGTTGTTTAGCTCTGTGTTTTCTCCAAGGTCTGTGTTTCCTCCAAGGTCTGTGTTTTCTCCAAGGTCTGTCTGTCTGTCCCCTAGCCTTTGTCTGTATCTCCTTGCCGGTGTTATCTCCTAGTCTGTCATGTTTAGTTTATCCCTGGTTTAAGTTCATGTCTGTTCCATTGGTGCGTTGTTTTGCGTTCATTAAAGACTTTTGCTCATTTCACCTCTGCTATTATGCCTTTCCTTCGTCCCGCAAACAGTACCCGTGACAGTTATATTACATTATACATTTTTAGCTTCGTCGTTTTTTTTAAATGAGCAAGTCATAGGGAAAGGAGGCAAGGTACAGTAAAACTCCCTGAGACGACATGAAGAAAGAGGAAATGGACTCAAAAGTGAAACAAATTCTCATTTGTTGTGAAACCATATACTGTACCATGACCATAAATAATTTCTCTCTTTGTTCTATAGTAAAAAGTTGAAAGTGCAATCGTGTAACAGAAAATGCATTCATGTTAATATTCCAAATATGATTTTCCTGGTGACATTAAGAACATTGTAATGATTTACTTACAGTGGTACCTTTTTGCATACAAATGTAATCTGTTCTGGAGGCGAGTTCTTAAGGCGAAATATTGTACTGCGAAAAAAAAAATTCCCATTGGAAATAATGTAAATGCACATCATCCATTCCAGCCACCCAAAAAATATAACCAATGTTACCAATTTTCAATGTTATAAATATATTGCCATATATTTTTTTTATATATAAATAATACATTTCCATATACTGTATGGGGAAACTAGTGCTTATATTTATTAATATATTGCAATATATGAATGGACCATGTATGGATATATATATATTGCAGTGAAGACAAAAACCATTATATTTATACTTTATTGAAACATGATCAAAACCTTATGCATGTTTAAGAATTATGAACACTGTTTTACTTTGTCGGTGTGCTCTGATTAATGCCTATGAAGTCCGTTTTGCTCGAACTACAGTACATTAGCATATAAGCATATTACAATCAGCAAATATATTTCTCAATATATAAAAAGCGTCAATTCCTTATGTATTTTCCAGTATATTGTAATATATTAATTCAATGTATTATTCAATGTATTATTCTTATATCTGTATTATTGTGAACATATTTTTTAATATGAATCTTTTTTTCTGTTAATTATTAGTTAGTATCAGTTAGTGTAGCAACAAGGAATATTAACATTATCAAATGTTTTCAATTTACCAGTAGATCAGAACACTAAATCATTTAATATATTGACAGTTAATATATAGAGAAATATTTTTTCTTTGCATATTGGAATCGAACAATCAACATTTAGAAAAGACATGTGAATGATGTAAAATATGAAAGAAATAGACATTAAACCTCACTTAACTTTTCCTCTTGGCACCGGCTGCTTTAAAAACGAAATTGAAAGTGCCTGTTTTATTCTTCCTGCCATCCATGATAACATTCTTGGGATCCATGTTACTATATCTTAACAAAATCTTTTAAAAAAAATGTAAACTCAGTTTTCTTGGCTTTCCAGCGAAGCATACAATTCCATTTTGGAAAACACGTTTTGATAGGCAACTAAAAGTATGTGCAATCAGAAGTTCACAAGACAAGGTGTTGTATACCGAGGTACCACTATTAACATTCCTGCCTATAATTAAAGTTAAAGAATTGACAGATGTGTGCTTGTCGGTCAAGAGCACATTCATTGCAAAGAAAGAAAAATGGTATCTTACGTTCAGGTAAAATTCTGTGGTACATTCTGTGGTACTGTTAAATATGTGACTTGGAGAAGAAGCTATGAATGTTATGTGAGACCAAGTAAATATCAGATTTTATATTCTATAAAGGGGGCGGCACGTGGTGTACTGGTTAACACTGTCGCTTTGCACATCCAGGGTCCGGGTTCGATTCCCGTCTCTGTGTGCATGAAGTTTGCATCTTCTCCAGTGCTTGGTGGGTTTCCTCAGGGTTCTCTGGTTTCCTCCCACAGTCCAAAGACATGTAGATTAGGTTAATTGGCGTTCCCAAATTGCCTGTAGTGTGTATGTGTGTGTGCCCTGTGATGCATTTGCACGCTGTCCAGGGTGTAATGCCCTAAGTCTCCAGACCCCCGGGACCCTGAATACATGATAAAGTGGTATAGACGATGAGCGAGTGAGTGAATAAGTGAGTGAAATTCTATAAAGGACGACTCTATAAAAGAAAATGATGCTTTAGATTTGAAATGGTAAACAGATTAACAAGTTCTTGTTTCTGTTTAATAATATTCGAGACACTACTGGATCGTCGAACACTTTGTCAGATCTTTAGTTGGGGTTATTTCGGAAATCTTAGGAAACATGGGTCTTGCTCTCCTCAGGAGTCAATCTGCATGTCTATTTTTAGTGGGAGCTGCACAGCAGCCCAGTCCACAGCAGATGGTAGTTAGAGGGGAACAAGGTGCAGTTTACAGTAAACAGATTTTTTACTCATGGCAGGTCATGGGGAGCACAAGAACACAGCACATATTTAATAGCGGAACATTCCAGCGAACATTACTTTAAATACTCTTGAGAGATGTACAAATTATCCTGAACTGTCAGCATGAGAAAACAGGGTGTTACTATTGCATAAGGTCGTCTCAGCTAACCATATTTCAGCCACAATGCATAGGACTTCGAATGAATATCAGCTTATACAGTAATATGACTTTAAACCTTTAAACTTACGCCAACCAGTCTCTCATAATGATTATTAACTAACACCACTGCCAGATTAAATACCATTGATTACCAATATTATTTACCAGTAAACTGAGGACACGGTCATGGACACACCTAAAGCTCATCTACAGTATGCCTGTGGAGACCAAAAGCCAGCTCGTCCAGTCTGACACTACAGAAAAGCCAATGTAGAACAAAATTGCTGATTAAAGGGTATCAGAACACCCAGCGCATCACAGATTGCTGTCTTTGGCGCTCAGCAGGCAACCACTTACAGCACTGAGCCTCACATACTGTACCACAACACACTCCCGGATGTCTTGGGGGGGGTCTTGCCTCAAGGGGTCAGAGCTGTTTTGGGGGAGCAAGTGGAACCTAAAACCTAGGTGGTTTTAATGTGAATGGTTTTATTGTTACTGTAATATCTGGTTAGTCTAAATAAATAATGGAAGGTTTTTTAAAATAATTTTTTTTAACTTGTATAGAAATGATCAACTTATTGTAGGTACAATATGTTGATGTGTCAAAACTACATAAAGCTATAATCATTTGATATCTATCAATATTTCTCACATTCTGCCTATTTATTTGATAGCATTTTGAATTTTGTTGCATTTACTTATGTAAGTTTACTGTACATTAATTACAAATGGGAAGATGGAGGACGGGAAACACAGACAGCGAGTGCAGGGATGTTGCACAGACACTGAAGGCATTAAACTCTGGCATTTGCAGCATATTGTGAGCACAGCATGATAGCATCTTAGCACAACGTTAACTGGCTCTTAGCTTTAATGTAAGCTGACAAAGGGCGTCTAAATGAACTCTGATGATCGCCGCATCACTCCATTGAAATGGTATTTTTGAACCATTGGCATTTGGAGTTCAGACAGACGTTAGACTAAGTGCAGCAAACATTATAACGACTGTAGTTATTTACTGTTTCAGATGTGCTAAGATGGATCGGAAATAGGTGCTGAAACACACACACACACACACACACACACAGGATGGGGAGCGGGCATGATGATCAAACGCGACAGGAAAACTCGTTTGAATATGTGACGGAAAATCAACATCATCAACGTCGTATTAAATTCGAGAAAGTACATAACTTTGAACCAACGATAATGATGTTAATTTAAAATAAAGAATAAAATCAGTGCATTAAATGTGATGCATTATGATTCCTTTGTATTTAACCACCCAGACCATGTCCACTTAGTTTAATCACATTTCAAACTTTGTTGAAGAGTAGATGCTCTGCAGGAGAAGAAAACAATGGTAGATCAAATATCACTCGTCGTCTTATAGTATAGTCTTTTACCAACATAAACCTATTAACATTATTAGTGTATGGCATTGTTAGTTTACCTCTTTTTCCTCTGCAGTATAGGAAAATGGAATTTCCGTTCCAGTTTAATGACGCACATGCCATTTCTAGCCATTATTTTATTTATTGATTTTCACTCAGCCTACTTAATTTAAGTAAACCATACTGTACTTTAGGTCTGCTGTTGGGTTTTGTTTCTTTACCACTGTTCCTTTTGCCCAGCAGGGGGCACACACCCCCACTGATTCCCATCACACTGCTCTGGATATTGTTAAAACAAGAAGCATCGTTAGCAGTTGTTAATTTTCCATGAACTAAAAAATAATAATAATAGGCTTATATATATAAGTAATAATATATAATAATGGGCTTAGTGGGTAACACTATTGCTTTGCGCCTTCATGGTTGCAGGTTTGAATCTCATCTCTTGTTTTTGTGCATCACACGTTCATGTATGTGTCCATAACCTTCTCAGTTCACAAAAGAAGGATCTGACCTTCCCAAGAATCTTACACTAGAGCCGCGGACAGCACACAAAACAGAACAAGACACTATTTCTTTTGCTGGTGCATGCATGAGATATATCTAATCTGTCATTTGGTTTGCAGTCAGAAATTTCCTAAAAGAATACCTGAAATTAAAAATAAACATTAATAAGCAATTGTGCACTTAAATTGTAACATAATGTGAATTTAATTTAATATGATGTGAAAATAGATAGTCACTTACTGCACAGTGCTGGGTGCAAAAAAATTTTCTTCAACCATCAAAGGGATATTATGGATAATAAATTTCTTTTTAACTAAATCCATAAGAAATGTCCTTTTTAGAAATTGTATATTATATAATCTTTAATATTATATTGAGGTGTTTTTTTTCCCACAGGAATTTCTAAATGTATGCACGTGAAAGCAGGAAAAACGTCCAAAGCTGGGACAAGTCGCAGCAAGGCCATGTGCCATCCATCTGAATTACTCCATCCATAAAAGTGTAATAGGAAGACAATCAGTAGCTCGTATCAGTAAAGTCTTGCAGGGTATTTACCTTTTTATGGGGCTGTAAATTTAAGTGCTACTGAAGACAATGACAAGCAAAACAATGTTTTATAGTGCAGGAAAAGAGTCCTTTACACACACACACACACACACACACACACTAAAAAAAATACAAATTAGTACTAGTAATTTCTGCTTACCTTAATCAAAGCAATAGTACATTTTGTTTATAATAATAATAATAATAATAATAATAATAATAATAATAATAATAATAATAATAATAATACATTTGGTATTCTTTAAAAATACTAACAAAACCTTTTACAAATTGAAATTAAAGACAAAATGTATATATATATATATATATATATATATATATATATATATATATATATATATATATGCATTTTGTTTCTCTTATTAGCCTTTAGAGAATGAAAGAAAAGATGCCTGGTTATAACCGGGCCATTAATCAAAAGTGCTAACTGAAAGTAACTTGTTACACAGATATTAAATATAAGTATAAATTGATTAAAAATATGTCGTTCAAAAATTGGTGTAATGTACAGGGAATCAAATGGAACAGGGTGCGATAGGGGCAAAAAAAGATAGATGATGCAATTAGTTGTGTTAAATGCAATTTAAAAAGTTTTGAATCCTTTCGACTAAATTGTGAGCAACGCATCATTGGAGCACAACACAAACGAACCCAAATACGATGTGATTATAACCGGTAAAGCGCCACACTCTCACAAGTTTAGAACAACATTTACAATGTCGCACCATCAGCTTTAGCACCTATGCTATAAAACACTCGCGTCTATTATATTCACAGACTCGTGTCATTAACATGTCCAACTCCAGGATGTCAGTGCACCTTTCAAAGCCTCTATTCTTAATGAGTGTGTACTTGTGTGCCGAGCTGTTGAGAGGCAAAGATTAGCACCCTGCGAACACCGAACATTCTCTGAGTGCATTAAAGAAGCTGCAAATGGCTCTGTCACAACAGGGCACAGTCTGGAAAAGGTCATCTGAAAAACTCATACATGCTGAAGAGATGTTATTTTAAGCATTATTCATACCAATTAAAAGACAGAGAGACCGTTAAAAAGCAAAAGACAGCGAGAAGGGGAGAGGGGGAGAAAAAAAAGTGATGGGTATTCAAAGCTCTAATCAGAATCTTGCTTCTGTCTCTTTAGCGAATGGTCGCTATATACAGTAAGTGTGTGGGAACATGAATCACTGATGCCTCAGGCTAACGGAGAAGACAATCTGTCTCAGTCTGCATAAAAGAATATAGAGATTTATAGAAAATTTAGCACATAAAAGAAGTCACTGTGCTTGTTATATACTGTATCTAAATAAATAAAGATGGTTGAAAATATCGTAATGATGTATTGACACTTAATAAATATTTTGCAGATAGTTTTGTAAAGCTAGGTTTATCATGTATAGTTTTTTTTTTTTTTTTTTGGCTTAAATTAATTCCTTGGTGGTCGGTGGTTGGTGATTTTTTTGCATTGGGTAAAAAGTAATTTTTGTATTCCAAATGCTAATTTTCAGATCTTCAAAAATCACGTTTAATTTTCTACATTTATAATGTAAAGCAAGGGAACTCAAATATAAATTCGAAAGGTCCACTTACCAAATTTCTATTCAGTCCGAGGTCCGGAAAAGTGACGCTAAAATTCCAAATAGAGAACTACAAAAATAAGCAACCCCAAAACTTTAAAACTATGCACAAAAAATGACATGGTAGGCCTTTCAGTGTGAAAGGTGACCCCTTTGTGCTAACAGTTGTTTGAACTTGGGCATAAAAGGTGTGAGGGTCAGGCGAGGCACTGATGTAAATGTTCATTGATGAGGGTGTTGCGGTATGTGTTTTTTTTTCACCATATCACCATTTTTCAGTCATAGTTGAAAAAGCAGATTCACAGCAGTACGTTAAGGGAAACATTGAGAATTTGAAGAGCCATCTTCTACAGGAGAGGAACAACTGCTGCAGTAACCATCTTTGTCCAGAAGGTGACACGGTCGCAGTGCTAGGTTTTCTTGTAGCTCAAGAAGCAGCCACTGGCCCATTGGAAGACTTTTGTGGCTTCATTTGAGAATTCTGCAATATTTTTGACAAGCAATGGATTTTCGATGCACAGCAAGACTTGTTTTCCCAGTGGGGAATCTTCAAAGCGAGTTTGGAAATTATAGCAACGTTGCTATAACGATGCTGTTACAGCTGCTGTGATTGGACAAAGATGAAGCAGCCTAACCGAGTAGAAGCCTCAAAGATATATCACGCAGAATCACAGTTGCGCACAGTTGAGCATGTTTATTTTGGTGTTGGTCCAGATTTGGGTCCAGATGCGGACCGGAGTCCACTACTGAGTACCCCTTTACATTGTAAAGCATACATCTTGGTCCTTACTTCTACACGATGTCTTATTTTCATATAATCACATTTTAGTTCCTACTTAGTCTTATATGTTCTAAGCTAGAACCACAAAATGTGGGCTACATAATTCAACTATATTGACAAAAGTAAATTCTTGTTACTTTTTTAAAATTAATTTCTCTTTTATCCTTTCTTTAATCTTCTTTTATCATCTCATACTAAAGATATTGAAATTTTGATTGTAGTCTGGTATTCTTTTACCTTACAAAAACATGCTAGTAGACGTGAATGAGGTAGTATTGTTGCCCCATTTCAATTAGTTGTAAATTATGGATCCGGCAAGACCCCAAAAAGTAAAGTAGTTAATAAAAATTAAGAAATTGATTTTTTAGCTCGTTATTAAATATGCTATAACTGGTATAACCACTGTCATGTATCTGGTATAACCACTATCACATTCATTTTTACTCTTGGATTTTCCAACCTATATCCATCAAACTTGCTATACAAGATTCAAAAGCACATAACTACATTTCACATGGATAACACTCATCCATCTATGCCTGCTCTCATTCCGTCCATTTTTTACTCTCCTCCATCCTCACATGAGTCTGAAATTTTGATGACTTAACCTATCACCTACCTAAAAGATTCAAGTACTTGATCCAATAATTTATCTCCCTTTTGCATGTTTTGTGCTCCAATTTTGCTCGTACAATCCAACTTTGTTTAATCGCTTTTTTCCAAAATTTTGGAACCTTGATCCTTGAACTTTCAAAAAACAGGAAACAAACTGCACCTGACTAGATTTTGTAGACCGAACATATCTGTCCACCACTTCCATCCTTCATTGCTGCATCATCTTGCATGAACACATTTCTCTTGCTTGAAATCTCTATTTAAATCCAGAAAGTCTCAGTAGTTCATTCTGATAGCAATTATCTATCTACATTCGATAGTGATGTCATACCTTTATCACAAATATATTATTCCTGGCTTTTTTATGATAGTTAATTCAGTATTCCTTATAGCAATTAAGAAACATAAACATGGCATAGAATGTTTTTGTAGTCAGTGGCAGGATCATAAGTCATTACACACATTTATCATCCACAGTGCATATCAACACTGGGGTCCCCCAGGGATGTGTACTTAGCCCATTACTGTATACACTTTACACACATGACTGATGCGCCTCCCTTCCTTCTAATTACATCATACAATTTGCTGATCACATCATGGTGTTAGGTCTCATCACTAACAATGATGAATCCTTAGACAGAAGGGAAGAAGAACATCTGGCAGCATGGTGTGAACCCCATAACCTGGCCCTCAATATCAGAAAGACCAGGAAAATAATTGTGGGTTTTTGCAGAAATAAATTACTATATAAGATGAGATCGTAGAGAGGGTCACCAGCTTAAATTTTTTTGGCCTAACTGTGACAGAGGACCTAACGTGGTGTAGAAATATCAACTCTGCCTTAAGAAAGGCCAGCATCACTTCTTCTACTGCGGAAACTGAAGAGTCAACTTTTCTCAGCAGCTTTTGATGAACATTTACCATTGTGCAAAAAAGTGTGTGGACTTACAGTATGGACTCTTGGTGTGGTTTTCCAGCTGGAAAAATCATCGGGATTAGCACCTTCTACACCAAATGCTGCCTTTGTCAAGTGCACAACATCTCTCATGATCAGCATCACCCTGGACATCACCTATTCCAGCTACTGCCCTCATAGAGAAGGTACAGGTCCATACACGCTAGAACCACCAGACTGTCCCAATGGCTTTGAGGCTGCTGAACTATCAGTTACCCCCCTCTCTTGCATTGATTTTTTGGTTCATGCCCCTTCTTCCTTTATATTCTAGCTCATATAGCTGTTATGGTCACTGCATTGCTGTACTATGGTTGCACTGTTTTATACAGTATGCTATTTATACTTGTTATTTATAACAATGGCAATGAAGTTGATTGATTTCAACCTTAAAGTTGATAATTTTGCCATAAAAGCACATTTCAAAATGCTTTATTCCCATGCTTTGTAACAGCTTTACACTTGTCTGTTTTTAAAGATTTATAAGTAAAGACAAACACCTCATGAGTTTTAAATAGATTTAAAGTGGAGTGTTCAATATAAAAACCCGGTGTCAGTCCTGCTGTTATAGAAAAAATAGTCACCACCAACTGAACAATCCAACTCTAGCATTAAATTATGCAATACTACTTGACTCATTGTCATATTCATGAAACCAGGATTTTTTCATTTTTTCATTTATTTTTGTGACCATGCTGGATGTGTCATGCTGAAAGTAGTTTTTGTAGGATGTGTGAAATGTATGATTGTTATTTACAGGACCAAAATGTGCCAAGGAAAAATTACCCACATCATACCACATTCAGCAGCATGGACTGAAGGCAGGTTGGGTTTGTAGATTCATTCTGTAGGTGTAAAGACCCAGTTTTGCACCGGTTTTGACATGTTGTGCATTCTGAGATAAGCTTCTACGCACCACATTTGCACAGAGTGGTTATCTGACTACCATGTTACTGTGTGCCGTGTTGTGTGTGAAAATGTTTGCAGTTATAGAAATACTCAAAATGCATTCTTGTAATGATGTAATGATGTGATGTAATGTAGTTTCTAGGATTACACTTTTTCCCAATTTGATGGTTGTTGTGAACCTTGTTTGAAAATGCTGACTTATCTGCTGCCACTCAATTAGATTATTATAAAATGACCAAGTTTTTCCTAATAAATTATGTGAGAGACTAGTGCATACACTACACAGCCATGCAATGAATAAATATGCATGCGTAGTCTAAAATGCATTAAATTAAATTTGTTTAAATTCCCCTTTCTTCAATAAACATAATTATTTTTTAGTGTAAAGGGGAAATAAACATCAGCAAAGCCACTACCTGGTTGATCTGGGCATCTTTATACTGTTGAATAAAAAAATAGAATAGAAAATCTGTTTAATAACAGATTCTCTCTTACTCTATAACTAGGTGATTTCTTACTTATAAGTCTGCTAAAGCAACATCAATTAATAATAATGTATTAATAGTTTAACCTTATTAAAATCATCATAATTCTAGATGTGTCTGTTTCCTTCTTGCAAGTCTTTTTACAAGCCACAAGGTGTTTTCAACTTTAAATGTCAACCTTTTAACTTTGCGAGACACTTAAACAGTCCATGACAGCATAATTTGCACAACTATCCCTTTTTCACACACCACTTTGCACATTTCACATTTAGCATTCCCCATCTACAGTATGTTCATGTATATTTCATGTATTTATGTATTTTTACATTCTTAAACTATATTACAAAAATACACATTATGCTAGATAGAAATCTGAATGATTATGCATATTCTGTTTGTTAGTTGACATTTCAATGTACACTGTTATTTGTGTCAACTACTGTAGCATGGGGGATGGGGGAGCGGAGCTGCACTTATATTTTTTACGCCGTCATTCATGAGAAATTTCACCTGGTACTGGTTTCACTCTAACACTAATATACAATGAGAAAGTATATTACTTTTTCATTATCTAGTATACCTATATAAGCCGTTTAAACTTTAAATTAGTAAAAGTTGTATATAGCATGTAAGTATGCATTTGGTATTAATGTTATGGTTATTGTTTGCTACACGATTGTTGTTCATTACCTTTCATAGTAAAAAAAAAAAAAATCACTGTGTATAACTTTTGTTCCGTGTTTTGTCTTTTGATATAACTTTTGCTCTGGTGCTGGTGACACCTGATCTATCCCTCGGGCGGTGGCTGTAGTGTGTGTGTGGCACCATAGGTGAACTCCCCTTCAGTGTTATGGCAGGAAACACTAACATTACTGTACTGTACACCCAGAGGTCTGTAGGTTAGCGACACAGCAAAGCATGTTCAAAATAAGTTACACTTGCTTATATTTTATAAATGTTGCATACCTGCATACCTTTTATCTTCTTTTTTTTACTTTTCTTTCTTTTTTTTCTAAAAATGTTTTGTCTAATTGCATCAAGCCTTTTTAAAATTATTATTAGACAAGAATCAGGACATTACACACTCCCAATTACTAGTTAAAACTAAAACATTTCCCCTTCGGGTGTGTGTAGACCAGTTATACTGTATATTATTCTTAATGATTTCACGCAGAACAGAAGACTGGAATATGCCTGTGAAACTTTACAGTACAGTGTTCACAGTATTAGGAATAATCTTTGGTTTATTCAGTGGTGTTTTATAGTGTGCGTGATTTTTCCTAACTGCGTGGCTGTGTAAAGTTAGATGTGCAAATATTCTCTCTGGAGATTTCACTTTGGGGACAAATTGCACCGACGCGTGTCGCGCGAGGGGCAGCGCCGCGCATAACCAGTTCAGACCGGGCAGAACCGCAGGCTGTTAACACGTGGAGTTCTATACAGGCAACGCTGCGGCCATTTCTACACACGGTTGCCAGGCAACGCCGCAATCAGGGCCAATGATACCGCGGCACTTTGTGCGATCAGTAGGTAGCACCGGTAAAGGTATCAGGGACAAAGAAAAGAAAGAAAAAGACAAGACAGACAGATCGCTGTTTAGAGACAGAGGCAAAGCACGAGCTTCTGTCTGTTTAAGACGCCGGTTAGAGAGAGAGAGAGAGAGAGCGCGGCACGTCAGTCCAGCGTGCGCCAGTTTATTAGTGCAAAGCACAAACTCTCCCTTTCCTCTCAAATAAATCCTCGGTAAGGGCATGACCCCCGAGAGGATCTCATAAGTTTTATTTTTAGTTTCCAGAGCCCGGTTCTTTCTCGCGTAAACAGTTCTAGCTTTGTTTATTTTGGGTTTTCATTTTTCTTTTGTTTCCTTTAAGTTCCTTAATTAATAATCCCGCGCCAAAGGTCTTCCCGTGTGTCTCAAGCACTCTCACCACTCCTATTTCATTGACCCCCTCTAAGGGATAGAGCTTGAGAAGCATGAGGATACATACACTGTTTTAATTTCGGAGATGCGTGGGATTAACAAAAGCCTCGAGCAAATTTTTGGGCAGCTCGAGGCGTAAAACACTTCCGGGTTTCCAACTGGCCGTGAGTCGATTCTGGACTCGACTCGCGCCCCCGGATCAGTGTCTCAACTACCCCATCTTGTGGCCGAAACTCGACTACCACTAGTGATGGGAAGTTTGGATCATTTAATTGAATCGGTTCTTTGAATCTCATTCATCAAAATGAACGAATTTTTTTTTTTAAATCATTTAGTTCATTTCGTTCTTTTTAAACAGATTTTGGCTATAGTTCCAGTAATTAAAATATTATAATGCAGCTAAGGACATATTATGATAAACAGAATGTGCAGCTCACCGCCATATCTGGTTACACTGAACTTCCAGTACACATTATTATGCTGATCATTCTCTGCTATCCGTTATCACCCAGATGAGGATGGGTTCCCTGTTGAGTCTGGTTCCTCTCAAGGTTTCTTCCTATTACCATCTCAGGGAGTTTTTCCTTGCCACCGTCGCCCTCGGCTTGCTCATCAGGGACAATCTTATCATTTTGATTCATACACATTGCATAAAAACTTACTTCTTTTTATTGTGTAAAGCTGCTTTGCGACAATGTCAATTGTTAAAAGCGCTATATAAATAAAATTGAATTGAATTGAATATCTTTTAGTCCGAGTCATTTGTTCTTTTGAATCTATTGCACTGCATAGCGTCTATGGGGGTCACGTGACAAAAGAATGAACGACTCGTACTAGAAGAGTCATTGAGAAAGAATCACTCAATTCTGTTTCCTGTGTACTGCACTGCATAGAGTCTATGGGAGCCAAAGATTTGTTGAGAACCGTTCAATTTTCAGCAGTTTCCTGTACATAACCTAAGGAGGATTTGCGATGATTTGCGCATGCGCGTCCAGTAGAAAATGAACGAATCACTCTCCGAGACTACTCGTTCTTTTGAGTCACATTAAAGATTTGTTGAAAAAGAACGAATCGTTCAAGAACAACCCGTCACTAACTATCACTTCCACAGAAAACAACTAACCTACCATTTTTTGGCAGGTGAATAATTTAACATGCATCAAGTGTTGTTAGGGACAACAATCACAGGAGTGCAATGAGTATTTTTTCCATTACTTTCTATCACTTAACTGTGATATACCATAATCAGAAGCTTAATAATTCGATCTGGTATATATGTTGGCACATTGGGACGCTATGCAAAGGGAGGTGCCAAAGGAATAATGAAAAGAAAAATGTATGAGGAACATGAGAAAAATATGTCATGGGTGCAGAAAAGTAAAAGGAAGATGAGATGCATGGAAAACATAATGGGAAATGAAATTAAACCAGTCTCAGGAAATGTACATGTGCTGTGTGAGCATGCATGTCAAAGTATTTATTTTCCTGGATATGGAAACTTGTGGCTTTATGTTATATACTTTAACTTTTAGATATTTGAGTGCATAGTGTGCGTTTTCTTGAATATGATTAACTAGAATAAAAACTAAAAAAAAAAAAATCCTTCACTCCACGATATCATTACTAATCTTATTTTAAGCTTTTTGTCAGATATTTGGTTTGAAGATGTTTTCGCTGCTTTGTGTGGCTGAGAATGGTTGAATCAAATTAATATGAAACTTGAACTCATTAATCTTGCAAAAAAAGTGCATATACTAATTAATTAACTAGAGGTTTACCCGTGGCTCCACCTGTTTACAGGTCCTGAGGACTGGCTGTTTTTCTCTTAAACAATCGATGATGCTGCCTACTGTTACACTCACTCTCTCATTCATCATCTTTATTCTGTAAACAGGATCGCAGGGGGCCTGGAGCCTATTCTAGAGCTTAAGGTACGAGGCAGGGTGCACTCTGGACAGGGTGTCAAGCCATCGCAGGGCACACACATGTACACCTACTCACTCTCATTCACTCGCTACGGGCAATTTGGGAATGCCAATTAGCCTAATCTGCATGTCTTTGTAATGTGGAAGGAAACCAGAGTACATGGAGGAAACCAACTAAGCATGTGGAAAACGTGCAAGCTGGAGGTCCAGCGTTAACCATTAAGCCCCTGACACACTCCCAGTATGACATAAAGGTTGATGATAAAGCTGCCTACTTAGGAGCGCCTGTGACACACCTATAATGAAAATACCTTTGCAAACATCGGCAAACAGAATTTATCCTGTTGGACTGTGTCATGATAACTGTATGACATAAAAGATGATGACACTTCCTACTGTCAACATTGACAACATGATCTTAAGAAAGATGTATGAAAAATGTAATAATTATTATAGAGGAACCCTGGGTCTGCCCTGGTATGTGCTTTTTTCTGCTTTGAGCAATTTAGAGATCAATATTTGATGGCAGAATAGCCTCGAATCAAAGAGTAGCTAGGTTATAATAAGTTTCTGTTTATTATGTTTGTGTATTATACAGTGCATATCAAAAAATATTTTCAGAAAATTCAGAAAAATTCATTCATCGTTTTTTGTACTTCAATGTAAAAGTAAAAATTCTGTGTCCATAAAGTTTGCACGTTCTCCCCGTGCATGGTGGGATTCCTCTGGGTACTCAAGTTTCCTCCCACAGTCCAATGACATGCAGAATAAACTAGCTGGCATTCCCAAATTGCATTGTGTGTGTGTGTGTGTGTGTGTCCGCCTTGTGTCTTGAGTCGGGCTTGAGTCTCCAGTTGGGAGGACAGGACAGGACAAGCGGTATAAGTGAAAAACGTATTTTTCCGCTGATTACATACAGAATGAAATATTTGATGCCTTTTTTTATTTAATTATGAAGATTAAAGCTTGCAGCTAATCATTAACAAACCTGGCATCTCATAATATTTCATTTCGAGTTTGAGTAAATTATTTAAAGTATTTCAGTACAAGCATTGGAGAAGACTGCTTACTTGACAGTTGTCCAGAAGATAACCAGTAATGAAAAAAAAGATTTTTTTTTTTCAAAAAATAGCCCTCACCAAGTAAATTAACCAAATTTCTCGGAATTTCTGTATTATAAATCCTTTTTCTGAATTCATTTAGGAATTATTCTAAAAGTTTTTTTAGAGCAATGTATTTATATGAGTGGAAAAATAATTTCACTAGATAAATGCCATGTATTAGCAGTTCATTAAATGAATGCATCAGTTCCATAAGTGAACTAGGTGATATTGAGACATACTGTAGGTCTAGGAGCGAACACTTGGTCTGGGTCGAGGCTGCTTCTAGTGCTGCCCTCTTCCACATTTGAGGATAATAAGGTAGAAATCTTGGACAGAGTATTAACGTAAAAAACAGTCTTTGGCTGTTAATATACAACCAACCACAGAAATGCTTGAGTGTTTGACTGACTGTTCTGACTCTTCTTCTAAGCAATCCAGCAGACAAACCAAGAGACTTCAATTCATCTTCAATTTTTCTTTTTGGGGTTAAAAGCACATTCTTCAAGGCTTTAGAATGTGTTGGGATTCTTTTTTATGTATGTATTTTAAATGACGCGCAGACAGGAAATGGAAATGCCTAATAGAGAAGTAATCAGTATTCAGTGCCCTCTAGTGGTCTGGAGGTGCATTGTCCATGTCTGGTGAAACAACTGGAGAAAGACTCTTTTCTGTCTTTCACATTTTTACTGTTGACTGTTAGAGGATATTCCTGGTGCATTCATGTGGAATTTATTGCTTAAATTTTTATTTATTTATTGGTAACCAGAATTGATCAGAGAGCCAAACTTATTTGATTAAACAGGCTGCATTCAGCCAGCAGTCTGCCATAATTCTATAAAGTCCCTTAATTTAGACTTTATTTCATGATAAAGGACAAAAAACAGCTATTTTCAGAAATGTATCTGTATGCACATAATCATACAGATATATTTTGCCATATTAAGCTAAAAAGCCTTTTAACAAGATTGTGTATTTCATAGACCTCTGGTCTGATCAGGAGTGTGTGCTTATTATTAAAACCCTATTTGATATTCAGAGAAAGGGTGCATTCAAGGGTCTTCAGGCCACTCCTACATTAGCATGCTCTTAGCTGTTCTCACAGCACTAATGACATCCTCCTTGCATGGCATGCTGAGAAGCAAGCTGCAACAGGGCTGCAGGGGGTCGCAGGAACCGCTGAAACCTCATCCAAGCAGATCAATCGCTGGCATCCATCCTACTCCAGAGTAACAGAGCCCTCCAGATAATGTCTTTCATGGTTCAGTGGCCTTACAGGGGTTCCCCTTCTACATGGCCTGGAAAAAATGGCCAAATTAATGGCTGCATTGAAACAAATGAAAATTACACCCCTCACTGCATTAGCGACAGTAGATTAGGTATCTTAAGAGGGATGGGGAATAATGGGGAAAAAAAACAAAACAGGAAAAACATATACTCAACGCTGAGACAAAAAAGCGGCAAAAATATTACTTCATAGTTCTAATATAAATTAAGAGTAAGTTACATACAGTATGTTATTAATACAAGGCATTAAAAATTGGTAATAAAGTCCATATTTCTAAGTAATTTTTAAATTATTATTATGTACTTTATTACATAGGAAAATGAAAGTAAATCTTTAAATTTCAGTGTAAGCACCGATGGACGTCAATCAGTTTCCTCAAACAGCCAGGAATGGAATGGTCGTCTGGGATTTTGCTAAAAATGTCCTGAATCTGTGCGTCCATGTCTTCTCGTGTGCTGGGCTTTGTCCTGTACACCATCTCCTTTGCGTAGCCCCACAGTGAAAAATCATATGGACTTCTTGGTGGCTATTCATGAGGTCTGCATCGTCCCAGGCAACGTCCTGAACATTCTAGTCCTAATCAATCACGCACAGTAAGGGCAAAATAGGTTGGTGCTCCAGTGATGCTACACGTTCTATAGCCATTGAATACTGGCTAGTTAATTTTCACCCATCCTGTAGAGTCAGGTCTATAAATATTAGGTCACTGACAGGTCTGGTTTTCTGCATAGCATTTAGAATTTCACAATACATAAAATATGTACTTTTTCTACATATAAACTATTTACTATAAAACTCACAATTATCTGTAGAGGTTTTCTCTCCTCTACTGTACACAAAGGTCAAACATTTTTAATATAGGGAAATTGCCCTTTACAATAAGCCACCACCAATTAAAGAATTCCTTTTAGTTTTCTTTCCCCTAAAACAAACAAAAAAAAAATCAAAGTTTATTTACTTATTTATTTTTACTTGTATATCCATTATCTATAGTCATAAATGTAGGAGGTACGTTGAAGCCAAACCTGGAGTTTTGATTGTGCAGAATAACAGAACACAGTGATGAGTTAAAAATCCCCAGTGTTTCAGTATTACTTGAAAACCCTGAAAGTAGACATTTTTCTCAGTATGCTTGTCTGAAAGCTTCACGTCTGAAACTCTGGCCTCCCAGGAACTCCTCCTTTCATGGCCCAACATGTGGAAATGACTTGGAGCGAGGTCAGGACTGTACAGGGGATGTGGCGATAACTCCCAGCTGAGTTCCTGTAATGCGCAAGTGGTGTTTGTGAATGAACACCACGTGTACGGCGGGTACATCTCTTGGTGACAAGGATCACTTTTCAAGGATCAGGCATTCTACTTGCAAGAGAACAGATTCAATGAGCCGAAAACGCTTTACTGCGGCTGAGCCTCATCACCATGGTGTGCTTGAAGGCTGTAAATGTCAGTTTTAATGCCTTCACTGACAAGAAATTTCATCACAAATTCTGGTTTGATTTGAATACCCATCGTAATATCAGTGCAACACAAATGGCATCTATTGAGGCTATATATCAGCTGTCCAAATAGTCATCATTTACACATGAATACATTTTAAATTCTATTGAAATACTAATCACCCCATTTGAGTGACCACTGATGAAAAAAAAAAAAGCGTTCCACTGATTTGCTCAGATTCATTGGTTGGCGAAAATATTTTTTCACTCTGTGCGTGTGCATTTTCCATGTTCTCCCCGAACTTGGTGGGTTTTCATAGGGTTCTCCAGTTTCCTCCTACAGTACAAAGACATGCAGTGTAGGCCGAATGGTGCTTCCAAATTACCTATAGTGTGTATTCCAGTCCCACTTCACGCCTTCACAGGATAAGTGGTATAGATAATCTAAGAAAGGATTTATGAATGGATGGAGACTAGTGGTCAAATATCGCAACTGCAGCAATTGCTGGTAGAGGATCATTGGGGTGGGAACGGCACTGCTCCAAGAATGAAGCAGCGGACAGGACAGATATTTCCAGATTGAGTTATTTTTTAAATTATTCTGGTGTACAAATATTTTTTATATTTCACAAATGATGTCAATTAAATCTAAAACGTCCGCAAAGAGAGGTAAAATGTACAGATCCTTTTCTATTGTAAGGTCTATTATATACAGACTGAGAAATGGAAATGGTAACTATTGAATGGATAATATCTGCAAATTAGAAATATTTGACCTTGTTGCTTCCTCAGAAGGAAAAAGTAGAAAACTGTAGCTTTAATTTTAATACCTGAATTTTTGGCTAATATCCAAGTCATTTGTGCATTTTGTTGAATTGGAAATCCTTGCATCAGAAGGTTTAGCATTAAAGAAAAATGTTATTTTTTTCATTGTTGTTTATTAAGAATGACACATTTACAAAGTACCTAAATACAGACTCTTGTGTAAACTCTTTTGGCAGGCAAAGTATTTCTGTAAATCATTAACACAGTCAGGTGAAAGCAGGAATTTATAAATTTATGATGCCTCGTGTGCAGGACACCTAGCATTTCTTGGAGTATGTAAAAATAGTGTTTGCTCTGATATCTGAGTATTCTTAACCGCTCCCCCAGGTGCTCACTCTAGAGCTCGTACATGGGGATGGATAAAAATAAAATAACACTTAACATACGCAAACGTGAATCTTGAGAATAAAGAATACTTAACAGTAGTACATTTCTCTCTGTACAAAAAAAAAAAGAAAGAAACAAAGAAACGGTATTTTGACATTTGGTATAGTATGATAATATATCACACAGCATATGTTCACATTCAGCTTGGGTTCGGGTTGTTTAGTGTAGGAAAATAAATTGATTTAAATTCATTGATCTTCATGTCAGTTCATGATTTGTTCACAGATACGAACTGGTGAATGGGTTTTGAAAAAAATAAAAATAAAAAAAGTCAGTGCAGTAACTTAAAATCTATAGTTAGAGCTAGATCTTATGTAAATGATCCGGGGTCATGCTGTTTAAACAAAATGGCTCCATGTGCTAATTGTGATCACGAAAAAAAAAAAGAGAGAAATTGGCACAGGAGATAATAAAATAAAATAAATGTGTTAGCACTGACAGTGAGGTAATTCAGTTCGGGATCTCCTGCTCAGCTATTTCCTCTTTCACGCATTCCTCTTCAGCTTCACGTGCCTCCTCTTCCTCCTGAACAGAAACAGAAAGATCAGTTATCTCATGTGCTGAAAGAGCTTCCAGTAAAACCAGTAATGATGTCATCATTACTGAAATGTGAATGTAGAATAATTTTAAATTTGAATGTTTTTCAAACTGTCCAATAATAACTGACATCTCTGCCCTCTTTCCCCCCATTTCAGCACAATCAGATCACATTTCGAGTTTGTCTTGGCTGACATTAACCATGTCTAATACTGTAACATCGATAAACAATAAAAAAAAAGTTTTGTTTGCGGGAAAAGATTACACAAGCAGTAAAATGTTAGATTTAACACTTCTCTTGTTCCTCGTCTGGATTTCAGGTATGTATCACTCAAGATGCATGGAAAGTATAAAAGGATTCCAAAATTCCAAGGTGTGTCTTACAGACTAAAAAAGTATAAACAGTGTTGTGAGGTATTAAAAAAAAGAGGGACAAGATAGCATATTGTTAAAAAAAAAAAGTACAAATTGTCAAGCTGGTAAAATTACAATGCAACACTATTATTTTTTTGTTATGTTATACATATAGTACAGAAAATGTGAGAGGCAAAGAAGCTACGTTTGAAGCTTATACAACATGGAAGTGACCAATATCGTTTCCCTAAAAACGTTTAGGAGAGATGATTTTACAGTATATGTGCTATTTTTTTTTTTTAATGGCTCACTTCAAACCATAATAATTTAAAATGCAAACTATTCATATTTCTTTGAGTATTGATACTAAAATTGGTGTCAGGCTTCAAGAAGCATAGAACCTGTAAAAATTGTTGCTTAAAGTAAAACATAATGGGTAAAAAGCCAAAAAAAAATCTGTAGTGTCCGTAACCATAAATTCATGTTGTGATTATCTTAAAATTTTTGCCGTTTTGAATAATACACTTTTTGTTCAGGTTTATGTCTTTTCATGTGAAATTTTATACTGGCCAAGTTTCATCTGAATGACGATTAAGATGATTGAAAGATTTGAATTCAAACAAAGTTACGGACACTACAGACATAAAAGAGCATGAAATTGTATTTAGAAAATGTGTTTCTTTTTAACTGATAAAAAATATGAATATGTAAGCATGCTTACCAAAAACGAGGTGTGGATCGGGAGATACAGTACGAAGCATTAAGTTTTATTAAACATGATACATGATCCTAGCTGAAAATTCACGTTTTAGCACCAATAACACGTATTGGCTGAAACTAAGATGTGTAAAGAAAAGAATTTCACTGTACTTTAATGTTTTGTGTTACAAATTACTGCGAGATAAAACAAAATCCAGATGATCATTCCACATTGCTGCACTACTCTAACCACACACCCTGAGACGTTAAAAGTATTTCCCTCAGCCTACAGTATATTATGCATTCTTTTTTTCTTTCTTCCTCTCCTTTTTTCTTTGAAATCAATATGCCATCTTTTTCAACCTCAGCCAAGCAACAAATCCTCACAAGATACAACAGCGCGTGGTCATCATGCTCGAGTCACTTAGAGCTCGGCAAGATTTAGAGGAGGACGCAAATAGAAAACGACGGCCATCTCGACAGTTAAATGAGTCTGACAGATGCAATTATCCCCTCTTCCTGGGGTTAATACACACATCTACAGCCAGCCATGTGTGATTACCTATTCCCAACCACGCGCTGCCCCCGTCCTACCCTGGAAGGGCCGATGTATGACACGCACGCGCACACAAACACACACATGCGCGCACACACACACGCGCACACGACACCTCCCCTTAGGAAACTTCGACTTTCCTTATCTGTGATGGACCGTCTCCTTGATTATTTTGTCGATGTGTTATTTTCAGCCTGATACCGTCCGTCGTATAAAGCTCGGCTAACGCGCGACGTGAGCCTTTCAGTGCTAAAATCCCTAATAATCCTGTCGATAATGCTTACACTCTTCGTAATTCACGATATGATTTCTGAAAGCTTAGGATGATGTCTGAGACAATGTGTAGCTTAATAGCTAATCAGGGAAAATGTAAGCGTTGGATAGCTGGCCAAATACAGTAATCTAA
Organism: Clarias magur; assembly: GCA_013621035.1. Classification (NCBI taxonomy): domain Eukaryota; kingdom Metazoa; phylum Chordata; class Actinopteri; order Siluriformes; family Clariidae; genus Clarias; species Clarias magur. The sequence continues at coordinate 1,292,908 of QNUK01000007.1, read as the reverse complement.
CAAGAATTTTTAGCCTAACGTGTGATTATTTTGACGTGAATTACTACTACAACATTGGTACTTTTACTCAAGTCCGCGATATTGTATTGCTGGAGCCGTCCAGAACCTTTTAAAAATTTAACCACCGAACTACCCCAAGTCTAGCGTCCATAACACACACACACACACACACACACACACACACACATTGACACACACACACATGCACGCAGACCCTATACAAGTCCATCAATGCACTTTAGTGGAGCTTTAACAGGCATTACTACAGTCTATAAAGCACTGATGCCAAATAACCCGGACTAACAAGCACAGTTATTGCAGTGATTTATGAATCCAGGCTTTATATAAAGTGTTAGCAGATGTCGCATGGCCTTGATGTATGACAACATAATTCAAATCTTCGAACCTGCAGAAGAAAGAAATTCGTTTAACGGACTGCGCAGGCTTTTTATTTTTGCTCCATCCGGCTGAGTCTGTCTGGAGCGAACTTTTTGATATACGGCAAGGCCGTTTATGAAGAATGCGCCTCTTTTCTCCTGAACTCTGGACACTTTGTCGCCGCTGGCCCTTGGGCAGATATAAATTCGCACCTCGTGAGCGCGCAAGTGCCTGATCTGCCCCGTGCCATCCACCAAATCTCTCTGACAAGCCTGCCAATTTTCCAATTACCCGCGGCGCCATACGTTATCGCCATGGCCGCTCGGTGCTTAAATGAGAAACCACCTCATGCTAAATGTCTTACTTAGACTAAAGCACCCCTCTTTTTTTTTTTCTCCATATCCCCCTCCTAGTCTTTTTTTTTTTATGTGTGTGTGATTTAGAGCGTGTCCCTGGGGAAGTGCCACTGGACATTTGGGGGACTGATTTGCGGGTTCTACCGAGCGTCCCTCCTCCTATCGTTTGTCCTCCAGGGGACAGAAGATGACTCGTTTGGGTTGCTGAGTTACAGCTGAGACACGGCTGCCGTTGGCAGGGCCGCATAAAATGCAGCAAAGCTGTTCAGAAACGTGAGACAGTCGAGAGGAATCAGGCGGCAGGAAAGAAAACAGTGTTTAATCTTCGCCTGTTTCTGGTTTCCAAGCGCTTTGACTATGAGGTGAGGCGGGACAATAAACAGCAGTGTAGAATGTGAGTAGCTCACTTTAAATTTAAGAGATAAGAGAGAGAGCTGGTGAGGGAATGACAGTAACGACCCTGTCTTGCGATTGTTCCACAACATTAAATGGAAACATAAAATGCAAAAGTGAAACAATGTGAAAACAAACAAAAACTAAACAATGCTGCGTGGTAACACTCGCTGCATCACACCATCGCGTCACTGATTATTTTCCTACAAAACCACGCCCCCCTTAGTTCTCACTAAGCTCAGTGTGTTACAGTTTGTTGACTCTCTATTCGGATTCTGCATCAATTTCATTGGCACACGATATAAGCAGGAAAATCACAGCTCTGAAACTTCATTATATTATCGTACCAAAGTCACACGTATAAAGTCAGCTAGCGGACAGGGATCAAACGACTCATTAGGTTATCTAATAATCAGTGGTTGCACATAAAATATTGTTGTTGAATGAAAAGAGAAAAAAAGTGTGAATGAAAGAAAGAAATAAAAAAATAGAGAAATACATAATGAAAGGAAAATAATATAAAACTAAAGAAAGGAGTAAAAAAAATTAATTAAACAAAAGAAATAATGAATGAAATGAGAAAAAAGTCAATGAAAAAGAAAAAAATTAAGAAAAAAAATAGAGAAATAAATAATGAAAACGAAAGGAATATGATATAAAAATAAAGAAAGAAGTAAAAAAAACAAATAAAACAAAAGAAATAATGAATGAAAAGAGGAAAAAAAGAGAAAGAAATAATGAAAATGAAGGGGAAAGAATAAAAAATGTAAGAAAAAAAGACAAAGAAGTAAAAAAAAAAATAAAACAAAAGAAATAATGAATGAAACAAGAGAGAGTGAATAAAAAAGAAAAAGAAAGAAAAAAGGGTTAAAGTAAGTAAGAACTAGAAACTACAGGAAGAAAGAACGAAAAATAAATAAATAAAGAAAGAAAACGAAACATTCCACATGGACATACTGTATACAGTAGACATATACAAGCACAGTGTATGATTTTGGTTACGTGTTTGCCTTTTAATGATCTTTAATATCCTGCCATCCTGTAAGTAACAAACAAACAGACCAAAAGAAATAAAATAATAAAAGAAATATCTTTTCACAACCTCGAGTGTATTGCAGTCTCTGGTCAGTGTTGGATTGGGTGTGTCACTTCCTCTATCTTACCTGCGTGTTCCTGCTGATCTTTAGCTGACCACTCGCTCTACACCTATTGTGCCCACCTCCTGCTCCGTGATTGGTTGGACAGAGAATGAGGATTACTACTGTACTTTGCTTCGCCATTTAGACATCCTGCGTGTGACCCTGTGCCTGGCCTTTCTGACTACGTTCCTGATGTCCCCTCAGTCTTTGTCCTGTTTGTGTACAGACGATCTGTCTACAACCTTTCGTGTGATTTCTATATTTCTCAGTCGGCCTTTCTAGGTTAGTTATTTGCACTTTGTAAACACATTCCGTACATAACGTGTAAACGGGGGTTTGTAGGAAGTCATCGGCATTTAGACAAGCGTTTCCTCTTAGTTCTTTTAGCTAGTTTATGTTTAGTGTGTTGGCACTTTTACACTTTTATTGATCACTTTGTTTGTTTTTCTTGCCACTGTAAACTGGGTCATAATAAAGTAGATGAACAAATAAAAGCTAATCACACCATCCTGCTCTCGCTTTCTTTTGTATCGATCTGTCGTAATGTTTGGACGTTTTCAGAAATCTGAGACGTTCATCGTACATATATTAAGTATTACTTCCGGCGGTCTTCTTTCTACTGAACGTAAAATGAAATGTTCTTGTCACACTGGAAGCACACTGCTCTTCTCCACACTTGAGGTGTTAAGTGATTTTTATGCTAAACAGTCATTTCTGTCTGAAAGCTGCGGATATTTTGTCAAAAAAATTGCAGGTGTCATTCGATACGCCTTCGGTTTCAAATCTCTCTTTTTATATAAAATCGAGAACGTCTCTCTCTCTCTCTCGCGCTCGTTTTTTTTTTCCTCCCCCAGACAGGATGACATTTCCTCTGCGAGGCAGAGCCATCTCAGACGCCCTGACAGACAGCGGCATTGTGGGAAATCTCCACTGCTCTCCTTGGGGAAGAGCGGAGGAACCGCGTCCTGCCACTCACACTCTTGCCCTCTGGCAAATGCTTACACACGTACGGTAATGAAAAACCACGTGCTTTATTTCTTTTCTTTTCTTTTTTTTTTTTTTACAGATGCACGGTGCATTAAAAAAACCCTCTTTAAAAATGATTGTTGCTATTTATACGGAGATGTTGTTACACACGGTTTATTAGTACTGTTAATACTGTTATGGAGCCGCATAATCGAGTTAAATAAAACAGGCATGCTATTAAAATAAATAGCATTACACTGAAACGGAGAGAGAGAGGCAGTGAGATGTAAAAAAGGCAGACGGGCAGGAGAAAAGGGACATATATACAAAAAAAAAGAGAAGAAACGAGAGAGCAACACAAAAGAAAGAAAAGGAGAAATATTTGTCAGGCCAATAAAGCAACCTTTGAATTGGAAGACTCAAGAGAAAAGGACAGGGAGAGAGAGATAGAGAGAGAGAGATCTCTTTAGACAGAGAGAGAGAAAGTGACGGAGTGAACGAGATGCAAGAGAGCGAGAGACAGACAGAGAAAGCACGATAGAAGGAGACGAAGAGCTTTATTGGCATGAATGTTAACAAAAATATGACATTGTTGCCAAAGCAATTACAAAACATTAATTACATTATAAATAACATCAATCTGAATTCATAATATAAATATTCTAAACATATTAAATATTAAAGAATATCAATAAGCAGATTAAAAAAAAGACAGGCACACTAAGGAAAAGGAGAGACAGGGAGAGAGACACACACACACAGAGTCTGAGAGAACAGGATTGGCAGAGAAAAAAGACAGTAAGGAAAAGGAGAGAAAGATGGCGAAAGAGAGACAGAGAGAGAAAGAGAGACTGAGAGAGAGAGAGAGAGAGAGAGAGAGAGACGGCGAAAGAGAGACTGAGAGAGACGGTGAAAGAGAGACTGATGCAGCGAAAAAAGACAAAGACAGACAGGTAGGAAAAAATGAACAGATGCAAAAAGAGAGGAAAGGAGAGCGTGACACAAAAGGAAGTAAAGCAAGGGATAAAGAAAGACAGAGACAGATATTTGTCATGCCAATAAAGCAACCTTTAAAATTTAAGAGAAAAGGACAGACAGAGAGAGAGAGAGAGAGAGAGAGAGGTGAGAATGAGGGATAACAGTTAAAGAACAGCATACAGGCTGAACCCTAGGTGGCATCAAAGCCTTGTGGAGTGTGAGTGTGTGGAGACAGAGAGCCCTGCAGCCTCACCGTGCTGCGCTCCCTCCTTCCTCCCACACACACATACACATGGGCACACACACGCACATGCACAGTCAACTTCATAAAGTGGGATTAAACTAAAGCCGGGTGAAAAAGAATTCAAATTTACGACGCCGCTTTTGCTTTAATGAGCTTTGGCGTCCTTTATCAAGCCGGCGCAGTCCTCAAAGAATTCAGCTGGCTAATTAGTATGACGTATTTCCTTATCGTGTTTTCTGCTTTTATTGTCTTCCCTTGCGTGTGTGTATATTTATATGCGTGTGTTTGTGCGGTGCGCAGGACTTGGCTTTTTTCTTTTTTTCTTGTCACTCTCAGAAAAATAGGCTTTATGGCCTCCTCCTGTCTGATAGGTGCCGCTGTGCGTTTGCAGAAGACAGATTGATGTCCTGCAACGATGATGAAAACACAGTGTGGAGGGAGAAAAAAAAAAAAAAAAAACTAAACTGTGGCATAATATCCAGAGAAATGAAGCATGGCTTCGTACGAACAGATCCGAATAGCGATCGGGTAACAGAATGATCGCTTGATACCAGAGGGGACACACATGGTACACGAGTGACCCGCGAGGATCGAATGCTAAATTTTCTGGTAAAATTACGAGCACACCACGAGCACAGGACACAAGCTCACACACTACAGGCAATCTGGGAATGCTGATCATCCTAATCTGCATGTCTTAGGACTGCGGGAGGAAACCGGTGTACCCGGAGGAAACCCAACAAGCAAACCACACACACACAGAGCCGAGGCGGGACTCGAACCTTCCATCCTTTTTCACTTCCCGTTTTAATCCCTTATGCGGCAAATGTGTTTGTTATAACTTAATAAAATGTCCAAAAGTCCAATTTGATTACTTTTTATGATAAAAAAAAAGAGCTTGGCGTATTAGTATATTCATAAGTCTATTTAAGACTGATTGGACTAATGGATCTAGTTTCAATACTAGCAGTAAATACAAGAGCTGGGAATCACCAGGGATCTTATGATGGATATTATGTTTTCACGATACCTACAGTGTGGATCGATTCAATTTGTATCGCGATTCTGTATCACGATTTATATATATATATATATATATATATATATATAATATATATATATATATATATTTTTTTTTTTTTTTAAGTCTGTTACCATTCTAAACAAACTTCTCACAAAGCACAAAGGATGCTGCCTGCTAATGCGTATTATTTTATGTAGGATCATAGAGGAACGGCAACAAACTACCACTTCAAATGCAAACCTACGGTATATAAATTAAAAATAAACAAACAACAAACAAAAAAGTTTTTGCAGTAAGTGTTGATTGCAACATGAATTGCTTCTTGAAACGATGGCGATACATTGATTGAAACTGAATTGATCTCTTGTAAATACCAAGTTGTCCTTAATGCCAGCTGTTAAATCATTACTTATTTCAGAAATTCAGCCAAATTAAACAGTGTGCTTGAGCGAAAAGAGTAAAAAGCGATCAGGCTCATGTCCTCCACCTGAGAGGATGATGATGAAGGCGATAATGACTACAATGAAATCTTTCCTCACTTCTCATTGTAAACATCTATTCTTCAATAATATCTCGCTAACATCCGCACCCCATAAACAGATAACTACTCTAGATGTATGTGTGCCATTTCCTTGCTATAGCCTCTACAGGATTCCTCATGAAATGAATTTTAAAGAAGATTTACTTACTATTATATTATTAGACGTAGAATAACTACTAGGTCCTGGACTCCTGAAATGCCTCTCGGTCTATAGACTATAAATCAGGTCTGATATAAATCTAGACACATTGTTTTCATGGGTGTATTTATAAGCATTTATTCAAATGAAGTGGTTGCATGAGAGCAACTTCTATTTAATCAGTGGGGTTGGTGTCACAATTTTGCTAGAACCTCTGGCAGGGAGAAATATATTTCATTTCGGAGAAACACCGCATTCACTCACTCATCGTCTATACTGTGCCGCTTTATCCTGTGGATAGGGTCGGGGTGGGGCTGGAGCACATCCCGGGAGACTCTAGAGGGAACCCTGGACATCAAAGGGCACTCACACTGTCATTCACACACTGAGCAATTTGGGAACACCAATTAGCCTAATCTGCATGTCTTTTGGACTGTGGGAGGAAACCGGAGTACCCGGAGGAAACCCACCAAGCACGAGGAGAACATGCACACAGACCCAATGCAGGAATCGAACCCGAAGCTTTCACGGCATTACATATGATACAATTATCTACAGTAGATAGACTACAGTGAAGAACAATTGAAATTGCTATATAATAATCCATATTTAGTACAAAGTCCTTTATTCTTAATAAAAAGAAAAAAAAAAACCTGCCATCAAAAAGCAGTTCTCTTGCGTCACTTATTCAATCCACGCCTGCTTTATGGCTTTCTGAAGATGATGTACAGACATTCGCCGCAGTTTTAAACATTTAATAGTTTTAACCATTTTTGTGGTTTCAGAAAGGAAAAGTCCTGACACATATTTGCTCCATGTATTAACTAAACCACTATAAGGACAACTCTTCAGTTGGACCGGCTCGAGCTAAATAGTGACATCATCCGTTTTTGTGTTTTAAAAACAAACAAACAAAAAAGAACCGAATGTTGTCTTCATTCCTACTTTTGGACACAACTGTAGATGTGTGTATAAATGTTTAGCTTGGATGTATAGTGTTACTGTATATATGTGTGTGTACGTGTGTGTGAGACAGAGAGAGAGAGAGAGAGAGAGAGAGAGAGAGTGTGAGAGAGTGATTTAAAGCTCCTGTCGGAGTGGTGGATATGACACAGGAGCGTTTAGTCATATACACTCGGTTCATTAGGCGGCTGAGGCTGTGTGTTACACGCTACATTGAACCACCTCTGGCCCTGTCGTCCCTTTCCTTCTCTCTCTCTCTCTCTCTCTCTCCATTTCTCTCCCTTGTTCTTACAGGCCCAGTCAAAGCAAGTCTCCAGAAAGCACAATTAAACTTCATGACTGTGCATATTTGCTCTCCCCTTTTCCCTTTATTACAAAGGGCGTTCATTAATCTGCCTTTTTTTCCCCTTCCGCCCAACCACCCCCCCCTCCCCAACTCTCTCTCTCTCTCTCTCACCCACCAAGAATGCTTTTTCCATTTTAGTGAGGCGTGACGGATACCGAGGTGAATTTAAGTGAAGACGGCTAATTAAATCAGCAGTAAAATGCACAAGCCTACATCTGATAAGCCCTGATACTTGAGGGGGGTGAGGTGGATATGAGGGTGGGGGGGTGGGGGATATAACGCAGAGCGAAAGTACTTTCACTCCGTTTCCAATTTAGAGCATAATATTAAATCACAAATTAAAACAAGCGCTCAGCCTCCGCAGGTAAATTGGTTGCCTTGTTCACTGCATGCTTGGTTTTTAGAGGGTGGCGTGGTGCGTCGACGCGCTGCTGCGCTGGAACACTTCGAAAAGGAAAGACATTAAAAAAATAATAAAAATAATAAAAAAAAACCTGTGGTAACCATACAGCATGACTCCCCCCCCCCACCACAGTAAGAGCTTCAAATTCATTATTTCACATTTTAAGAGGGCCAGGGAATGGTGTAAGGCTGGGGATTTTAAACAGTATGCTGATGATCGCTCTTAAATGGGATCTCAGAATGGGCTGAATTAAACAATAACTAGCAGAATTTACAGAACTTAGCTTTTAATGCTATTCAAATGTAATACCTGCTTTCAAGAGTACGTCTTTCCTTTTTTTTTTTTTTTTAATTATGCAGGTTTAAAAAAAAAAAAATCCTTTCAACTATATAGTCCATAATGTACTCATCGTTGTATAGAATATTAAACTTGTGATTTTTAATAGAAACATTAAATTAAGTTTGTTAGAAATAAAGAGGTATTTTGACCTTCAGTTTATCAAGAAAAGTAATATCCCCCCCCCCCCCTAAATATTGTTTCCTTTCATGTAGATTAACAGGAGTATCCTCCTCCTATTATAATAATAATTAATTAATATACAGTTTCATATAGCTGAAACAGGGTTGGGCAATTAATCGAAAAATTAATTACAAACCAATTATCAATGTCAGTTATTAATATTATTTAAATAGACTTTTTAACTCAACTAAAACGTTCCCCATTGTGTGTTCATGTACTGTCCCCCTTAAAAACATACAAAAACTGTATGTAGTCACATGACTCCTCCGCATCCACCCTGTGACAGAAAAACATGAACATGGTAATTTTCGTTAGAAAAAAAAATCCCATCTTCAATAGTTGAGCATATCTGTAGAACCAAAAAAAAAAAAGGAAAAATATGTTCAAATTATTTTTAGGTCAGTCATGATGGCATGAGCAAAGTCGTGTGAAGGCTATGATGACAATACAGGTGAAAAAGCCCTTAAAGTGAGGAGTTTGGAGGAGGCGGGAGTTTGTGAAGGAACTACGCAAGGTTCCGGAAGAACCCTAACATCATGAAAGAAACAGAGTGCATTTCATCCATGACGAGCTGATAGCAGTCCCCCGACCCTCATTAACAAGATTTATAGCAGCTGAGAGATACCCTCCAGTACAGATGCATTTGTAACACCGTGTCTCTATAAGAAAATGTGTGTGCTGGAGTGAAGAGGAAAATAAAACCTTCTGGTAAAATATATAAACGGATGCACAAATGAAGACTGCTTACAACCTGATTAAAATACCCAACTGTCCAGTTTTGTCCAGCTAGTCTGAGATTCCTGTTTGTAACCCGCGGAACCTGATGTGATCTTCTGATGGTGCGGGCCGTCCACCTCAAGTTGTGCGTATGTTTTGTGCATGATGTGTGGAATGATGTGGTTTACCTACAGTACAAAAACTGTGAAAAAGTCGTATGCAGATAACTGCTGTAGAACTAGAATATCTAAAAAAATATATATATAATAATAATAATAATAAAATAAAAATTCTACCCTCTCAAGAGTACTATAAAAAGCAGTAAAGAGAAAATTAATGAAACAAAGTAAATAATTCGTGTGACAACACTTCGCTTAAAATATATAATCATCTTAGGTACAATTTGTGCAGTTTCATGAGCAAAGCAAATTAGCTGCCTAGTTCTGCTGAACATCCTGCAGACCCAGACCCAGCCACAGTCCTTCTGAGGACAGGTCACACCTGCTAATTTCTTTCATGCATGCAACACCCAGAAGCATTTTGTTTTATTTCATTTTATTAAAAAATAGCCTTTTACATAATATGCTGCTTGCTTTTCTGGCCCAGAGACACTTTCCTCCTGTACGAAGCAGTTTTTTCGCTGGAATACTAAACGTTCTTTCGGCTGCTCCCATCAAGGGTTCGCCACAGTGGACCGTCTGATCCGCACACGACTTGGCAACCGTCCCATTTATCTACCCAGGATTGGGACCGGTACTACATGCAGTGGCTGGGTGGTATGGGGTGGGGAAACTATTGTTAGCGGATCTCAAACCCAGCTCCTCAGATCCCCAAATCAACAACCTAGAACCTCAGCCGTCTGAGCCACCACTCTCCTGATTGTAGCTGGAATACTATTAAGTCGGTACAAACATTGATATTAATATTTTTAGCTGAAATCCTAATGTTTGGAATGTTTCTACGGGGGGAAAAACTCCAAAAAACTTTTTTGACTTGAATATGCCAATTTGTATGAATTGTCTGGAAAAAACAACAAATCATCAAGCAACTACTCCCAGACAAACCTCACTGCAATAAATTCCCATGCTGCCATCTCACTCTTTGAAGTCAGAGAGCCCCAGGATGTTTTCTTTGGGCTAAAGTCTCTTTGCACCACCATGATTGGAGATGAACACACCAATCTAAATATTTACACAGTCAATGTATTGACACCTTGTTCTAGTCCTTTAGTGCGATGCTATTCTGCTCACCACCTCTGTTCTGCTGTACAAAGTAATTTATATGAGGTACTAGATGCTTCGTTGCAGATCAAACCAATCTGGTCACTCTCCTCTGATCTCCCTTATCGACATGGTGCTGCAACCCACAGACCTGCTGCTCACACCTCATGTTGTTCATTTGCCGTGTGTGAAATTCCCACCAGCCCACCTGGCAATAACAACCAACGACTAAAGTCAAGACAGTTTACACTTCTTTTGTTCCTCCATTCTGATATTTGGGGGGTGAACAATCAGTGAAGCTCTTGTCCAAGATGCTTTGCAAAAATGTCCACTGTTAAAAGCACTATAAAAATTTAATTTACCAGAATTTAAATGGCCTGTCTGTGTGATTAGACTGAATAAATAAAAGTGGACAGTGAGTGTATGGAAATAGTGATATACAGCACATCCTTCCCTGTAGGAACACACCAAAGCACAATTTTGTCATGACTGCTACATAATAATAAACTAAAGACACGCACCCAGATGGACTGTGCCCCGAGTCTCCTGGGATAGGCCCCAGGCCCCCTGCGGTCATGTACTGGATAAGTGGTATAGAGAATGAGCTATGTGTAATATACATCACTGCGCCATGAGTTATGAAGTCATGAAAGTCAACAGGATGTGCATAAAAAAAATAAAAAAAAACACCCGCAAGACACAAGAGCCGCATTCGTTTTCTTTCCGCTAACAAAACCGAGGACTATAATTTTATATATATATTTTTCAGGTTCACCAAGTTCACCTAGAAAGTAAACTACTCGACAGAAATGTGAAACTTCCACCTCGTACATCCTTTCCCTTTTAAGTAGCTTACAGTCATGCCTAAGAACACCTTCACCTTTACCATTCTGAAAATCACTGTAATGCACTCCTGCTCATGGTACTCTGTAGTGCTTACATTTGCAGCTTCCGTATTTAATAAATAAGAAGTTAAAGTCAGCTTGCGGTGGTGGTGGTGGAAATGGGGAGGGGGTGGGGGTAAATTAATTTAGGACAGTCATTGTAATCTTTTCTCCTCCACGTCTGAGCCTCGGTCTGCTGTTTTCTGGTAACACATCTTCATCTTTCTCCAGATGCTTGAAGGCCACTATGTACTGTAACAGTAAAGTCCCAGACAGAACTTGAACTTTTCATCCACTGGTCCAAGCTTTCATCTGCTGTAGGTTTTGGCTTGCACATGACTGATCTATTTCTCAGTACAACCGTGTGTATGAGACCACCATTGTAGGCTTATTAAAATCTATTCAGGGCTGAGTAATGGGGCAGGACCATCACCTTCACTCTTGTTTACTCCACAAATTGGCCCCCGAGAGGGGAGGAAGGCGTATGGCTCGCCTAGTTAAAGTGATAGAGGTGACGCGGCTGCATTGATTTTCCCTCCATCTTCATAAACTCCTAGTGTCTAGTGAAACACAGAGGGCCGCAGTTTGAACCCGGGGCTAACACTCTATGGACAGGTCCCCGAAGGTTCCTTACTGCCTTTCTAAATTACACTAACCTTTGGTCAACACCGTGGTCATGAGTGCAACAAGCAAAAGACGTACACCCTCCACTAAGGGACTCCGGAGTCCTAGTGCCCTTGACTTCAAGAGCTTTTAGAGCAAACTTTATTCTTTATTTCACCTTAAAACCTGTGTCTGGAAAGAGATGGAGTATACAGGCTAACAGATGAGAAAGTCGACCAAAGAACAGAAACAACAGCTTGGTGAAATGTATTTCGGCTCCCTCTGTTAGTGTGTGTGTGTCACTTTGTTAAACTTTTAGGATATCTGGTAATAGAACCAGATTCAATGCAAGGATTAGCAGATCGGAGATGACATCACATAGAACAGGATAAATAAAGAATGCCTTGAAACCTATTTTTTGTACTCTTTTGCTCTAGGCTGATCTTTGAGTGATGGCAGGGTGGCATAGTACTTAGATGGGTTCAAGTCCCATCTTTGGGTCCGTGTGCAAGGAGTTTGCATGTTCTCCCCGCACTTGGTGGGTTTTCTCTGGGTACTCCGGTTTCCTCCCACAGTCCAAAGACATGCAGAGTAATCAAACTGGTGTTTCCCAATTGCCTGTATTGTGCAAGTCTGTATGTTCTTGTGCCATGTGATGGACTGGCATCCCATCCAGGGTGTAACCATCCTTGATACAGAATCGTCTACAGGCCTCCTACGATCCTGTACTGGATGGTGGTTTTGAAAAAGTCCTTAGTCAGTAATCTTTGGACTTTGTTATCATATATATTGTAACACTGTGCCCTGATTTTATACGCTGTCAATCTTCAGACCAAAAGTAGCCCACATGTGGTTCCTCTCCAAACTGTTGCTACAAAGTTGGAAGGACACAAATTCTATCCTAAATCATTTCCATTTTCCTTCACGGACAAACTAAGAAGCAAATCTTTTCCAGTCTCACTATTTCCTTGTGCACAAATTAAAGTCGTTAAAGACATGGGTTGCCAAGGTTGATGTTTAAGAACTCAACTGACCAGCACCCCAAATCCGTGACCTGAACCCCAGGAAACACCTCTGGCCTGCTCGGCCAATATCAGTGCCTGATATCAATGCTCTTGTGGCTGAATGATCACAAATCCCTACGGCCATGTCTCACAGCGTAGTAGAAAACCTCATCTAAAAGAGTGGAGGTTATTGTACAGTAGTATGAAAGACGGTATTAAATCTGGAACAGGATTTGTACAATATGTTCAGGATGGTCATGAGTCCATCATATAAGTGATGGTTCAGGAAATACCAGTCTAGACACTTTCTTTTTGGAGGATGACCTAAGGAAAAGCTCACTTACTGTGTTTTACTCAGTAAGTTTATGCTAATTCTCTGAACATCAAGCTTTTGTAATAAATATAGATCAAAAATGATGGTCGGTTCTCTTTCATTTATTTCACGACCCACAGACCTCATTTCTTACCGTCACTACAATTTGTTTCCAGAGATATAGACAAAGAGTAGTAACACGATCTACTGGGGGGAGAAAAAAAATGACAGCACTTCATCATAGTCCTTCTCACAAGTGTGAATCTGTTCCACAGAATGGATCGACTGCAACCTAGCGCTCAAATATAAAAAAGTTAATTAAACATTTTAACATAAATGGCTTCGTATTCATTTTCTGCTGACATTTACCACTGGAAATTATAGAACACTTAACACACAGAAATGCATTATGACGGTAATAATGGTGCTACATACATTTTTAAAAACTCGGATCATTCTTTTCCATCCACATCAAGATGCCGAGCGAACAGCGCCCAGGCCGATGAGTAATGATCTCCATTTTCTCTTTCAATTTTCCATCCAACAGTAAAGCAGCCAGACTGAGGCACTTAATTAAGTTAATTAGGCTAACTTAATTAGGCCGTTTTGCAGGTCACTGTGCGAGTGGTCTGATTGATGAGTGCGCTTGTAAAGGTAATCGCCTTTAGAACTGGGTTTAACAAACAGCATGTTAACTGCGGGATCATAAATAACGCTGAAACGCTTAGCGCAGGGCTCGACTGACACGTAAAATCCTGTGCTTTTAACAACCGGGTCGATAAATTTGACATGTTAAAATGGAAAATCGCAAGGTCAAGAAAAAAAAAAAGAAGGATCCGGATTTGTCACTTGAGTGTGATTGAGCTGAATCGACTGAGTGTAAATTACAAACGTGGGTTCTTTTTTTTTTTTTTTTTTCTTTCACTCAGGTCTGTTGGACAGCTAAACTTTTCTCACTATTCTCTTCCACTCCTCTGGGCATTTAATTCACATTTGAGCCTTCAGAAGTAGTGCAGCTCCTTGGAACTCTTCATTTGCCATGTGCGTTCCTGTTTATCGAGTCTTCTGACTCAAGTGCGTGGGGTCGCTGAACTCTTCACATGCTTTTTCCGAGTCCTCCGAGGATTACTGAGCCTCGTGGTGCTTTAAAAACAGAGCCGATATGCCCGGACCCTTCATCGTGGGAGTGTAAATAAGGCTCAAACAAGCCCCGCTCTGGGTTCTGACGGGCTTTCAAATTAAAGGCCATCCATATATTACAGAAGAACTGTCGTTTTATTGCCTGAATCAATTCTTTGCGGCTCTGGAGGTGATGGCATTGGGACGTGGCTCCTGATGGCTGGAGGTTTATCTAACATGTGCAGGCAGGGAAATACGCAGCTGGCGTAATGAACTCAACTCTACCTAATAAAGGCTTTACTGCAGCGCACTGACCCCATCACACCCTGCATATGCCTCCATGCCCATAAACCAAACATGATATATCTTTTTTTTTCTTTCTTCTTCTTCATTTAATACAGGCAGACATAATTAAGGGATTTTATGATACAGCGTGCTCGCACCGACGAGTTGTCCACGGAGAAACAGATTTAGCTATTTTTTTTATATTATTATTAATCAAGACCTGAGAGGCAGAAACCCATCTGCGGTGACCTTTAAAAAAAAAAAAAAAAAAAAAAAAAAACGTTAAGAGAAAGTTTTAGAGAGGGACAACTTGGCGAGACGGATCAAATCGCGCTGTGCATCATGAGTATCTTGTCTCAAGCCTGCGTATAACACTGCCCGGGCCCATGATGCATGTGCGGTGTTTTGCCCCGTGCTTTGATCGAGATGTAGCGTATGAGAAGATGGCGGTGCAGTGCGTGAGCCGGTCTCATTTCTCTAAATGCTTCTCTGCTCTCATCTAGAAGTCAAGGCTGGAAGGGATAACAAATCACCTCTTTGGTTCCACTTTTCACTACTGCTGCTTCTTCATTTGCCAGCTGCCAACGAGAGAGAGAGTGACGTACATCTTTAATGTCGACCCTTCCTCCATCTCAGGCAGAAGGTGAATCATGGCTGGGTTTTCAAATGGTTTAAAAAAAAAAAAAAAATGCATGTGGAGCGATTGCGGAATGGCTAGAGTGGTATTTGCGATATATTACCGGATTTAAATTATAACCCTCGAAATAACATTTTGGGTGAAACACATTGAATATGAAAACGAGTTTTGAAGAAATTTAGTTAATACTGCCAGTATTCCAGGCTTGTACAAGACCTTACAATGATTGAGATGACTGTGGCAAAGGTACGTGGATTTCTACACAATACAGCAATGAACCATAACAACACGGTCCAGACGTAAACAGCAATTAAACTGTTAAAGCAACGCGGCTTGGGTGGTTCTCATCACTTCATACTCCATAGCACTACAATGGAATTGCACCCACTGCAAAACAAAACTGAGAATTTTCTTATTTACTGTATAGCGTAAGCAGTAACAGTTAGTTGCTTAACTGGACCTTTTTGCAAAGAATTTTTTCAAATGTTACTTGAATACGCCTTTTTATACAGTATGAATGACAAGTAAAGGCTGAGCTCTGCTACTGTACTTTGATTAAAATGTAATTCCCAGCAGGGTTACTATAATAATGCTGGTGATTAAAGTAAATGAGAAATTATTAGAGAAATTGCATTGCAATGCATTCCTTCATTTAAAACTACTTTGATCTGTTCTTGATATACAGTACGTTTAATCTTTTAAATCAAAATCAATTCATTTTCTTCTGAATACTGAAATACTGAATCTCTCTACACAACTAGAGCTAGTTACATGAAGCCTTTAGGACATGAATGGATTGACATGATATAAAGCTTACAAACAAATTGTAGTACAGCAATATACAGATTAACATGTTCTCATCAATTCCAGATTGAGTCTTGAGCAAACCCATTCCTAATACTTCTCCATTCTTGAAAGGAAGAAAAAGACATTATAAGCTGGATAGATGATGGAACTATCCTAATCATTTTAAAAAAAGAAAATCCATTAAATGGGAATCTGTAATCAACCCCCCCCCCTCTCAAACCCTATCTAGTTCTTCAATGAAGTGTGAAGGCAAAAAAAAAAAAAAAAAAAAGAAGGTTTTTAGGAGGGCAGGAAAGAGATTGCCTTTGCTGCTTAACCAAAAGTCCAGGAGGTTTAGCGTGACATGATCTAAAATCTCCTATAACCCTAACCCATGGGATACGGTAACCACCAACACACTTATCCACTTGAAACACACACAGTTGTCTCCACACTCTGGTTCTTCTCCGCCAATCTAGGAGGAGCTGGATCAGGTCCGACCCCACGCCATGGACTCTCGATTCTGCACTAATGATGAAGAAATAACTCTTCATGAGTGTATTAAGTACAGTGTTGATTTTAGCGTGTGGCTTGTCGCAATACAGCTACCTTTGGGAGGTTGTTAAAAGGAAACACAGCAGGAAAGAAAAAAACCCCAGACATTATTATTAATCAATATTATGCTTGCCGAAAATTCAAGCTAGACAGAGATACCAGGCGGCAGTGGATGCTACAACAGAAAGTCTGCTAGGCCTGAAGAATGCGTATGCCAGAGAGAGAGAGAGAGAGAGCGAGAGAGAGAGAAGAGTGTGTAGCCCAATTTTCGCAGGCTGTGTGTAAGCGTGTGATTAAACGGGATTGCGTCTGGGCTTTCAGGCTCTCTGGGGATTGGAGCGGTTCCCCCTGCAGGCTGCCAGAGAACTCGTTTAAAAAGTGAAGGCTTGCTTAATCCGCCGTATGCCTCCCACTGTCTAAATCTCTTTTGTCTACCTCCGCTCGGCGCTTTTGTTCGCAGCCGCTTAGCCCTCGTGTTGTAGCAGCAGGTCATCATTCTTATGCTTTCTTCTGCGCTTTTGACTTACAACACCTAACACGGTGCGCGATGGGGGTTAACTGTCAATTCAATTCCTGACTCCGTATTTTAAAAGGCAGGATTCGAGAGAAATGTATTTGCCGTATAGAACCAGTTCAGTTGTTTAGATGTAGAATTCTAGAATTGATACAATATGCAATTAGACAAGCTTGTCCATACAGTGATCAGCCAAGACTTGCCGTACTGCTTTAATTAAATGTGGATGAAAAATTTAAATGCGTTGGATAAAAGAGGAAGAAAAAACACGATGTTCCTATTTTCATATAATAAAGGGGGAAAAAAAGGAAAATAGATGCCACTTATAATGACCATCATGGCTGAACCTTGTAGTCAATCCACAAAACAAATGCCTCGATCGTCTTTAACCTTTTGATGTTACCGCTGAACGATAATCCCGCATTGGCGTTCCTGCCACGCAGACATCCCACTATGCCTTTTACATTCCACTTTCTCTTTGGCAACATCAATTAACCTCCATTTTCCATGCAGATAGAGCCTGGCAGGCCCAGGCTGGCCTTTTGAAGATAAATTGAAAAGCGTGTACATTTATTAACTTAATTAGGTTTGGAAGTTGAAACACACTGCCTTTGATTCAATGAGGGGGGAAAAATGTGACTAGGGGAAAGAAAGGAAAAAAAATATATGGCTGGCGGTTGGACATATAATTCTGAAGGGAGAGAGACATTAAAATGAATATGGAAAGCAAGGTTTGAGTCAACAGTGTTCTTTGTCTCCAGAATTAAGGTAAGAGCTTTTGCCAGACAGGTATTCTAAGAGAAACGATGGCTCCGAGCTCTGAGTCACTGCCACAGTGGCTGAAGCAAGATACCGGAGAATTAAAGTGGTGGATGAATTCCCCCTGACCGTATCGTCATTAAAATTTCAAACGCAGACCACTTTGCTTTGATCTGCCCTTAAAGGAGCCAAAGACATACAGTACATGCTGCATGTTGAATGTTTGAGGAGGCCACCTCTTGAGATTAGCAGTAGACTTTGACTGCATGTGAAAAGCATCAGCGCATCTATTTTCATAGCTAATAAAAAAATATATATAATTGCATAAAAAAAAAGAAACTTTGCTATACTGTTTAAAAGTAAATGGGATTAACTGTAATGAAGTTCTTTTTTTTGGGGGGGTGCCCCAATTGACCCCAACTGACCCCCCAAAGAAGGAGCAACTCTTCAACTGGACGTGAAACTTTCAGAATATTCAGTTAATGAAATGTACTTTTTATGTTGAAAAAAAAAGTTTTTTTTTCCAAGTTTTCATCTAATAATATTGGCTAGACTTTTTAGCACTGTGAGAAAACAAAGGAAGAAGTCTGCTTTGTTTTAAAGGTATTTAGTATTTAATGAGTCTCTTGCTCTCTCGTTCTCTCTTATTGAACTACAAACCATGAAATTATAATTGGGCTCAAAACCAACACCTCAATCTGACCCACCAGTGTGATTTTAGTCACCCAACCCACCCCCCCAGGTGTATCAGAACGCGATCATCTGACGACATTACAGCTCTGTCTTCACCTCGGCGTCCCTTAAGCGACTCTCACCTTCGATGATGAGGTGTCACATTCCTGACAGATCCACCCATAGCCTGTCTGCTTCGGCGACTTCTTCAAGGGAGGGTCCAGGCAGCCGAAGTGGTAACACAGCTGACACTCGTCACACCTACGGAGAGAGGGAGAGTGATATTACCAGCGGGGATATAGCTCAAGCCAGGGAGCAGTGTCTCCGCTGACACGTGCAGGCACGCGGTCTACAAGTATCCCTGCCAAAAAAGCAGCATGGTCCTCATCAGGCAGATTTGATCGATGGTGACAGAGCAGCTTCCTGTCAGGTAACAGATGCTTAATAGATTCAAAACACATTGGCACAGCACCTCTCACATGGCCTTGTAGAGCCATCATAAAACACGCCGGCTTGATTGGCTCGCCTGAAATGGGTTTCTGTGCATCGTGCCAATAAATCTTTATAGGATTTTATCTTTTTTTTTTTTTTTACCTATTTCCAAGCTTAAAAAGGAGAATCAGTCTTATGACCATCCACCATTTCAGCATGCAAACCTCAGACATAAAACTGGGTTTACTCTAAAATCACTGGACAATCGATGTTTTTGTGAGCTGTGAAAATAACATATAGTGTTCCAATGAGAAGCCTAAGGAAACTTGAACCAAGCAAGACCTCCATTTATCATGCAAGGGCTGTCATTGGTGAACGCCTGGATGCCCTTCGGGCCAGCTTCCATGCCCTCCCCTCTCTGTTCTGCCCGTAATTAACTAATTATGTTGCAATCAATAGTGAAGATTCAGATTTGGCAATGTAAATCAGATAAGGGCCGAGGAGGTCAATAGGCTCCCTCACCATTCGTATACGTTACATGGATGAGATGTACTAGGCTCTTAACAAAAGGTGTTCAGGAGGAGAAAATGAAAGAAAAGCACTTTATCATTTGTTGGCCTTAACTCAAATCGGATCTTTTGTCCATATTTATCCGAGTGCTTTCCCTTCAGAACACTACATCCGACCAAAAGCATACTTTGGTTGAGAGGTATTCATAAAGATGGGATCAAGCTCGATAGGAAGAACAGTGTTAAATGACGCCGAAGCCCTTTTCAAAATTTGCCCGAGCAAAGCCACCAAATGCTAATTAAAGGATAGGGATGGATATAAAACAGCACTAATGAGGGGGAAAAAGGGTGGGATATGCACACGGCTAGAACATCCTGTCAAAGAAAAGAAGGTTGCTTTGATTTATGGACATTATTTACTTCATTACGTTGCATTCGGTCGAGGTTGAAGTCTCCACCAAAATAGCAACAATTTTCCCTTTCGCAAAAGTCACTTTTCAAAATTTAGCAAACGGTGTCCCGCCGCACAGTACTGTACCTGCAGCAGTCAGGATCTTTTCCGTGTAAGAACATTCACTTGCATTTACCTCTTCAGAGAAATCTTAAAGGGCAGGAAGCTTGGTTGAGGATTTCAGTGTGTAAGACCTAATAACCAAACCGAGTGTCAGATTACAGATTAAAAACCAATAATCACATCACAGGATTTCACATAGCTTGGTCAGACGGTGCAACTAAATAAAATGATCATAGGGTTTCCAACCAAGCAGCAAAATGTCTGTCGACACCTGACCATCATACCCATGTGGGCTATTTGAACATCCGTTTCCCAAATTTCTGTTATGATAATTCTTCTATAAAGCCATTCTAACCAGATTTTTTGTGTATGGCTTTGGGGATTTGTGATCATTCATCTTCAAGAGCATTAATGAGGTCAGACACTGATATTGAGGGTGCACTTGGTGTCCCATTTCATCCTGTAGGTGTTCAGTGGGGATGAGGACACTCGAGCACACCACATCTTAATGGACCTTGTCAGGTAAGAATGACATATGGGTCTGATTTACCATATAATCTAGTTGTCTCCGCAATTAATGTCAATTCCATTGAATTTCCAAATAGTCTACGAACCAATAATCTAATAAAAGACTAGTAATCAACTAACAGAGTTTATAAGAAACTAGTGTAGTAATGGAGTTCCCAACCAAAGGGCCATCCCAGGTCAGGTGGCTCAAATCCATAACTTGGCAAAGAGGTTTTTCAATCAATCATCATAAATTGACTCTACAAACCAATGATGGGGAAACAGATGCCAAACATCCACTTAAAACCGCTGTTCAGATGCTTTCAAGGTTATGGAGTTCCCCCACCAAGAGTTAAATTAGACTCTACCAACAAATAACCAGAACATGATGTTTCAAACAGCTTTATCATCGCAGCGTTACAATGATCATGGAGTTTCCAACAAACCTTCCCAATTAGACTCTACAAACTAATAACCAGACCATGGGAATTTCAAGGGCTTTTTTTTTTCAGCAAGACAATTGAGTCAATTGATCATTGAGTCTCCAACCAAGCAGCCAAATAAGAGCCCGGGGTGCCCAGATATGCAAAAATGATTCGAGAAAAAAAAAAAAAAGTTGAAAACAAGAAGAACATCGTTTTCACAGTTAGAGCAGCAATTCAGAAACAAATCAGTACAGTTTCCAAATGTCTTTCAAGTGCCTTTGAAAACCAGACGAGAGTAATTATTAAAAGGTTTAGCATTCAACAATATTTGAAAATAAATAGTATAAATTATACAATAAAAAGGTGATCAGCCATTTCTGCACCAAACTAAATGGAGTTCTTGTTACACTGACTAGTGATTTTTTAGGAACTGCACTGTTTCCCTAACAAACATTTTACTTAGTGATCTGATATAAGAACATTTCACTAGCAAGAAATGCCACTTTCAAGAAATGAAAGATCCTAACATCATTTGACAGAATTTTTTAGTCCTAACAAACTTGAAACGATATACATTAAGAACGACTGTACTCGTATACTGTATGTGTTTATCTGAAACAATGCCGGAATTTATTTCCCAAGCTTGTCTTAATGGCATACGCTGCTCATGTCCTGATATGCCAAGCTCGTATCACTATCTAATCCACATATTCCTTGTGACAGAGCGATGAGCAAACGGGCTGCCCTCGGCGACAGACTGTCAGCTCGAAACTGCCTCCATTACATGATCTCTCTCTGAAGAAAAGGAGGAGGGGGGAGAATTACTGCACTCTACTCTCATCCTATTGTTGTGTGTGAAAAACACTGGCTGTCCCCATTAGCAGAATAGTTAACACAAGGTTATTTCTTTTTCCATGTCGTTTTATTTATGATTACTTTTTGGAAAATTGACAGTGCTGAAATAAACTAATAAGCTGATTAAAATTGAATGACTGGTATAGGGTAAGTAATTTTTTTTTTTTTGCAACTGGATGCTTAAGAAATCCACACAATAAATCAAGCCTTAGACTTCATTATTTGTCTACTTTAGTATATGGTCTGAAAAGGATAGAGGGAGTGGGAATGAATAAAAAAAAAAAAACAGTGGCTTCCATTTTTTAAATCCTGCCTATGTCACACAGGACCTGCTGTAACATTCAAACATGAGCAAATGGCTTGGAGAGTGGTCAGGACTGTTTGTGGGGGGGCACTCATTCAAAGTTCAGAGGAACGACTGCACTGGGCCGGGATTGTAATTCATGGAAGTACGGTCTTCTCCTTTAAAACGTTTTCACCATTCAAATGTTTTACTGCGGCTAAGAGTCTCAGCAACGTACTGTGCTTCCAAGTCTTCTGTACATGTCAATCAGTTTTATACCTTCATAAAGGCAAAATGACAATTTCATCACGAGCCCTAGTTTCACTCGAACACCCCTCAAGGTTAAATGCAAATTAAATAATGCACTAATTAGTATGAACATGTTTTTTGATTTATATGTTGCTTTATGCTGGATGAGCAAAGCAAGCTTACTGAATGTCTACGTCTAGGTGGGATCTGGTGATCAATGATCTCTTCTACTTCTTCTCAAGCGCTGTAATTTTTTTTTTGTCTCTTTATACAGTATATTTGATAAGAAGTCGTATATGAACGTATCATAACTGAGAAAATCTGTGAAAATGTGGCTTGCCACTGTTGATGAAATCGTGCTCATGATACGAATGGTATACTTGTTAGCTTTGTTAAGCCTTCCTTTTAATATAGAACCAAGTTTATGTAGCAGTTAGGCAAAATTACAGAACAGCATTAAGACACCATTATCCATAACCAGAGAATACTACTAATTACAGACTTGTATGAGGAAGTGAAGTGAAGCTAGAAAGCGGCAACATCAGCAACATCATGAGCATGGATACGGTATGTGTGCAGGAAAGAGGAATTCAAATCACCCTCGAGACCGCTCTGTGAAAAGAAGACAAATGATCAAGAATGTGTGTGTCGTGCTAATGAGTGCATGCTTATTGTTGCATACAGCAAACGATTGATTTCGCGTGAACCCTCCACTCTGGCAAATAAAGAGGGATCAAGGAGCGGGAGACTCCTCTTCTGCCCGCGGGAGAGTTTAAGACCTGTGGCATCCACAGGAGGCCTCTGTTTTATTAGTGCTGGCCATGACGCTTCGCCGTTTCACGCCTTTAATTACTTTGCCTTAATGAACCTTTTGTTGTGTATCATGGTTTACCATCTTTGAATTAAAACACTGCTCAGCCATGCAGGCCCAAGCTGGAGCGAGGAAGGTGATTATGGGTAATTGGAATTCAAAATGACAAGACCTGTCCACTGAAATGGCTTAACCTTGTCAGTTTCCTAAACCTTAAAATGGACATATAAATTTGTTTTCTAATTATAAACAGACTGCAACAAGGTTTGTCTTTAAGGTAAATCTTGTCCAAAAGCTCATTCAACAGAAAGGCAGATAATTTCTGTAAACAATTAAAACTTGTTTATTTCTGGAAAAAAAAAAACCCTATGTATTTGAAAGTTTATTTGAAAGGAATCAGAGCATGACCAGAAGGCAGGATGCTTATCAGGTCAGAATTGTTTATTTTAATTAATAAATCATTTTGTTTTTTACACATTCAGGTCACCATAACCTGTGATTGTTACTTATTTACTCTCGAAGCCCATGCACACGCAGCAACCACCAAGACCGTGAACAGGTTTTGTATACTGTAACTACCTCCCTACATGTTGTTTAAATCTATAAGCAGTTAGATGTATATCTGCAGATTTAATAAAACTTCTAGAGAAAAACGTCTAGATATTTAGGGCCTAAGCACTATGACATCAGCCCTATGTCTTCAGAGTGTGTACTATTTTATTCCTAAAGATTATTAGGGCCTAAGCAGTATAGGGGCCGCGCACGACCCTCTTGTTTTCCTAAGGATTTTTTTCTCACTATTTTGGGCTTTTTTTCAAAAACTCATGAAATTTGGCAGACAGGTTGGAATTTACTGCCACTGGGATGCTGGTGAGGGTCCCGGATGTGGCCCTGGGTCTTCACATGAAATTTTTGCATATACACGTCCATGTAACCCGGTATATATTTAGAGCTCATTGGGCAAAACAGCTTTCTTTTTCAACGTCATGGGCTCAACTCAATAGGAAGTCAGTTAATTTGTGTCGTTTGCAAAATGCACCCGAAGGAATTTGATATACTCCTCCTAGGGGTTTGATACGATTGCCAGCAAACCGGGCCCATGTGATCTAAAGACACTGAGGATGCAAAATTGCTGAGGGATTTTTGATGTCTCAAACGGGTCAGCTGTGACGATGGCTTAAACCGGGTGGTGATGGCGCAGGGTGCTTGGGCCCGCTCATTGTTGCTTACAACTATATTTGGTTGGTTTAAATATGATCAGAGTTGAATGACGCACCTTGCTGCTGCGACTATTGTGCATGCTACCTGTTCTGAATTTAACTACCTGCTGCACTACATACATCAGCCAAGGGGACACTTGCCAAATGGTAGACATTTTCATTTTTATCATGTAAATTTTGATCTTTTCTCCATAAAACAAAAACATACCAAAAACTATGACTGTCCTGTCCTTATTCAGACTGAAACAATTTTGAGAAGAAATCTAGCCAGTTAGAAAGCCAGGCAGATTTGATAAGCATCTTTTAGGTGTGATGCAATCGTTTAGGTGTGATAATACTTTGAATTCCGTAGCTGAAAATGAGTGTTGCCATAATAAACTAATGCATTTCCTTATGCACTTAACTATGCAGCTTAACAATTTCACACTATGTTATAATATTAGATTAACTACTGATTTCATGCCAAGTCAGTTTCTGGGCAACCAAAACATGTGACTGGGCTGCAGACTGAAGCTTTTGCACTAAGACCTATACTTGTCCATACTTGATAACATTTATTAGTCATCTAACCACATTAGATCCTTATAAATAAAATACATATGGTAAATAGGACAGCACACACAGGTTCAAGAAAAATGTACTACACAGCTCTCAGTACTAATCATGTGGACAAATTCTATCTCTTTTGCACTGATGAATCGGTCTAATCCTTTTGTAGTATCTGTAATATGCAG
This sequence comes from Clarias magur, assembly GCA_013621035.1. Classification (NCBI taxonomy): domain Eukaryota; kingdom Metazoa; phylum Chordata; class Actinopteri; order Siluriformes; family Clariidae; genus Clarias; species Clarias magur. The sequence goes on along the minus strand of QNUK01000007.1, from coordinate 1,267,912 downwards.
GTGCCAGCTTCTATCTGCTCCAAGCACTGCCCTTACACAACCAAGGTCCTTGATGCTATCAAAGCAATTCAAGTGCATTTTAATCATTGGGAAAATCGAGCCGCTTTCCTCTCTCTCATTTTATTTTTTTCCCCCTCTGGAGGCCCAGACACAATCCAATCACTCATAAGAGACGGTATTGATTGAGCTAATCTTATTGGGATTTGGACTAAGGAAGGAGGAGAAAACACGATTGATCACTTTTGTCCACGACACGTGTTGCTCTCGGAAGACAAAGGCGTTATCCCCTTTCACCTGCCGTTTAATCTCAGGGGGAGTTCGTGGAGATCCCATGCTGAGCTCTCTCAGCACCGCATTTACAAAACCGGTTCTAACAGAGATGAGCTGTGACGGCTTAATTCAATCAAAGGACGTTTCGGAGAGATACCATACCATTTTTAGACAAAAGTGCTCAAGACGTGAGTAGGCATTTGAGTAACTGAATCGTTGCTAATTTGGTTGTCTGTTTTAAAATTTTTTTTTTTTTTACATTTTATTATTATTTTTTTTTAAAGGAAATGGCATCAGAGGGATTTACTTAAATATAGACCAAAAAAAAAGTAGAAGCAAAAGAGCTGACTTCTATGGTCTGACATGCTTGTTTGTGTTTGGATATGCTTCCTGTTACTGAATTTATAGATACCTTACAATCTACTATAGATCCTCATGAATACAGATCATTCAAATGTCAAAGCACCTAAACTGACCCTATTTCTAAAAAAAAAAAAAAAAAAGATTATAGTATAATTGCCAACCAGTATATACGCCCCCTTTTGTTGCCAAAAAAGCTCTGAATCATTGACATTTAGGCATTTTCTCAGACACCCTTATCCAGAGCAAATTTTTAAAAATCTAATTATACATCTGAGGAGTTAAGGGTTAAGGGCCTTGCTCAAGGACCCAACAGTAACAACTTGGTGGTCGTGGGGTTTGAACCTGGGACCTTCCAAACCATAGTCCAATGCCTTAACCTCTGACCTGCATCAAGCCATGGACCCCAAAAAACCTCAAGGTAAAACTGTGGCACCAAGACTTTAGCAACAGATCATTTAAGCCCTGTAGGTTGTGAGTTGGGCCTCCATAGATCAAACTTGCTTGTCCAGTACACGCACAGATGCTTGATTGAATTGACATCTGGGGAATTTGGAGCAGTCAACATCTACTTTTAGTTTTCCTCAAACCATTCCTGAACAAATCGTGAAGTGAGGCAGGGCACATCATCCTGCTCAAAGAGACTCTGTCTACAACAATGTTCAGGAAGGTTGTACATATCAAAATAACATGAATGACAGGGCCCAAGGTTTCCTAGCAGAATTTTGCCCAAAGCATAGCACTGTCTCTTTCAGGTTGCCTTCCGTTCATAGTGCATCCTGGTGCCATCTCTATCACTGGTAATCGACACACACAAACATCCGGCCATCCACATGATGTAAAAGAAAATGTGATTCATCAGACCAGGCCACCTTCCTCCATTTATCCATGTTCCAGTTCTGATATGCCCATTGTAAATGCATTTGTACATCAACATGGGATTTTTTTGCAGCGACAGCCCCTGTTTGTTCCGACACCTTTCTATGATAGCCAGCATTAACGTTTTCATCAATTTGTGCTACAGTAGCCTTCTGTGGAATAAGATCAAACAGGCTAGCCTTCACTCCTCATGATCATCACTGAACGATGACCCCCATCACTAGTTAACCTTGTCCTTGGACCACTAGGTACTATCAAAAGCATATTGGGAACACCTCATCTGGGGAACTTGGCCTCCAAAGTTCCCCAGATCCCCAAAGTTCCCCAGTTCAATCTGATCAAGCATCTTTTGGATGTGCTGGACAAACAAGTCTGATCCATGAAAGCCCATCTCACAACTTGGAGGGCTTAAATCTAAACACTAAAATTTTGCCCTTGTGAAAATCGCTCTGATCCTTACGCTTGCCCAATTTTCCTTCTTCCAACACATCAACTTTGAGAACTGACTATTCAATTCTCACTTTACCGTTCAACTGACTTGCTGTCTAGTATATCCCACCCCATGACAGGTGCCACTGTAACAAGGTAATCAATGTTATTCATGTTACCTCTCAAAAGATTTAATGTTATGGTTGATTGGTGTAACATTGCAAATCTATGAGGAAATAAAATATTTCAGAAAAAAACATGGCTGAAAACACCAAAATTAAACTGGGGTTATACTGAGAATGGAGCTTGTTTGGGGGTTAATCTGCATGCCAATTCTGATTGTTCCTTTGTAGAGTAAATTAAAGTGAAGCAGAGCAAGTTTCAGACATTGATCTTACAATGTTTACAAAGTGGAGAAAAAATGGTCACTAGCAATAAAAGAAAACATAAAAACAATTTACTTAATGGAAGAAAAGAAAACCTTTCTGGGAGCTTTCGCCCACCATTAAATCATGCAAGCATTGATACTGAACATGATCACAAACAGGGTCCTCTTCCCTTTTTTTTCTGTGCCACAGTGATTGTGAGTCTCACTCGCTACAGACTTCCTTTTTTTTTCTAAATCGGTTGAAAGAAACCCTGCAAATTTATCACCCGGCTTGGTCGCAATTACCTGGGGAGAGGCCACGTGAGCCAGATCGATAGAGCACAAAGCGCTCGGCCATTGACCGGAGGCCATGACAAAGTGCCCCAAAGGCTTTTTGTGAATCCCTTCAATAAGAGGAGCGGATTATTGGCCTTCCTGCACTTTTTGATTAACGTTGAGATGGGAACAGTATTATTATGGAGCTATTGTTTGACAAGGAGGTGTTGCTAAGACTGGGAGAGTAACTGAGGAAAAAGGCGCACTAACTCGTTTTTATTAACTCATTACAAAACAGCTCACTCGGGCAGTTGCTAAAAAGGTTGCACAGGGAGATGGAGAACGGCACGAGAAACTTTCAGAAGTAGGAGCTGCGTCTAAGTTGTGTTTTTCCTCCTGATGTTCAGCAGGGGGCTGAAATGAGTCGAGCTGAGTCACCACCTTCACCCATCATGCTAACCGAACAACTATTTCAGACACTTTTTTTATTTAAAGGAAAGAAAATCTTCAGGAAAATAGGTAGGAGGAGGGGGAAAAAAAGGGTTCCGAGTTTTGCCTTTCTGTGAAAATCTAGGTCCTCAGGGCAGTAATTCGTGCCCACATACAGAGGAGGTAGTGGGCTGAAGGGAAGAGATAGAAAGAAGGGAGGATCAGCAGAGGAGAGGAGATCCAGACATGCACTGCAGTCAGCTCGATGCGATAAAACACGTTAGGAAGTTGTGGTGTAATGGGTTTTAGCTGCTAGGCCACCCTTCCCACATAGTTTCCCCTCTTTTAATGGTTAGTAGGGTAAGGGGGGGGAGGGAAAAAGAAAGCAGTGAAGTCAGCACAACAAAATGCCGCCATTAAATCATCTGCACAGATCCTGTGTCAGGGCTGTAATAGGAAAAGAGGCCATCGTTGGAAAGGTTACTGCTCGTCCAGATCCTACTGTACACGGGCGCTCACTCTCACATACTCTCTCACACTGAATATCCTTCAAGTCCTCAAGAAACACATAATCTCAGATATAATCGATTCAACCATATCTTTATTTGCCATACCAAGCAACATGAGCATCATTCAAATTATTTATAATCGTTCACAATGCTATTAAATCCTCAATCCTGATTGATCCGAGGGTTCACATGCATAACAACGGGACTGTATTCCTGGTTGCAAGGTAACTCAAGTTTGTATTCATGTTCTTAATGTAATTTCAGGAGACACCCAAGTAAACGAGATTAAAAGGTGCTGAAGGATGTGATGAGGCATTTATTAAGCTTCAGAATTTCTCTGTTTAAAGGACGAGCATATCAAATTTTAGTCAAATTAACTTCAGTAGTCAGAGGGAATAAAGTATTCTGGTAAGGGAATGAGTCTTCTTCAGTCACATGACTACCAGGGGGACAAATCGTTAGGGTTCCGCTCCTGCGGAATCCAATCAGATTTTATAACTTTAGCTTATAACTTTATAAGAATTAGCTCAGTGGGACTGGAGAAGCTTCATTTGAGTCTCCGCTGAATGTAGGAATGCATTTGTGCATGGGACAAGGATTGTGGAATCTGGCCCCGATTAATTACGTATACTCCCATTCCACTCAGCCAAATCTGTTACCAACCATTCATGGTGGCTCCCAAACTGAAAGTTTCGAAGTCGCAGCAGTGGGTAAAAATTTGGTGAATTTTCCAGACATCGAGATGTTAGCGATTTTAAACTAATACGTAAGGACATAAAAACTCTAAGCAATAACAGTGTTTTAACATTTTAACATTTCAATACCGGGTCTTTAGGGGTTTAATGATGTTATACTGAGTCCTAAAGAATTGATGATAAAAACTTGAAGCAAAATTACCGCACTGTAAATGGATAGACGCCTACAGACGACCTATAACAGGGGTGCATGACTTCTGCATCTTTCAGTTGGAGGTCAGACTCCGTCATGGATGCTGCAGGAGAGTGGTTCCTCCTTTTAATCTTACTGCTACAGCAGAATGTTCATATAGAGTACAATAACTAGACCAGACTTTACAGAAATGATCAAACCTCAGATATTTTAGGTTAAAATTTTTTTTTTATTGTGCTTCAGACTTTACAAGAACTTTGGCTGCCGAATGCTGCTGAACAGGTAAGAAGGCAATACCAATGCTTAAGAATCTATAAGGACTTAATAACAGCACTTAAGAATCGATAACAGCGCTTAAAAATCAACACCGAGAAGTTAACAAATTTTTTTTTGAACATGCTCAGATTTAGTGTCTCTTGACACTAAATAACATGACCGAATTCACACAGAGCCCAAAACACTCTGTAAGGAGATGTTACCGACCTCTACCGAACTTTCCAGAAGTCGGGATGAATTAGCATCGGTGTAGCTTTGGTATCAAATTCGGCTGAGTGGAATGGGGTAATACATTGTCCTCGCATTCCAGATGACAAACATCAGAGTCAGTGTATAGAGCAGGAAAATGTATAATGACTGGAACTTGTTGAACTCTTGTTGATGTTATTATATAGACCTCAATTTTGACTTGAATAATTAAAAATATCCCGGTAATGCCTCCGGAGATGTTAACAGATGTAGAACCTACCAAACTCCACTCACTCACTCACCGTCTATACCACTTTATACTGTGTACAGTGTTGCAGGCGGCCTGGAGCGTATCCCATGGCACAAGGCAGGGTACACCCTGAACAGGATGCCAATCCACCACAGGACACACATACTACGGGCAATTTAGGGACACCAACCAGTCTAATTGGCATGTCTTTTGGACTGGGCGAGGAAACCAGAGTACCTGGAGGGAACCCACCAAAGCTTAGGGAGAACATGCAAACTCCATGCACACAGACCTGAGGCCTTAATCGAACCCAGAACCTGGAGGTTCAAGGCACTAAGCCACTGTGCCACCCTGAAGTGTGGAAAAGGTCTATAGCTGGTATAAAGGAAGTGTTTACAGGAACTTATGTGTTTAATAGACATTCAGTGTCAATCTTTTAATCAATAAAAAGTTGCTAGTGTTGATAAAACTAATTCCTCTATAAGAGCAAGAGCCACTGTGTTTTATTCTTTACTCAAATATTATCTATACTTGGCGATTTTACATCAGCTTCACATTGATGACTGAGCACAAGCACATCAAATCCTTGTCTAGTGTTCATGGAAATGGGCACATCTTAAGTTATGTCTCTCGTCTCTCTGCATTGTGTGTAAGAATATTACACCTACATTGGAGCGAGCAGCCAGGTCTAACCTGCTTTAGAATGCAGCACTCATCAAAAAAAAAAAAACCTGAGTTTGAAACAGACTTGGAAGGCAGCGATATTTCATGATACCGCTAAGATAACGCCATCACCAGCCGTTCTTAGGACTAGAAGTGCACCGATGGGGTCAAGTTGTACTTGGAGAGGAGGGGATAATTTTATTCCTATGTTAGGACTACAGATTTTTAGGCTGACTGAGAAAAGGAAGCTTGTTAGGAGCAGAATCTTTTTCTTTCCACTTTGGATTAAATAATGAGAACCTGAACAGTTTCAAAGATATGCTGGGAGAGATGAAATGAAAGGTGCTATTGTAAGCAGAACTCAACCTTAATTAAAAGCAGTGGCTCCATGACCGAGGCTCATAATTTCACTAGTTAAAGTTCAGCTAGGTAAAGTCGGAATGAAGTGAAACTAACCTTTTAGAATGAACCTGTCTACTGCTTCCTGTACTCAGGCAAATGCATTTTGACCATGCGCATTACATTATTTCATTTGCATTTGGTAATTTTATTAATTTACCTGAAAAAACAAAAAAAACAAACATGGTATTGGGGCTAAAAAGTACATTTTCATCTTCTGATCCATGCTTCTTTTTTTTTTTTTTTTTTAAATACAGAACATGTGTTTTCCAAAGATGCTACTCCTAAAATTTATACAACATGGACATGACCAACCTTGCAAAGCTCCTAACGTCAGCCATTTTTGAGAGATGAGTTTATATGTGCCCCAATCATGGCTATTTTTCAGCATTATACCGTCTCCATCCATCCATCATCCAGGAACCTCTGTAGTCCAACTTTAGAGCATGGAGGCCAATGGGGACCATTGCATTTATACAGTATTTGTATCAGATAAAATGAAATGCATTTGCTATATTCAATTTCATGCCCTTTGATGTCTGTAGTGTCCGTTACTTTTTTTTTAATTTAAATCTTCCAACGATCTTAACTGTCATTCAGATGAAACTTGGCCAATTTAGATTTCACATAAAAGACATAATCCTGAAAAAAAGTGTATTATTCTAAAATAAAAAGCAAAATAAAAATAAATAAATAAATAAATGCAACATGAATTTGACATGGTTACGGACACTATAGATTTTTTTTTTGCTTCTTAAGCTTTAACCAAAAAAACAAACAAACAAAAAAAAACACACACCAATTTTAGTATCAATACTCAAAGAAATATGAATCATTTGCATTTTAAATTATTGTTTGTAGCAAAACAGTATAACCAAATGGGAATAAATGCAATGGTTCCCATTGGCCTCCATGGTCCCTAGTTGGACTACAGAGGTTCCTAGATGGATGGTTTGAAGTGAGACAGTATAACCTTGAAAAACTGCCATTTTTGGGACACACATAAAATCATCTCTCCAAAACGGCTTACGTTTTAGGGAATAAACTTCAGAAGTAGCTTCTTTGCAACACGCATTTGTTTAATTACTGTATATGCATGACATAAAAAAATAAATAAATAAAATCAGCACCAATATTGTGTTTTGGCCGACAGTTTTCAGGTGGCTCGCATATCATAAACTTGTACTAAAAAACAAACAAACAAAGAAAAAAACATGGCTAAACCGTATTGCAGAGTGTACACAGTGAAATCTGTTCTGACAGCCCTTGCACACAATGTCTCAGCTCAGAGTTTTGGTGGGCTTTTGTGTGCTGCTCATCGCAGCTTCTGTTGTTGTATAAGCACAAATGCTGCTTGTCTGCTGCCAGGCACACTGAGCTTTTTGTTATGCCGTTAACCAGATTTCCCCATGAAAGCTCTCTCCGCTCTCTTGCTCTCAGAGCTGTGAACTTGGCACGGGCAAGCAGGGAAGGATGAAGTGAGAGGGAGGATCATGGAGGAACAGGGAGCCATATGATTCTGCGTGCTTGGTTGAGTGAGAGAGAGAGAGAGGGAGAGGGAGAGAGAGAGGGAGATGAAGCAGAGAGAAAAAAAAATGAAAAAAAAAAAAAACAGCACACTGAGACATGCTGGAGCTCGTCCCGGCTAAAGTAAATAGATCATAATAAACACAGTGTGCCGAATCCACCTCTCTCATTTACTCTGTTTCACTTGTTCACTGTTCTTCTTCTTTTTTTCCCCCCTCCCTTGTCCTGTCCCGTGTTTGTCTAGCAGAGCGGATCCTGTTGGACACGCATGCCGTCCCTGAAAATAAATCAGCCAGGACAGGAGGGGACGCGCGCGCACACGCGGTGCACTACAAGCCAATGCTCGGCGCTATTAATTAGCCCAACCGAGAGTCATTCATCACGGCGGCAATAAGGTGAAAAAGTCAAGAGTTTATTACAGCTCGCACAATGCCGAGGCCACAGCCCGGGGACCACACGCACACACACACGCGCACACACACACACACACACACACACACACACACACACACACACACACACACACACACACACACTCACAGAACCATTCTGCACATGCACGCACAAGATCTTAAATGGTTTAGGTTGAGGTTAATAATAAAAACAGACATAAATACATAAATAAGTTAAATATTCCATTTTAAAATGAGTGCAAAAAAGTTTTTCTTTCGCTTGAAATCGAAATGATAATGTTGGTATGATAGGCACATGAAATATACACAACTGCTCGACTAATGCAACGTCCATTACAAAATGGATCAAACCTCACACTATATTGTATCCTACTGTATGCATGTTACCCTGGATGTAAATGTACAAGCAAATCTCAGCTTCTAAATGACTCCATCATAATCACATATCAAACAAAAGAAAAAAAAACACCAACTGTTGTTCGATAGGATGTAAACAAATAGTATGATAGAAACCATGCAAGTCTATAGATAGATAGATAGATAGATAGATAGATAGATCAGACTGCGCTGACAATCTTTGCTGTAAAATGTTCAAGTATGGTGGCCGCAAAGTACAGAGCACATGAACAAACCCAAAACGCAATAGACAATCAGAAGACGGACAAAAAACTAAAATCACAACAGCAAAAAAATATAAAGACAAATATTATAGCAAAAAAATTCCACTAAAGACACAACAGAAATAATATAAAGACTACAGGAAAACAATAAACACTGCAGCACAACTACAAAGACTACAAAAAACACTATAGCAAATGTACAAACACAACAGAACAACTTCAAAGACTACAGAAAAAACAAACACTATAGCAAAAATATAAACACTACAGAAAAGCTAGAAACACTATTGCAAAACAAATACTACAACACAACTAGCACTACAGCAAATCTGTAAATAAATATAGCACAACTATAAAGTCTAGTTATAGTTGCGCTATACACGCCAGCAAAACTACAAAGAGCACAATAAATCACAATACGTACCTGCACATTTATTTCATCACAAAAGGCTGCAATTTATTACATGTAACATACGCATAGTGAGGAATTTAGGAAGATTTTGTTAGTAATTTAAGTGTTTGTTTGTTTGTTTATTTATTTATTATAAATTATTTATAATATGATGATTAACAAATATTTGTAAACATCTTAATAAGATTATCTCGATTATTCACCTAGGTAAATATATTTGAATTGGAAAATTTTATATTTAGTAGCTACATGTCACAATCTAAATTGCAATCGCAATATGTGTCAAAATAATCATGATGCGATTTTTTTTTTGATCAAATACTGCAGCCCAAAACACAACAAACAAGACTAGAGCAAAACAAACACCATTACAGTGAAACAAATGCGCAAAACAAACATGACTAGAGCGAAACAAAAGCAAAACAAACACGACTAGAGCGGAAGAAACGCAAAACAAACACGACTAGAGCGGAAGAAACGCAAAACAAACACGACTAGAGCGAAACAAACACATTTACAGCGAAATTATAAAGACTAGAGCAAAACGTGCAACATCAAAACTAAAACAACAAAAGCAACTCTATGAACACTACAAAACAACAGCACTACCGTAAAAATTAACAGCAATAAAACTATAAAACCAAACAATAAACACTACACAGCAAAACTATGGTCACTACGTCAAAACTAAAAACGCAAAAGCAAAGTGGACAATATTATAGCAAATCTAACACAACACTACAGCATGACTTACAAACAAACAAACAAAAACAAAACATTGTCACTATTGGTGATTTTTTTTTCTTTGCTGTTGCATTTATTTATTTATTTATTTATTTTCATTTGCAATTTAATGTATGATTTTGTAATGCCACTTTCTGTTTGGCTCTTGCAGTTTGGGTTTCGTTCTTCCATTTTCTAATTTGTGGTCGCGTTTTCTGATGATCATTTCAAGTCCCTGTTGATATCTTTTAGGTTTACGCTTCGTTCTGCGATTTCTGTTTCCATGCCCTGCACTTAAAGGCTACCATATTAAAGGGTACGAATACATACAGTAAGAATCCCACAGAGGGACACTTCTAGCTATCTCGACTAAAATATAAGGCAGCTGAGCTGTCGTAAAGTACAACATGCTTCACCACGAGGCAAACGGTGAACCACATCACAATTCTGCCTACACATGAAAAATAAAGAAAGATGTGATACCGACGACACCATCACCGCACACAACCCGCTAAATTATTTTCTCGACTGATAGTTATCAACTACGATGTAAATATTAATCGTCATTTTGCAATACAGAAGTACAGATAAGTAAATACTTTACGAGAAAAAGGAAATACTGTTGCGCTTCGAATTCTCTACTCGCTAGTAAACAGTTTCACATGGCATAAGCAATAAGCGACGAGAGCAGCACAGGGTTCAGTTCAAAAGCATTCATCATGTGTTAACACAGAGAACAGACAACATTCAGGTTGAAAAAAGGGGGATTTGCAGAAAGATGAGAGGCAAAGAGGAAAAGGAGAGGGCTGCACGGAATCGTCCCAAACTGGCCAGGATTGCACGAGGGCCACTCGCAGCAGGGCTTGATAAGAGTTGGAAAGTTCCCCATTACACGAGAGTCCAAAGCACAAGCAGCTACATGTCCAGCCTCAGAGATTCTGTCCGGTACACGTTAAAGTCTCAGTCCAAAATGGCTACCTAAGTGTCCTCAAGATCCACTTAGTCCTCTTTTAGAATCCACTGTGGCACAATCACCCTTTGATTCACAAGCTTTAGAATCCATGTGTCATTAAAAAACAAAAACAACAAAAAAAAAAAACAATCTCTCCTGAAAGTTTCTCTGTGGCACAAAAGAGTCAACGTGTTAAATTCCACGGTTGTGAGCAGGAAGTGATGTCAAAGGTGACGGTCAGCGGAGGCCGTCGTCAGCGACTTCCTGCCCCGACCTGGACGCCGCTCTTCGAAACGACTTAATCTGCCTCTCTCTTTTTTCTCTTTCTCCCTCTCTCTGTCCCTCTCTCATCTTGTCCCCAGATTTTTTAGGGGAGGAGCGTGGGGGGGGAGGTGGGAGAGGTGGCGCCCGGCTCTCACGACCTGTTTAACGCAAAGATAGAGCAGTCAGTCAGGGCAGCACACCGTCACGCCACAGGCTAAAGGCCTACACACATCAGATTTGGTCATTTGTTAAAGAGTATGTCACACCGCAAAAACAATCCACACACTACAGTTGGAAAAAGTTCACTGCTTTGCTCATCTTTTTCAGTTTCGAAATGCTCTCTGCGAAACCAAATAACAAAAGATTCTCACGGCTCACCGGGTCCAGGCACTTCCAACCTGTAAAGTGCCATGACTGCAAAAAGTGCAGCGCTCATCTTAAAGATACCGGTCACAATGTTTCGTGTTTCTATCCCTTAGTTATAATGTTTAAACATAACATGCATTGCTTTCTAGGAATTACTGTGAAATTGAAAGGAAACATCGACATTTAAGAAATGTTCTATTTTTATGATGTGTTCATTTCAAGGTCGCTTTTATCATGCAAGGTTTCTTACCATGAAAGCGAGTTAAATCACACACACATCCAAATGACTCCATATATTTCCAATTTCTTCAAGGTGAGATTCTGAACTACTGAAATAAGGACTTAATTCTTTACGTTGAAGTGTCATGTTTTCAGGTTTGTCTTTAAAAGGTCCCATATTTTATTCTTCTTTCCCAAGTTAACACAGGTCTAGCGTTATACTGCTCAGATAATGTTTTAATTCTTTCTTTTTATATTTCACTCCTCCTCCAAATGTGCTGCTTCAATGTCTATGTAAATGAGCTACTGCTTAGCCACGCCCCCATCAGAAAACAGGAAAGCTGGACAACAAGCTGAGGATGGGGACCTTCTTAATGAGATGAGGTTTTTTATTTTAATTGGCGTGTTTGACTGGAGACACACCTAAATGTCTAAAAATTTGTGAATTTCAGTATGCGTTCGTAAAGTTTATGCAGTGTTTAGTCTTACTGATTTAAACCCTGGTGTGACGGTCCAAAAAAAGGTTTCTAGCGCACCCACGAATTTTGGATGTGGTCAAAAATGCCTATTTTTTTATAGTTTAAACCCTAAATATGCTCCCAAAACACTTTAAATTAATTTCAATCTCAGCTTAATAGATTATCCTTAAATAATGTAAGGGTAAACCCATGTACTGTACTGCTGTGTCTCCCGCAGTGCTAGAATACAGATGTTACACATGCATACTGTATGTACTGTATTTCATGCAAGCGTGTTTTCTTTGGTATCAGTACTGTAGGGTAAATACGGTAATAATTCACCATCACAAGCCACGTTTTTCTCTATGGTTACTTCTCTATACAGTACTAAAATGCATACATCATTATATTTTACATAGACATTTAGCTAAATTTATGTTACAGAATTATTACATTTATATTTCGTTCTTGATAGTTTTAATAGTTAAAACGGATGAAAAATTATATATTGCTACGAAAAATGGCAAATGGTTTCTGTAAAATTGTGGGGGTTCCGATGACAATTATTAGTCAAGTTGTAAGGAAAAATCCGCAAACTCTGATCGGCGAATTCGTGGAGCTCGACTGTATAGAGATTGTGGGGGGGAGTATTTCCTGTTTTGAAATTATTATTTTTTTATTCTTAATTATTAATTTAATTGTTTCATTTGAATATTACACAAAGCTGACCCAAGTAAATATAAAACGCAGTTTTTAAATAACGATTTGATTTATTAAGAGCTGTTTAACCTTGACGAGGTTGTGAGAAGCTCTCTCTTTAGGATCGAATCATTTTCTCACTGCAAACAAACCAACATACTTGGAACCAGATGGAGATCATCTCGCTCAAAGCGTTTTTATGGTATAAAGTGATTGAGAAAGCTACATGACTGTTATCAACTCAACTGCATGATGTAAATCAAATATTCAGTGGGAATCTGGGTAACGTTCAGCGTCGGTTTTGTTAATGTGAACTACCTAAATGAGCTAGGTGCGGACTGAGCCAAAGGACAGAGCTGTAGTGCTGCAGAAATATAATGTATTCTGCATATTAGAAAAAAAATGCATGAAAAGAAAGTGAGGAAAATGGATCTCGATATCTAGATATCGCACTGAATCAGGTGCTGCCTAACAATAAGACGCATGGAAATAAAAGGTGCTCGGTGAAATGAGCAAATGTGACAGTTGCATAGAGAAGGCTGGTGTGGACATATCACGGAAAGGAAACCTGCTCATTAATCATAAGCAGATTAATGAGTTTCTCTCTAAACATACACCCACCCACAAACCCCCCACCCCATCCCCCCGCCACACACACACATATACACTCTCTCACCCACCTAACAAGGTTCTCGTTGTCGCCGGGCCCTTTGCAGGTGGCACACTCCGTCCTTGTGTCATCAGCTTTTGGTTTTTTCTGCAGCACTGACTGCCGCTGTCTGCGTTCCCGCGGTGCCGGTTCCTATGGAAACGCAAGCCATTAGAGCTGTGTGTGTGTGTGTGTGTGTGTGTGTATTTGAGGATATGATTGCAGAAGAGCTGAGAGTGCCGTGCAAACATTCCCTTGTCCTTCTCTTTGCAATATTAGAGACAGATGAGACAGAAAGAAGAATAGAGAGAAGTGAGAGTTCACCTCTATCTTTTCTTCCTCGCAGATAGACACCCTCTTCCTCTTCTGGCCCCGGGTTCTCTGTTTAAGACAAAATAAAATCCTTAAATAGGCGCTGAACACTATTGAGTTCAGAACAATGGCTTAACGTTCTTTTTCGTCGCATCTGAGAGTTAATTTGCCTGTAACAGCCCGCATTGTTGCTGGCTATTGTAGTGAAAGACAAAGCTCCTCAGCTCGACTCCGTCACTACTACACCCCGTTCATTTACTTCAGTGACTCATTATTTACCAAGAGTACAATTAGATTTCTGTATTTGTAGTTAAAAAACATTAATATGTGTTGTCAGATCAACAATCTAATTATGAAAGGTCTACAATTGATGATATGATTAAATATATTATTCAGTTTCATACCCCATAGTGCAGCACATGGTGATATTATGATATGTGATGGTTTTCTATCATATGGGGGACTAATTGGTAAAAGTGGTGTGTGATGGCCTGGAAAAGCCCTTCACACGATTAACTGAGGTACCAAAAAAAAAAAAAAAAAAAAGGTGTCGTTTCAAAATGGGTAAATTATTGCCCAAGCTAATGAAAGAAGCAAAAAAAAACAAAACAACTAAGGATATTTCTTATTCCTGAAAATGACTGGAAATGACGTTGAACCCTGTGATCATTGAATGAATGAATAAATAAGGAGATCACTTAAACTCTTGGTGACGTCGCATAAAATCCCTCAACAATAGAAATCCGAGCTGTGTCCAATTGCGAAAGTAAGAACATTTCCATACAAACACAATGGATTGGGACTAAACAGCTGCGTCCATAAGAAAAACACTTCTTGGTGCATCTCATCAGAAAAGGAGACTTCAATTTGCTAGGGAGCATAAAAACTGGACTTTGGAGGAATGGAGAAAGATCGTGAGTTCAGATTGACTCTGTGCACTTCCATTAATCGATATCGCTCACTGTACAAGCCTTGCTTCAGTTGCCCAGGTCTAGGCTCAGCAACGTTATGCGGTAACAAAATAGTCAGCTGATGACCTGAATGTACTGAATGACAGGGTTATATTATACTGTACATCTATGTTTTTCTTGCCTGAGGTATATTACAGGACTCAACTTGTGAGAGAGTGGATTTGGGAGCATGAGGGATCATTTGCATGTGTGAACTGAACATTGTCACCAAAGATAAACGCGATCGAACACAATCGTAATGTGTGTGACTGTTTATTTTGGTCAGGCATTAAGCCAGAAAAAGTTTCCAGGAAATAATTTTTCAAAGACGTAATAAAAACAAAAGTCTATAATTTATTCATTCTCTTGAACCTTTAGTTAGCTAACAAACAACAAACAAAATTGCTTTCAGATGTTTTCACTGGCCAATTTAAATGTATTAAAATTTTAAATAACAAATTGGGTGTATTTACCACTCTGTTACATCAGCTTTGCTTTTAAAAAACATTCTTTTTTTAATCACTGTCAAATGAGTATACTAATTGTTACAGTTTTTCAAAGTGGAGTGTTTGCCCATTCTTGCTTGAAACAAGACTTCAGGTGCTCAACAGTCCATGGTCACTGGTGTCTGACTCTCCTCTAAATAATGTGCCATACTATTTTCAAACGGAGACACATTTGGATGACTGGCAGGGACGTTAAGCACACACACACACTCGGTGCCTATGACGCCATCCTGTTGTAGCAAGTGCAGAACAGTGGTTGGTATTGTCTTGCTCAAATAACTATGGACTTCCCTCAAAAAAGAAGTTTCCCTTGACAGCAACAGTCTGTTTATGCCTCTACATCAGTGCTAGTACACACATGGCCTGTGTCGTAGGCCCTAATGAATTTGGGTACAAAGATAGAAGTTGGCCTTTGAACCTTTTGCTGTTAAGGTTCTGTAAGGTCCATTTTGTCTGTGGCCCAAAGAACTTAATGTCCAAAAATGAAACTTAAATGTGGACTCATCTGACCATAGCAAATGTTTAAACTGTCTTTCAGTCCAGCTGAGGTGAGCTTGGACCAAGAGAGGGCTGGGGTCAGGCATGATACAGCATCCTTGCTCAAATGCCCACAATACCAGCCTGGTGGAGCTAGGGCTTGAACCGCCAACCTTCTGATCAGTAACTCAGAGCCATAACCCACTGAGCTACCACTGTACCACTGTCCCCCTGGAGGTGTTGCATAGAACTGATGTTTGGCTTTTTCCTTGTGTAACTGAGTTGTAGGATACATTTTCGGGTGGGGCAGCAGACTGTGTTAAGTGACAATGGTTTGCTGTCAGGATACTGGTTCTTAGAGAATCCTGAGTTTCTCATGCAATGCCATGTGAGGCAGATTCAAAAGTGGTTTTCCGGCCTTGCCCTAGACATGTGCCCTTACCCTATTTTAGGAAATTACCCAACTTTGATGTCTGGCAAGTAATCTTTGGACTGTTTCAAAAAATGTGTTCATGATACGTAAAGCTAAATGGTCCAAAAGGCACACAGCAACAGAGGACTCAGCTATCCAGTGTCATCCAGAATAGGGCCAGGGTCCCTTTCAAGCCTGGTTCTTTTCATGATTTCCTCTTCATGACATCTGAGGAAGTTTTTCCATCACCACTGTCACCTCCGGTTTGCTTAGTAGAGATCTAAATCTAAATCCACAGGATTTTTATAACGCTGATTTGTGACAATGTCTCTAAATGAAAGTTTATCGAATTGCTATGTTAACCTTAAACTGTTCTATATTGGGATTACACCCAATTTCTAGCCTTGCTAAAGTAGATATGATTCTTCAAGCACAAAAGATACAAAGGGAAATTCAACCTTAAGCTCTTGGCTTTGAAAAACATGTTGGAGACTTTTAGGCATACAGGCTGCACTCCACATTGTGTTTTATGAGCAACTGCTCATCAGGTAAACATCCTCAGGGTAAAACATAAGAAGGCAAGGAAAGGGCTCTAAAAAGGGATCTGGAAAACACTTTGAATCTTTTGAATTATAGTGATATAATACAGATACCGTGGCTTTAAATAAAAATATAACAATTGCAAACTCTGAGCAAATATATACTGTAGGTTTACTCAAGATTTCCATCCATTTATTTTTCTACATGACTTTGTAGGAGACCTGAAGCCCATTCCCAGGGAATTTAGCACACATGTGGGGTACACCCTGTTGCGGCAGCCAATTCATCACAGTGCACAACACTCCCATTCACACATTTTGTGCAATTTGAAAATGGCGCACGTCTTCGGACTTGGAAGGAACCCAGAGTAACCAGAGGAAACCCAACAAGCACATGGAGAACATGCAAACTCCCCTCATACATGATTCAAACCCCCAACCCTGGAGGTTTTAGGAGACAGTGTTAACAACTAATCAACCATGCCATCTACAGAATATTTACTTTTGCAAAATATTCCTTGTGTAATTAACACCTATGTTACAACCTATTAGAATTTTAGATTGCATGAGTAAGTAGATGGGGGGGGGTGGAAGGCTTGTTTGCTGGCTGGGTGATTTGATAGATGGATGATGACTGTGTTCTTTGTTGGATAGATGGATAAAGAGATGGTTTGATGAATGAATGGTTGTTTGGTTTGTTGGTTGGATGAGCAGATGGATAAGTAGTTGGTTTGGTTAGATAGGGAGATGAATGATTGGGTTGATAGTGGGAGGTTGGATGTGTTGGATGATGGGATAAGTGGATGGATGGTTATTGGGTCGTTTTGTTAGATGTATGGCCGAGTGGTTGGTTAGATGGACTGGTAGGTGAGGTCTTGTTTGCTTTTTGGTTGGAGGGACAAATGGGTGTTTATTTATTAATTTTTTTAAGAACTTTTTAACAGTTAAAACGTGTTTCACATTTGTAAGGGACTGGAAATCTATACAGGGAGGTTTCACACCCAGTTTTCCTGCAAACATAACGCAGTTACTAAAGATTAATTAATTAATTCCTCCTTTGTTTGTTTTGTTCATGTTCCATTAAATCCGCAGTTCTGAATTTATATGCATAGTACTCGGTAGCTTTCTCAGGGAGTAGTAGTGTCTGGTAGACAGTGAAGTAGACAGTAGCTCAATATATTCTCCTCTTATACATAATAGCTAATAAAAAACATCAGTGCAACGCAAATTAAATCAAACACTGGCATCTTAACAGGATGCTGCGTGCGCCTTTTTTTTAAAAAGGGGGAAGAAAAATCGACAACATATTTAAACAGATTGGGAAAACAATTCCATCTGTCGCCTTTGGCTTGCCATCACACAGCAGATGGAACGCTTATCATTATAAATGCTAACTGCCTCCGCGCTGCCAGTTGGCTCTTGAAGCCTCTGCCGAACAAAGCCGCTCATTTATTTCGTTTATTCCATACCGGCAGACACGATTAAGGGAATCTATTAAAGGCCGAGCTTCCGATGGAGGAGATGCGAGCAGGTAGAAGGCTGACGCGAGCAAAATCTTGGTTTCGTTCCGCTCACGGAATTAAGATGATTTGGCTAAAATCGATCTGTTAATTAAATCCATCACTGCACTTTTAACGAGGCTCAAGTCGATTCTCGCAGGAGCAGAAAAATTATCCAAGCAACACGGAAGAACAGGAATGCTGCAGTGGCACGGAGAACAGATCACACACACGGTTCATTTAAAAAGTTTGCATGTGAACCTCCAAACTCCTGCGCCACCCCTAATGTTGCCCAAAACGTCAATTGAAAACGTGTACATGAAGATATAGAAGGCAGTTCTGCCATATTATTTTCAGTCGCTAGATCTGATCTGAGAACAATAGTTTTCTATTAAAATTAGATCAGATATGAGATGGGGAAAGAAAATTAAAAATCTTGTTGAGGCAGTTATGAAGACAAAAAGTGGGTCTATAAGGTGTTCGGGAATCAAAAAAAATTTCACCAATAATACATTTGCACGCACTGTTTGCCTTTGTTGCATAACTTCCATCTTAATTTTGCACTTGACTGTCTTTTAGCGAGGCTTTATTAACCTGACTGCATGAGGAGCTGGATGAAACCATCCCGGATTGCTTCAGTTCCTAAATTAACATTTTCTGAGAAGGATCCAGAAATGATAGCTATGATTCCTGACCTGAAAAAAGCAGCGTAATAAAATATCACCGTGACATTTATGAATTCGCTCGGTCAGGCCCTTTAAAGGAGGCAGGTTCTGAGTGACTGGAACACACGGGCATAACATCAGTTTAAAATTCCTCTACCTAGTCTACAGTGGAGAATCGGCAGGAGGTCGATTAGCTGCTTCTGATAAATAGGAAAGTGGCTTTACGAGGGCTTTGCGCTGCTGTGGTGCCGTGTTAAAAGGCATTAAGAATGCAAACGTGGGGCTCCTTTCGGCGGCTGCTGCGCCGCGGTGTGTGTCTGAAGATAAATGCCGCATTGAAGCGCCTGACTCCAGCAGAGAGGGAGCGCGCGCGGGAGAGGGTGTGCGAGAGAAAGAGAGAGGGAGAAGAGGGAGGAGGGCTTTAATCCAGCTGTTTTCTGTTGAGACTCACAGAAAAATACATTAACCATACACCAGGGGTGTGACAATATATCAGTATGATGCCGCGCCATAACAAGAAACTCTGAAATACTTTCATTTATGCTTATAATGATAGAGATGCACATCCAGAAAAATGTGAAGCGATGGTTCTACAGATCTTATTCACCTGGCCATCATACTGCTCCTTGTTCTGTGTGAGTCTATGCATAAGATCTAAACAATGTTCATACAGGTATGTTAATTTCTAGCAATAAGACATATACTTTAAATATTGCTTTATAGTATGCACAAATAAGAATTGCACAAATCGAAAAGATTTAAAATATTTGGTTAAAATAATAAATAAACTCTCAGCAAATCTCTCCAAAAAATCGCTTAAAAAAAAAAAAAAAAAAGTTTGAAAGTGGTACAGTCTATGTCTATAATCTCTCTCTACTGTTAATCTGACTTAATATCAGTCTCTACTAGTGTGCAGGACTTGATTGAGCTCCTGTAATGTGCAAGTGGTGTTGGTGAACGATTGTTCGTTCAGTTCAAAACAGACGGATGACTTGTCTATTGCGGAAGAGACACATCTATCAATTTTCAATTCTATCAGTTCTATCAGTGGTTAAGGCGTTGGACTATGACTCAGAAGGTCCCAGGTTCAAATCCCATGGCCCTTAACCCTCAACTGCTTAGATGTGCATCGAGATAAAAATCTAAGTCGCTCTTGATAAGGGCGTCTGCCAAATGCCTAAAAGTGTGTAAGAATTCATTAATTACAGGCATTGTTAAAAACTCGTGTCCAGACTTAAGCTTACCATACTTGTTCCGCAGCCTCATTTCCCCTCTCGTCTGTTCCAATCACTCGGCATTCAGCATCACCAGTATACTAATCACCTGTCATCACCTGCACCTGTTTCTCATGGTGTCTTGCTTTAAAGTTATGATGAGAACTTCTGCCGCTTCGCAGGCAAAACATCAAATAATGATGGGTGGATAGAGACTTTTGCACACTACTGTATATCCAGATATTTGGAGGCTGATGGTGATTTCCACAGCATTTATTATTTTTTTAATTCAAGTGTAATTCCACTATTAACTATAATATAATACGTTTTATTTGATGAGATTCCCTTCAAAATGATGCACAATAATCTCTGAACTAGCGTTTCTTTGTTTAAAGCTAACACACTCGAGCTTGATCAGCCTAGAGGAGATTAAACAGCAGGCTTAAACACAAGGCGAACGCTGTTAGAGTTTGGAATGCTGCGGATTTCGCGTAAAATTCATTACCGCTCAATAGGCTCTACAACTCCAGTGTGCTTTCAATCAATCCACAAAACAATTAAAGGCTTAGCATTTTATCTTCAAGATTGGCAATGGAAAAGCTTTTGAGGTGCAATTCACCAAAAACGCACTCTCAAACAGAAAAGCAGTCGTGACCTTGAGCGAGGAGGCTCGAGAGGACAGACCACAGCGCGCGTCAATTATCTCTCATTAGCGAGGGCCGAGCGATCAATTAGAAATCAATTAACAAGGCTGCTTCGCCTTGAGTGATGCATAGATTAAGACTCTAAAGAGTGAATAGATTAAGACTAGAGTAAGTGAATTAAGAGAAGCGAGAATGCCCGCAAGATGCAATTCTTAACAATATACAATT
Organism: Clarias magur; assembly: GCA_013621035.1. Taxonomy (NCBI): domain Eukaryota; kingdom Metazoa; phylum Chordata; class Actinopteri; order Siluriformes; family Clariidae; genus Clarias; species Clarias magur. Next base: position 1,246,980 of record QNUK01000007.1, on the reverse strand, counting down.
CGTTTAGAGATCCAAGATTGTAGAAAACACTTTAAGAGCCATCAAAGCAGAGCAGCCAGGTTCTGAGCTCTCATTATTTCAGTAATATTTATAGATAAAAAAAAAGGTAACAGGTTCAGAAATGCACATTAAACTGTGCACCACTGTTGTTCAGAAAAAGCGCCTGGGAATCATCTAATGCTTTATATGATCAAACATGCTGGCATCTTAATGCAGCACATAAAAGTGTTGTTTTTTTTTGACAAATTAAAAGAAAAATAATGTCTGTTTTGAATCTGTATTTTCCAAGCCATGGTTTGATTTTAAATAAAGGGAAGGCTCGTTGCAAATCATGTTATTCTGATCACCAATGTGCTATAGAGAAACATTTCTACCCTGATGTTGGGAGTGGACACTTCCAGAATGACCAGCGTTTAAGGTTGATTACATTTGATTGGCCATGACTGATGATTGAATGATCATGACCCCGATTTATGAACGAGTTCCGTTCAGTGTGCAAGTTCATAAGTCCGACAAAGTGAGGCTTGTATGCCTTTGACATGAATATACAATGTAAAATGTACCAATCCACTTGACTAAATCTGTCCTCTTTCCCCAAACTGCCTGTTTCACTTACACACTTATAATATTGCATATAATTATAAATATTGGTATCTGGTGCACTGCAGTGTCTATTTTTTTTTTTTACAATATGTGATTGAACCAGAAGTAGAACTGCGGTCTGTTCGTATCTGTGAAAATTCATAACTCGAATGTTTCTAAGTTGGGGACTACCTGTATAACTGATTCTGTACTGGACACAGAAGCCTCCAGGTGGCGCCACAAAAACACATGTTTATGGCGTTACATTATCAAAAAACTGTGTTAAAAGCCTCCAATCTGTCTTTTTCTCCAAATTCCGTGAGCAAATAAGCCTCAGACTGATTTCATACAAACGCTTACACAATGCAAGCGCTAATAATCCTTAGTAATAATCCCTAGTAAATCATAAGTCACTAAGTAAGGGAATATATTTTGAAAGATCGCTCCAGTACAGATTCAGGGAAGTGTAAAATCCATGACGAGCTATGACTGAACCTATTCTGGATGACTCTGGATGTGTCTCAAATCTCATATTAATGTACTATTTAAAGTATAAAGGTTGATGCGCTTGTTAACTTCACATGTTCTGCCATGTCCTTATTTCACAGGAGTTTGAGTTTCATTTCCTATGCCTATAGTTATATAACAAATGAATTTCTTTTGTCTTATTAATGTCAAGAGAGGGGGGGGGGGGGGGGTGGCAATGGGAACTTGTTTCATGGACATAAATGTAACTAGTGTATAATCCGATAAAATTGATGTTATTTTATATCCAAATGAAAAAAAATATATAAAAATAAAAAGGTCATAAGTAATGGTCTTGGAGAACAATTATATGCAAACAATTTGGAATTCAACATTCTACGATGAGAAAGATTATTCGCAATTGGAAAGAATTAAAGACAGTTGCTTAGAGAAATAAAAAATAAAAAAAGAGTACATAAAAATTTATATTCCCCATAAATAAATACTGACACAGTTAAAAAAAAAAAAAAAAAGTTACACGTTATTGTTTGTCTGAGGTTGTATTTGCCTAATACTTGCTAAGACTTGCTAGAAACAGGTGATTTTATTTATTTTAAATGCCAGTTTCTAACCCAGACAGAATTAAACAAGAGGGTACTAATTTTTGAATTTTTTGTATGCACATTTGAATGTGTGTATGCTGATACCCACCGTGCCCCTCAGTTGCAGTTTTTTGGGCTCTGGTGACATCTCTTGAGGGATAAATTTGATTGGTCCTTTGATCTGCCTCCTGGACCTCTTGGTGCCATCGGGGAGCGTCTCCATGGCGATGTCTGCCTCGTCGCTGCTGGCTTGGTCGCACTCTGAGCACTGCCTGAAATGACCATGTCAAATTCGCTTTTAGCCTCTATTATTGATTTATCATAAAATATAGCTACTTACAATCACGAGACAAAACTTAAAAAGAAATAATGAGAGCTGGTTTGTTTCATGTATAATATTTACTGTACATCATGGTTAGTATCTGACTATTAATCATGATTAAGAACACTATTTTTCAAAGGGCAAGAAGATTTTCAATGCACTGCTGAATAGAATTGTGATTTGGTGCTAAAGTATCTACAACAGTAATTAAATTTTTTTTAAAATACGAATATCAAGGTTTAATCCACAGCGTTGTTCTTATTCTTCTATCTGATTGGTCAGAAGGTGGCGTCTATAACAGTGGCGTTCTAACAGAGAACTCACTCATGGGAACTTATAATAGCAGATGCTCCCTGCAATCTAATGTAACAAAGAAATTCATCTGAAAGTTATGATGTGAACTTTACTGTAGGTAGTTGATGATGTAACGTTTATGAAAGGAGTTTTCAGTGTCACAGTCAATGCTAAATACCTTTTAACTTCATGTTTTCTGAAGCAAGAAATTTCTCCCTCACTAAGTTCTAAAGAATATAAGAGACTGACTTTAAACTAATAACATGAAATAAATAGTTTCACGGTTGTTAAGTAAAACAAAAAAAGTTTTGCCGAATGTAGAAAATCTATGAAGTCAACATCAGAGTGAAGTAAAAGTTTAGGTTGAGTTTATAATGCTGATAGCGATTAAAAATTTTTTATCTAGTTAATCACAGTCATAGTATGTGATTAATCATGATTAATCACGACATTAAAACACTCAGATTTACTTGCATTAAAATGTTGGAATAAAAAACAAGCATGACAAACTGGTTAGGGGAAACAGATCAACATCCTAGAACCTTAGTCGCCTGAGCCGTCACTTCCACATCTTACATTTACTGTAATATATTTTTGTTGAAATAGTTCCCCTTGAAAAAAGCTCAAGCGCACAACTTTGGTTTTTATCTAAACTTCCATTTAGAAACGTTTTTCGGTCTGCACGCCTGGTGATGTTTCCTCAGACATCTTAGTATCCGCGCTAAACATGCCATTATCACACACAGCCGGGTAACTGTGCTGCGATTATGGGAAGCCATTAGGGTCAAACTTGGTCAGATGAGTCACTTGTAGTATTATTATTATTATTGTTTTTAATAAGTAATGCATTAACATTTCTAGATTTATCACATGCGTGAATACTGACAGCCCTGGTTTATACTTATATTGTGAAAATGACAAAACACTGGAATAAAGCTACAGGCGTTACAATAACCATGTACCAACAGCATACGGATGTTTGTCATGTCTGTGAAACGCCAGGATGCCAATTACACCTTGTTTCCAAATTTGTATAAAGAAAGCATACCAACTAACTACTATACACAACCTAAAAGAACGAGACAGAGAGAGAAAAACAGAGAGAGAGAGAGACACTCCCCTCAATTCTGTTCGACTGCTGTAAATATTGACGGCTGTAATTACATATAATTTCGCCTCCTCTTCAAATGTAATTTCGCAATACATTCTAATTTACACCTGACTGTGCGGAGCGGCTTCTCGCTATTTTTACACGAAGGATTACATGAATTATGTGAATCAAAAGCAAAGTTTCTCATCAAGTGAACACACAAGAGTAGAATCTATAATAGATCCTTGACTGACAGCTTAATCATAGAAGCAAACCCTTAAACTTGACCATCATCTGTCAAACTCAGCCACAGCTTTTAGATTAGCTTATCTCATAAGGACGAGTGCTGATGTCGGTGGAAGTAGTGACATTAAGTGCGAGTGATATTAATCTGTGGATTCAGAATTGTTTAGTATTTTTTGAAGTTTGTGTGTATATATTTGGATTGTTTGCTTGGTTAGCTTTCTTGCACACCAGTAGCTATTCTTGGTCTTCTTCGGCATGCGGGTGAGGGGTGGATCCAGGCAGCCCAGGTGGTAGTGCAGTTTGCAGGTGTCACACAGTAACAGGAGATGCTGGTCTTGGTTCTTCTTACAGATTCCACAACTGCAAATTAGCCAAACACAAACCCATTTAATATCCAGTGGTTTGATTCAATACTATTTGATGCAATAAAAAAAAAAAAAAAAAAAGGGAAAAAGGGATGGGGTGAGGGAACGACTATTAATGCCGTCAATAATGTATACTGTTTAAAGACATACAGTACCACTCAAAAGTCTGGGATCACTTGCAAATTTCTTTGTTTTTGTTCTGACTGTGAAACAGCACATCTGGAATTAGGTAACTATATAACAGCAATCAGTTGCTATTTTGAGACACAGCCTTTCTGGAATATTACTTGCACAAACAGTATTGTCAAGTGCATTAGCAAAACCCATTAAGCACCATGATGAAACTGTCTCTCATGAAGACATCCCCAGGTCCAGGAAAGCAAGACCAAAACCTACCTCTGCTGCAGAGCAGTTCATTTAGAGTCACCAGCCTCAGAAATCACCAATTAACAACCAGAACCTCAGATTAGAGCAGTTATAACGGATTTACAGATCATGAGCAGCAGATATATCACAATCAATTGTTCAGATAAGATTGTAAAGAAATACTGAAGGCATCCGGAATATGCAATAATGTAGAAAGAAATGAAAATCAGGAACGACCCCGGAGATAGAAAATGACCCCAAACTTTTGCGCAATAATTCACATTAGACAACATTAGTTGTCTAATTAGACAAAGTTAGTCTTCAATAGGAATCAAACAAAATGCAATCTTTTACAGTTTGCTCTAATGTTAAGAATAAGCAAATCGACCTTTCCTTCCTTCCTGTTTGTCTACTCCTATTTGTTACTAATTTGTTTAATCCGCACAAAAGAATTCTTCAAACATGATTGAAGCTATGTAAAAATAATAATAATAATAAAACTATTTCAGACACTTGTTCTCATCTGGTTAGATAATTTCCAAAACGTAATCAGTTCCTCTCCTGGTTAGGAGAATAATTCCAAAAAAACATTTAATCACTCTTTTTTTTACGATATGACACTAACACATTAACTTGTACTGTACTGTATGTAATTATTGAATGTTATCTCAAAAAATAATGCAGTGTACATACTACTTAAATTGATATCTAGATATTGTACTTCTTATATTGATACATTTATAAGATTGTTTTAGTAAATAGTAGCTTATATTATATAATAATAATGAATATTTCATGTGCTCCTTCCTAGATAGTCAGTAGGCAGCTGCAGGTGCTGCTTTCCTGGAGTTCAGAGCATATTAACAACTCATTTAAAATAATGGAATATTGCATAAAATAGTTTAACAACTTTTTAGGTTAAATAAGGTGTTATACTAAACTATTAATAAAAATTAATGTCTTGAATTAAAGAAGAGCTCAAGTTGAAATAATGCTAAGCTTTTTTAAAAAGCCGTATTTAAGAAGTGCGTTCAACTTTTGAAATGGAGATGAAATAATAATATGACTCTGACCTGTAGAGCACAGCTGGAAGACTCGAGGACTTCCCCGGACTTCCACCTTCTTTCTTGCTTGGTTTTCTCTCTTTGGGAGGCTTTAAAACAGCTGGTGAATTCAGTTTCTGGGAAAATAAAATGAAATAAAATAAAACAAAAATGGCAGCTTATTTACAAAGCATGACATTCAACACACAAAATCTGGAACGATTTATTGAAAAAAAAAAAAAAAAAAAAAAACACCCACTTCTGTCACTTTATTAAAAACTCTCATTTGAATCATATTTCGCAACTTCTGTTGGAGTGCAAGTTCAGACGGCGCTTTGATGAAGATGGGGAAGTTTATTGCGGACGGAAAGTCGGAGGACTGACTTCTTCATTTTCGCATGGCATCTCTGCTGAGTCGTGGCTGTCTAGGTTAATTAGAAAAATGATCTCCTGGGCTGCGGAGCCACAGGAGCGCAGACTGCGTTCTCTAATCTGTGCAAAGCTCAGTTTAGCGTGCTGTCTCGCTCATTGGCCTCGGAGATGGCTGAAGAGACACAAAACACTCGGTCGCTTCCGGCACGTCTCGAATTTATGTGAGATTAGAAAAGTGCTTCGCTGCCGTGTGCGCACTCCTGTGAAGGTCATCCTGACCTAATTCGTGCAGTTCACCCTGTTTAAAATAACAACATACTTCCGGAATGAATATATATATAAATTTAGTTTTTTTCCTTGCATCGAGACATTCCACGAAATGACAGCTATAAAATATTTAAACATCAGCAACATTTGTAAGATCACGGAGCTTGACAGAGAACATGACGGGATCCTTGCACCACGTTGCAGGAGACCTTCATTCATCAGAAATTCCTTGAAGTTCAAGATCCTTTCATTTCGGTTTTAGTCGACTGAACTTCTCAATGAAGTGAGCTGCTGAAGCTCTTGCCAGCTCTTATGACTGATGTGTCCCACTAGGGACATCAATAATCCGGGGCTAATGTACAGACACCGGTGACTGATCGTGAACGAAAACGTAGCAGATAGATGACACAAAGGTATGAGCGGCTTTGAGTAATGTCGCTACTTAAAAGCTGTACATTTTCTAATTATGTGATTTATGGCTGTCATTGCTGATTCGCCGGCGCTCTTCCTCCAGACCTCCCGTGCCCTCGTCCCGTTATTACGCCGTATATTTGACCCGCTGAGAAATCCTGCGGTTTCTTTTAAATCACCTGCTTTTCCGTATCTTTGGCGCAAAAGCGAACCCTGCAAGCGGGTCAGAGTACTGCTGGAGTCGTGCTGAGAAAGGATGATTCGGTTAAATGTTTGCACATCTAATGTGTGCAAATTACCGCAGGGAAGTACATATGATCTATTTATATATTTAATGTGTGGGCGATATGACAAGTTGTATTTCACGTCATCTGAAGATGTTTCATGATACATTACCTACATTACAAGCTGAAAGAAAGAAAAGCGTGGACGAAAACAAATGATGATAGTTTAATGATTACCCTATATAATGTGTAGTAAGACCCCGGCATACAAATGCTCCGGTTTAAGAATTTTTGCCTTAAGAACTGACATTTTGCAAGAAATTTACCTCGCATTTTTGGCAAACAAGCAACCAAACCAAGCTGAACCAAATACCAGCTAAGTTACATTTTCGGGAGCTTTTTTTTTTTGCATTTTGTGCAAGATTTAGTGGAGACAAGAATGTTATCAAGAAGAAAAGGGAGCCACTTCCAGTTTCGTTTTTAAGGCAGCTGTTGCCAAGAGTCATAAATTATTAGGTTTTTATAGGCAAAAAAATATGATTACAATGTTGGACATTGGTAATATTGGATATATTTTTGAGTGGCTGGAACGGATTATCTGCTTTTACATTATTTCCTATGAAAAAATGCGTTTCGCAGTACGAAACCTAACTCGCCTCTAAAACAGATAAGATTTGTATGCCGAGGTACCGCTAAATATATAATACTAAATACATGAAAAAGGTACAAAACTTATTGATTAAGTACAAAATTGTTACATCGTGTCAGCTGGTTTAAATTAAATTGTAATTTTATATATTTATACATGGCTGCTCAAGAATATTCGCCTCCCCTTTTTAAAAATCCGACCGGGACAATGAAAGCATGCGCAAAATAATTAAGGTTGCACGAGCTCTGTTTAGTTCCACATCGTCTGTGTGGAAATGCTCTTACTTTGGCTATTAAATATAGCTGTGTTTAGCGTTTAAGTGATCGCTAACTCAGGATATCTTTTTGACATTTCTTCCTCAATGACTACGATTCACGACCATCCTTCCAGGTTTTAATAATGCACTTTACAGTTCTTAGAAAATTTTTAATAAATTAGTTGTTTTCTTTGCTTGATGCAAACCAACCATTTAAAACAAATTCTAAAACAGAATCTTTGCCATGACCACAGGATATGTCTTCTTGCATGGTTGGTTAAGAAACAAAAAGCTCCTCCCTACATCAGTTGGGGTTAAAAACTTGTTCCCAACTGAACCATACAGTATTAATCACCGCAGTAATTATCCAATGGAAGGCTCTTAACTACCAGCTTACTGAAATCCAACTGGTGAGGACTTTTTTTCTTCACAAGTTAATACATTAAGCTTCTTCCAAACATCAAATGTCGATCCCTGTGTGTGAGCCTCAAAATAATTAACAATTTCACACAACACGCACACAAGCGCCAACACTTTCGCAGTAACAGCTCATTTGTCTGATGGCCGTGTACGTGCGAGTGTGTTTTATTCTTCCTCTGTTCACCTACCATGCAAGTAGAACGTTTTTAAAAACACAATGCGTGTAGGTGCAGTTATTTTATCATAAAAAAAAATAAAAAGAGGTTGGAGCACGCCAGACCTCTGCATTTCACGCTCATTAAGTGGCCGTCACCCATGGCGACGCGCCTCTGCGATGCAGTTGCCATAGTGAGTTGGAGGAGGTCGTGGGGCTTTTAGAGGCCAAAGACAGGTCAATCAGTTTGCGCAAATGGAAGAATTTCACAAACACCGGAGCCATTATGGTGAGGAGAATTACCGAACACTAGCAACCCTCATGGGGTCCTGCCCACTGCGCAAAGCCTCAATCTCTAATTTCTACACAGCTGGAGAAATGCAGGAAACAAATCCCAGTCATCTGAATCAAGATCAGACTTAGTTGAACACGTCAATATTTTACACGATCATAAAAGTTGAGAGAACGGCTAGACTGGTGACGACTTGACACGAAGGCTACAGCGACTCAAATAACCACTCTGTACAGCCATGGTGTGGAGAAAAGCATCTCAGAATGTACGACACGGTGGGTGTGGATGAAGTGAACTAACACACAGATGCATTTCATGGGGAAAGAAATGAAGGACAACAATTGCTGCTACCGAACTCGTTGCTGTTGGTCTTTCTGGTTGGTCCCGTTGAGGGGTCACAACAGCGCACCATCGAATCTGCACAACAACTTCCTGCCGCAACCCTCCCATTTTATCTGGGCTTGGGACTGGCACTGCATTCAATAGCTGGGATTTAGGCACTGGGTGATAAACCTACCACTGAGCCACCAATGCACGATTGTTGCTACTAAACATAAAGTACATCGCAATGTCGGACTTGTTCATTTATTTAATTGCAAAAGAATGAACTTTATTACAGGTGATTTACGAATTCATATAGAGCATGTCAACATTTTAAGCATTAATTCATTTTTTAAAGAATTTCTTTAGTTATGAAAAATAAATCTCGACAAACATCCCCTTAATGAAATCATTCACCTAGTTATTTGCTAGTTTTAGCCTAGATAAATGTGTTTAACTATTAAATGTTACATTTTGTATTCAAATATCACATTCCAATGTGTCGTAATAATCACATTGTGATGTTTTTAACCAAACTGTTTTTGGGCAACTTGCACTAATGTAGCACTAACTAGCTATTACATAAGCCAATCCTACTATTGTTTAATGCACAGCAGGGTTGAAAGTATGAACCCAATGGACAGTGAAATCAATCCAAATTGATATGTTACTCAAACTTAATTTGTTAATATGAGTGTCTGGGGGTGGGGTGGGGGGGTTGTACCATATGAAATGTGTGTGTATATATATATATATATTTCTTTTTTTTACTTTTAATATTATAACCCTTGTGTTGTACTCAGGGTCAAAAAATGACCTGCAGAGCGTTCAACATCAAAGAAAACCGCATTAATTACTTTTTTTTTAAAACCTGAAATATGATAACTTTTCCCAGAGTGACTCTAACATTAGAAAAAGTCATGCATCACGTTCCGCGAAAGCTGCTCACCACCAGTGTACAAGCATGGTTTTAGGGTCATTTCTGACCTGGCAGATAAAATTATTTATCCACCACAAAGGTACGTTTGCACCCAAGCACTAGTAGAAACACTGAGATTAGTGCATCAGTGTAGCAGGAGATTATATAGAGAAATAACGGGAGGTTTTACTCTCATAATAAATGTGTTCTATTATTCTGCACAATCAAAAGTCCCAGTTTGACTTGAACACCCCTCATATATAAAAACTAAAATAATAATAATGTTAAATCTATGAATTAAAATATATAATAAAAACCACAACTTAAACAATAATTATAGGTTTATTATAATAAAGAAGGAAGTGGTGTCGTATTCAGTTTCCTCTCTGACAACGTAGTGAATAGCACAAGGTATTTTTTCCCCTTAATGTTTATCTGAAGAGTACAGATGGCCTGATGTACGTACAGAAGGTTGAATGGGAGCTGTGTAAAAAGGTCAGGAGAGATGTGGGGGGAAAAGAAAACGTACCTGCCCGAGAATGTTTCCCAACATGTTCCACACTGACTGGCCTTCGGTCCTCAGCAGCCCGTTGACATTCTGCAGGTCCTCCAGAGACTCGCAGAGCTGCGGCAGATAAAACAGCAGCAGAGAGGAAGATAAGACAAGGACAAGCTTGATGGCTCTGTCAGAAAAGAGCGAGAAGACTATAAACCCGGCCAAGCCGAAACATTATTCAATTAGAAGGATGTACTGTACTGTATGTATCAGTAACAGCAGAGAAGCGAACAAAGCATACAGAATATCAAAAATTCCCCCCAGGTTACTTTAGTACAGCTGTGACTAATCTAATGCAGCCGAAATATAATTATTTATTTCTTTAAGGCACCTTAAGGCATCCTTTACGTGCTCATCCTCAACTTTTAGTTTTCTTTGTCTCCTTGGACCACTTTTGGTATGTCCTGACAACTGCAGACCAGGAACATCCCACGAGAGCCGCAGTTTTGGTCGTTCAGACGTCACAGTTTGGCCCTTGTCACAGTAGCTACTGTACAATACCACATGGATGTGGTGGAAATATATTAGACAGTAAGTGAAGTTGAGGTGTTTTGTGTTGGAAGCAGAAAAAAAATCGTCTGGATAAAAAATAAGCGTCTGGATTTGCGCGACTCTCACAAAGGCTATATTGTGATGGATAGAGCAAGTCCAAAACTGCAGCTCTGGTGGGATGTCCCTGGTCTGCATTGGTCGGTCAGGACGTACCAAAAGTAGTGGAGGGAAGGAAAACCAGTGAGTCAGCAACAGGTTCATGGATGGATAAGGCACAATGATGCACATGGGGAGTGAAATCTGGAGTGTATAGTCTGATCCAATAGAACAAGTTAAATTGCTGAGAAGGTAAATGCTGGCTCCCATAGAAAGGTGTCAGGACACACAGAGCATCACTGTTTTGGAGGACCTACTATATATTATGACATAATGTTATGGGAGAAGCCCGTCATCTGAACCCTATTTCAATGCATTATTTTAAAAATAGGCAAGAGTGAGTTCGTTATAACAATTGGGAAAAAATATTTTAGCTATTCCTCTAAGTGATTATTTATTATTTGTATTTTCATGTGATGTTTCTCTCTAATATGCAAAACTTCACATAGACACTTCACATGATGCACTGAAAACCTTCACACCGGTCATTAGACTGAAAATGACACTAAAGCAAAAATAAACCAAAAGAATTGGTATTGAAGCAAACAACAAAGTCAATGGCATTTTACTTCTCTGGTATATGTTACATCGTTTACACAGACGCACGCACGCACGCACGCACGCACGCCCTGCCACACATCCGCGGCCGTGGCATTTGAGTGTGTGAAGGCCACTCAGACCTCCAGACTGGAGATAAGCGTCAGGCAGGCGTGTGATAGAGAGGATGATGAGAGGGAACAGTGGAGAGGTGAAGTTATTATGGGAGTGTGAATCTAAACCACAGAATGCTGCCTCTTATCTCCGGCTCTGTGTGAAGAGGAGACGCACGCTAACATTTAAAAATCCTCTCACGCTAACCACAGACTCTTCTTTGGCTCATAACGCTGGCAGTCAAGTGTTTTGAAAGTTACACCGCTGTTTGAGGAGTGGATGAAATCAAACGTGGGCCCTGTTTCCCATTTTATCTTGAGTGTTTGCATTTGTGTGTTAGTGCTTTCGTTGAAATACCGCTCAGATAATGCATTTTTTTTTTTTTTTTTTTTGGCCTTTGAATAAAACATTTATTTCACTCCTCGTACAACAGTGCCATTTCAGTGTCTATGTAAATGAGCTACTACTGAGCCACACCCACTGGAGGACGGCAGAGCTGTGCAAAAACTGGGGCGGGGCTTTTCTTATATGAGGTCACAATAGGGGAAAAGTCAAACTGCTTTTAATTGGCCTGAGTTTTTTTGGCCTCATGATTTTGGTTCATTGCAGAAATTGTGATCATAATTTTTTTTTCAGCTTTTATAGTTAGATTCAGTGTTCTGAAACAGTGGTAAACACTCCTGTTTTACATAATGTATTTAAAATTGCACTTTTTCACTAACAAAAAATTTGCTTGTAGTGGAAAACTCGCAAACTGTTGCAAAGCTCTTAAATCTGACACACTTTTCTTTAACGTGAACTAAAACGTCACAGGAACAAAATGCTCCCGTGAATGAGCGGTTACTATAGAAACGATTACAACAAATGCATTATTAAAGCATATTGCCAATGTCACATTAGTAACTGATTAATACATAAATAATGGACATGGACACGCTTATCTTCCCGAAGAGTGTGCAGATGTTCATTTAGTCCCCAGTAGAGATTCATCTCTGTCTTTTTGCAAGGCCAGGTTGTCTTAAAGTAACTTGAGCCGGGCAATTAGCAAACCAACATTTCATTAATAACTCTTAATAGGTGTCTTACTAGATAGAAAGACTGAATGCAACATTAACCTTTTCCACTTTTAGTCCCTTTATCACCTGGGAGCTTGGACCTCTTCAAGGGTGCTTTCACTTTTCACTAGTGAAGGGCAATCTTAATGCTTCAGCTATCAAGACATCTTGGACCATGCTATGCTTCCAAATTTGTGGCAACAACTGGGGGAAAGCCCTTTTCTATTCCGACATGACTGTACTCCAGTGCACAAAACAAGGACTATAAAGACAGTTGACTATGAAGATTGATAAGTTCGGTGTAGAGAAGAAGAACTTGATCGACCCCAACACCGAGTCCTGACCTCAACCCCATTAAGATTGAGACCCAGGCCTTCCTGTCCAGGTCTTGTTCACACAAACAGTGGGGGCAGTATTAATAGAATTAACAATAAATACATTAATTAATTAACATGGGTAGGATTACGTCGATTAAAGATTCTGAATGTCAGCCCTAATTAGTACTTGAATAATTTCCCAGCCCTAACAAGTATCGTTAAATATCAGATATACAGTAAGAGGAATAAGCTTTTTTATTAAATGAAATCATAGAAAATTAAATCAAGGTCAGGGCGCTAACAGTAACTCAGTGTCATTTATTATTTTCCTACGACACATTACCCTGGCTTGTTTTACTTCTTATGTATTCCTAATAATAAATCAATCTAACCACGGGCAAGCTATGCTCAGCTGAAAGCTTTCTGAAACCAGCAAAGTCTGCTAAGACTGTTATTCCTAAAGCGATTTCAAGCGAGACCCAGTTTTTATACATACTTTTTTCAAAATGCATTTTCTGGAGAAAAGGAAACACCAAGTGTGAAAATAAAGGTGTAATAAGCTACTGTGGATGTGTTTACCTCTTGAAGTCACAGAATGCAGTACCAACACACTTACGAAATCAAAAAGGCGACACTACAGTATATGGAGTAGAACACCATGCGCCATGAGTTAAGGCTGGATTATTGTGTGAGCGAACTATACAAGGGTTACTTTGGATTTTCAAAGAAGTGTTGGGAGAAAAGAAACAGATCTTTTTATCAAAAATATCCAGGTTCATTTGTCAGCATTTTGTAATTCTACAATTATTATTCTACAACCTGAGATTTTAAGATGTACTCATTTCCTGGAAATGTAATTTTGTCTTTGGGTACAAAAATGAAAGGTCTCTAAATAAAAGGCCTTAAATTATATACAGCTAGGATAAAGCTGTAAATCTCACTTTTTCCCTCCCCAAATGCACACGTTTCATACTGCCATACATTCTAAATGACGCAGTGTCTGTGGAAGTCTGTGGAAGCTGGAGTACCTGGAAAATCAAGTACAGGGAAACTCCTTGCATACAGTCCCTGAGGCTGGAATCAAACCCGAACCCTGGAGTCCCTAGGCCACCATACCAACCCCAAAAGATCAGTACATTTGAAAATATGAATTTGTAGACTACACCTGAAAATACTTTTAGAATAATAACCTGATGTGCCTGCAACTTTGTTCTTGTGGAATTTACTTGTACACTAATAAGTGCATTCTTTTTAAAAATGCTGTCGGTTTAAAAATCTGGAATGAACAAAAATTTGTACGTGTTACCGTGAAGTGCACGGAATGAAGTAGTGAGATTGAGTTTATTACATAGGTTTAAATTGCACACTCATAAGCGCATATTAAAAATGTATAGCGACATCTGTTGAATGAAGTAATGATTTTTTAAATAATAATTGTTACCTGGTGCCCGGGCCAACTCGCTACATTATGATAAGTCAATAGTCAATATGCCACTACTAAGTGTATTTTATAAGTACTTATAATGCTTGGTACATGTATACAAGATACCTTCCAAAATGATTTGACTTGTCAAGGGCTGACTTCTTTTTTTTTATTTGAGTTGCTAAGATTTTCCCATAGTATCAAGTACAGAAGGGTATTAGCTCTAAACATGGCATCTTTTACAGCCACAGGGACAAACCCAGTTATTCCTGATTATGATACTTGGCCAATCTGAAGCTTCTAAAATTAATGACATCATGTTTTGAAATCTTCCAGGCTGTTCGCTTAGTTATACTAAAACATGTACATGTGTATATAACTAACCGAACAGTCTGGAAGATTTGTGTATATGTTAGATATAACATGTTCCTAATGTGAACAAATAATCCATGCCTAATGTGAAAACGCCCCAAGATTCGATATCTGCTAAAATTTTTGTCCCACCTGACTATTCTGATTCAGGTCATTAAGCAACTTTTATTTTTTACCTTGTTGTACTCGACATGCAGCTTCTCCTGCTCGCTCTCCAGCTTGTCTTTCAGGTTCTTCTGCTCCAAGATGTTGTCCTGGATCTGGATCATCCTCATGTTCCGCTCTGAATACCAATGGACACACATGGATCAATACAGTGATGGTTATCTACTTACGATAAAGAAAAGAAATGCACATCAGGGAAAGAGGAGAGAGAGAGAGAGTCAAGGAAGAGAGAGTGCTGACGGAGGAGAGGCCTCCTGCTGAAGCCTAATCGAGTGTGTGCCCAAGGTTACACCGGCACATCTGCTCTTAGCATCGCTTGTTTGGAGGGCAAGTGCCTCTCTGCGAGACGACACACTGAGCGGGATGCCTGTCTGGCACTGGCTCTCACGTTCCGCCTGCTGGTTTTCACTGAGGGACGGATGTTACGACTGATATACGATAGTGCGCCGCGGATGTCAGTACGTGTTTTTAGTCTTTTAAATTAGCTTAGCGACTGTGTTCGTCGAAAACATCTCGAATTTGCACACAACAAGCATCGTAGCGTTAACCAACATGGTCACGATAACATAGTTGGCAATGATTTTTTAAAATAATCGAAAGCATGTAATTTCTGGCATAACACAATTGGGACAACTGCGCGTAATACTTTCAGTAAATATAAACTGAAATATTTCAGATTATTAATATTCAGTGATCTATTAATTACACACGATGACGACGAGATCTGATTGTTGAAAAGATTTCGATTCATTTTCTACAATAGCAGCTTGTGCAAAACCTCCAGCAACAAGGTTTATATAAACATCATCTTTCTAATACAGTGCTTTGAAAAAGTATTTGTCCCCTTCTTGATTTAAAACAAAAAATATATTAGCACATTTAAATGGTTCAGATCATCATCATCATCATCATCATATATACCACTTTATCCTGTATACAGGTTTGCGTGCGGGGTCTGGAGCCTATCCCAGGAGTCTTAAGGCACGAGGCAGGGTACACCCCAGATTTGTGCCGATCCATCACTGGGCTAACTAACAACATTCACACACACTTCGGGCAATTTGGGAACCTGCAGGTCTTTGGACTGGAGTACCCGGAGAAAACCCACGAAGCACAGGGAGAACATGCAAACTCCATACACACAGACCCCAGGCGGGAATCGAACCCGGAACATGCAGGTGCAAGCCGACAGTGCTGACCACTGTGCCGAATGGTTAAAATCTTTAAATTATGATTTTTATTAATTAAGGGGGAAAAAAAACCCGTCTAAACCTACCTGCCTATATGTGAAAAAGTAATCGCCCCTTAAACCTAATAACTGGTTGTAGTTTTTGAGGCAATCAGGGTTGAACTGCTTGGAAATAGAGGATATATACACTTACTTCTTTACAGTAAATGAGTAAAAAAAAAATAATAATAATAATCATAAATAAAAAATACGACAAAACAGAAACATGGAATAATCTGCAAACTGTTTTCTTATAAAACAGTGTAAAACACTTCCTGAAAAACAGTCAACATTTAGGGTTGTATTGCTTATACACTGTAAGCACTACGTTAGCCAGCTCACATAAGTAAAAATCTAGTTATTCGTTTATTGAACACTAATACAGCTATTAAAAATGACAATGTATACCAACTAGATGCTGGTTCAAGTACACCATTATGATTCTGTTTTATTAATAATCAAATGATACCTCATCATCATTACCATCATCATCATCTAATAACTGCTCACTGTAAAGACATACCGAGGTAGTAGTTGACGAAATCAGCAGTGAGTGCAGGCTGTTTGTGTTTCCGGCGTCCGTCCAGGCTGGCGCTGGCGTCCGCAGTGTCGGTGGCGAACACGTCCGTGCTGATGCCCATCAGCTCGGCTTTACGCAGGAGCTTCCGCACGGCCGAGGCGCTGGAGGTTAGCGGGCGCGGGAGCTTCTCGCGTGGCACCCACGCTTGAGGCCGTGCATTCCGGGACACTTCTGCCTTCGCCCGGTACTGCTGCAGCCGTGCGCTGATCCTAGCCTGGCATCATGGAAATTAAAAGGGAAAAAAAAAAAAACAGACAATATACAGTATGCATGTATATGTCTCAAACAAAATCTACGTAAAATTCAAACATTATTAGTGTCTTATTTTCATGCAATTACGTCAGCAATAATGTAACAGCACTACACTAATATAATCCATGAGAGAGACATGGAGTCACTGAATTCTTAAACAAAATCTTAAACAAGCAAATCATGAGTTTTATGATTGTGTCAGGGGGAAAAAATGCAGTGGAGCAAATACCTTTACTGAAAGACTGTTAAGCTCAAAAGCATTGAAAACATAGGAGACCTGGGCTTCGGGAGTGAGCTGCTTTTCTCGCTCATGCAGTGACATTTTGCAGTAGGACTGCAGCGCCAGGTAGTTCTTCCTTTTCCACTTCCTGTCAAAGCGGTCGGCGTGCTGCTTACAGTAGGCGAAAAACGGGTCGGCTATGTCCTGGAGACAAAAGTGACGAAGTGAGCAGACAGTCACACAATTCCTTACTAGGAAAGATTACGTTTTGTGATGTAGGGTAGTTTTAATATTTTATTGATAAAGCATCGGGTTTGTGTGTCCTTCCTGCTTGTCTGATAGAGGAACTGACAGGCCACTTAAACTGGAACGAGCTGCTCAGATTGACGATCTAATTAGCTATTAGTGATCGCATACGTTCTTAACAACTCAATTACACAGCTTAACCTTACAGTAGTCTCAATGTTTGTCTTCACTATAGCAATTATTTATAATATATACAAAATAAGAAGAAATATTCTGCATATTTACCTTATACATCAATGAATGCATATTTAAATGAGAGAAAAAAAGTAAATAAATTAAGCAAAAGTGTGTATAAGACATTTAAATATGCAAGTAGACTATTAAACGTACATTTACTAAATAAATCAAAAAGGAAAAAAACAAAAAAACAAGAAAATACCTATTTAATATTTTAAGCAAGCAAACAAGCTAGTAATTAAGTAATAATTAAGTAAATTTACTAGCATACATACACACAATTGCTTATTATTAATTAAGTTTAGTTATATAACTCCTTACTTATGCATCTACTATATTTAGTTAAGTATTTGTTTATTTACATATGTACTTATTTACACATGTATTTACAGTGTTTACATTATTTACAGTAATAATAATTACATTTGTATTTATGTAATTACTACATTTTATGCTTTAATTAATTTTGTTATTTTAACAATATTTACATTATTTGTGTTTATTTACTACCCTCACATTTACTTTCGCTTTTTATTTATTGCATGAAGATTAAACATTACATTACAAAAATAAAAGAAATGGTAAACAAGTTTTATGTACTGTTTTTTCATAGATTTCATGTTGTGTCTTAAATGATATTTGTTTAAGTTGTCTAATATAATACTAATTTATTACTTTTCTTTAAATATATATATATATTAATGATGAACGATATAAACAGTTCTCGCAAGTGCACTCAGAAATAGGACGCTACTGCACATATAACCTTATCAAAAAAAATAAAAATAAGCCAGACTTCAGTAAGCTCTGTTTCTAATCATATCTGCAGCCTGACTTGAAGGGCACAGAGAAGCGTGTAATGCAGGGTTAGGAATTTTAAAAGCACACTCCCTAACATTTGAGGAATTACTTGTCCTATCCTATTCCCAGATATTGTTCCAACACGACTATTTCTCCAGATTTCTTTTTTCTCGCGTCCTCCAATTCTGCCAGGCCTGATAATTCTAATGTATAGTTTCATTACTGGGGTTGAGATAGGAATATCTCAGCCATCCTAGCGGCTGGGGTAATGGCATCCTGAGTTCTAGACTGGCGTCTGCGTCCGTGCAGATAACTGGTGACGGATACTCTATGACAACGGGTCTGTAAATTTCCGCACTTTAAAGGCTGAGAGCATTTTAGTGCGGATGTGAACTTCTGAGCTGCACAGAGCGAGTGGCGGAGGAACGGTCCGAGGACAATATGAGCTGATTCATGTCTTAGCTCATGGACAGGGGACATTTTCTCCTCTGCGATTCCGCACACACTCAGAAATACTCCCCTGAGGGTGCGGGATGAGCTGCCATTTTGTAACGGCACGTGCCTTGAGGAATCGTTTAAGCTTAAGGCACCTTGCTGGATGCTATCAGCGCGCTTACCTTTTGATACGCACAGCTGACTGGATTAAGTGGATTGTGGCAAGTAGGCACTTTGCCCAAGTGTTTATCAGCACACGACGTCACCTTTAACACCAGGACTCTCAGATATGGGCTTGAAATTTCATCTATGAGCTTGATGGGCTGTGACTATGCTCAGTCAGAATTTTTTATTTTTTTCCTCCGATCTTGATCACAAACAAGTAGATCACCAAAAATCGGAACAGCACCTTATTAACCAAAACCTAGAACTGTAAGCAGTTTGAAAAAATTATTATTAGTAGTAGTAGTAGTAGTAGTAAATATTACTATCAAATATGATTATTATTATTAACTATTTTTATTATTATTATTATCATTAACTATTATTTGTATTATTTTATTATTAAATATTATTATTAATATTATATTTATTATTAAATATTATTATTATTGTCATTATTATATAAAATGCTATTTATGAATATTCTGTGTATAAATATATTTTATATCCATAAATGTTATATAAGCGTCTTCTCAAGCTTTATACATGTATGCATGCATGTGTTGTCTTGGGGTATACCTGGTGTGCAGAAACAACTCCCAGAAGAGTGAAAAAAGATATCTGCAAACAGAATTTGGACCGATACTCTTAAGGAAGGTGTAATCATTATTGGTGACGAGACGTGGATTCATCACTACGATCCTGAGAGAAAACAGCAGAGTGTGGAACGGAAACATCCTCAATCACCGCCCGAGAAAAAGTTCAAAAGTCGACCGTCAGCTGAGGAGGTTTCTGGGACTCTCAAGGGCCAGAAGTATTGGAACATCCTCCGGAAAAAGGTTCAACAATCGATAGTGGACGGATATCCAAGGACATTGGGATTTCACCGCTTGTGTTGGACGAAGATTCACTTCTGATGAAGAAGTGAAGACAGCGGTGCATTCATGGCTCATGGCTTTAATTTTTTTTTCGAGCAATTACAAACGTTCGTTGACAGATGGACAGAGATTATGTCGAAAAATTATGCATTTGTATTTTTCTACATTCAGTGTGTGGATTGATTTTTGACTCATCCGTGTGTGTGTGTGTATATGTATATATACACACACACACACACACACACACACACTATTTTAACACAAATTGTACAACAGCATTTTCTTTTATATTCTTTCTTGGCAAGATCACATAATTTGCTGATGAGTGAGCATTCCTGTGCTTTTTTTTTTCTAGTCATGCCTTGGTGACTGGACGGAAGCAGGGCATGATCTCGCCCGGCATGAAGCAAGCTTTAGAGTGATGAAAGACTCAGAACAGCTTAGGGCTGCTTTTATTAGCCTCCACCCACACAGACAGCAAACACAGCTACCCTACCTGGCTTTACAAGAGGAGGAGGTAGGTTTATGGTTGGTCGAAGAGAGAAAAAGAAAAAGAAAAGGCTGATAAATGACATCCAAAAGACTGGAGGGAGTAGAAAAATAAATATAAAACAGCAGATATACATTAGAGATTCAGTTGATGTTTACTTTAATGCTTATTGATAAGGAAGTTCAAATAAAAATGTCCAGACTGGCAAGACCTGAAAGGCTACATCAACTCAAAGAAGCTTCCTTTATATC
Organism: Clarias magur; assembly: GCA_013621035.1. Lineage (NCBI taxonomy): Eukaryota > Metazoa > Chordata > Actinopteri > Siluriformes > Clariidae > Clarias > Clarias magur. Next base: position 1,226,353 of record QNUK01000007.1, on the reverse strand, counting down.
CATGGTAAGCAGAAAAGGCTCCCAGAATACACCACATGTCGAAAATTAAGACACATGTATGACTACAGTGGGCACACAATCAGGCCTTCAGGATACAATGTTTGAACCATTGGGTGCACATGGTCCTCCAGAATGTTTCGGTAGTCCTTGGCAGTTATGCCCCCATCTAGCACAAGTATTGCTCCTAGGGAATGACATGACATTGCAGCCCAAACCATCACTGATGGTTTCACTCTGGGCGTGCAACAGCCTGGGTGGTCCACACCATAACTCTCCCAGATGTGGTAAAAGACAGTGAAAGTGGACTCATCAGAGAACAACATTGTCCACAGCCCAAGATTTTCTCTGCTGGCACCATTGAAATCGACGTTTGTCATTGGCACGAGTGACCAAAGGTTTGTCTATAGCAGCCCGGCCATGTACATGTACCCTGTGGAGCTCCCGACGAACAGTTTTGGTGGAAACAGCAGAGTTGAGCTGCACATTTAATTCTGCAGTGAGTTGGGCAGCTGTGGTTTTATGTTTTTTGTGACGCAATGGACATCCCTTTCAGACAGCTTCCTCTTGTGTCCTGTTGGATGTGGTTCGTCCTTCTTGGTGGCACGGTGACATTACCCTGGATTCTGTGGCTCTCGATACCTCACAAAGACTTGCTGTCTTGGTTACAGATGCGCCAGCGAGACGCGCATCAACAATTTGTCCGCTTTTGAACTCTGATATGTCACCCATAATGTTGTATGCATTGCAATATTTTATGCAAAACTGTGCTATTACTCTGCTAATTAAACCTTCACACTCTGCTCTTACTGGTGGAATGTGCAGTCAATGAAGATTGGCCACCAGGCTGGTCAAATTAAGCCATGAAACCTCCAACACTAAATTGGCCAGTGTTTCAGTATATATATGCATTGCTTCTCGCACTTCCCTTTTTACCATGAAACACCCATCACTTTGGTTTAGGGTCAGTCTGACCTCATCAGATCACATGACCTTTTCCCCATTGCTTCATGTCCAATATTTATACTTCCTAACAAGTCCCCACAATTTTTGTGATTCTTTCCTGATTAGTCTCACTGACAAGTGGACAACATTTCTTACACAAAGTTGACAGTCCGGCACTATATCCTTACCTTCTTATCCCAATTCCAGTCATTTCAATTACGTGAGGAATTAATTACTCAGTTATCAAAACAATGGTTAGTGGCGGCCCCTAAAAAATATTCTGCTGTCGTGTCTTTAAGCAGTTTTATGTAATTCAACTAAAAGAGCGCATGCCGTGCTCACCTCTTCTGCAGCAGCCTCAGACAGAAGGCCTTCCCGCTGGGCGCATGTCACGTGGAAGAATGAGCGACACATGCCTGCGTCGCAGCTGATGCACACACCGGTACGGGCGAAGCGGGTGTCCTCGCAGAGACTGCACTCCTAACGCACACCACAATGCATATTTCATTAGGCGTTTGTTTATACAAACAGCAATAGCCACCGATTTGAAGATTTAACCAAAGTAGAGGTGTGTTATTGTCTGTTGCGTTATTTCATTAAAGAAAGAAAGAAATTATAATTACAAATATTGTATCTCTCTATAACTCTGTCTGAAAAGATTACACCTCATTTGGAAGCGTCAGTCGCTCTACTCCGCATGATGGTTCGGTATTAGAAGCCGAGTATGAAAATTCTTCGAACCTCATTATAAAATATCCACATCCATTTTTATTACATAAACCCATTACAGATAAAGCTGGACACACAGACTCGGAAAGCTCATTCGACTTTGTCAGCACATGACGCAACGCAAGGTCGCGCTTCCAGAAAGCTGAGAATGTGTCGATCGCGAGAGCTCGGAATTAAAATAATAATAGGCTTTTTCAACAGCAATTCCCTTTCAAATGTAAAGAACAAACCATTAAAGGACGACTTTAAAGTGCTTTTAAAAGTAATTTTGCGCAGCAGTATAACGCCGTCTTCTGACTTCCATGACCCTAAAATTTGCTTTCAGGTAAAGTAAATGTCAAATGCCTCAAATACTTTGGATAAATGTTCAGACGGTAGTAATGGCATTGCTCGAGAACTTTTATGAGTTTATGAAATGGATGGCTTGATTAGGAGGACGTTATTGTGTACCACTTTAATTTATTTTTTATTACCTCCAACTTTAAAGGATTCTAGCTGATAAGGCACATACTTCCTAATTAATAATCATTCCTATAATCCCACTATTCATATAATAAAAATGCTTTTTTTTTTTGTCTCCCTTCTTTATTTTTCTTTGGACCGCGTTTTTTTTGTCAGTTTGACAAAAAAATGAAATCAAAGAATAATCCTGGATATTTATATATTTTTTTATGCATCCATTTCAATATACTCACATGTGACGGAGCACCTGACAGAACGACTATATACAGTGGTGGCCAAAAGTTTTGAGAATTACATAAATATTGGAAATTGGAAAAGTTGCTGCTTAAGTTTTTATAATAGCAATTTGCATGTACTCCAGAATGTTATGAAGAGTGATCAGATGAATTGCATAGTCCTTCTTGAACTTAATGAACTTAATCCCGAAAAAAAACTTTCCACTGCATTTCACTGCTGTCATTAAAGGACCTGCTGAGATCATTTCAGTAATCGTCTTGTTAACTCAGGTGAGAATGTTGACGAGCACAAGGCTGGAGATCATTATGTCAGGCTGATTGGGTTAGAATGGCAGACTTGACATGTTAAAAGGAGGGTGATGCTTGAAATCATTGTTCTTTCATTGTTAACCATGGTGACCTGCAAAGAAACGCATGCAGCCATCATTGCGTTGCATAAATATGGCTTCACAGGCAAGGATACTGTGGCTACTAAGCTTGCACCTAAATCAACAATTTATAGGATCATCAAGAACTTCAAGGAAAGAGGTTCAATTCTTGTTAAGAAGACTTCAGGGCGTCCAAGAAAGTCCAGCAAGCGCCAGGATCGTCTCCTAAAGAGGCTTCAGCTGCGGGATCGGAGTGCCACCAGCAGGCAGGTGTGAGCGCATCTGCACGCACAGTGAGGCGAAGACTTTTGGAAGATGGCCAGGTGTCAAGAAGGGCAGCAAAGAAGCCACTTCTCTCCAAAAAAAAACAGCAGGGACAGATTGATCTTCTGCAAAAAGTATGGCGAATAGACTGGGGCAAAGTCATATTCTCGGATGAAGCCTCTTTCCGATTGTTTGGGGCATCTGGAAAAAGGCTTGTCCGGAGAAGAAAAGGTGAGCGCTACCATCAGTCCTGTGTCATGCCAACAGTAAAGCATCCTGAGACCATTCATGTGCGGGGTTGCTTCTCATCCAAGGGAGTGGGCTCACTCACAATTTTGCCCAATAACACAGCCATGAATAAAGAATGGTACCAAAACACCCTCCAACAGCAACTTCTTCCAACAATCCAACAACAGTTTGGTGAAGAACAATGCATTTTCCAGCACGATGGAGCACCGTGCCATAAGGCAAAAGTGATAACCAAGTGGCTCGGGGACCAAAACGTTGAAATTTTGGGTCCATGGCCTGGAAACTCCCCAGATCTTAATCCCATTGAGAACTTGTGGTCAATCCTCAAGAGGCGGGTGGGACAAACAAAAACCCACTAATTCTGTCAAGAAGTGATTATGAAAGAATGGGTTGCTATCAGTCAGGATTTGGCCCAGAAGCTGATTGAGAGCAGCCCAGTCGAATTGCAGAGGTCCTGAAAAAGAAGAGCCAACACTGCAAATACTGACTCTTTGCATAAATGTCATGTAAATGTTGATAAAAGCCTTTGAAACGTATGAAGTGCTTGTAATTATATTTCAGTACATCACAGAAACAACTGAAACAAAGATCTAAAAGCAGTTTAGCAGCAAACTTTGTGAAAACTAATATTTGTCATTCTCAAAACTTTTGGCCACGACTGTACTCTCCACTGCTAGGCAGACCTAGCTAATAGCTACCTTCAAAATCCATTTTTATTATGTAAATATGGTTCTGCCTTCTAATCCATCCTTACTGAAAACAAATTCAGTAAGTGATTTTCTCACACAGCATGCTTTGATTTCCGATTTTCTGGATATCCACAGGTCATGGTGAAACGCATATAATCCTAATCAATTCAGAAGGAAATCATTAAATGCATTTTAAAGATGCTTTTAAATGCTAGAAACATATTTCAGCTCAGGAACAACTACCGGTCAGAAGTTTGGACACCATCTAACTTCATGGTCTTTCTTTCTTTTTATTTATTTCTACACTGTAAAAACAATGATATTTTATGATTATGTTTTATCAATCAGATATGTTTGATAAATAAACAAATCTGATCGATAATAAATGGCTGCGCCCTCATGCCTACAACTGCAGCATAGCCGTGCTGATATTCAGCACAACAGCACTTGCCCTCATACGATATTGCCTAAATTAATTTTTTCCTCCAGCATCACTTTCAGAAATTAACGTAATTTCCATGTACATCAAGTCAAATTCTAGCAAATGGAAAATATTAAACACATGCAGGAAGCTGATGTTCTGTGATGACTTGTGACTATAGTAACAGTCCATAGCTCAGGAGGTGAAATTCCCACAAACAGTTTTGTAGAGTATTTGAGCCTCGACTGCTAGAAGATTGAACTTCCAGCCTCTTAACACACAGTATGACCGCTGATCAATCCCTGAGATATCACCCAAATGAGGATGGGATCCCTGTTGAGTCTGGTTGCCTCCTTACATATGTGTATATAGAATTAATACACATTTTTTTTTTTTTTACTTATTTGCATATTTTTTTTTATTCTGTAAAGCTGCTTTGCTTTTTAACTATTGTTAAAAGCGCTATATAAACTTACACATGCTGAATAAAGTTTTACCTAAATAATAAAACTTTTCACATGAAAAACTTGACATTAACTTGATTTTATTCATTATAAAAACATTAAAAGTAGCATGCAGTTGAGTACATTTTGACTGGATATTTAACTGAGACATTGTCTATACTTTCATTTAAGTTTAACGTCACACTATACGTTATATATAATTATATACAGTAGAAAAGGGAAAAAGGTTACCATTACTGACCTTTGCACCGTACTTGGTGTAGTTCATTTCCGTCAGTGTTACGGGCCGTAGCTTGTCGATGTCTCCAAACGCCACTCCTGGGACGTAGAGCGCGCACACGACGTGCACCCACCTTCAAACAGAACACGACCACATAGGTCAAAGTTGGTAAGAATATTCAGTCTTTTGTGTACAAAGGTGGGTAGTAATGAGTTACATTTACTTGAGTAACGTTTTGAAGAAAAAAAAATGTACTTCTATAAGTAGATTTACCGCACCATACTTTTTATTTTTACTTGAGTAGGGTTGCGAAAAAGAAACGTTACACTTGACTGGTTACTTTTCTAACCATTTATTCTACACATTATATTTGTGTAGAGAAATGCAGCTGGTGGATCTACCACATGACTGTGTTTCACCAATCAGACGTAGCAACAATAATCACATGACTCCGTTTGACCAATGTCACATGTAATCACATGACCACACAGAAACGATGCATATAGCGGGGGGAAAATTTAGCCGTGGTAGACAGCAAAAGAAACATGTCGCGGTTAGTTTAGCCATTTATTTGCAGGGCAACTGAATATACAGCATATCTTACACAGGAAATAGTCTACACTGTTCAAACATACACACGTGGACAAAATTGTTGCCCTGGAAATGACTCAGCAGAAAATAACATTAGAAGATATGTACAATAATGTAAGAAACTTTTTTAATCCTCTAGCTTATTTGCTAATTATACTGTATTTTTTTAACATTGTAACGTTAAATAAAATGGCTAAACTAACCGCAACATGCTCCCTTTGCTGTCTACCAAAACTATATGCAGCGTTTCTGTGTGGTCATGTGACTACATGTGGTTATTGTTCTTGCAGCTGATTGGTCAAACGGAGTCATGTGATTATTGTTACCTACAGTAGGGATGTATTTCAAAAGCTTTAATTTTTGTTTCCATTGTTGTTTTTGCTTGAATTTCTATTGCCATTTAAATTTATTGCTATTTTGCCTACATTTGTACAGAGAAGTTTATATATATAATATATATATATATATTTTTTTTTTTTTTTTTTTTTTTTTTTTTTTCTATTTTATGTCTATATAGCTAAACTTGCTAAACTTGTAAATAGTCTTTTAAATTGTAAGATCACGGGTGGGTGTATGTGACATATAAAATTTTAATTTGATTTATGTTGTGAAAAAAGTGAGATTTTGTGAGAAATTGTGTTTCTTGTTCCTTAATTAACTATTTTGTAAAGATATTTAGTTTTATTAATATTATTAGATTTTTTTTATTTGGTCAGAATTTGTACATCATTTCCTCATTTTGTCTGGCTGCTTACATAATTTCTAAATAAAACAAATCAGACATTACATTGAAACAGGTACTTGAGTATCCTTTCACCGAACATTTTTTTTTTACTCTTACTTAATAATGAATTAATAATTACTTAGTAATATTTATGTTGAAGTACAGCTACTCTTACTTGAGTACCCACCTCTGCTTGTTTACCAAACAAATGTTTTAATAAAATCACCCCCTTTTTATCTCCAGACAAAGTTGGTGCTTTGAAATGGTCGGACGATTTCTCGATTACTGATTCTTTTCCTATAACATCCAGTCCCGAGGTGATTCATTCAATAACAAGCAAACATACGTGTGACTATACATCGCGATGTTATACGCGCCTGAACCTCAGATGAGCTGTTGTAGAGAAAAATGAACTCTCTGGCTAACTTCTCGCTCTAGTCGACATTTTCAGGAGTATGAATCATCAATCGGCGGGTCAAAGAGTCTCGGGGGGGGGGGTTAACGTCCATTTCTCTTGACGGGATTTTTAAATGCAGAAGGCCAATATAAAGATATCCATCTGCAGCGAGCATGCACTCCACACTTTAATTTGCTGTGTTTTTCATGCTCTAGTGAAGTAGCAAATTCAGGTGCAGGTGAGCTGAGGAAGCGCTATCAGTGATAACACAGCTCTAGTCTCCTCACTCCACAATCTCTCTCTCTCTCTCTCTCTAAGCTCCTCACTCGGTCATTCTCTCTCTCCCTCTCTCCTTCCACATCTTTTTCTCCATTCCGCATTACTCTGTAATAAACAACAAACCGTATTTCATCGAATGGCTAAATTTATTCAAAGGCTTATTCATTCGGAATGTAATTTATACGCGTTGTTTCAAACGTACCCGCTCAGCCGAGACGCGCGCGCTATCTTTCTTATTAAGTTTCGCGATGAGTTACAAACTAAGCTGCTAACGTAACTGTAGGTCATGGAACTTTATGGCCGCCATTTACCAACATGCTGATGGGAACGCTTTGCGTAGTAGTTGCCCCCTTGATTTTTAAAAAAAACATTTATTTAACGTTACGACATGGAAATAAAATGACGTTAGTTGTTATTATATGTCGTGGAAAACACACGCAACACGACCTGTAATATTACATAATGCTTAAGTATAGTAGGATGCGGAGGACTGATGCAGTTCATTCCCAGATCTGTCCATTCTTTGATGTCCTCTGCATCCTCTGTTCCCTTTGCAAAAGACATGTCCATACCAATTAAGCATCCTCCTTTTAATGATGACAAGGAGGTCAGAGTTTCAAGTGATCATCTGACAGCCCTCTACATCTGCGTACATACGTTCAATGTCCGAAGATGCCCGACAGCTTTCAGTAGCATCCCTCATTTCCATAGCTTGGATCTTCTTCTGGAAGATCAGTCCAGTGCTATTTTGCATGCGTCGATAGAACCAGTGGGCACATAAATATCACTGAGCACAATGCTTCTGTCTTTTCAAAGGCGTTTCAGTCGAATGAGTGCTGCTGGCGTCTGTGCCATCCTGTAGGGATGTGAATCACAATGGGGGTCTCCCAGTACGATATTATCACACCTACAGTATGTGCTGATTCGGTTGCTTTTTTTTTGCGATTCTATAAGTAATCACAATTTTCTAAATATCACAGCTCAATATAATTCTTTTACCTCAGATTCGATTATAGAGGAACTGCAACATTTTACCACCTCAAATGCAGACACATTGTAAAAAAAATATATTAAAAAACCTCAGAATGGGGCCACACCAAAGAATCATGATATATCACCAAATAGAGTATAAAATTTCCTTATTAAAATGAAACATGCAATTTAATTAAAACCAAATATTGCTGATTACCCGAGGAATCCCACAGTGAAGCGCTGTGGTGGTTGCGTCACTAACATTACAGAATTCAACATGCACAAAAACTCGTGCTTAACTCATGTTTTCTGCCATGTCTTTAGGTTTAATATCATGATATAATTTACCATCTAACATTATGTCACAAGTCCATAATGTCTAATAGGTATAGAACTAATTCTATAAAGTGTAAAGCATTTTCTAACAAGTGTACAAATGTATTACAAGTTATTAATCCATGTTTAAGTTGTTACAGACATAACCATAATAGAAATCTTTACATGGAAATCCTAAAATCGCACCTCCCAGCATCTGTCTCCTTGAAGATGCCATCCTGATTGGGGCAAAGCTCACAGCTGGGCATCACGCCGTTCTTACAGGCATCGCAAAACCACGGTTCTGTGGAGTTCTCCGAGGCCGAGCTCATGATCGAGTCACTCTCGCCGTCAACCCCATAGCAGCCTGAGGAAAAATATTTTTTAAGAGCAACAGATAAGTTTTGTAAACTGATTGCAAAATCCTTCCAAATATTCTGAAACATTGCATCATTTGGTTTCCTGTTTCAGTGCAGCGGAGGCACGAGATTTAGACGAATAAAACCCTGCAGCATCGACATGTTCTTCCCAATCTACAGAATTAATGGCATCACTGCATATAATGCATGCACAATAGGAGCGTCTAAAATAAATATCTGAAAAAATCCTGAAAAATAACAGACAGATGAATGGAAGGATGAACAGATACATAGATGGATAGATGGATGGGTGCACAGATGCAAGGGGAGAACGAAAGAAAGAAAAAAAGAAAGAAAGCACCTCAAAAAAAGAAAAAAAATCGAAATAAATGAAACTGTCAAATCTGTCAGACAGATGAATAACTAGCTATTTATCTTATTTATAGAAACGCATGATATAACTTTAAACACAAATTAAAAAATAACGTAATAGATAGAGATAGATACAGAGATAAAGATAAGAATGTTATTATATACAGTACAAAAGTATTAGGCACCCAGTGTTATTTTTTGTTTGTAGAAAAAAATATGTTGTAGATTTTTTTTCCTTCAGTTTATGACTTCATTATTCATATATTCAGATTTTCGAACATCATTATGCTGCCACGAAATTACAAAAAAAATGTAAGAAAAAATATTGCTATGCCAGAAAAAAAAGATTGTACCTGGGACTAAAAGATCCTTAAAGCATTGTCACATCAAATACTGACTTAAATTCAATTAATTACTGTTTACTGTCTTTATTTCTTTCTTTCTTTATTATTTATTAAAATTTATTGATTTTTTTTAAAACTTCCAGTCTTTTCCATTTTGTGTTTTTTTTTTCTTTTTTCCAAGTGCACGCTCAGGGGTGATCGGGCGTTCTCTGTGGCGGCACCCAAACTGTGGAATGACCTGCCCGTGACCATTCGTGAGGCTACATCACTGAGGGTGTTTAAGTCCCATCTCAAAGCTCACATGCTTTCTCTGGCATTTAAACCAACATGAGATTGTGTGTGATGTGATTTTAATTACGTTTCTTTTTAATAATTTATTATTATTATTATTATTTTTTATTATTATTTTAAATTTCTTAACTTAGTTCCTTATTTTATTTTATAATATTACTATATTATTTTATTATTTATGTGAAGCACTTTGGGGCATTCTTGTTTTTTAAAGTGCTATACAAATAACGATGAGTTGAGTTGAGTTTCTGGGGGATTAAAATACAATACAATTGTACAATACAATTTAATACAATTAAAAATACAAAAAAGGAACGCATGAGGATAATGTCACAAAAGCGGGAGAAGAACCTTGAGACACGGTCTCAGAACCGAAGACTCGAGAGAACAAGCTATTAAAGAGCTATTAAAGAAGCACTTGCTGTCAGCAGCAAAGCAAAATGCAGTGCTGGATCTTTACCAAGTGTCACTAAACCTACAATTAGTGGTCAGATGAAACCACAATGATCAAAAGCGAACATCCGGGCCGTGGACAACGTTTATATGTTTTGGTGACAAAGAAAAATGGAGGGTCACTAGATGCTCTTTCAGAAGATGAATGGATGTTAGCACAAATACCGCCAGGAGGTATAAAAATATAATTATTGCACAAAAAAACAAATCCAAATCAGGTCTAAATATGCACGATATTCTCCAGCATTTTTAAATATTACACTTCATTTCTTATCAAGGAAAGCTTTATATCACCTAATATTTATTGTCAAGGAGCTGAAAATATCGCATTACTTTCGAAAAACTAAATCTTGTTCCAATAAGCTCGGAATCTTTTCAGATTTCCTGCTAATTATTTGAAATATTTGACTGCATGTTTACCCACATTACTTAACAAGGCCGGTGGGGAAAATGCCGGAGAAACTCGAACGAAAAAAGGCCGAGCCAATAAATGCTTTCTACAATGATTTCTTCTTAATTTGCCGGAGCTGGAAAAACAATTATTGAGCTGATCAGGTTACCATGGCACCTATTAAACTCAGCAAACGTGCTCCATGCTACAGATGCGGACAAGCAATCAGCCGCTTTCCACCGTTTCAGAGATGACATTTTTGCTCCTCATTTCACCACGTTGCTTCCCAGGGCCAGGGGCTAGGACTAGCAAATAAGCACGTACGTGTTTCATTTCTGAATGTTTGCAACACATAAGGTGTGTGGAGCCCATTAGTGCATGATTTTAGTCACCGTTTAAGGTTACTTATCACACTGGATGAGACAATCCCAATAAATCCTGGCCAGATTCTATAATCAATTACGCAATAACTGACAATTAGCACGATCACGGCTTGTAACTAGACTCGCGTAAAAACAAAGACATTTGCTGCAGAAATTACAGCGAGTACAGGGAAGAGGAGAGAGCGGCTACCTGCCTGCCAAAACCCACAATCAGAACCAGACACAGGAGCACTTTCAGCAAGAAAACTGAATTCTGATAACGTTGATATCTCAAACAACTTTGAACCATGCGGAGGTTTCTGCAACTATAATGCTAACTAGCTTCTAACACAAGGCTGAATCCTAGTGACGTTACTGTGACACAGAAGCTCCAAAGCTGGTATCGAGCAGAAGGAGGCGTGTCCAAATGAAGCCTCGCTTCGAGGCGTGCCAGGTCCCCAATTGTCACGTGACCAACGACAAACAAATCTTAGCAATTGCCGGAATCACGTGACTGAGTCATTACATTGTTTTTGTTTTTTTGGCTTGCGATGCCACGATCTATTTGCAACATAAAATTGTCCACTAGATACAATGCAGTACAGTGAGCCCTTAAATGAAGCTTCATGAAACGAACTTTTGGGGAAACTGCAACACATAAATGAGGGCTTCATCTCACCATCACTACAGAATCCGAAATCCCTTTCTAATCTCTGATCAGGGGCACTACTTGGTGTGTGGAACAAGCGAGGTACTCCCTACATAGCACACTAGCTCTCCATTTAATGGCATTTGGGATTTAACCCACTCACTGGCCATGACGACTAACAATTTCTTACATATTTGTTCTGTTGTGTGATATTGCTTTATTATAACATTAAAATAAAGGCAAATCCATCCATCTAGGAACCTTTATAGTCCAACTAGGTATTCTGGACCAAATGGTGACCATTGTATTTTTTTTAAGCCTTTATTAATTATGCCTTTATTATACTATACAATATACAATTATAATCCTATTTCTAGACACATTTTTTTCTATTTTAAGTGTAAATTTCTATGTGTAAAAATTGAAAACATTGTCCATACATACAGTAAGTTGCATAATCTTATATTTGGTTTGTGGTAATCTTGGTAGATTGTGAGTAGATTCAAGATATTTTAAATCTCATGTCATATACTGCTTTATCCTGTCACGGGGGAGCCTGGAGCCGAGCCCAGGAGACTTGGGGCATGTGGCATGGTCCACCCTGGACAGGATGCCGATCCATTGCAGAACCCTAAGAGAAGTAGCTGTACTGGTGTGTAAACTGTAAATGTCCTAATCAATGACATGATTGACTTATCCAGTGCTGTCCAAATGAATGCTGTCCTCCTATTGGCGGCTTTTATATTAACATCATAGCAGCATGAATGTTGATGTTGCTTGGTCACAATCATTCACTTGACGTCCCATCAATGTCTGCGAGAGCAAACCTGAATCAAAACATTTACAGTGTAAAGCTAGTTCAAGTGTAATAGAAATGCAGAGAGACTGTAAAAAAATGATGGAAAAAGCCCATGGGTGAAGTTTTTATCAAAGGTGTTATCAGCATAGGAATATTGTAGTATTGAATATTAAAGTAAATAATTCTTAAATAGTTAAATAAATGTAAAATGTAAAAAGATGATGAGAACTAATTCCATGTAGCTGCAAGTTTCCAAGTTAAAGAAAAATCTTCAAAGAGCTGATCCTGAATTTCATGAAGAGCAGAATTAGGTGTTCCTAGAATACTCATCTTCATTGAATCAGGTCAATAAGACCTCATTTCAGGAAGGCATTACAGCGATGCCGCTAGCGCCGATTTAGTCCTCATACTGATTAGGCTTTGAACCATGATGCCGGTTTTTAACTGACTTACCCATTGAGCACATCTGTGATGTTCGCTTTTGAACTGGGATAAGCCACAGGTCACTGGCTAATATGAGCTAAGCTTGGAGAAAAACTGATGACTACGGGATAGCTGCGTAATCCCTGCAGTCGAGATTAGCCTCGCTGGAAATGACAGGCTTGGCAGGGTGTTGGCCAAATCGGGACGCGCGATTCTGAGGGAATCAGGATTGATCGGGGGGGGAGAAAGGTTCAGAGCCGGGTGATGGAGTCACTCACAGTGGGTTTGTGTGTGTTTGTCTGTGTGATAACATTGAACCTCAAAAGCGTTTATAGCCAACATCGTGAAAAGAATTATGTCATTTTACGCCTAAAATTTTATCCTTTCAAAAGAAAAAAAAAAAAAGTCCTTTTATCCGAAGTAAACCAAAAACCACAATGCATATGAGAAGTATTATAGTGTTGTTGAATACATATTGAATAAACATGCTGTTAGAGGGAAATAAAAATCCAGCAGAGCAAAGCAGAGTTACTGGTACCCTTGATATTGTTAATTAGTTTAAACTAACAGGATGTCCAGAGGATGTCCAGGATGTCAAGAGGGGTAGCTCAGTGGTTAAGGTATTGGACTACGGTTCGGAAGGTCCCACTACCACCAAGTTGTCCCTGTTGGGCCCTTGAGCAAGGCCCTTAACCCCAACTGCTCAGATGTATATTGAGATAAAAATGTAAGTCGCTCTGGATAAGGGCGTCTGCCAAATGCCTAGATGTAGATGTAGGAGTTTAATTGGCCTTATAGCACAGCTGGTAGACAAAAAAAAATTAATGAACAACCAATGTGTCGGAATGATTTTGCTAACACAAATCAAGCTGGCGGTTATAACTTCATATCTGTTTGGTGTATATTCTTTAATTTATGCTTTTTTATCCCTAGAAAACTGCATTATATTACAAATCTACAGAGCACTATGGATTAAATTAATAATAATTTTAAAATATATATATATATATTTTAAATATTATATTTACAATAAATTAATTTGTTTAATGGACTCTGGATTTTATAATGATTTCCGAGGTGTATTATGAAAAAATAAAAAATGTAAGCAATGTGGTGGCACAAGACTTAAGGCTGCGAGTTGCTGATCAGAAGGTCACGGGTTCGAGCTCTGGCTCTGCCAAGCTGCCACTGATGGGCCCCCTGAGGGACGCCCTTAACCCTCTCCGCTCTGGGGAAGCCGGATCATGCCTGACCCTGCGCTGTGACCTAACTTCCTAACAAGCTGGGAAATGTGAAGGAAAGAATTTCACTCGGCCATAATGTTTATGTAAGAAATAAAAGCCGCTGCTTCTTTCTCTTAACGGTCATTTCGATAGGGGTCTACGGTACTCTCACTCGTGCTTTATATCTTTGGAACCATAAATATACTTAAACATCTGAGACATGCCATTCTTTGCCTTGCCATGCTCGGGCGCACCAGTTCCTATTCGAGCGCTTTAGTGTTAATAACAAAGCCACATGACGGATGTCAGAACGAAGAGGGGGATAAGTGAGTGCGCGAACACGGCCAATTAGAACTGATGGAGTTGCTTCCTTCCGAGCCAGATGTGGGGGGAGAGGGGAGTGGAGGGGGAAAAAAAATTAGGAGGGAACATAAATGGTAGCTGGCTTTTGTTTGAATCAGCGGCACTGAATCAAAGCTCAATAAAAAGACAAAAGGGAAGATCCTTTTAACATGAACGCTTGGGCTCTGTCCCAAATAATCCAATCATTTTCATAACCGGTGGGCCGTGGATGAACCAGCTTTCTTGTTAATAGGGGGGTGGGGGGGAGGGGGGGAGCGATAACAAAAAACATACAACATGTGCGCTACGGTCTTCGAGATCATCCTTGAATGAAAGACAGGAAGGATTAAGAGAATTTGAAATGGGGGCTTTCTGATGATTGACCATCAGAAACTTGAACTGATGCATTAGCTACAACTCACCCATGAACACACATACACAAGTGACTGAAAGCACTAGTTGTTGGTTTACTCAGACATGACGACACACACCGGTGGAAAAAAAAACATCTTAATCCTCTACAAAGTCTATGCAGAGAGGACAAATAAAAAGCCTATTTTTATGGCAGAATATGATGTATGAAATCCTTCAAGGCATGGGAGTCAGCAACATGGTGAAATGATTTCAAGCATGTGTTAAGAACAGTCATTTACCGCCGTCCTCGAGCTTTATTAGCAACGTGACAGGGTTCAAGAGGGGTTTTCAAGGAAGCACCGGTTCGAATCTAATTGCAAGTGGAATTTTTCAAAGAAAATGTATTATTTTCATTTCAACAGATTGAAAAAATAATGAACAAATCAGGTAAGTACTGATGTAATTATTATTATTATTAGTGGTAGTAGTAGTAGTATTATGTTATTATACAAAATCTCATTCAGTCACCTTTGTCTTTGATTACAGCACGTCATGTGTGAAAATGCACTGGCCCAGAACAACTCTTTCCTGGAATATGTCTGTTCCATCAGGGAAGAAAGCCTCCATAGATGTACAAGATATTCAGTCCATTCAGTACATTCAGGTCGTCAGCTGACTTCATTTTATTGCCACATAATGTTGCTTAGTCTAGATCTGAGTGACTGAAGCAACCCCAGATCATCATACTGCCTCCAGAGGCTTGTACAATATGGATGATGTCTATGATGGGCTTATCAGACCACATGAGCTTTTTCCATCGCTCCAAAATCCAATCTTTATGCTCCCGAACAGACTGAAGCCTTTTTTTCTGATTAGTCTTAATAACAAGTGGTTTTCTACATCTACATCTAGGCATTTGGCAGATGCCCTTATCCAGAACGACTTACTTTTTTTTTTTTTATCTCATTATACATCTGAGCAGTTGGGGGTTAAGGGCCTTGCTCAAAGGCCCAACAGGGACAACTTGGTGGTATTGGGACTTGAACCTGGGACCTTCCGAACTGTAGTCCAATGCCTTAACCACTGAGCTAACCACTGACCTCTGGTTTTCTTATGGACACACAGAAAACCATGTTTTTTGTTACCATGCAACTTCACAAAGTGACATCCAAGGCTTACCTACGCCCATCTGGTCTCATCCCATAGGAATGTTAATCAGAAAGGTATGAGAACACCCAGTACATCACAACCTGCAATGTATGGGGCTTAGCAGCCAAAGAGTTCAAGGTTGTTGAAAAAAAATCCGACTTTCAAATTCCTCCGATCTCAATCCAATCGAGCATCAGTGGGTATCAGGGTATCTAACGCCAAAGGATGTCACCGCCAACGTCCTGGTGCCGAGTGGTACAAGCAAAGGCTCTCCAGTGGTTCAAGCGGAACCTAAAACCCAGGTAGTTTTAATGGTATTGAAGTTCAGGCTGATTGGTGTATTAACCCATGATTAAAAGCAAAAACTATATAAATAGCTTCATTATGAGGAATTACTATGCTAAAGATATAAAAGTTTCAAATCAACCGTTAATTGAAACGTCTTCTCCGAATTCTCCGTGGACGCTTTTCCCCTTCACCAAAATTCACATTCAGGCAAGTAAACAACCTAAATTAATTGTGCATGTTTTGGGGAAATAATTAACTTTACGGTCCTGAACTCATTAAGGTCTCGGTGAAATCGATACCAGCAGCATGTTAATTGGCGTTCCAATGAGTGCAAGGACGTTAATGGACAATGTGATGGTGTTTATTAGGGTGCGGCTTCAACGGCATCACACATGAAGTTATTAAAACTATCCAACGGAAAGACGGCCAAAAAAAATAGTTTGAGGGGCCCAGAATATGCTTTGTAGTCCAGATCACATAGGTTCCAGTGTTCGCTAATTAAAATGACTGCAGTCGGTGGATGCTAGTTCTTGGAGTCAGGGCTTGAACTTCATTTTCTTGAACTTTTTTTCCTTTCTCTCTCTCTCTCTCTCTCTCTCTCGCACACTCTTGAAGAGGCTGTCTGAAACTGCAAGGCTTTGCAATCAAGCATTGAAGACACTTGCGTGCACCTAAAGATGCAGACAATCAATGCTTGCCCATTATCACCCCTGCCACAATTTATTTTTCTCCCTCTTTTTCCTATCCCGGGAACATTTTCAAAGCATTGCTGCACCCTAAATTACCTGAAACGACTATCCACATTTGTGTAAACCGAGAACAGCACACTTTTTTCCAGCCCCACCAAAAAAAGAAACGGACAGATTCTCTGGTCTAGGAAACAAGTATTCCACTCTGAGAGGATTAATTAGATATTTTATATGAAAAGCATAAATGATATAAAACAGCTTCCTTTCCCATTACAGGACGCCCTGACGTTTTTTTTCCTTATAATAAAACAAATTGCTACTTTTTGCTATAATTAAAGACAAACATACACTTTCTTTATAGAAAATAATTAATAATGGTTTCATTTGTTTGTCCTGTTATCACTTATATCATCATTGCAGCTATACAGTGACTCGAACCTTGGCATGGTAACACGGTAGGTGAGAGACCTACCACTGAGATAATATATACGTCTATACTTCACAATTCTGACCCCAAATATATTTACAACACAGTAATGCAAAAAAAAATGCTCTGGTTTTTATGGGCTGTGTGTGTGACAAACACTGCCATCTTTAGTTCGTAATTTGTTTTACTTTCCACATATAGGTAGATAGAGGGGAGGGTTAGTAGTTTGGATCTGTGAAAAGGGAAATTCAATGCATCAATATATGAAATGATTAATAATACTGTCCTGAAGGTAATATGTTTTTGTTTCTTGTTGTATTAGTGCTGGTATGTCATGCAGGGTCGTTCCGCTACACAACTAACAAATTAACGATTTTTGTAAAAAATGAAGCCCAGGTATCTGTTAAGGCTATCTGTGCAATTCACTTAGTTATGTCATTTAATCATAACTGAGTCAATAAATTGAACATAAAGCTCAGTTTTTGATTCAGCCATTTCAGCCTAAACCTCTGAATGTAAAACATTAAATGACAAAATTGATGAATTCCTCAAAAGTACACCAAACCATTTGAAGAAAACACTTCGCAACTACTCGCAATTTGGCATTCTATCGCATCTCCTCCTTTTGTGTTTGTAATCGTTTACTGCCACCTACTGGACTGGAGTTTGGAACAGAAGCTGATATAGTCGCATTATATAAAAAGTGACTTTTAAACAATCAGCAACACAAGTTACACGGCATTAAAATACTTTTTAGTACTTTTGGTATTTGTAATATAGCTGCATGTGTCAAATCAGGCAGGAAACATTAGTGCTGTTGCTACTGCTAGTGCGCAATGCCCTAAAAATCGACTTGAATCGAATCACCATGTCTACCCATGACTCACAGCTCTAGTAATGAGACTTTTTTTGTCCGTAACAATGGAATAATACCTTTTAAGCCTGTGTACGGCTGTTAAATAAAGCGCAGCTTGACATGTTCTTTGCTTTGTTGTTTATCAGCATGGAAATGCACTAAGAAAATCTCCTAAAGAAAATAAATAAATATGCCTTGAAATTTGCTTTGGAATTAGATGATGACAAGTAAAAAGTTTTTTTTTTTCCCTAAAACACCGCAACATGACAAGACTACTGCGAATGACATAATGCACAAAAACTGTGTGTGTGTGTGTGTGTGTGTGTGTGTGTGTGTGTGTGTGTGTGTGTGTGTGTGTGTGTGTGGTCCTTCAATACCACTTGCATTAAGAAAGAAATAAATACATAAACAAAAAATTCAGACTTGTTTAACGGGTCACTTTTTCAAACGAGTGCCGAGTGTGTGCACAAAGCTGTGTGTGAGAAAAAAAAAGAGAGGAAGCCTGGAACGGGGGTAGCAGCATGGCACAGCTGGCACAAGATGGTGGCAGGTATCTGGCATGTGGAGAGTGTTTCTGGAGAGCGAAACAGCTGTCCCCTCTGGCTGATGCTGCTGATATCGTATTCCACCTGACACGCAAAGCTGGAGGCGGCCGGAACGGAGGATGTTTACTGGAATACTTCATTATCTTTAAAAGCATGTGAAGATTTCCAAGGCGAACCGGAGATATTTGTATAAATGCGGACAAACTCGGGATCAAACTTAAGTAGTAAATGCATGGCTGTTGCTTCATCATGTAAGAGGCAAAAAAAAACAAAAAACAGACAGTCTTGTAGTAGAGAATTAGATAAGAAGTGGCCTTGAGTGCCATTTCCCTGAACTGCAATTCCAACACTGGCTGTACGCCACTCAGCCGCCCTCAGGCCTGTTCTTCTGGAAATGAACAACCTCTCACAGACTTGCACAGGAAAAAAAAAACACAATGTCAGCGTCATTTAACTGTCTTTTTTTTCCTTTTCATGTCTTTTCTCATTTCGGGGCATTTATAAGCTTGTACGACATATACACACACAGGAAGTGTGTCCATGAATCAGAGTGTGTGTGTGTGTGTGTGTGGCTCTGAAGGCTGACTCTGCAACACTGCACTTGGCCCATCAAAGGACCCTGACTGTTTCAAGGTCATCCCCTGATTCACTGCTACAGGGATATAAAATGCCTCCTTATAGCAAGCTGACACTGAAGAAGAAACGTGTGTGCGTGTGTGTGGATGTGACCGACCGTTATTTCTTCTCCTTGCATCACACAAGAACTGTAATGCTGTGATTATAAATCAAACATTTCCCCATACAAAAAGTTAAACTGAAATACTGACCCACGATCCCGAACCGAATTTACACGCTACTATAAAATCCATGGTAGCCAAGTTATTTCGAACACACAGCTACCCCATGTGCATCGTCGCTTTTTAGACCCGTTGATCTAATTTAGCGACAAATCTCTTAACTGTTTGAGTAGATATTATTGACGACCCTGTGCATGAAGCGGCTCCACAGCTCACATCACAGCTGCAGGTTCGGTCGATTCACCACCAGTGTGTAACATCTGCTGAGCCATACTTGCGCAAGCCTGTGATCCGTGATTACCACCACAGTTATTACCAACACCAACCACTTACCAACATTGTTTCAAACAAAGAAACGCTGATCTCTAGAATTGCCACCAACCAACTAACCACTGATTATCAGTATCACATCTAACAAATCATTGATCACCAATATCACCAACCTATCAACCACTGAACACCAGTATTACAATCAACAAATCACCGATATCACAACCAAACCATTGCAATCTTTAAACTGATCACTGATCATCAATATGACCACCAACCAACCACTGAATTACAGGATTACAACTAACAAACCAGTGATCACCAACATTACAACCAACCAAACACTGATGATCAGTATTACAACTAACAAACCATGCATCACCAATATCACCACCAACCAATGACTGAACACCAGTATTAAAACTAACAAACCACTTAACACTAAGATCACTACCAACCAACCACTGAAGCCCAGTACTACACTCAACAAACCACCGATCACCAATATCACAACCAACCCATTGCAACCTTTAAACCACTGGTCACGGATATCGCCACCAGCCAACCACTGAACTACAGTATTACATCTAACACACTCCTGATCACCAATACCACCACCAAGCATCCACTGAACACCAGTATTACAACCAACCAACTACTGATCATCAGTATTACAACTAATAAACCACTGAACACCAATATGACCACCATCCAACCACTGAACACCAGTGTTACAAACAACAAAGCACCAGTATTCAACAATAATACAATCAACTAACCAAAGATCACCAGCATTATACCCAACCACTGGTCAAAAGATTTACCACCAACCAACAATTAATCACCAGTATTACCAACAAACAATGACTAATGACCAATCAAACAACCACTTGCCACCATTATTCCTACCAACTAACCACCTATCTCCCGTATTCCTAAAAAACAACCAGTGATCACTAGCATTATGACAAACCATCCACTGATCATCAGCATCCCTATCTGCTAACCACTGCTCAAGCAGTACGACTGCGCAATCTTGATTCATTTATGCACGTCATACTGTATACATCTCATTTCTTACTCGATTCCCTCGCATATATTTCCCTGCATGTAGATCATGCTGCGTTCACTTATCTCCTTGTCAACAATCCCAGATTGCTATGTCATTTACACTCATTAGTCACACTCACACAGTGTAAAACAAAACACTATTAATCCACCAATCAGGCCAGAGATTGGCGAAGGATTCAGTCGTACAACTCGATCGCTTCTCTCATCCTCACTTCATCACTATCACTCGCGCGCCATGTAACAAGGAGGCGGTCCTAAACAAGCTAATCAGATTACTTGGTAGAAATTAGAGGATGGCGTTATTTTCGTGCCAAGAACCTAAGCATAAAACCTCTGTGTTTTGCACTCTGTGTCTTTCGCTCACTTAAACTCTCACTCGTGCGTGCTCAAATTGTATTTCCATACCCTCAAATGCACACACTCAGAAATATCATCTATTGGATCACCACATTGACTTTAGATTTTATTATTATTTTTATATATACATTTTTAATTCAAACATGTTTGCATTTGAGGTGTCAATATATATACAGTATAATATCTCTATTTGTTTGCTTGTGTTAGGATTTATTGCTTCCAAGGCCATTTCATGGCAGATACATAGCAAACATTAAACTGATTTATTTGAACCAATATAATATTATGTTATTATGTAAGGGAGTTAAAGAGTTGTGGAAAAATTTTATAATAATAATAATAATAATATCACATTATAACATGGCCTTGGCCAGATGAACAAGACTTTACATAAGGTTCTTTAGGTGCACTTTTGATCAAAATCGTAAAAGTTTTTTTTGGATTTATCTTGTTTTTTAAATCTTGTTCAGGTAGAAATTGTTTTCTTATGGTACAAGAAAAAAAAATATATATATATATATGCTTTATGGTTAGAGTAGCGCTACAGTGCTGACATTTTGGAGCTTCTTCATCCTTTAATAAATATGCATGGGTTTGTATGGCATATATGGATGGCACCTTGTATATACAACTTGGTCGTGTCTGGGAAAGCATCTTTTTCCCACCCATGGGTTCATTTTGAATAATTTGTTGTTTTGGTTCTAATATATCTAATAATATGAAACAATATAATCCTACAGTGCGCTATTCACACGATGGCAGGCGGAAGAGCATCGTGTGTGGTAGGAGCGAATAATATTGCTCATTTGTTTAGAACGGGAACAAAATCTGTAAAAATGTTTCAGGATATTTATAAAATGACAGAATTGCTTAATAAATCGAATCACCACATAAGTATCGTGATAATATGACTGACTGACTCGACGGCATGTCGAAAATATCATAGAAATGTTGAAAATATTAGCTTTGATTAATAACCTGTTTCTTCAGACATTTGCTGAAAAAAAAAAAAGTGCTACGCTCAAAAAACTGGAAACAAAATCATAACAGCACAAATGTAACAGAGTCAACCGCCATTTTTCTTTTGCGTTTTAGTTTTTAAGACATGTCTGACAAAATTAGATAAAGAGATAAACATACAAAACATTACAGTACTGGTCTTTAGTCATCTAAGCAATAATCTCATGAAGAGAACCCATAAACTCACACTAGGCTCACCATTAATAAAAATAAAAAAAATCTAATAATTTCTCTCATCCATTCTCACGTTTTCTCTTCAATCATTCGAAATCTCATTTGGATTCTCTGTAGAAAAGCCTGCACTTTGTTTAAGCCTTATTGTTGTGAGCTCTCTGTGAGGGCGGCTACCTAGAGTCAGTCAGGCGTCGGCAAATAAAGTGGATAATAAATTAATAAATAAATAAATAAATGACAAAAGAGTAATTGGAAATTAGCGGCATCACCCTGATGCAGCAGGGCATGGCCGGCGTTAACTAGGCCTGTCTGAAAGTGAAGGCGGCAGCTAGAGGACGATTTAAAGAGTAATTGATTTTGTTTCCAATAACTCACAGACACAATGAGCTAATAATGCAGGAGGATGAAGTTCCACAAAGTGCAGCTCTTGAAAGGAACCGGAGCAGACTAAAGAGGAATGCTTGCTTCGGGGTAATGGGGAAGAAATCTTTTATGTCGTCAGCGTGATAATAAAAAATATATATACACTAGTTGACTTATGAAACTTTGGATTTTTTTTCTTCTATTTACTACCGTATTTAAACCAAACAACCACTGATCACCAGTATTCCCAACAACCAATCAACCACTGATCACCAGTATTACACCCGCCCCCCCCAAAAAAAAACACTCATCACCAGTATTACCATCAACCAACCACTGATCACCAGCATGCCCAACAACCAAACAACCAGTGAACACCAGTATTACCATCAACCAACCAGTGAACACCAGTATTACCATCAACCAACCAGTGAACACCAGTATTACCATCAACCAATCACTGATGACCAGTATTTCCACCAACAAACCGCTGATCAGCAGTATTCCCACCACCAAACCACTCATCACTAGTATTTTAACAACCAACCAACCATTGAGTACCAATAATCCAACAACTGGCCACTGATCATCAGTATGCCCACCAGTAAACCACTGATCACCAGTATTACCCCAACCAACAGCTGATCACCAGTATTACCATCAAACAACCACTGAACACCAGTAAGCCAACAACCAATCAAACACTGATCACCAGTACTTCAACAACCAACCAACCATTGAGTACTAATACCCAACAACTGGCCTCTGATCACCAGTATTCCCACCAGTAAACCACTGAACATCAGTGTTCCCACCAATAAACTACCAAACCCCAGTATTACCATGAAACAACCACCGATCACCAGGATGTTCTAGTTATGAGTTCAGCACATCCACTTGCTTTACAGTGGTGCATTTTAAATTATATTTAAAGTTTAAGAAAATCAGCTGTTAAAGTAAAAAAAAAGTTCAATAAATGCATGATGTTTTCACATGATGTAGTCAAAGAGTAATTACGTTAAATAGTCAGGTGATTTCAATATTGACCAAAATAATGTCGATTATGATTTCTGCTATAATTAAGCATATACAGTAATATAAATGACTGCGTAGCAACAAATAACTTATTTTCAGCTGAAGTCGGCCGCCAGTGCTTCACTGGTATATATTGGTGCTGCATTATCCAAGTTGATTAACCAAGAAAGTGGGGGAAAAAAATTACATAAATTCTTTTAGAACATGTGATGTGTATGACCACCCTTAGTAAACAAGATGGATTCAGAAAACGCGCACTTTTACGGTGGAAGTTGGATTTTAGGCCCATCTGTAGACTAGAACGGTTAGACGGTTTCTACTTTCTTTTTCTTTCTTGATCAAAGTGAATACCTTGAAAAAGGAGGCAGACTTTTGTTTACAGATTTAACCTTATGCAGTCTGAAACTACAGTCATTTCTGACAACAATCCTTTCATCTAAATATCTGCACAATGTTTACGCCATTACTGTGCTGACGTGGACTCTGGTTCATAACACATAATCACATAATCCATAGGAGACGTACATACCGAATCAGTGCTGGTGTTATCACTCCTACTACTTCAATGAAGTAAGTAACTTTCTTCTGTAGTGGACTAAGACTTATGGACTTTGTTTGAAAGTGTACTGTGTGTGTGTGTGCGTGTGTGCGTGTGTGTGCGTGTGTGTGCGTGTGCGCGTGTGTGTGTATTGACCTTCGTGCACGGTCACGCCGCAGTTGTCACACTGGATGATCTCGTCGGTGTCCTCGCTGTTGTCTCCCAGACAGACACAGCAGATCAGAATGTGCTCCATCCGCTGCGCGGCCCACACCTGAGCTCGTTCTGCCAAAGAGTCCTGCGAACGACATGCAAGGAGAAAAATAAAATAAAATCAGGATCTGGGATTCGATCTAGAACCTTACTCTAAAAGAAATCAGGCAAGAGTCTAGAATGTTTATTTCACCAGCCTGGCTTTCCACTAGGCATGTGTCAATTGCAAACTGATCCCAATGCTGGTTTAACTGCTAAGATATACAGTATAATAGAGAAGTGGTTCTCTTAAAGTGGATCTCAACATGGGTCTATCAAGTGTATCTAAGGGATTTTTATTACCATGTTACAGGAATTCACAATACATCATATGTTAACAGTGCTGCACAATTAATTGCGTCAGAAATCGAAATCGCAGTATGGACCTGTGCAATTATTCAGTCGCTACTGGCTGCACCTGTTAAGGAAATATAGTCAAAGTCAGGAATTAATAAATTCTTTTATGACATTATTTGCTGTTAGCCTAGATAAATGCATTTGAATACAAATTGGTACATTTTAATAGCTAAATATCGTAGTTTAAGGTACAATCAGCATACGCAACAAAATGATGGCTATATGATTTTTTATTAAATCATGCAGAGCTAAATGTTAATATAATTATTATTATTTTTGTTGACTGTTTACCTAAATTAAAATTGTATTTAATTTAAACCTTAATAGAATTAAATAAAAACAAGGAGGATAAAAAAAATCTATAAATAAAATATATAAATTGGGCCTAAAGTGGAATGTTGTTGGAAAGTTGACATGAAATTAAGTAAAATACAATAAACATAGTTCATAAAAAGTACTGCAATCAACAATCACTGATCACCAGAATTCCTACCAATAATACTACCAGTATTACAACCACTGTCAATCGTTATCCAGAGTGAATTACATTTTTATCTTATTATACATCTGAGCAGTTGAGGGTTAAGTGCTTTGCTCAAGGGCCCTGCAGGGACAAATTGGTGGTCATGGGATTTGAACCTGGGACCTTCCGAACCAACCAACCACAAATCGCCAGTAATCCCAGCAACAAACCACTGATCACCAGTACTACCACCAACCACCAAAATGAATAAAAAATAAATAAATAACCCAGCTAGAATCCTGCCGTATGTACTTGAATAATTAGCCTCTAGTTAATTTCATAAAATCAGTTGTGGCTGAGGACATCCATGAAGTTAATTTTATAGTTTCAAGGATCCTTGCAAAATGTTGAAGTTCCATAAGAGGAGATCAGGAAAGGTTTGTGGGAGAAGTAAGTTCTTAATTAAATCATGAGTGCTGTGCACTTGCTTAGAAAACTTGAAATCTCCAATCTAATTGGTCAGTCAGACTTAATAATAATATAATAATAATAATAATAATAATAATAATAATATTATTATTTTTATTGTTATTTTTTTTTAAACAACAGTTCTGACCGTAGCTCCGGCTGTAAGTCGAATAACAGCTTTATATTATTAATTCCCTGCTTATAATATGGATTTGTTTCCATTATAACAGCTTATGAAAGGATTTATACAGTGGATGTGCCACATAACCGGATTAAAAACTAGTGTAATCATTGATATGGTGACATTTCTTATGTGTGTGGGGCGGGATTATTAGTTTAGCATTATTTAAGAAGTCTGCAATATCAGCATTTTTTTTAAAGAGACAACGTTAAAAAGAAAAAAAAAAAGATGAGGGAACAATAGTTTATAGCTCGTGTAATAAGAGAATTGCTTTGTACGCGTTCCAAAGTGTTCCACTACATGTAACTGTAAGAGGATCAAACCATACTGTGTAATGTGCTTTAATTAATAAATATGGTTAGCATTGGCAAATTGCAGGAATATAAACACTAATATTTTTTTTTTTTTTTTTTAAATCAGGTGATGAAGTATTACTCGTTAAATCTCATTCACCAATAAAACCAGCTCAATATTCCTTCCTCTACACTCGAACATGAATCCTGAATCTCTGTACTAAAATACAGCCAGACTGATCTCTGATTAGTTCAGCTTAGGGAAAAAAAAGATTTTCCTAAAAAGATAAACAGGTTAGTCAATTTTACATATTGACTTCAGATTTCTGGGTAAGTCAGTTATCAGGAAGACCTTATGGTCTTTTGAAAAGTTCAATCTGATACTACAAAAGGCACTGATTATATTATCCGACTGCATGATTTGTTCCGAGCTCGTACGCACGTTCATTTGGATGCATTGCAAATTGTATCCGTGCCCTTTAAAAACCGCGACCTTGTTTTATTACGGAAAATACCTTCGTCGACTCTCGAACTCGCTAAGCAACGCGGACGCCTCTGGGGAGTGGACCTGGACGGACCGGGCCGACGATTCTGTGCTCGAAGAAACTTTTGTGGCATGAAATGACGCAGAGGGTTATGATCCCTAACTGCTGCTTAGCTTTCATTTCGACGATCATTTCTTGTCAGTAAAAGCACAGATGTGATGACCTGGCAGATCATCTCTCACCTCATTTCCTTTTCCTTGAGATGTGCTGTGGCTGTCGTTGGTCTCCTCCTCGTCAAACGCTCCGGTGTTCTTACTCGCCTTCTTCTTCGCTTTTTTAACCGCTACTTCACTGTCGCTGCTGCTGCTGCTCTCGTCGTCGTGGTCGTCGTTGTCGTCGCCTTTGTTGTCATCGTCGTCGTCGCCACCATCGTCGTCATCTTCATCATCATCTTCATCGTCATCATCGTCGTCATCATCATCGTCGTCCTCGACGCTGCCTCCGTCCCCTTCCTCGTCCTTGCTCCCTCCTTTCTCTTTTCCGGCTGCTTTGTTTTTCTTCTTGCCCGACTTTGGCCTCCAGTCGTTGTCGTCCTCGCTGTCGTAATCATCCATCTCGTTCAGCTGGTCCATCGTGGTGAAGTCCAGCATGGGCCGGTTTCGCCGAAGGTTCCACTTTTTAGGACTTTCTTCCACGGCGCTGCCCCCGTTTGGTTCCGCGTCTGAGGTCTTCTCGGCCTTCTTGCGGTTTTTGGAGACGGTTTCCTTTCTGCTGCCTTCTTCAGATGACTGCTGGTCCTTGGCTTTCTCGTCCTCTTGCACATCTTCTTTTGGCTCTTTGCTCTCCTCGTCATCGACGGCCTCGTCGTCAGGAGACACGACGGCATCCGAGTCACTGTTTGGACCTCCGGGGCTGTCTTTGGAGCCCTCATCGTCACTGCCGTTCCCCGTGCCCTCCGACCCTGATTATGAATGTGAAGGAACACAGAACTGAAATTTCATTACAGTGGTCAAATGTAGCTATTTAACATAATCCTATCTACATAGCTGGTGACATCATTGTATAATAAAATGGACTTGTCATGTTGCTAGTCAGTTCGCTCTTAAAATACTAGAGTAGATGAGCAATGAATAATTGGTATAAACAAACTAATGAATTAATTGCCAACAAACGTAACTGTGGATTAGTCGGTGACATCATCGCTCAGGTTTTTTTACTCAAACTGAATGCTCTTGACATTTAGACCAGGGACCAACCAATACGATATCATCACGATACCACGGTGCAGATTCAGTTTTATTGCAAGTGAAAAAAAATTGGTTGATTTTGTTACTTTTCTAAACAAACTACCACACAGTACACTGTGCCCCCTGTAGGATGATAGAGGAACTGCAACATTTTACCACCTCAGACACAAACATGTCTAAATTAAAAATGCTTTTAAGATAAGATAAAATAAGAGTGCCTGCCAAAAGCATAAATGTAAATGTCATTTATATTTTTTTATAAATTTTGCTGTCAGTGTGGAGATATAATTTTCAGTGTCGCAATTATTTTGAGACTGTTTCCTTTTGATGCTTTCTTCAGAGCATTTCTTTTTATTAAGTTGCCCCCAAAAAAAGAAAATGAGAGGGGGAAAAAATATATATATATATGGTTGTTGGGGGTGTGTGGTCAAGCACCGCTCTGTGAAGTGAGTGAGAATCGGAATTGGAAATGGGAATATATGTACACCTGAAGCGAATGTTACAAAGTACTGCCCGTGTGTCAAAATGTTGCACCCATTTTTCCTCAGTGAACCATTTTTAAGCACACGCGCTCTCTGTAGCCACATAATCTAACCTTTTTATTTCTACCATATTCCTAAAAGAGTAAAAACTCTTACTCCAATCTTGAATGTCCGTTTACTCAGGAGTGTTTGCTAATTCAACCTATCAGGTAGCATGAACTCTTCGAGTTGCAGACACCGTGACGATCTCATTATCAGTGGACATGCTCCTGCACCGCGGTCCTCATGAGACAGCAAACGCTCCATCAGCTGTCCATCACAGTGAAACGCTACGATAGCTACAGGAGTTGCCTCATACTAAGTGTGTTAGAAAAAAAAAAAAAAAACACCTAGTATGACTGTCGCGCACTCACACGGCCATATTAGTTATACGAGTTGAGAGAGCAAGTCTTTTCGAGCCGGCACCAGTGAACTGCGTTTGCTCGAGACCATGGGCTCACATCAACTGATAATTGACCAGATTCTTTACTCCACTGATCATTCAATAACCACAGGAATTGTGACATCATCATGACCTTGAGTCACATCTGATTCTTAATCCATAGGGTTTAATATCATCATTCTTTGCTCTACCTGTTCAGTCATTTAGAACAGAACAGTCATACAGTGCAGAAGGCAGTGGTAGCTCAGTAGTAAAGGTGTTCGGCTACGTCCCAAGTACAAACCCCACCACCACCACCAAGTTGACACATTTGGGCCCTTGAGCAAGGCCCTTGACCCTCAACTGCTCATATGTATAATGAGACAACAGCATTTAGTGCCCGACTGACTAGTACAGCTAAGTCGTCATTGTTCATGCAAGCACATTCCAGTCTACTCTTCTTGGTTGCCAGGTTACATCAATGTCTCGCAAACCGTTCTCATTATATTAACAACACCGGGATTTACAGTGTAAGGATGTGCACTGATGGTACTTATAGCTGGTAGCCTAGTAACCTGCGTAAGGATCTATATAATGATGGAAACGTCATAGCACTGGATAAAAGCATCTGCCAAATACTAAATGCTTTTTTTCCCCTAGATCCAATCATTCAGCTGGCGCATTTAGATTTAGGCAATTGGCAGATGCTCTTATCCCGAGCGATTTACGTTATCTCATTATACATCTGAGCAGTTGAGGGTTAAGGGCCTTGCTCAAGGGCCCAACAGTGGCAACTTGGTGGTTGTGAGATTTGAATTTGTGACCTTCCGAACCGTAGTCTGATGCCTTAATGCGCAGCATCTTGTGTGGTAGGAGAAAATAGTTTGCTAAGATTGTTTAGAATTGTAAGATAAATAATAACTAAAAACAACAAAAATGAATCTGAATAGTTCGTGATACTGACAGAATTGCAATACGTATCAAATCAGCACCTAGGTGGTACCTCATCATACAAACGCACCGCCTCACGAATTTACATCTTAAAATTTTGCCACAGCATATGAAGCCTTTTCGACATAAGAGCGAACGACTTGAGCAGAAAGAAACACCGGCTTAGTTGTGTGTACGTCCGGAAGTTGTTCAAAACGTGTCTATATCAGTGAAAGGCCAAATGTAGCGAGTCTAATTATTTTTTTGTGGGGTTTTTCTTTATTTTTTTTTTTTTGCATTTTGTGCAAGACATAGCGAATGCACTGCACCATGGGTCACAAGAATGTTAGCAATGGTAGCAAGAAAAAAGGGAACCACTTTTAGTTTTATTTTTAAAGCAACCAGTGCTAAGAGGAATCAAAAATGAAGGTTAAGTGAGGATTAATATCTATTTATTTCATGTTTTATTTCTTTTTTCCATGTCTTTTCTAAAAGATTTTAGATGCAAAGATATGATTATCGTGTTGGAAATTGGTAATATTTTTGACTGGCTGGAATGGATTATCTGCATTTTCATTATTACATTAAATTCCTCCACAGAGGTAGAAAATAGAAAGAGTATGGTGATGATATGGTATCAGTCAGTCCCTGGAGATTCCCATACCTAATTCGTGAATGTGTTGTTATTGAAAATGAATCACTTTCAGGGGACAAACTGTAAAAGAAAAGTATTATTTACTGTATCAGGGTCTGATTTTGTATAATACAAGCTGGCAGAAATCCAGAAAAAAAAAACATTTTTTTTTTTTGTCATCCTTTTAAACCAGTGTAACGAAATGACATCATAAAAGGCATGGGTCACCTGAGGCATCTGCGTCTTCCACCTCGAAATCGCTGTCGTCCGAGCTGTCATAATCCAGGACTTCTAACAGGGAAGCAGCCAGGGGCTTCACCTGCCTGCGCTTGGAGGCTCGATCCATTGGGGACGGACTGGGACTAAGATTGAGTAGTACCTGAGGAAGGGGAAAAAGAACAAGTGGAACACTTGAGATTCGATTAATATTTTTTTTCCTAGGTCACTACGGTTTATCCTGTGCACGTATGAGGTGTCATATGTGTCAGAGGTTTGTATAGTAAGCTGTTATACTGCAATTACTTCCGGGATCAATCATGTGACGTTTAAGGATCTAATCAATAGAAGGACATGCATGATCATGAATGGTTACTTGGCTAACGTTCAGCTAAGCAGCATCAGATTGAATGAAAAACAAGGTTTGGTTTACGCCATTTAAATATATCAAAATAAATCTTGAAGCTTTATGCCACGAGATGGAAGAATGAACAGGTTTTCTGTCTAATTTCACACAATCACACTGCATCGCTTTGGCTGCAGTGAGCAGTGCCAGTTAGCAACAGCTAGCAATAGCATCAAGGAAAGCTTTTTAAAAGGTGCACGGAATCTCCTCGTTCTTCCGCTAACTTACAAATCGTTCATCTACACCCGTTTATTAATAAAAACATGCAAACTGCCCGAGAAACACCAACCGCGACCAGAAACATCACCTACTTTATTCTGTAGCTTGGACAATAGTAAGCTACAATGGACACTTTTTTCATATCATGCGTACCACGCGACAAGTTTGTGCTTACGTAATACACACAAGGCGGGACTTCGCAGCACATACGGAAGCCAGTCGGGGGGAATTTGTGCTTACGTCTGCGTTCAGAAGGCGGGGCTTAGAAAGTCGCAGCATCTTTTTGTGCTTTCGTAAACAAAGAAGGTGGGACTACGGAACCATAACAACGCTGTTTATTCTGGCTATGGGGACGCAGTATAATTATTATAATACTATTATAATATAGTTCTTGTTAGTTGATTAAAATTAAAATATGATGCATAAAATAAATAAAGAAGGGCCTATTTCTTAAAATGTTATAAATAAAAAAATGATTTACTAACTATACTATTTTGTATTAGTTTATTAATAGACCATATATTTTCAATTTATTGCATATAACCCATTAAACACACCAAAGAAGAAATTAAAAAGAAAAGAAAGGAGAAAATAGAAAGAATAAGAAAAAGGAAAGAAAAAAATAATTTAAAGAAAGAAAGTAAAAAAAAGAAAAATACCAAATTTTCAAAATGTATCTGTGTAATAATAATAATAATAATAATAATAATAATAATAAAAACAACAACAACAATAATCATAATAAAAACAACAACAACAACAATAATAATAATAATAATAATAATAATAATAATAATGATTACTGTCACATAGCAAAAATTATACATGCTGCTTCTAACATTTTTTTTTACGTAATATTAAAAAAGTATGAGGGGTGTTCAAGTCGAACCTGGACTTTTAATTGTGGATATTAACAGAACACAGTTATGAGTTTAAAAACTCTATTTCTCTATATAATCTCCTGCTACACGAATGCACTTCTCCCAGTGTTTCACTGGTGCTTGGATACCATCAAGGAAGAAAGTTTAATAGGCCTGCCTGCGGCATGTCTGAAAGACTGGCCTCCCAGGAACTCCTTTAAAAGACAATATATGTGAACATGGTCCCAGCCAAGTTGCTGTAATGTGCAAGTACTGTTTGTGAATGGTTTTCAAGGATTTTCAGTAACTCATTAATGTTCACAGGCATGACCTCAGTAGGTTTCAAGCCACCTACTGTACACAAGCTTCTTTTTGTTATGTAATATTTTTTAAATTCTCTTTTAATTATATAAAAATTTTATTATGTCGTGAATTGTTCAGCTCTGTTTAATGCACACTGAACTGCATCCAGCTCCTGTTTTTAATCTCCTCTCTAATATGCATTACAACTGAGCCTACCATTTCTGCATAAAGTGTAATATTTCTATTTTTGCCAAAATATTTTTATATTCGGAAAGTAAGTGTGTTATGTTGTCTGAGATGCATGTTACTGTAAATATATGGTGTTGTGAACAAACATCAAGAAAACGACTAATAGCATACATGAAAATGTGATATATATATATATATATATATATATATATATATGGCAAATTAAGCTATTCTTATTGTGATTCAAAATCTTTGTGGTTTGAGTACAGCTTGACTTGTGGTATGTACTGGTATTCAGAGAATAAAATGATGACAACTGGCTTTACCTTGTTTACATTTATTCACAAGGCAAACACAGTGCTGAGCAAGTGAGGCTTAAAGGATCAACGGACTAATAATGGCTTTTTGGAAGTTTCTGAAAATGTGCCTCAAGCAAAGAAAATAACTAAGGACATAAAATTACTGAAATTGAGTTTTTTCGGATTATTAAAACCTGGAAGGAATGGGGGCGAACCATCAACTTCGTGAAAGGAATTTGGTCTGAGTAAAGAATTGAACTGCGATCACTTAAACACTTGGTGAGGTTGCATCATGAAAAATGGCCAGGAGAAATCAGAGCTATGTTTGATAGTAAAAGTAAGAGCATTTCCACATGCCCAGTGTGATGAGGACTCACAAGATTGGGACTCAACAAATGCGCGGCCATGAGAAAACCACTTGTTGGAAAAAGTCCAATGGAAAAAGGTCATGTGACCTGATGAGTCCAGATTGAGCCTATTCCAGAGTGGTGGGAGTGTCAGGTTAAGAAGGGAAGCGATGCACCCATCATGCATAGTGTGCACCGTACAAGCCTCTGGAGACAGTGTTATGATCTGGGGTTGCTTCAATTCATTTTTTTTTTTTCATCCTTGATGAAACACAGGTATATTCCAGCGTTTAAATAGTGAAAGAGTGCTTCTGGGAACAGGAGGAATCATTTTCACACATGAACTGGACACCCCATTGTGTGCTGTAATAAAAGCTAAATGGAGTTAAATTAAATTGTAGTATGTGACTTTTTTTTGTCCAGGTATGTTAGTGTATAAGTGGACTGGCTTAAAAAAAAACATTAAAAAAAAACCTTTATATATCAGATTGTATTGAATGGTATTGTTTAATTTGTTCGTGAAAGTCCTCAGTATTGCATTTTCTCCCATGGCAAAAGAAACCTATATTCATTGTAATTCTCTTGCACACGCTATAAATGTAGAGCGTTAATTGGGAATATGCTATAGTTTTAGTAAAGGTCTGTGTTCCCTTTAGGCTTATATCAGGTTTTGATACTTATTTCACACTCATTTACATAACATGGCATTTTCAGCAGATTGTTAGTGGTTTTAGATTTAGTGGTAAATTCACCCAGACCCCAGTGAATTCTAAGTTAGCGATGTTGACAATGAATTAAAGCAGATGTTGGAGGCTGAACACACTAGAAAACATGCATAATAACACGAGTATTAGACTGATTGGAGGAAATGACTGCTTTGGCTTGTGTTCAGAGCCAGGTTTGTTTTCTGTTGTCCTCTGATGACTTTGCCAGTTTTGCAAAAACAGGCGACGATTAAAATAAATGAGGCTAGATTGATCCTGATACACAGCAGGAGAAGACTGATGGGGGAGGCGAGCGAAAGGGATGATTACGACTGTCCTTGGCCGATGACAAATGGGACTGCATTGTGCTCGAAAGCAGGCCGTTTTTTATCTGTTGGCATCAAAACACTTTGGGGATATCATTGTAGCCATCAACGTCGTCATCACTGTCACCTCTTCTTTGTTGCATGTAGTTGTGGCGGTACATGATATTGACTGTATGTGAAATGACTGAAGCTTCATACCAACCAAGGTCAATCCGACTCCAGTAAGATATTAGTAAGTTTTTTAGATCCAAGGTTTCTGTTCATTGTCATTTATACAGTAAGTGTCCGTTGATTGTTATCGGGATCATTGACTGAATTCCATTATTCATGTCGGAATCAGAACACAATTCTTGACACTTTTCAATGTGATTTATTAGTTAAGTAGAAAAATATTTGGTTAGCCTTTTTACTAAAACAGCATTAACGCAATAATTACTGAAGGAACAGTAATTACATTTTCATTAAAAGGTACATTCTCTGGCGGCACGGTGGCATATTGGTTAGCACTGTAGCCTTGCACCTCCAGGTGCCTTCGATTTCCATCTCATGTCTGCGTGCATGGAGTTTGCATGTTCTCCCCGTGCTTGGTGGGTTTCCTCCAGGTACTCCAGTTTCCTCCCAGATTCCAAAAACATGCAGATTAGGTTGATTGGTGTTCCCAAATTGGCCAGAGAATAAGTGTGTATGTGTGTTTGCCCTGCGATGGATAAATTTCTTAATATATTTCACTTTCATAGCAGACAACTATTTATGTTTTTAAGTCACACATTAATAATAATTGAAATTACACATATTGTTCAGTTTTTGCAATGTCTTTATTTCTATGATTCATTCAGGAGCAAAGGTTTAAAACCCTAACTTTTTATTATTATTTTCTTTTTTCTTTTTTTTTTCATTAAAATGTAAAAAAAATTGTAAAAATTATTCTAACAAAATTCTAAAATCTAGAAAATCCATGTTTTTATAATAAAAAACAATTTTTTACAAAAGAAAAGGTGCAGCTGAACCTTGCAATATGAGCATAATTCATTGCGGAACTGGGCTCGTATATCTAAACACTCCTAAATCAA
Organism: Clarias magur; assembly: GCA_013621035.1. NCBI lineage: Eukaryota > Metazoa > Chordata > Actinopteri > Siluriformes > Clariidae > Clarias > Clarias magur. The sequence goes on along the minus strand of QNUK01000007.1, from coordinate 1,190,938 downwards.
AGCAAATTTCCCTTATAAAAATAATAGAAACTCAATTATATGGTGACAGTTAAATAATGACTGATATAAGTGTGTTTTTTATTTTTTTTTATTTTATGAAAGACAATTTTTACAACAAATTAAACAACAAAAGCAAAATGTACATTAAGAATTAGCCATTAAAGGGAAAGGGAATTTTTGGAAAGGGAAGCTATTGCAAATACATTTATCGTTTGGGATTAATAAAGTAATTTATCTTTCTACAATAAAACCACAATTTCCCTTTGGGATTCTATCTATCTATCTATCTATCTATCTATCTATCTATCTATCTATCTATCTATCTATCTATCTATCTAGCATGTGCTGCTTTAATACTCATATTAGTGTTTTAGTTTAAAAAAAAGAAAGGAACATTATGGCTTAAATCAAGAATTAAAAAAAAGTTATACTATAACATAGTGATCTCGATCTACAGGGGTTGAGGAGCTAGGTAGTGGAGCAAAGTCACAGCTTCTGTTTAAAATAAGGTGATGCTAATTATAAAAATATTACAAATATTACAAAATATGAGAAAAGTTCAAGGAAACACTACGCAGAAATTCAAACGTCATAATTGAGATTAAATCCAATAATTGAGTAAAATACAAAAAAAAAAATTAATATTAATCCACATAGAAAGGTTGTGCACGAATATATTGAGTGTAACTTCACAGTGACTATCTGGTAAGTGTGAATGTGACAGGACTGGGGAGTAATGGGAATAGGAGTCAATGGCGGTTGTACAGTATACAGTATGTTCAGGTTTGCCCAGGAGACTGACGTCAGTATTAGTGCTGAGATGATGAGAAGTACAGGAAATAGTGTAAATGAACTGATTCTTACAGTTTGCTTTTTGTTAGTTAAGATGTTTCTCAGTAGAATCTGACCTTGACCTATCTATATACAGTAGCTCAAAATAACCTTGAACATCTGGAGGCAGATGTGCCTGTAAGTGCTTGTAACACTGTAAACATGTATTTTATGAAAACTGTAATCTATACATAAGCTGGGCTGCGTTCCCTTATTGGCCTGAAAGATTTTTAATAGTTCCAATAATATTGGCACCAAAAATGTTATAGTACATAAATTTAACTGCGTCTCCAGATTTGCTGATGGGAAAAAAAAAATTAATTTATCCTCTGTGACCAATCAACACAAAGAAAAATGCATTTACATTACACAGAACACTGTGTTGTGCTTTATTTTCTGTTATTTTATGCAAAATGTTTGAGAGAGAAGCACACGCTAAGGTAAAGTAAGCATTGTTGCTGTTCCTCTCATCAAAGATGTATGTAACGATAAGACAGAAACTACTGTATTGTTCCCAGGTACCACGGTACTGCATTTAACATGAAACAGGGGCAGACTAGGAGACAAGGGAAAATGGGAAGTGACAAATAGTGTAAATACAGACAACATAATACATAATACCATAATACATACAATAAACATCATTCAGAAAATCATTTCAAAAGCACTTGGTTGATTCTAGAGATGTGCACCAGGACAAACTCGTACTTTTGTCGTACTGGAACAGGTTTCGGTTTCTTGCTTCTGAAACGCAACCGCATACAAAGACATCCTGTACAATCCTGTGGTTTGGTCTGAAGACGGTCCATTAAAAAAAAAAAAAGTGTGTAAACAATCTAGACAGCATAATAAACTATAATCAGTGCAGTAATCATTTAATTTTACACTAGATATGTAATTTTACACAACACTCAGTTTCAAATCTAACACGCAGGGTTTTCTTTTCACAGAAATAATTACAAGTTTGAAAGCCTGGTTTTGATATCTATGAAGATGCATAAAAAATGATAAAATTTTCTTCCTACTCAGCAATACAGAAAGCACACCATGACGTTCAACACATTCTGTCATTTCTCTTATTTCCAGTGCTGAAAGTCACAGCACACTCAAGAAGCCTTGTTGAAATTCCATCGACCGCTTTAATGCGTCTATGAACCACTGTGAATAAAGTGTGTGTCAGTGTGAACGTGCGTGAGTGTGTATGGTAGACGTTTCATCCTTATGCATACCGTTTGGTTTGATGTTCTGCTTAGACGAGGCTTTTGAAATAATCATCTGTAGAAAGTTTCTTAGAAATGATGGTATTTTAAGTTTTTTTAAATTATTATTTTACATACATTTATGTAATTAATACTTCGTCTAGTTAAACATTGTATGCCTATTGTATACTTTATTATATTGAAGAATTGAAGAATTTAAATATCGGTTTTTGGCAGCAGGGTGGCTTGCACCTCCTGGTCCCAGGTTCGATTCCCATCTTGAGGTCACCTGTGCTTGGTGGGTTTCTGCCGGGAACTCCGGTTTCCTCCCACTGTCCGAAGACATGCAGATTAAGCTGATTGGTGTCCTCAAATTGACTGAAATGTGTGAATGAGTGTGTGAGTGTTGATCAGTAATACATATGATGGTCACCAGTGGCATGTAAGTTCCCTAGTCTACAGAGGTTCCTGGATAGATGAATGGAAAATACAGTACTGATTTCACCTTGAGGACGCTCCATAGAGAAAAACCTCAAATCATAAACACTAATAATAACAATAACAACAATAACAATAATAATACACTGTGGTCCAAGATGTATCCTACTCCACTTAGTGTGGCTCATACGTTTCTGAAGAAAATTGACACAATACAATAATGTTACAACAACATTTCCAGGCATCTACAGCATGACATGTGATTACGTTTCAGATAATAAGTCTATTGAAAGGGTAGAAATAAACACCCTATGCTAATAAAAATTTAGCTCTAAACCCCTTAATGCACTTGCTCGAATGCTAGCGTCAGGCCTTGCTGTTGCAGCGCCGCACTGAGATCGTGAAAAACAGTCTTCCCGGTGATATCTGTCAGTTAGATGAGCCAGAAGACAGAACCAATTACATTAAAAACAAGAATAACACACGGTTTAGGAAATAAAAACATTACTATAAAGATGTGGTGTGCCACGGCAGCTGTACAAACCTCATTTGAGGAGGAATAATTGCATAGGGTGTTATTTATGAAGCCTGGAGTGGCACGTAATGGAATGCTTGCATTGATCTACCGCCCTCTTCAACACCATCTCTACCAGCACCACCTTAATATTTTGCATTTAAATGGAAATATTCGTCTATTCATACGGCGTAAATCATACGACACCGTGTCGGGCCGTGTTTATCTTCGCTGTGACTTCCACCTCTTGCCTGCATGCAAAAGCATGAGGGTGAAATTGAGTGAATTTGATAACATACACACTCGCTGTGTAGGTGTGAAGATGTTATCTTACCGCCGTCTTCGGTAATTGCCATTTTCGATAGGATTATTCGAGGCTTGGGTCCGAATGAGTTCAGAGCAATCAGCTGCCTGATGATGTCTTTGAGACTAAGTAAAGGGTGTATGAAGAGCTGAAAATGCCAGGTTTTAATTGACTAATTCAGGAACTAAAGGACTCGGTAATGGCATAGTGCAGATTAGGATTATAAACACAAACAAAACTTGTAGAGATTCTGACGTTCATGTGCCATTTTATTGAATTTAACAAGAACGAACAGCTATGATCAGTGCCATAACTTTTTATACAACTTTGGTTATGCTATTCGACGATGCTTAAAGTATAGAGCTGAATAGAGATGAATGTCTTTCTCTATCCCCATAATGCCATCATATTACACACAGGTACTGTGGCCAAGGTGGATTACAATCCACTGCATTTTTTCCCATGAACGTTCAGCAAGTGGAAAATCGACATATAACTTGTCGCCAACTCGCAGAGAGAGAGATGCATCTGTCTGTTGGAACTGTACACCATCTGGACATTACCGGAACTCGGCAGGGAGTTATTGTCACAGCCCCTGTACAGCCTTGACCTCACTCCAAGCCATTTCCACATATTTGGGTCATTAAAGGAGTTCCTGGGAGGCCAGCGTTTCAGACATGAAGCTGGCAGTCTCATCATAGTTCTGGAGAACTGAAAAAAAAAAGTTATTTTCAGTTTGTATTATTATATAGAGAAATATAAGTAGTTTATACTTTCATAACTCACTCACTCATCGTCTATACCAGATTATCCTGTATTCAGGGTCGCGGGGGGCCTGGAGCCTATCCAAGGAGGCTTAGGGCACGAGGCAGGGTACACCCTGGACAGGATGCCAATCCATCGCAGGGCACACACACACACACACACACACACACACACACACACTATGAACAATTTGGCAACACCAATTAGCCTAATCTGCAGGTCTTTGGACTGTGGAAGGTAACCCACTAAGGACGGGGAGAACATGCACACAGAGACGGGTATCGAGTCTGGATGGGAATTGAACACGGACCCTGGAGGTGCAAGGCGACAACGCTAACCCTTACACCACTCTCATAACTGTGTTCTGGTATTCTGCACAATCAAAAGTTGCGATTTGACAAAATCTAGATGCTCAGGAGGATAATTATATACTTATGCAAAAAGTTCTTAGGTTCAAACCTCATGACCAAGTTGCCACTGTTGGGCCCTTAAACAAGGCCCTTAACCCTCAACTGCTCAGATGTACTGTACAATATAATGAGATCAAAAATATAAATCGCTCTTTATCGAGTGTCTACCAAATGCCAGGTTGTAATATAAATTGTTACCACAGTAAGCATGCAGTTACTTATATAAGTAGAATTTATCAAAGTAAAAAATCTAAATATTGCAAAGTCTTTATTCACGTTAAGGGAGTCCTGTATAAACTGTTAAATATACATCATGTATGAAAAAAAGAAAAAGTGCAAGAAACTTCAAGCAGGCAATTCGAATGATCCAAATGGAGAGCATAGAAAACACCGGCATAACCTGAATGTGAAAAACTTTTCCTGCATAAATATTGATGAGACTCTTGCCCCCGAATCGCCACCTTTAAATTTTATTTTGATGGAAAATCTAATTCTAGCTTCCTTTCTATTTTGTTTTTGTTTTTCGGCGGAAAGGTATGGTATTAATGGTATTTCTCCCCTTTCCTGCTTGAAGGCTCTCAGTTTCTGACTAAGATAACAAATTTATATGTATGTTAATGCTTGGCTAAAAAAAAATAAAAAGCAATTGCATTACAACTGATGTGAAATGTTCTTCACGTCTCTGAGGCCATGCTGGTTTTCTCCAGGTTAATAATGTTGCTACCTCTGTCCCCTATCCTCTGCCAGCATGTAGAGATGAAAGTAAGGATGCGGCTTCACAGCGAGGTCCGAGACGTTCTCTCCTGATATTTCCGCTGTAGGAGATATTCAGCTTTAATCATCTGTCTCTCATGCCCATTTCAGCCAGCTATTCTTTGAATTAGATTCACTGTTGCCTCTTTGAAGTTCAGTTTGGATTTCATTTTTTTGTGTGTCTTGTCATTGACCAATAGTTAAAAAAAAAAAAAAGCACCAAAAAAAAAAAGGCAAAAAATGTCAAGTTTCTCTACAGAGACTGAGATTGCGGCTTCATGTTTGATGTGAATGAAATGAGAAGTGCTCGTGTTTGACCAGTTGGATGACACACACATTCTTCACTGCAGCTCACAGACTGAATACATCCATTCACATTTGCTCACATTATCATTTATACCAAGGCAGCGCCAGTGCAATGAAAATAATAGGACATGATGGATCAAGTGGTAGATGGTGCGGTGACATAGTGCGAGGTAACACACTGGCCTCGCATTTCCATGGTCAAAGGTTTTGATTTCCACCTCAGGTCTGTGTGCAGGGAGTTTGCGTTTTCTCCCTGCGCTCGGTGGGTTTTCTTTGGGAACTTTGGTTTCCTCCCACAATCCAGATACAACCAAAGTAAGCTAATTACTTATATGCTAATAACTGTCTGTAGTGTGTTAGCAAGTGTGTGCTTGTGCCCTGTGATGGGTTGGCATCCCCATCCCTTGTCTTATACCCTGCTCGAGTGTTATTTTAAAATAAGAGTGGAAGACTGGAAGTCATATTGTTAAACTTGACTAAACAAGCAGTGATTATTGTAATCCTGATATACAGGACCAGTGATCATTTACAACATCTATATATATATATATATATATATATATTCTTTTATTTTTTTTCTCTTTCAGCCACATAGGAAAAATTATAATTTATTCAATACAATTATTCATAATTTCAGAAGAACTTCCTAGAATCCTAGAACACCCAGGTGATTAAGGATTCCCATTTGAGTTTGGTTTCTCTTAAATGTTTTTTCATGATCTGAATTGCTCATTAGGACACTGTATAAATGTAAAAAAAAATAAAAAATTGACAGCAAAACGCAATAAACACCATTTGCAGAATTATAGTTATTTTATTATTGTAACATGGCCGCACATGCGACGGGCGGTTGCTAGGCAACCCTGCGGCACTGGCAATCACAGGAAACGAGCTACACCTGGGCGGTAGGATCCCAGAAACTAGCGCATGATGTGCAAACATTAGATAGCACCAGGTACGAGAGTATGGCTCTGGTATAGGGAAAAGAGAAAAGTGAAAAGAGAGAAGTGATAAGAGAAAGAAAAGAGAGAAGTGAAAAGAAAGAAAGGAAAAGGTAAAGAGAAGAGAAAAGTGAAGGAGGAGGAAAGGAGAGGAGTAGAGATATATAGAGAAGAGAGAACTGAAAAGAGTGGTGGAAAAAACAAGAATAATAACAGTGATAAATAAACAAAGAATACACCTGTTCTTTGTGGCCAGAGTGCCGTCCTTCCATTCATAGCGTTGCGTGGTGTTCACGCGAGTTGATCATTCCCCATCGAAATAAACAATCAACGTCCCAACGCCTACTCCGAGTCCTGCATTGGTGCTTTCCGAGTGGTGCCATATTGAAACACCCATCATGACAGAATATTCGTACCAGATCAGGAACCAGCGGATTTGGAGCAGGTGCGTGAGATAGTAACCGGTCAGGCTGAAACACTTCCGGGGTCGGCTCCCGCTGCTGTCTCAGTAGCACAAGCACCGCCCCTGGTGGCAGAGACGAGACTACCTACTCCCCAGCCTTATGCTGGGGAGCCTGAGAGATGCAGTGCCTTCCTACTCCAGTGCTCTTTAATATTTGAAATGCAACCATCCCAATTTCCCACAGCGAGAGTTAGAACTGGAGGTGGATCAGGGAGAGCCGATGCAGGTTGGTGCATCCGAGATCTCACGGATCCCTCAGTTGCTGTCGGGTTGCTTTCACTGTGGCAGGTCCAGCCACCATCAGGGGCGCTGTCTGCTGAATAAGCCAAAAGGGGAGGGTCACTCTTGGGTGGGGGGCCGACAGTGACCCAAAAGACAGACCCTCAGTGATCAGGGCTCTTCCTCCCCGTCGCCATCACCTGGGAGGGAGCTGCCACTACTGCACAGAGAGCTGCTTAAAAGGGATTCAAACCCTAGGTGTGAAGTCATCCCATCAGGTCGACCTCTTGGCAGTGCCCAAAGATTATTCCAGGTTCGACCCCACCAAGGAGAAAAGCTTTATTCTTTGTCTTCTCCCAAGCAATCGGTACATCCAGGAGGCGTTGACCCTGGGATTCCTTCACCCATCCACATCCCTCGCAGGGACTGGGTTCTTCTTTGTAAAGTAGAAGGATGGGGGCCTCTGCCCCTGCATAGATTATTGGGGGGTGGTAAATGCAATCACGCTGAAGGACCGTTAGCCCCTACCCCTGATGAATTCAGCCTTCGAGTGCTTGCAAAAGGTGAAAAGTTTCACAAAGCTGGATTTGCGCAGAGCCTACAACTTGATCCTCATCAGGGCAGGGGGACGAGTGGAAGACAGTGTTTATTATGCCGTCAGGGCACTATGAATCCCGGATGATGCCATTTGGTCTGACTAACGCTCCAGCAGTGTTTCGGAGGTTCATTAATGAGGTTCTCCGGGAGACGCTTAACTTCTACGCCTTTGTCTACCTGGATGACATCTTAATTTTTAGTGCCTCCCTGTCTGAGCACATTACAGTTTCACATAACCTCCACTTCGTTTTTGGGTTTTGTGGTATCCAGGTGCCACCATCAAATGGACCCGGCCAGGATAAGGGCTGTGGTCAGTTGGCCCCATCCTACATCACTTTGGGCAGTTCAGCACTTCATCTATCCTTGGACTTCATCCAAGGGAAACACAGTCATTCTGGTGGTGGTAGATCGGTTCTATAAAGCCTGTAAGTGTATTCCCTTGCCGAAAACCTCCATTGGCCAAGGAGACAGCGCAGTTGGTCCTCCAACAGGTGGCCCATGTACATGGCCTCCTAACTGACCTGGTCTCTGACCGGGGCCCGCAATTTGCTAGCCGGATTTGGGGGGCGTTCTGTAAACTCGTTGGAGCCACTGCCAGCTTGACATCTGGCTTCCACCTTGAGTCGAACGAGCAAACAGAGAGGGTGAATCAAGACTTAGAGCGCACCCTCAGGTGCGTAACCTCCTCCAACCCGTCATCTTGGTCCGACCACCTGATGTGGGTAGAGTATGCCCACAACACCCTGTTGCACTCCACCCTGGGGGTGTCACCCTTTGAGTGCCAATTTGAATACCCCCCCCCCCCATGTTCCCAGAGGAGAAACCTGAGGTAGGGGTCCCCACTGCACGAAATTTAGTACAGCATTGCTGTCACACCTGGAGGAAGGCCTGAGCTTCCCTACAAATGGCCACGCACAGGGCAATCCTCACGGCGAATCAGAAGTGACGGGCAGAGCCCTCCTTCCGTACGGGACAATGGGTCTGGTTGTCCACCAAGGACTTCCAACTGAGGCTCAAATCACAGAAGTTGGCCCCCCGGTACATTGGGCCATTCAAAATCATGAGAAGGATTAATCCTCTGGCATACCACTTATACCACATTCCATGTAGAGGATCAACCCTACATTCCACGTGTCACAACTGAAACCAGTGCTCTGCAGCACCTTGGCAGCACCTTAATTTTCCTTTGTAAATATTACTGTAACACGCATCATGACTCGCAAATGAAGCAAACCCCAGTACTACTGCTCGCAGGAACAAGAAAGAAAAAAGAAAATATTGGTCAAATCCAAACTTAAAACTTTATCTAGAATTTATATAGATTATTAAACAAGGTCCTTGCTTAAATGTGCTGTACAAATAATACCCGAGTAAATTTTGCTTAATGATGCAGTTAGGACTATTCATGTAGAAATATTATTTATTGACAATATACTGCACCTAAATCCCCTTAGAAGTTTATTTCAGTGTTTTACTTACTTTTTCTGCACTGGCCTCTTGCATCTTCATACATACACCTGTGTGTATTCCTTGTGATGGATTGGCACCCTGTCCAGGGGATACTCCAATTAGCCTTGCCCTGCCTTTTTTTTTTTTTTTTGCTTTAGTTTACTTATTCATCCTTGACTCCAGAACACAAAACTTCAAACTAGATATGGAGGACGATGATAAGTCCCAGTTTGATTTGAACACCCACCGTAAATATTGTTTGAGTGCAGCTTTAGATTACGGCTACAGATCGCCAGCAAAATCTAAATCATATATCAAAAACTGTATTCAACAAGTTGACTAGACTAGACAGACAGAAGTTCCCAAGTCAAGTATAGATTTTATAATTTTTTCTTTATTGATATTAATAGACAGATATTAATAGACATCGCCTTGAACCTCAGGTTCTGGGTTCGATTCCCATTTTTGGTTTGAGTGCATTGAGTTTGTATGTTCTTTTGTTGTTTCTTCCCGAAGATTAGAATTGCCTGTAGTGTGTGAATGAGTGTGTGAGTGTGTGCCCTAAGGTAGATTGGCACCCCCATCCAGGATGTACCCCGCCTCATACCCTCATGCGACCCTGTGTACCAGATAAAGCTGTACAGAAACACACCTGCACCTACATCTCTGAATTCTCTAACATGACTCAATCATGTGGATTTTTTGGTAACTCTGCTACTTCTCAAATGTTGATGTTTCAATCACACTCAACTGATGCAGACCTCCTGAACCAATTTATATATATATATATATATATATATATATATATATATATATATATATATATATATATGCACATGCAGGGCTATTTATAAAAGTTTTGGCCGCTCTCTCCTTGGTGCAGGAGACAGAGCTTCCATTTCCCTGATGGATCGGCTGTCATATTCTGACACCCCGGTACCTCTTTTAGTTTATAGACGTCTCGGCTCACGCCTCTGTCATTTTTCTCTCTTATCGTTTGCCTGCTTCTCTCTGCTTGCAGACATAAACACAAACAGTCAAGAAGAGAGGAGCAGCATTATGTTATTACTCAGATTCTCAACTTTTAACTGCTGCTACAGTATGTGTGTGTGCGTTTCTAAGTGTGTGTCTGAGTGTGTGTCTCCTTAAGGTCTTCCTAAAAGCGATGCACTGATTCTTCATGGTCACCGTCTGCTGGTATGTGTTAAAGTTTATCTGCGTTTGCGGTAGGTTTTCTGGAGGAGTGTGTCTGGCTGGGTTGTGTATGTGTACGTGTGTGTGTGTGTGCGTGTGTGTGTGTGTTTGAGATTCCGTGAGACCTGGTGGACATTGTCTTCTTGGTAAATCTGGTACCTCCTGCAGGCCTGAATGTGAGTGTGGGCTTATCAGCGGCGACCAGAGTCTCTCTGCACTCGCAGGCACCTCTATCGCCAGAGAGCAAAATAAATTGCACCCATGCCATTAATAAGAATACGAAATATGGAGAGAGAGAGAGAGAGAGAGAGAAGGGTGGGGTGAAACTTCACTGCGAAACATAACAGGAATACTTCTGTGTCAGCAAGCGGTGTAGTGAACCAAACATCACTCGTTTTCCTCCAGTCCTGTCATGAAAAACAACGTGACCATGATCTTTTCTCTATTACGAACCCAACCCCTTCGTTCTCCGACATTTATTTCTCTCACATTACACTGGAAGTGTCATGGGCGCATATTGAATTCCCTGCACCAGCGTGACTGTATCTACGGCAGGTAATTACATATTGAATGTTCCTTTTGTTCAATCGCTTCCTGGAGGGGGGAAATCCATCTCACGCCACAAGATCGTGTCAAAGAATTTCATGTTTTTTTTTCTTTTTCTGCTTTGGACTTAGATGTAACGAATTTCATCAATAGTAAACAGGGAGTCGTGGGAAATCGACATTCTGAGCACACATGCATACGGCCAAAACACAGAATTGGAGCTGATTTTTTATTTATTTTTAATGTTAGACATACTGAATAATACAGATTATACAACATGAAAGTGACCAATCTTGCTTCCCTAAAAATGTCACGTCGCTAACTTCAGCCATTTTGGAGTGGTGATTTTTCAGCTATACTGTCTCACTTAACAATAACAATTTAAAATGCTAAAAACATTTATATTTTTTTATAAGTATTGTTACTAAAAATTGGTGTAACCTTATATAATACGGTTGCATTTCAGGAAGCATAAAAGGAAACAAGATGGCGCCTCACATTGCTCAGTCATTGAGTCTACCCATGCTGTCTCCGATGCTATCTCCTCCATTTCGTGAGTACTCACCATTTTGGGTTATATTCCTGATTGAGTGTGTGTTGTTAGAATGCGGGTTTAATTGTGTAAACTCTTGCTCTCTACGTGAGAGAGTTCTAATAATAAATCACGTGGTTATCCTGCCTGCTCGCGCTACTTCCGCGTTTGGGTTTACCGTCCACGCTACACGGGCTAACTGCTAGTCTTCTGTTCATCCTTCAGTTGCTTTGTGACAGAATTGACTGAGCCAGCAGTAAACCCAGTGGATTACGCTCACCTCTGCGATATGGTGGCCGGTCATGCCCGGTTGATTGAGCAGCTGAGCGGTGAGGTCATCTGGGGCGATCCCGCCCTCCGAACGGCCTACTACGAGGGACTGGCTTCACGCATAAAAGAAGAGCTTGCCGGACGAGAGCTCCCCGCCACTTTGGAGGGGGCTGATCCAACTCGCCCTCCGAATAGTTTAACGACTGCTCTCTCATCCGAGGCCAGCCCCCCGGACCCTGCCGCCTGCCACCCCATCACCATCTACGACCACGCCACGATCTTCCACATTTCTGCCCTATGCCCCAGTTCCCGAAGTACGCCGCTTTTCCATCACCACCACCGGACCTGTCGGTTCACCACCTCCCGCCGTGGTTGACACCAGAGCCGGGGAACCCATGCAACTAGGATGCGCCTCCTTGACCGCTGCAGAGCGAGAACGGAGATTCAGGGAGGGGCTCTGTGCCTACTGTGGGTCAGCGTTGCACCACAGAGCTATCTGCCCTCTGCGCCCGGGAAACGCTCAGGCCCAGTGAGTAAGGAGAGCGACTCGCTGGGCCCCCTCCACCTCTCTGCCACCACCACCAATGTTTCTCGTCTCATGGTGCAAGTATGCCTCCAGTTTGGGTCAGAAGTATGGCGTTCGTCGATTCCGGTGCTGCTGGCAACTTCATTGACTCTGCCTATGCCAAAGAACTGGGGCTGGAGCTCGAGGCATTATCCCAGCCTGTTCGGATTACATCTGTCGATGGTCGGCCCCTTTCCTCCAGCCCCATCACTACCCAGACTCAACCAATCACCCTAATCATCGACCAACATGAAGAGCAGATCCGGTTCCATCTCACCCCCATTTCATCTCCTCCTATCATCCCCGGGCACCTGTTGTCCCCCCCGCGGCCACCTCTACTCGCTCTCCGCCACTGAGACGCAGGTGATGGAGAAGTATGTAACCGACGCCCTCCGTCATGGCATCATCTGGCCCTCCTCCTCACCTGCTGCCGCGAGGTTCTTCTTTGTGAAGAAAAAAGGCGGCGACTTACGTCCATGTGTCGACTATGTGTCACAGCACGCTAGGTCATGCCCATATCTCAGGCAAGATCATGATCACCTGCACACTCCTGCTCCACGATCCATCCCGTTCCTTGCTTTTCACCACCTCATTCACTGCTCCAAACACACCTGTTCTCAATTTCTGATCATCACAGCTCTCTATTTAACACACCTTCAGACAACAGCTCTCTGCCAGATTATTGTGTGCTATCCATGCCCAGTATTCCAGCGTTTCTCTCTGTTTTGAACTCCCGGATCTCGACCACGCTCTGTTTTCACGACCTCGTCTTTGTCTCACGCTACGGATCTTTCGTCTATACGGATTTACTGTTGCTGACCCTTGGATTTGTTTATCGACCACGAGCTCTGATCACGGACTTTCTCGGTTTCACGTTTCTGACCTCTGCCTGTTCATCGACCACGAGCTATTGTTTCGGATCTAGCAGCCTGCGCGATCCGTCTGCCTCGCTTTGCGGGATTGTCATCACCGGCAAACAGCGTATGCTCTTTCTACACGCGCCGGCTCGGCACTTCCGCATTCCTGCCACAGAGCCCATTCAGAAAAGCAGTGAGCGCGCTCTCGGCACTTCCGCATTCCAGCCACTGAGCTCATTGACTCTAAGCGCTGCACTCGCTCTCTACATACACCGGCTCTACTCTGCATTCGCGCTGCAGAGCTCGTGCAGAGAAACAGTAAAAGCTCACTCTGCGCTTGGATCCTTCACCCCCACGCACGCCCGTGACAGTATAATCTGGCCATTAATGGATCCAGCAGAGGCTGTACAATTAAGAGGGGCACTAGAGAAACAGGGGGCGCTCTTGGACACTCACCAGCAGAATATCCAGCAGATAACTTGCTCCCTCCATAACGTTACAGAGGCTTTAGCTGCTCTCATCTTGCAAATAAAGCAAACACAAGCACATCCAGCTCCCATTCTCCAGCCTCCTCTTCCTGGGCACTCTATCAATCATGAACCATGCCTCCCTGCACCGCCCACTTACGACGGAAATCCGTCCACCTGCCGCTCATTTTTATCTCAGTGCTCCCTTGTGCTTGAGCTGCAGGCATCATCTTTTCCCACTGAACGCTCCAAGGTTGCCTACATCATCACTCTCCTTTCTGGTAAAGCAAGAGAATGGGGGACAGCCTTATGGGATGCCCAGATGCCCTGCTGCTACACGTACAAGACTTTCACGGATGAAATGAGACAGGTTTTCGATCGTTCATTCACGGGGCGTCAGGCGGCAGCTCAGTTACTTGAACTACGTCAGGGATCTCGATCTGTCTCTGATTATGCTATTGATTTTCGGACTCTGGCTCCCTCTTGTGGTTGGAAGAATCGGGCACTCTTCGACACTTTCCTTCACGGACTCTCTGACCCAGTCAAGGATGAGTTAGCAGCCCGAGAGCTCCCTTCCAACCTTCAGGGGCTCATTGACCTGGCTACAAGTATTGACGCCCGCAAACGAACACGACAAAGGGAGTCTCGTCAGTTCCTCAACGTACCCGCTCCTAACACAGACACACCTAAGCCCCCCCCAGAACCTATGCAGGTCGACTGCGCGCACATCTCGTCCAAGGAACGTCAACGTCGGAAGGATGATGGTGCTTGCTTCTACTGTGGTCAGGTTGGCCACGTCGTACGAACCTGTCCATTAAAAAGCCGGGACACCCCGGTAGTTCTGGGGGTACGGGGCAGTTCTACACAACACCCATCTCCTAACCTTCGCTCTCGCTTCCCAGTGACCCTGATTTATGACAACCGGCCTCACGTCACACACGCCCTAGTAGACTCTGGAGCAGACCAGAATTTAATCTCCTCAGCTATGGTTTCTCAACTCAAGATTCCACACACCCCACTTAACCAACCATTTAGCGTACAGGCCCTTGATGGCAGCAAGCTCTCCTCAATCACCCACCGCACTGCTCCAGTCACACTGCAGTTTTCTGGTAATCATGTTGAAACCACCACGTTCCTCATCATTAAGAGTGCTCATGCACCTATAGTTCTGGGTCTTCCATGGTTAAAACTACATAACCCTCACATCGACTGGGCAAGGAGAAGCATCCTGGATTGGAGCCCTACTTGCCACTCCTCATGCCTCCGTTCCGCTGCCACCAGAAGCGTCTTGCCCACCTCTCTGGAGGAGATCCCTGACATTTCCAAGGTCCCTGCCGAGTACCACGACCTTCGCCAGGTGTTCAGTAAGTCACATGCCATCTCATTACCTCCTCACCGTCCATATGACTGTGCCATCAACCTACTTCCAGGCACCACTCCACCTAAAGGGCGACTCTACTCTCTCTCACGTCCCGAGAGAGAAGCCATGGAAAAATACATCTCTGAGTCACTTTCAGCTGGAATCATACGCCCTTCCTCCTCCCCTGCAGGGGCGGGCTTTTTCTTTGTGGAAAAAAAGGACAAGTCCCTCAGACCCTGCATCGATTATAGAGGCCTTAATGAGATTACAGTCAAGAACCGCTACCCGCTTCCCCTCATGTCTACCGCATTTGAATTACTCCAGGATGCCCGCCTGTTTTCCAAGTTAGACCTAAGAAACGCTTACCACCTGGTCAGGATAAGAGAGGGTGATGAGTGGAAGACTGCATTCAACACCCCTACGGGTCATTATGAGTACCTGGTTGTTCCATTTGGTCTGACCAATGCACCGGCAGTTTTTCAGGCACTCATTAATGATGTCCTTAGAGACTTTCTCAATGTTTTTGTGTTCGCTTACCTTGACGACATTCTAATCTTCTCTCACTCCTTAGAGGAACATAAGCTCCACGTGCGTCAGGTCCTTCAACGTCTGCTGGAAAATAAACTCTATGTCAAGGCTGAGAAGTGTGAATTTCACTGTGAGTCCACCTCCTTCCTGGGATATGCCATTTCACCATCAGGTATGCAGATGGACCCAGTCAAGGTAAAAGCCGTCACGGATTGGCCAACACCATCGTCAAGGCGGGAGCTTCAACGCTTTTTGGGCTTTGCCAATTTCTATCGGCGTTTTATCCGTGACTACAGCACGGTGGCAGCCCCACTCACATCTCTCACATCCACCAAGATCCCTTTTCGATGGAACCCCCTAGCAGAGAAGGCCTTCAATGAGCTCAAGCAGCGCTTTACCACAGCACCCATCCTCACCTTTCCTGATCCATCTCTCCAGTTCATTGTCGAAGTTGATGCTTCCGAGACAGGAGTGGGAGCCGTGCTTTCTCAGAAAACACCAAAGGACAACAAACTTCATCCATGCTCTTTCTTTTCTCGTCGGCTCACGCCCCCTGAACGGAACTATGACATTGGGGATCGTGAGTTGCTAGCAGTCAAGGTTGCCCTCGAAGAATGGAGACATTGGTTGGAAGGAGCTGAACACCCATTTCTTGTTTGGACTGATCACAAAAACCTAGAATACCTCAAGTCAGCCAAGAGACTCAATTCACGTCAGGCACGCTGGTCACTGTTCTTTTCACGGTTTAACTTCATGCTGTCATATCGCCCAGGAACCAAGAATACTAAGCCCGATGCCCTCTCCCGACAGTTTCCCGCCCCCCAGGACATATCCACAAGGGAAACTATTCTTCCCCCCCCAGTGCCTTATAGCTGTAACCCGGTTAGATGTGGAAAACCTGGTCCTGCAATCTCTTGAACAGGAGCCAGGCCCCAGTAATGTCCCTCCTGGTCTACTTTTCGTCCCGCTGTCTGTTCGCTCCCAAGTCTTGGAATGGGGCCACAGCTCCAGGCTAGCCTGTCACCCAGGGGCGACTCGCACCTTCTCAATGCTCCATCAACGCTTCTGGTGGCCGACTATCAAGGAGGATGTCAAAAGCTTTGTGGCGTCTTGTGATATCTGCACCAGGAATAAGACAACAAATCGTCCGCCTGAGGGACTCCTAAGACCCCTTCCCATTCCCCATCGCCCTTGGTCTCACATTTCACTGGACTTCATAACCGGATTGCCACCTTCCAACAATAATACCTGCATTTTAACAGTTGTTGACCGGTTTTCCAAGTCAGCCCACTTCATTCCTCTACCAAAGCTTCCGTCTGCCAAGGAAACGGCTGAACTCCTTATCTCCCACGTTTTCAGAATCCACGGCCTCCCATCGGATATAGTTTCGGATAGGGGCCCGCAGTTCTCTGCACAATTTTGGAAAGCCTTCTGTGGCCTTATTGGCGCCACCCCCAGCCTCTCATCAGGATTTCACCCTCAGACCAATGGTCAAACCGAGCGCATGAATCAAGAATTGGAGAAATCTCTGAGATGCATGACCTCACAGGATGCAGCTTCTTGGAGTCGTTTCCTCCCTTGGATTGAGTATGCGCATAACTCGCTCCCCACCTCCTCCACAGGCATGTCACCTTTTCAGTGTTGCCTCGGCTATCAACCACCACTGTTTCCAACCCAGGAGGAAGAAACTGCTGTCCCTTCAGCTCAAGCCTTCATCCGTCGTTGTAAAAGGACATGGCAACGAGCTCGTGCTCAATTACAACGTTCCGTGGCCATTTTTCAGCGCAAGGCCAATCTCCACCGCTCAGCTGCTCCAGTTTACAGAGTTGGACAAAGAGTTATGCTCTCCACACGTAACCTACCACTCAAGACTACATCCCAGAAACTCTCGCCTAAGTTCATTGGCCCATTCACAATCTCTCGTGTCATTAATCCATGCTCCATCAGACTGGCCCTGCCATTATCCATGCGGCGAATTAACCCCACGTTCCACGTCTCCCATGTCCGCCGTTTGGTCCCGTGTCCTTTGTCACCAACCCCACGCCCTCCTCCTCCACCTCGACTTATAGACGGGGGTGAAGCCTTTACCGTCCGCAGACTCCTTAAGTCCCGCCGCCGTGGGCGCGGCCTCCAGTACCTGGTGGATTGGGAGGGCTATGGACCCGAGGAAAGAAGTTGGGTACCAGCCAGGTTCATCTTGGACCGCTCTCTGATCACAGAGTTTCACAATCTCCACCCCGAGGCACCCTCAAGAACGCCAGGTGTCGTTCGTAGAGGGGGGGGTACTGTCACAGCACGCTAGGTCATGCCCATATCTCAGGCAAGATCATGATCACCTGCACACTCCTGCTCCACGATCCATCCCGTTCCTTGCTTTTCACCACCTCATTCACTGCTCCAAACACACCTGTTCTCAATTTCTGATCATCACAGCTCTCTATTTAACACACCTTCAGACAACAGCTCTCTGCCAGATTATTGTGTGCTATCCATGCCCAGTATTCCAGCGTTTCTCTCTGTTTTGAACTCCCGGATCTCGACCACGCTCTGTTTTCACGACCTCGTCTTTGTCTCACGCTACGGATCTTTCGTCTATACGGATTTACTGTTGCTGACCCTTGGATTTGTTTATCGACCACGAGCTCTGATCACGGACTTTCTCGGTTTCACGTTTCTGACCTCTGCCTGTTCATCGACCACGAGCTATTGTTTCGGATCTAGCAGCCTGCGCGATCCGTCTGCCTCGCTTTGCGGGATTGTCATCACCGGCAAACAGCGTATGCTCTTTCTACACGCGCCGGCTCGGCACTTCCGCATTCCTGCCACAGAGCCCATTCAGAAAAGCAGTGAGCGCGCTCTCGGCACTTCCGCATTCCAGCCACTGAGCTCATTGACTCTAAGCGCTGCACTCGCTCTCTACATACACCGGCTCTACTCTGCATTCGCGCTGCAGAGCTCGTGCAGAGAAACAGTAAAAGCTCACTCTGCGCTTGGATCCTTCACCCCCACGCACGCCCGTGACACTATGGGGGGCTCAACATCATCACAATAAAGAATCGTCATCCATTGCCTCTTACCAACTCTGCCCTGGACGCCCTCTCTAGTGCCACCATTTTCACAAAGTTGGACCTAAGGAGCGCCTACAACTTGGTGCGCATCAGAGAGGGCGATGAGTGGAAGACGGCCTTCATCACCCCAACAGGACACTATGAGAGCTTGGTCATTCCATTTGGACTCTGCAACGCCCCTGCCGCCTTCCAACAATTCATTAATGACATCCTCAGAGATATGCTAGGCCGGTGGACATTTGTGTACCTGGATGACATCCTCAAATACTCCCGTACTGCTGAAGAACATGTCCAACATGTCAGGGCGGTCCTCAAGAGATTGCTTGCGAATTTCTATCGTCGCTTTATCCAGGACTACAGTACGGTTGCAGCTCCTTTAACCGCCCTGACACGACCATCTTCCCCCTTCACCCTCAACTCTGCCGCCCTCTCCGCCTTCCAGGAATTGTGTCACCGCTTCACCACCGCACCAATTCTCCTCCATCCAGACGCGAGCAAACCATTCGTTGTGGAGGTGGACGCTTTGGATGTGGGCGCCGGGGTCGTTCTCTCCCCACGAGGTCCAGATCAGAAGCTGCACCCTTGTAGCTTCTTCTCCAGAAAATTTGACCCCACTCAGCAGCGATATGGGGTAGGGGACCGTGAGCTGTTCGCCATAAAGTGGGCTCTGGAGGAATGGCGTCACTGGCTCCAGGGCGCCAGAGAGCCATTCATCATTTGGACCGACCATCAAAATCTGATCACTATCTGGAACCTAAAACAGCTCAACCCGAGGCAGGCGCGGTGGGCTCTCTTCTTTGAGCATTACAATTTCCATCTGTCGTACCGCCCGGGATCCAAAAACACCAAGGCAGATGCCCACTCCCGGCAACATGAGGAGGATGCTCCCCAGACGGACCCCGCGCCTGTCCTCCCGCCATCAAAGATCATTGCCCCTCTCCGGTGGGACTTGGAAACGAGGGTTCACCAGGCACAGGCCGCGGAGGTCGAACCGGCAGGTGCGCCACCTGGACGACTCTACGTACCCCACAACATCAGAACGAAAGTCCTTCAATGGGGCCATTCCTCCCTCCTTTCCAGACACCCGGGTACTCACCGCACCCTCCAATTTATTCAGCGGGACTTCTGATGGCCGTCCATGACAAAGGATGTTGAGTAATTTGTCCAGGCGTGCCCAGTGTGTGCCAGGGCCAAAGACACCAACCAACCAACACCGGGGGAACTTCAACCACTCCTGGTTCCCCGCCAGCCCTGGACACACATTGCCATTGACTTCATCACGGGCTTGCCAGATTCCGAGGGAAAGAACACCATCATGACCATTGTCGACCGATTCTCCAAGGCAGTGCACTTGGTGGCCCTAGCCGGAAAATGCCTGAAATTGTATTTAGCAAATGTGTTTCTTGTTATCTGATAAATATAAACGTGTATGCATATTTACAGTACCAAAAACAAAGCATGGTTTGAGAGATAAGAAGCATTAAGTATTATATGATTCAAAATAGTAAATAGTAAATTTCAACAAACGTGAATTTCAGCGCTATCGTCCATAAGCACATTTTCTATTTTCAAAGCTTAAATCCAACTTGGTCGCCATTTCACCGTCTAGTTTCTTTAATTAAAACCGTGGAATGGATGTAACTGTCTGATCCATCTGAGAAATGATTCTGTCTGATTTTGATTTACTTTCTAATTATCATTAATTATTACAGTATTTAACATCTTTAAATCATTTTTCTTTGTCTTTTTCATCTACAGACAAATTAGGAAAGACATTTTGCAATAAATCTGGTTAGCCAATCAAACTATATAAATGTCTAATGTTAGCAAAGTCGAACAAGCGTCGATCATTTTTATTGCACTCTAATGAATTCAAAATGATCAACATTTACTGCACATTCACAAAAAAAAAAAGAAAAAAAAGTGTGGGTGCAGATCGAGTCAAGACGAGGACGGCAGTCAAAACATTATGACTGTAAGATGGAGGAAGGAAGCAGAGCTTTCAGGAGGTTTCAGTTAATATCAGAGAGGTCATAACACCTACACAACCATCAGGCATTCCACATTCACATGCCGATTGGGTCTGTAGTGGAAAAATAAGATTGGCACATTTTTTTTTTTTTTTGTAGGAGAACCCATGCGAAGTTCCTGTGTAAAATATGTAAAGGTGGGCAGGTGTGATTTTATTTCTGAAAAAAAAAAAAAAAAATCCCCTTTCAGTCACCTGCCATGCAGAGACTAAGCATCAAACCTGAAGTCAACTGAGTGTGTGAGTGAGTGTGTGCGGTTATTGTTCTCGGCATTAGAACACCCTGCCTGAGGCTGTGGGATTAGGCGCACTAATGCTGCCACTTGGCTGTGCCGATGTGTTACAGCCTAGCAGGCACGAGCTGAATCAGCCTCATAGACGAGCTTTTAGGCTGTTGGTGGTTAAACCCTGTGGGTACGGGTGTGTTTATTTATTGCATGCCACACACTCTGTCTGTTCTCAGTGACCTTAATGTGCAAGGTATTTTCCTTTTCATGCCATTTCCACATTCTTTTTCTTTTCCGGATCGAAAGAAAATGAGCACGTCTTTCTATTACGTGTCTTTCTTTGAAGCCCACTTTCATCATTTATTATAACCGTGCTGGTAATTCTTTGATTCCTTATAAGGAATATATGTATGTGTATACTTTAATAATGCCTTATGAAGCTCTTAAAATATTCTCTAAATATGGCTTTGATGACATCTAATCATAATGTAAACCTGTTTTTCTTACATGATATTGTACAAGTTTAAGCAAGGAGCTGTTATTGTCTGACAACTATTATATAAATACTCAGCTGTTTTAATCAAACTGGGAATTATGACTGTGCTGATCACAGTTATGAAAGTTAAAACCTACTTTTTTCTCTATATAATCCCCTGCTACACTAATGTACTTTTCCCATAATTTCAGTACTGCTTGGATACTATCAAGGTAGAAAGTTTTCTCATTATGCTGGAGCCATGATCAGGCCTGGCCTCCCAGGAACTCCTTTAATGGCCCAAACATGTGAGAATGGCTTGGAGCGAGGTCAGGACGGGATGTGCGGGGATGTGGCAATAACTCCCAGTAATGTGCAAGTGGTGTTAGTGAATGATTATGTACACATGTTCAAATGTCTTACTGTCTTATTAATAGTTTCATCACGCTAGTGTGTAGGAAGTGTAAATGTTTTTATGCCTTGATGAAAACATGCCTCTAAAAAGAATAATAATTTTATTATTATTAATAATAATAATAATAATGATAATGGTCAAAGTCCTATATGCTATTATGAAATTGAACTTACTGTATTGTCCTTTTATTTATTTATTTTTTTAAACAGATGACATCAGAGAAGACTGTGGCCATAATACTACAATTATTTTCCTTTTCTCAAAATTGCTACATTGTATTTTTAAATTAAAGAATAAAATCATTTTTCATCCTCAACCCACCTTTATACTGTAACTGCTAATTGTTTAAAGCTTAAAAGCAATTGGTACTGTATAAAAGTGGTAGAATAGATGCTAGTGCAAAAAGCTGTGTCAGACAATCCTACCTAAGAACAAGCTGACAACCTTAGATAATAGAAAAATGTAATGACACACCCAACTTGTGATATCTATGTAAGAATGTGCATAACCTGACTCTCAATACACATAACCTTCCCTGCATAGATAATGATGTAATGAATTGTGTATGTAAGGCAGTGGCTCTGAATATGAATAAGGTCTCATAATGCGCAATGAATTCATAAAAAATTCAATATAATGAAGCATTATTAAAGATTATAAAACTCTTGCATGCTTCCACTGTGTCAACTTACAAATTGTTAGCCCAGCGACAGTATAATAATGAGCTACAAATATGTTACTTCATACTTAAAGCCATACCATTTTCCATGATCATTTTAAGTTCATTGTTAACCAGCTGCTTCGCCCTTGTCTTCATATTATGACTGCATAACGTCATCCATCACAGGCAGAACATTACAGAGAGCCTTGCGTCGCAATTCCATTCTCTTCTAGTTCACAAGAAATGCCATTTACAGGCCACAGACAGACATCGGCGTCGCTGGGACAATAAACGCTGGGTGTATGAACGGCCGTTACTTCATTGCAGGTCCGAACGTCGCCGCATGAAGATGTATGATGTGAAATATTAATATTCATTCTTTGCTGATTATGTCAAGACAATGGCAATGATCACTCTCTCCAATACACACACACACACACAAAAACTCGCGCTGGGCTTCCGGTAGCACGGAACATCATAAACAATTTACACGTCATTAGTTTTGTTTTGATCATATTTGTTCGACAGAGAGTCTGGCTGTGTGTGCTTGTGTGATTAATTGGCATTCATCTGCTAAAATGTGTAGACTCACACACCCCCCCATTCATGCTGCGTGCGTGTGTGTGTGTGTGTGTGTGTGTGTGTGTGTGTGTGTGTGTGTGTGTGTGTGTGTGAGTTGTGTGTGTTTAAGACCATATGGGTTACTTTGCAGTTCTGCATTAAGTTCCGAATTCAATGTTTTGTGTTAAACATACATGTAAGCACTGTAATGATGAATGCAATCTTCTTTCATCTTCTCCATTCAGAATTGTACTGTAGTAGCATGGATGTTCTCCATAGGGAGATGCAAATACTGTAAAAAGGAAAGAAAGGATGAATTGACTACACATGACAGTCTGTGCGAATATGTCAGAATTCAGTTCATTATACTGTACATGAAAATAGTGTCTGGAATTTTTTTTTTTTTTTTTTTTAGTTTATAGCTATCTAGACGACAAGTATTTCCAAGTCATTGACTTGCAATCAAAAGTTAATGTTCAGACATAGCAATCAACCAAAATGTTGTTGTCTGACACACACTGATGCTGCAATTATAACTTGATCTACAGTACATGTTGCGAAACCCAACGCATGCTGCACTACACACATCACCAGAGAGACACAACCTTGCTATTAGAAGAAAGTTTTCCTTCAGGTCTTAAAATAACCATTGACAGTTCATGTTACTTAATTACATAATGCCATATGTTTATAGTCGAAAATTTCATAGTTCAATGTAGAAAATAAATTCAAACTTGTGGCTGGTGGTATATACAGATAATTACATGAAAATGTAATGCAGTGTGCTCAGCTTTAATCATACCCTCGAATTTACATTCACATGACTTGTAGGAGACATCAGATTGGTATGGCGTTATATTCCTGCCACAATTCTGAGCGTGCGGTTTGACATTTTGAGAGCAGGCAAAGCACTCTATGTGCGTGCAGTGTATCTACTGCGCGCTCAACAGCTCAATTCTGCGCGTGCAGCGTCTCCCCTGCTCGCTCAACATGTTCTCCGCGCGCGATACACTCTGCCTGTGCGCTCGCTCAACTTTGTCCAGTGTTACAAAACTGCTACAAAACCAACCAATCACAGACTTCCACACATGGCTTCTGATCGGCTGTTCCTTCTCTATCAGCTGGCACTATCAACTGCATAACGGAAGCGTTCTAAATAAAAATTTATAAGTAAAGATGCCGAGTTGTGCGATTAGAATTTTAGTCGATGTAGTCTATCGATGAGCTATATGGATAATTAGATAAGTAAATAAAAACACACAATGGCCAAACAAAACTGGTTTATACTGTAGTAATACGTCATTGAATGAAAAACAAATACTATAATATTTGTTTATAATATTTATGAATAAATACAACTTTATTTACAATGCTTCCCTTATATAATTTCCTTTCAGTTGTATATAATTATGTATAATAATATCATTTTAATTTCTTATAATTTTCTTTTGATTTTGTAAAGCTTCTTTGAGACAATAACCATTTTAAAAGCACCGTACAAATAGAGAAGGAACAGCCAATCAGAAGCCATGTGTGGAAGTCTGTGATTGGCTGGTTTTGTGGCAGTTTTGTAACACTGGACAAAGTTGAGCGAGCGTACTGTTTAGTGTTTACGCTGTGAGCAGCCATGTTGATGTGGCATTGCTTGCTGAACTTGGGGAAACTGTTTCTTGAGTTGAGGGAAGGTTTTCTTTATTTATTCCTAGCTGGAGGTCAAAAAGTTTCGTCCATTAATCAAAGGCAGCACAACTTTTTTCCTTGTACAAGATGTAGCGTAAGAAGAACATGTAACATAGTGTGGAGACAAACATTCCTTGGCAAAGCTTTGATTAGAAACATTGAAGAGAAAAATTCACATACTGTTTATACTCTTATTTTAGGCCGCGCAGTAGCATAGTGGTTAGCACTGTGTCCTCGCACCTACAGGATCCGGGTTTGAGTCTCGCCCTGGGTCTCGGTGCATGGAGTCATTGATCAATACCCTTAGTTTGTGTTAAATCCCTACTTATCTTATCATATAATAGGTTAATTCAGTTCGATTTTATTTGTATAGCGCTTTTAACAAATATCATTGTCGCAAAGCAGCTTTACACAATCAAAATAATTATTTAAGTTTGTATGAGATGTAAATGTGTGTGAATCAAAATGATGAGACTGTTGCTGATGAGCAAGCCTAGGACGATGGCCACAGTGGCAAGGAAAAACTCCCTGAGATGGCAGTAGGCAGAAACCTTGAGAGGAACCAGACTCAACAGGGACCCATCCTTATTTGGGTGAAAATGGCTAGCAGGCATTGATCTGCAGTCATACTGTGTTTTAGAAGGCTAGAAGTTCAGTAAATATGAAGTCCAGTTCGTTATTGGAGGCTCAGGTCGACTGTAGGAAACTCCAGTCCTGAACTATCGAGCAACTGCAGTCATGAGTCCTCAGGCTGAGGCCTGGACCATCTTTGTGGAAAATTGGAAACGTCCCCAGTCACCACAGGCATCCCAGACAGACCACATGGGGCATCCATACGATGAGGTCTCCAGCCAGAAGTGGGGCACCAGGACGAGTCAGACAGGTCCAGGGGGCAGAGGGGGGTCTGGATCACTGGCAGCTCAGGAGCGACATGTATAGCTCAATAGAGAAACAGGGAGAGAGAAAGAGAGAGAGAGAAAAGGAGAGAGCAGGAGAGATGGCAGTTAGGTATGGTCACTGTTACACAATGTATAAAGTGATATACAGTGGAACCTTGGATTACGAGCAGAATTTGTTCCGGAAGTGGGCTCGTGTTCCAAAACACTCGTAAACCAAAATCATCATTTTCCCATAAGAAATAACGGAAACTCAAATTATTCGTTCCACAGCCACAAAAATTTAATACATAAAAATAATTAATACAATCTATAAAATGAAAATGAAACAAATTAATCTGCACTTTACCTTTAAAAAAAAGTACAAATAAATCCCGACAGATAAGAGTTTCTGTTGGTGCGCGCAGTCGTCGTGTGTGTGGCCCTTTCCTCGCCTTGTTTTAGTGTCATACAGTAACACTCCTCCTCGCTCGCCCCACCTCGCTCACACACACACACACACACACACACACACACACACACAACAGAAACACCGTTTTAACGGAATCACTTTTTAAGTTTCACAACAAACAGACACACACAAACACAGCGGAAACACCGTTTTAACAGGGAAAAAAGAAATCTCTCTGACCTGGCGTGAGCGCACACTAAGGGAATCACTGCATTAAAGTAAAAAAAAACAAAAACAAAAAAAATGAACCAGCACCTTACCTTTGAAAAGAATCGCGACAGAGCAGAGTTTCTGTGTGTTTGTGAAGCCGTGGAGGGGGTGAAAAGACGAGAGAGCGTCTGTGCGTGTGTCAGGGTGTTTCCATGTGTGTGTGTGTCAAATTACGCACACGCACAGACATAAGAGACGCTGAAAGAATTCCACAGCGCAAGAGTGACACTCGGTGTCAAAATAAGAGTCGCATGCATGATACATGATACTCGACGCTCGTAAACTAATACTTGCTCGGTTTCCAATGAAAAATTTATTAAAAATCTTTGCTCGGTTTGCGGAACAATCGTAACCACGTTACTCGCAACCCGAGGTTCCACTGTACATTCACTAGTGCAGAGTGCAAGCAGGGACTCCGGCAGGACTGACTACGACAGCATAAATCAAAGGAAGAGCCAGAAGGAAACACAGACATGAGGGCTCCCTGAGATGTAAAGCAACCAATCACAAACCTGACTGATCAATGAGAGTGGGGAGGACAGCATCTAAACATACCAGTTCACCAGAATACTCTACGACCATGAGTCCTCCAGATCTGCTCCTTAACCTAAGGCAAATCAATTTACAAAAATACTTGGCTAAATAAATAGTGTCTGAGTCCCGAACATTCATTGTAAATGCCACCACTTAATATGTGCTCCTTGTGCATTAGATCTCTGTGTGTAACATGCGCATGACAGTAAACCAATAAATGGTAAAAAGTACAATTTGAATGTATTTAAGTTCAATAGCACTGTCTAACTCCTCAGTGCTCTCATTTGTACATCAGCCTCCAGAAACTCAGACATTGACATCAAACCTGCTTGCATTCTTTAAGCTGGCACTAGCCCTGGTACCTTCCCAATCACATGGCTGGCAGAAAGCGTGGTCACAGGACATACTGTAGGCAAGTTTAGTCGCATTGTGTTGGTTTTGTATGATGACAGCGCAGAGGCTCTGAAGCCTCAAGTTGGCAGCGTGGCAAAGCTTGGCAAGAACAGAAGACATGCCGGACCTGATCCTCAAACAAATTCAACACTGCACACCAGCGCCAGACTGAGAAAAGTCAAACAACGTCTCTGTGTATGTGTAAGAAACCAGATTTAACCTTTCTGTTAAATATTATATTTTCTCATTAACCCTCTGTGGTACACATTATGATACGGCTAGGTAATTGTATAGTGACTAAATCCTTCTCTATTTCTGCCCATTACTGTAGTGCAAAAGCATTTTAACTCTAATTCATTGCAAAAACATTGCTACCAAACAATGCTATTATAGCTGTGTGTGATTTCATTATGATACAACATTGCCTCAGGCCAACAGAATTTTTTTTCTTTCAAGCATATATTTGTCATAAATAGTTGATCAAAATGAGAGGAGCACTGGTTAAAATCACACAAATCACAATATAAAATATGGTGCTAGAGCACATGTGGTGGAAGATCAATAGAAATGTCCAACGTGACTACTTTTCATTGGTTAGTATTTGTGCAACCCAATACCATAAAGGGTTTAAATAACCTGAAAGGAATAGGAAATATGACTTTCCCTAGATAAAATTTGTGCATGGACACAGTTCTCTAAAAACTGTGCGGAAAAAATATGCCTTTTATAACTACTAATAATTAAGGTCAATTCAGATTGCTGTTAATGTATACAGTACGTAATTTCACTTATCAAATCAATAAATCATCCAATCATTTGTTCATTTTAAACAGTTGTTATTATACGTGAAAAGAAAATTTGTCAGGGAAATATAATATTGCATGTACTTTTAATACCTCATACGGCATATGGTATCGTAACATGTGCTATAGTACCATAATACCATTATGGCAAATTAACATGTATACCATGTCCTGGTATCTGTTCCATAGCGTAGAACCATCATGGCAAAGTGTATACCATGATGGACCCATGCCCCGTACCATTCTACCAAAGTATGCACCATGGTAGACCAATGGTACCATGTACTGTATCATGATAATACCAATGTACAGGTACCATTGGACTACCATGGTACTTATACCATAATAAAATAATTTTAAAAAGTTCTTAGAGGATACGTGTTAGCTGAGCCATGCTTGAAGTAAATAAAGTATTCCATCTCAAGCCATGACAGGCAAAATTTGTTCATACTTTTTTCCCCACCATATGCTTGCTGAAGTAATTTATTATTATCTACTGTATACTGATGAATTATTAACTATTATTGGTGGCATCACTGATGAATGCTGCGCAAATGTTTGGACCAAAAATCTTGGTATAATGTTGAATAGCCAAGTTAGTTTTTACCCTTATGTTAGGGTTTGCTTAATTGTCTTTTATCATGTACACAACGTTGCCCAATTCTGACTCTGGGAAAACCCAAATTAGACTGCTTTTCAGTTTTTCCTCATTCGAAACATTATACTTTACGAGTTACACTGGCAACACAAATAATTAAATACAACTTGTACATTTACAAACTTACAAGGAACTTTTTTTTTTGCCTTATTTGTCTGAGCTCCTCCACAGCCCTACACCCAATATTCAGACCAAACATTGATTGGCTATTGGTGATGCTTCTATCCAGACGACCTACAATGACCTGGAGAGCTTTTAGTACTATAGCCAAGAAACCTTGGAATACCATCATCCAGAACCTCAGTGTCTAGAATTCTTCACTGTAAAATGTTTCCTTTCTCTTAAAACTTTTCCTGCCATCTTCAGCATTTTAAAATAAACTCTTTGCAAACAGAACATAAGCATTTAAGGCATCTATTTCAAAGAAACTTGACCTACATAGAGATGGGTCAGTATGCATTTTTGTCAGTATGCATCTCTACGGATGGGTCCTTTATGCATTAAATTTTTTTTTTTAATGAAATATTAATATGACATCCTGACATTTTTTTTTAAACGGTAATGCTCACCTAAATAGCTCTGCTAAAGGAAGCAGATTACATAAAAATGT
Organism: Clarias magur; assembly: GCA_013621035.1. Lineage (NCBI taxonomy): Eukaryota > Metazoa > Chordata > Actinopteri > Siluriformes > Clariidae > Clarias > Clarias magur. Next base: position 1,161,759 of record QNUK01000007.1, on the reverse strand, counting down.
GTAGTTATGGGATGAAATTGGAAAATAGTCTTTGACAGTCTGCATACTGTTGTAATCTTTTGTCTGTCTCCATCACTTTTGTTTTCAGTCTGTCTTTCTTGAGGGTGCATCTCGAAATGCTAGCCAGCACACCCACTGCGTAAATTAGCAAAACAGGATTGGAAATGACCTCAAGTGTTTAAGATGGCCACCACCACCGCATGTGCAGAGAGAAACATGGAGAGAAAGGGGGGGGGGGGGGGGCTCGGAGGGCATTCAAACACTTTGCTGTGATTTATCTACACTCCTTCCTCCCTCCACCACTTCCCTCCAAATGCCTGCAGGTGGAGAAGAGATTTCAACCAAGCGCCTGTATTTGAATAATTCCTTCCACTAAAAGTCACAGGAATATTAAACTAAAAATCACCAGAGATCAGAGAAAAGGGATTACAGCTGAGTGGTAATCATAGAGACTTTCTCTTGCTGCTGCTTTTTCACCTCGCTCATGTACGTGAACTGAATCAAAATTGCCGTTCTACAGATGGCTTGCATGCGGCTAGTGGTATGCCGACCTTTTACTTGGGAACCTAAGGAAGTCATGTTTGCTTTAATACAACAGATAGTTCTGTTGTTTCTTATTTGAAAGAGATATTTGATATTTTTTGCTCTCTGTCAAATTCCCTACATTTACCATTGCCAGATAAATGAATGGTTTCCTATATATTTTGTTTCTATCAATATTGTTTATACTTCAACAATTTCTTTGTGAAATTTTTTTTTGACATTTTTTAGTACATTTTAGAATGACCTGAATGAATAAATCATATGAATCATGACAAGCAAACAAACAAAACAAAATTAATAAAACAAAACTTTATATGACTTGGGTTCGGCATGTGTTCAAAAGCTAGGTGATTTTTCCACACATTTTTTTTTTTTTTAATATTGGTAATATTGTTGGGTGGCTGGAATGGCTTATCTGCCTTTACAACATTTCTTATGGCAAATTTGTATTGCGATATGAATTTTTAGCCTTAAGAACTTGTATCCAGAATGAATTAAATTTGAATGCCGAGGTTCACCTGTATTATAAATAATTAAAAATTTTAAATTTACAGTACAGTCAAAATTCTCTATATTTATATAAAAATTTACATTCTTTATTTTTTATATAATTCTCTTTTTTATATAATACCTATAAATAGTTGGAGAATCAATTTAAACAATACATTTTACAGTTACATTTATTAATTTGTCAAGTATTTCTTTTTAAATCAAAATATCATTTGTAATGCACATTTTGCAGATACACTCTAAGCAAGTTAGACAGAACGCATAGACATTCAATGAACATGGTGTCCCTAGTAGAGGGTTAATGCTAACCCTGTGGAATTTTGCTTCTATCATTATTGTTTATATTTCATTTTATTTTTTTTACATTTTTTGTACATTTTAGAATCACCTGAATTAATAAATCATATGAATCAATGGAAAATTTATTGTGGTATGGTAAACCATGTAATTTGCCCAGTCATCATTAGAAATTCACTTACAGATGAACATCATAATAAAATAAATCAAATTTCAGCTTAATAATAGATCCATCAATAAATCCAACATCTATGACCGAAAGTATTAAGACAACATATAGTACCATGTATTATAAATTTTTCTGTTTAAAAAAAAAATGTTTTCATCTAATTAGGCTGGAGAGTTGTTCTATCTAGCATCAACTGTTTTAGTTAATGGATGGGACAAGTATGTGGTGGGACTTTTACATTCGAAAGCCAGGATGTCCATCTTTGCACAAAAATAGCTAAAACTATTTAGCTACTGAATAGTAACAAGTGAATTGTGAACTTCTCTGGTTAATTTCTGTACATGATCTTCAGGAAGCAATTAAGTAGGCATGAACTGTAGGCAAGTGACACTAGAGTATTGCGGACATATTTTTGACTGTATAAAGTGCATAAAATAACAAATTATTTACTTGATTGTAAACTCTGCTTTCTATTAATGACCACACCCAAATCTCGCCAAACATTTTCACATACTTTTATTGAATGGAATACTAAATTTTATTTATACATCTGAGGATTAAGGGCCTTGCTCAAGGGTCAACAGGGACAACTTGGTGGTCATGGGATTTGAACCTAAGACCTTCTGAACCACCCTTATCCAGAGCGACTTACATTTATCTCATTATACATCTGAACAGTTGAGGGTTAAGGGCCTTGCTCATGGGCCAACAGGAACAACTTCGTCATAGGATTTGAACCTAAGACCTTCTGAACCAATAGTCCAATGCCTTAACCACTGAACTACCCCTGACGCCCTAAACCTAAATGGGCTACATGTAGCTACATGATGGTTAAGATGATTTTGTGAGACGTACAATAATCAAGAACTTACTGGCTTAAGACTTTCTGATCACACACGAAAAAATGTAGCACCTTCACTGGCTTATTTTCCTTGTCTGCACTGAAAGGAATAATTACCTATTGACTAAGCTTCAGGTCTACAAGTCAATCAATCAATCAATCAATCAATCAATCAATCAATCAACCAACCAACAAACCAAAAATAATAAACACATATAGGGCTAATATGGTTAATGGAGTGATTTACTCCCTATAAATGCATTTTATACTGACATACAACCTCCAGACCTGGATTCTTCTAGCTGCAAAATGAGAAGTCAGATTGATATATACCTATACACGCCAGAGTAGCTCATGCCAAAATTCAGCAACTGCAAAATTAAATGGGACAATACATTCTGTTTCTCTGGACAGTGCAGATACTCTTTGAGACCAGGATAATGGATACATGCTTTTCTAAAGATCTTCACCCCTGAGAAAATAGTTTCTGACTCTGGAGAATAGTATGGATCCATTTGCAGCTTTGCAAAAAATTCAGTTCAATTCAATTTAATTCAATTTTTTTTGTACAGTGTTCATTGTTGCAAAGCAGCTTTGCAGAATCAAAATGTGTGAGGAATTATGTTCATCCATTAATTCATTTTCTATACACACATCCTGCACAGGGCCATGACGGGGCCTGGAGCCTGGGCACAAGGAGGGGATACACACTGGCCAGGGTGCTAATCCAATGCAGGACACACACACTCACATACCCACATATACTACTGTCTTTGAACTGTAGGAAGAAATCAGAGGAAACCCACAAGAACAAGCAAATTCAACGCACAGGTTAGGGTTCACCCCTAGAGGGCACTGTTTGCCCGATACGTTTTGTTTTGTAGTTTTGTGTTTGTAAGCTCACCTGAACCAAGGTAGCTAATTAAATCTGTTATAAATAGCTGTTTGGTCTGGGAAACTGGGTCGAGCATTAGATATGTCAAGCGGGCATGTATTTTAGTTTGTATTAGTTTTTTTTGGTTTATATATGTAACCTCTGTTTAAAGAAAGGCTCTAGTTTAGTTATGTTTATGTTCATTGTGCTTTTGTGTTATGGAGCTGGTTTTGTTAGGTTGTCTCTTGTCTTATGCAAGTGTGTCTCCAGTGTTTGTTTTCCTCTTGGTTTGTCCCCTGTGTGTTTAGGTACCTGTATGTTTAGTCACCAGTTTGTATAGACCCTTGTATGTTTAGTTATATGTTTAGCCACATGAGTGTTTAACCGCTAGTAGGCTTTAGCTGCTAGTAAGGTTAGCCCCTAGTAGGCTTAGCCTCTAGTAGGTTTGGCCTCTAGGGGGATTGGCTTCTAGTGGCTTTAGTCTCTAGTAAGTTTAGCCACTAGTATGGATTAGCCTCATGTGTGCTTAGCCTTTTGTGTGATTGTTCCCCGTTTTGGTTCAGTTACTAACCCGGTTAGACACCAGCCCTCGTAGAGACTAACCCGGTTAGATCAGCATCCATTTCTACTATAACCAGTTTAGATACTAATCCTATTAACTACTAACCCGCTCAATCAGTATTCTCTAGTCTCGTCTCTGTTTAGTTCCAGCTCCATGTCTATTTTGTGTAAAGCTCTTAGCCTGTGTGTTGCCTAAAGAGCCTTTGTGTAGCTCTCTGCTTTTCTTTATATTTTTTAGTTCTTTGTTCAAGTTTTGTTTTAAATAAATATTTTGTTTAATCAAACCCTCTTATGCCTGCAAGTCACCAGAGAATTAGCCATGTCTAAAGACCATAAATTAGCCATGAAGACCATCTTTATGGTGAAGTAGACCCATCCACAGTCACCACACTCATTTCAAGTGGAGCACATCTTCAGCAGTGAGCCAAAGGCCGCCATGCGACGAGATCTCCAACCAGAAGTGGGGAACCAGGATGTGTCAGACAGGTGTGGAGGGCAGAGGGGGCGTTGATCACTCGCAACTCAGAAGACAGAGAGATAAGCAGAACCTTAGGTATGCTAGTGAATGTATATTTTGTGCAGCGTGCAAGCAGGGACTCTAATTGTGACAGGATAATTAAAAGAGAGAGCTAGCTAGAAGGAAATCTAAACAATAGGGCTCCTGTGAAGTAATGCAACAAGTCACTCCACAGTCAACAATGAGAGTGGGGGAGGACAACATCCAAACATACCTGTTCACCACAATACTCTATGTCCTTGAGTCCCAAAGATTTGCACATGTAACTAATACAAATCTATTTGCAAAAGACTTTGCTAAATAACTTTTTTCAGCATAGACTTAAACACTGAAACTGTATCTGATTAACATAAATTGGAAAGCTACTCTATAACTTTGGGGCTTTGTAAATAAATTATTTGCAGTTTTCATAGTACAAGGTACTGACAAGTAACCTGCATCTTTTGATCAAAGTAGCCTAGCTTGTCTTGACTATCACTACTACTACTACCACAACTTCTAATACTACTAGTTCTATTCTACTACAAAATGTACATAACTTCACTAAATAACTTACACAAAAATAAATCATATAATTAAATAATATTTACATAAATAATTTATTAATAAATAATAAAGACTACTCTAAAAACTACTGTACTGTAAAAACTACTAATGTACATAACTTACCATTAATCTTTTTTGCCATTTTTTTATCAGTCTTATAATTTAATAGCAAAAAATAGTCCTAAATGTACAGTGGAACCTTGGATTACGAGCATAATTCATTCCGGAAGTGGTCTCGTGTTCCAAAACACTCGTAACCAAATCATCATTTCCCATAAGAAATAATGAAATAATGAAATAATAACTCAAATTATTCGTTCCACAGCCCCAAAAAATAAATACATAAAAATAATTAATACAATCTATAAAATGAAAGTAAAACAAATTAATCTGCACTTTACCTTTAAAAAAAAGTACAAATAAATCCCGCCAGATCAGTGTTTCCATTGGTGCGCTCAGGCGCCGTGTGTGTGTGTATGTGTGTGTGTGTGGAATTAGCCCCTTCCTTCGCCTCGTTTTTACACAGTAACACTCCTCCTCCCTCTCCCCACCTCGCTTTTTAAGTTTCACAACAAACACACACACACACACACACACACACACACACACACACACACAACGGAAAAAAAATTTAACAGGAAAAAAATAAATCTCTCTGACACTGGCATGTTAACGGAATCACTTTTTAGGCCGGCATGGGGGTGAAAACGTGAGAGAGTGACGCTCAGTGTCAAAATAAGAGTCGCATGCGCGATACATGATACTTGGCGCTCGTAAACTAATTCTTGCTCGGTTTCCGATTGAAAATCTTTGCTCGGTTTGCAGAACACTCGTAAACCACGTTACTCACAATCCGAGGTTCCACTGTAATTGGAAGTGGGCCAATCAAAACAAACATGCGATTTTCAATAAGGACTTTCTTTAAGTTAATGCTGATTTGTGTTTTGCGTTTATGTAACATAAATGTAATGTAAATTTTGACTACGTTTTTTTTTTATCAGTGTTTTTTTTTGTAGCCCAAATCAATGTGCTCACATATTTAAAAAGAGAGATTAAGTAGGGATATGTGCGACATTACAACAAGAAAAAAAAATCTGTCTAAAAATATATACTGTATATATTATAAAAATCTCTTTATATGGACTATTCCTAAAACAGAATATGAGAATATGAGTAGTATAAACTAGTGTAGATTTATGAAGATTAGTTTTGATTTCATTAAACTGCAGCTGTACTTGCACAAGAAAATTATTGTTTGCAGTGCCGAAGTATGAGTACTTTACAATCATCATTTGCACTGCTCTCAATTAATTTGTTTTGATTCCTCTTGCAGTCCCACAGGTCTGGAGCTCATTAGTGATGATTAATTGGTGAGGCTGACGTGATTGGTGCGACTCTATTTTGTCCAGAGTGCATAGCATAAATTGAATAGTTTTCAGTTTATTTGTAACATTTCATGTAAATATGGATTCACTTTTCAGATTAAGTTGTTTCTGTTTTAATTTGCTAACATGAGACAGCTAATGATACAGTATTTCACAATATTTCACCAACAACAAGCTGGCATGACATCTTTTATAACCGTCTCTGTCTCTCGGATTTGCCAAAAAATCCCTGTACATGAGCGACAATCACAAAAACACAATATCTACAAAGCATTCTTTGCTTACTACAGATTTGGGCTCTTCCTCTAAGAAATCTATTCACAGTGTGTGAGAAACAGAGAGGAAAGGCGATTTTGTTTGTTCTGCCGAGCAAACATGTGCATGCCTTTCTGATGCCGAGTTAAGTCGTGGAGGTTAATTGAAAAATGAGATAAACAGGGCCCCCTAAATGGCGAGGGGGAGATTGTGCCTGGCAGACACACACGTCTTTTACCACTGAAGCTGCTCCAGACTGCGGCACCCAGATAAAAACAACCCAGTTAATTGTCTTGCAGTTTCTTCCACTTAATTTCAGTTCAATTAAAAAAAAAAAAAAAAAGCAAGGAGCTGTCTCTGGCACTCATTAGTATGCATGCACCTCTATAGAAAAGCGACTTAAGCTGTGGGAAACCTTAATAGATCAGAAAATAATCTTTTTTTTTTCATGTCTTTTTTTTTAACGTTTCATTTCTGTTTGTTTGTTTGTTTGTTTTTTAATAATAATGGGGTCTGACAAAAACTCAGTGGTTTAAGTAAATCAGTAGCCATCAGTATCTTTTAAATTGTTTTTTTTTTTTTTCATTATTATTTTTATGTGGATCGAAAATTGCATTGAAGCTGTAAAGAAATGTGACATTATTAATGATGTTAAAGAAAGAAATAAAGAGGAAAGTTGTATATTGTATGCAGAGATGGGTAAAGTACCAAAATCCTGTCCTTGAGTAAAAATAAAGTATTTGCCTTCAAGTTTACTGAAGTATCAACATTACTGAGTTTGTATTTGCTTACAGTATCCTTAAAGTCACAGTCAAGGAGTATAAGTTTTATACTAATTCAATGTTAATGTAGTGGAGTAAAAGTAAAAAAATATCCACTAATAAAACTACACAGGTAAAGTACAGATATGTACTTCAACTATACTTCAGTTGGAAGTTCAGTAACAAAGTTAGTGTATTTAATTTCTCACTGAATATAGCATTGAATTAGATTACCAAATGAATTATATTCTAAGAAATTTCATTTTCAGATTAAAGATAAGGAAGTATACTATACCTGGAACTGTGATGGATTGAGTCTACAGCTAGAGCAAACTTTTCCACTCTGCTGTATACAAACTCTACATTTCCCCTTAAACAACACGCTGTGATGGCATAGTTGGTGTTTTGGTGAGGATTTGAAATTAATTAATACGCAGCTATCATACTTCTTGGATGAATGCTTCATGGAGGAGGGGTGGGAACCCAGCTAAATGCCATGACTCCTGCACGAATTTCAATTAGTTCAATCAGCTATGGTTTTCATAGTGGCATCAATAATGTGCATACTTATGGGCTTATCTGTGTTTAGCGTGCTGTTTATGATTCCGTTTTTTGATACCCAAGGGACTTGTGCAGAGTATAATCCTAGAACCAGAGAGTGCAGAAGTCAGCAGTTTGCATTGTTCTTCTCCCACACAGTTGTCTTGTTTGGATGAGGTCAGCCCTGAGCCAGATATTAGCAATACACTGTGTCTGCTTGTTAAAAGAAATCATTTCAGTTATTCATAATCAGTGATGATATGATTCTCGAACAAAAATATGTTTTTGAAAAGTTGCATGCATTTATTAAAATACAGTATATGCATAGTGATGCTGGTACTTGTGTGTTGTACTTTGTGTATTTTTGATATTCCTTGATACATTTACAATCATGATATTTATTTATTTTTTTTTACGTCTATGACATTCACTGTGACATCCAAATGAACATTGAACCTTAATAATAATCTATTTCAGCAGAGAGTACGAATAAGAAGGTAAAAGAGCTGGGCAGAGTAAAAGGAAAAAAATATTTCCTACAAATATTGATATACACGTGAATTGTGATGGATTTTTCGGAAGAGAGGCAGGGTTAGCTTATTAAGGTCTGAAATTCAAACTTGTTAAGTTTGGCTACCTAAAGATCAGAGACTTGAGACTAGAGGACAATCTGAACATTTCAAAGTTTTCCTGGCTAAGTATATAAAACTCTTGACACTAAGTGCATTGGTGCTAAAGCCACTACCTTGCTTCTCTCACCAGATTTAAAAGGATGTGTCATCCTCCTGCATGCTAGCAAAAAGTGTTTGAAACATCAGAAGAGCTTGTGATGTTGACTATGGTGAGGCTTTACACTTTCAAAGCTCCTCTACAAAAAATAAGGTCTTAATTTGAAATTTTGCATCGTCACTTTGAGACCTCCTGTCTCGTGGGCTGCTAAGAATGATTACGCTGTTTTGGGCTTACAGCAGGCTGATAGACTTGCATAAAGCTGAGACCCATTAGCATTCCTACACATGGCTGCAAGGTAAGGTAAACACTGGTATTACAGAAAGTGTTGCAGGGACTTATCAGTTTTCAGGTGAGATTACACGGAGGAAAATCTCTGAACTCCCCAAAACACGGCACCCAATCACAGCCATTACTTGCACACATATGAGTCAAGCAGATGCCAATGTGATCTGTATAATAATGCAAGATGATATGGGGTGTTAGTAATGGTGAAGGTATATAAATCTAAATCATATTACAGCGGTACCTTGGCATACAAATTGTATCCGTTCCGGAGGCGAGTTTTTAAGGCGAAAATTTGTATTGTGAAAAGCATTTTCCCATAAGAAAATAAGGTAAATGCAGATAATCCATTCCAATTTCCAACACTATAATCATATTATTGCATATAAAAACAATCAGAACATTTAGGAAAGACATGTAAATGAAGTAAAATGTGAAATCATTAGACGTTACTTAACCACGTAACCTTAATTTATGATTCCTTTTGGCAGCGGAAATTATTTTGCCTTCCTTCTTTAAACTATAGTCTGTAAATTATTTACAACCATTTGTGGTGCTTCGTAAAAATGATCATTTACAATATACCAACTGCTCCTGGTATGGAAATCGATTAATAAAATGTATTAAAAGATTTTATTCGACTTGACTAGTTAATACCGTTTAGAGGATTTTAAACATTTAGAAATAACTATAAACTTGACCATGCAAAGAACGTGTTAACAAATTTCTTACTTTTTTTTTTTATAAACCTAAACAATCACAAGCATAATGATTGTTATTTCCTTTATCTTCATAGCATACTGTACCTATGTGAATAAACTCTAGCAGTGAATATAGAGGATATCCAAGGAACCCTGGAAATGCAAATAGACTATGGATAGTAAGCCAGTGTGACCATACTTAAGGGTGGCCATATCAGGGGCAATTTAAAGCCCAAAACAAAGAAACAAACAAACAAAAAAAAAAAACCCTTCCAACTATTAGCAATGGAAAAAACTTAAGAACCCAGAGAAACCTATAGCAAAATATTTTTTTCTAACACAGTTAAAAACATTATTGCTTATCGAAACAGGGCTAGTAATCCTTTTAGATCATCCCAATCACCTCAACTTAATGATTTCACATTAGAATTTATTTTGCACTTTACTTCAGGGTCAGCGGTGAATAAATGGGACAAATAAATAGCGCGTACATGTACACAATCTCATAAATGTCTACAGTATAAGTTGTCATTCATATATAACAGATTAGTAGTAGGGCTTGTTTATATATTTTGTCAAATAGAGCTCGGTGAGTGCTCCATAGATTGTCAGTGCCCTATGCCTCAGAGAGAGAGAGAGATTCAAATACTCTCTGAATTGGGCCCAAATATCCGAGGTTAATTTTGTGAGAAAGCTGCAGTGCCCAGATAAGACCGTCCCTGCAAATGAGTTCTGCCTGCCTGGATTACAGCTAAATTTATGCAGCTCCCCTTATCCTTCCACAAGCTCCTCTGAAGTGGCATAATTAACTTGTGCACATAAAATGTGCACATTTTCTGCTTGGTGGTAACCATTCCTCATTTCACCGCTTTGATTTTTCTGACCCTGTTCAAAAATGTACTTCTTATTTTCCTTTCTACACCAGTTTAAAGATTTAACAGGCAGATGAAGCACGGATGATCGTTTAACATATCACGAGCACTGTTATGTTTGTTATCATGGCTGAGCCCCCCCCCCCCTCTTTTTTTTTTCAATAAATATTGCATAAACAATTCAAGCTGAACCACCTGGCATTCTATCTGAACAGATTTCCTTCTGAGATTTTCTTAAACTCCCCTCACACACACGCACACAGACACACACATACACACACACACTAGTATTAATATCTTTGTGGGATTTGTGAGCTCTACAGACTTGTATGATTGTGGCTACTAATTATTAATGTGAGTAATGAATTAGTAATGAATAAATATTTTGAGAAAAAAAAATATTCATGGGGATTAGAGAACTTTTTTTTTTTTTAACCATTTTTTGCTTTTACTATCAGGACACTAAACCCCACAAAGACCATAAAACAGACAGAGCATGTGTGTGTACGTGTATGTGTACACACACACACACACACACACACACACAATTTGGTGGCACGTATAATAGCACCGTTGAGGTTGACTTTGAAAAGGATTGGGAGAGTCATCCGGCACACTGGATGTTAAAAGCGTAAAATAATACGGATCTTCAAAGAAAACAGCTGAGAAACCACAAGCTTCACTCAATGATCTGCCTGACAATTACATTTTGTCCCCTATTAACACACTCCAAGCTGCTCTGTTTATCTGGCCTTTTCCCAAACGCCCTACAGAGACTATCACTAGCAGGCATTCTCTTCAATTTTTCACCCTTTCTTCTCTGCATAGCTCACACATATTTGTAGTCACGGATTCATGCCAGTAGAAATTAATTTATAGCCGCTTGCTGAAAAAAATAATTGACTTTACTCATTAAATGTAAGTAACAAACTGGGGTTTGCCAATATTGTTTTTTTTTTCTTCTCCTAAGGTTATGCTATAAACCTTTCTTTAGAGTTTGTTTTTGTTGTTCATAATGCAAGTAATAAAAAATAAATAAACATAATACAGTTATATGCATAGGGGTACATGTGCCACATCATGCACAGAATAGATTTTAACGGCACCTGTTGACCCTTAAATTGTTTAAATAGTTGGGTAACCTACTTTCTGACTTAGATGTCATTTAAAGACCATCAGGTGTTTGGATATCTAGGGTCATTCTACCACCTACTGCAGGTTCCAGAACAGGAAAGAGTCTTGATGCATTTTTTCCCTTAACCCTGAGACATGGACCAGCTGAGTGATTCTAGAGGCTTGGGGAAACAGGGTGCAGTGCGCAGTTTGATAAATGCTAAAGTAAGTACTGGTCCATTTTTGGCTTTGCAAGCAAGCATCAGTGTTTTTGATTCTGATGAGCTGCATTTTGGATTATTTACAGCGGATGGCACTCAGAGACATACCTGCCAGGCGTGAGTTCCAGTAGACCAGTCTGGAAGGGGATTGAACAAAAAATTGGTTAAATTGATTGAACAAACCTTTCTGATGTTGTAAAGAAGAAATGAACATGAACGTGGCATATTAGCAATGAAAATAGCATGTCACAGCAGTAGGAAAAGGACAGTTTACCATCCATGGTTACCCCATGTTTGCATGCAGTAATCAAGTTGTGATCCAGGGAAATCACAAGATCCTGGCATCGGGATGGATCTGAGATGTACAAAAGTTTTGCTGGGAAGTTTCAGCTGATGAGCAAATGACATTTTGGGATTCACATTTAACAATGGTCATTGTCTCAAAGCAACAGAAATGAAAAGAAAAAGAAAAGAAAATTTATGGAAGTGTATATATGTGTAAGAAGAATGTGTCTAGATAATGAGATTGTCCCTGATGAGCAAGCCAAGGGTGACGGTGACAGTGGCAAGGAAAAACTCCCTGAGATGGCAATAGGAAGAAACCTTGAGAGGAACCAGACTCAACAGGGAATCCTCATTTGGGTGATACAAAAAACAGATAACAAAAATTGTATAACATCATGTGTGTTATGCAGATGACAGTTCGATATAACAGAAGTTATTTAATTTATCACAAAGTCCAGTTCAGCACAGGGATGAGTCAGCAGGTGCAGAGGGCAGATGGGGGTCTGGATCACTGGGAGCTCAGGAGCAGCATGTGTAGCTCTAAACCAACATGAAGCAGAATTCAGCTGGAGCAGGTCCTTCTCTGGATGCCTCAGGAACCTCGCAGGGTTGGCCTCTTTCTACTGAAGCTGGCACAATCTCCAGATGCCTCGGGATGGGTGGAAAAATAAAGAGCAGGTAAAAAGAATTAGCGTGGTTGCCATTCAGGATAGATGTACTGGAGTATGAGGTAAAGAAATAAATTATGTGTATGCCAGATTAAAGAGATGCGTCTTGAGTCTACTTTTAAATTGGGAAACTGTGTCTGAGCCCCGAACACTGTCAGGAAGGCTATTCCAAAGTTTTGGAGCTAAATATGAAAATGCCCTACCTCCTTTTGTAGATTTTAATATTCTGGGAATTACCAGCAGTCCGGAGTTTTCTGATCTTAAGGAGCGTGGTGGATTGTAACGTATCAGAAGACTGATTAGGTATGTGGGAGCTAAACCATGCAGCTTTTCTGCATCAGATACAAATAAAATGTTCCTAAGCTTGGCAATATTTCTAAGGTGGAAAAAGGCTGTTCTTGTGATGTTGGAGATATGATTTTCAAAGGATAAGTTACTGTCTGGTATTACACCCAGGTCTTTCACTGTCAAGCTGGTGGTAACAGTACATCCTTCTAAACGCAGGCTGAATTGTGAGAGCTGGTATCTACTGTTTTTTGGGCCAATAAGTAATATCTTTGTCTTATCTGAATTCAGAAAAAGATCTGAGCAGAAACATGACTATATGAGAGGAAACAAGAAAAAGTATGGGTTAGTGTCATCCTCACAGCAGTGGTATGGGAATCCATGTGAGGATACAAGCTCAACATGGTATAGAGGGAAAACTAAGAAGTACTGGGAAGTACCGATCCTTGTTGGACACCAGTGGAGAATCTACATGGAGCAAAGGTGGATTCCTTCTGTGTCACCTAATATGACCTCCCTTCTTCGTAGGAAACTAACCATTGCCAAGCTGTGCTATATATTTCGAGACTCATGAAGATGGACGAGAGTCTTGTGGTTACTGTGTCAAATGATGCTGAAAGGAGGTCAAGGAGGTTGAGAACTGATGACAGTTTGGCTGAATTAGCAGCATGTAGATTCTTAGTGATGGCCAAAAGTACAGTCTCCGTGGAATGTGCCACTGTCGGGGTAAACTAGTTAGTAGGACCTTGGAGGTAGTGCTGTGAGAGATGGAGAGACTTAATTGTAGAAACAACATTGGAGGAATTTGGGAATAATAAAGTGATACTATATATAATTGTTGCAACACGAGTGGGTTTATTCAGGATTGTAATAACAATCTTGCTGACTTAAATGCAGTTGGTACATGAGCAGATGGAGCCATTAATGGTAGTAGTAATGAAGGGATGGAGGTCTTGTGGGACAATCAAGAGATTTGTGGAACAAATTGGATCCAATGGGCAGGTCATAGGGTGACCAAATCTCTTCACAAAGAATGTATGTGCTATTATATACCATACATTACCTTCCACTGGTTAATAGGGCAAATTTCACAAACTAACACAAATTCCTCATCAGACACCTGGTAAAGGATAGAACTGTCTGATTTTCCTAATATGGGAGATGACCGTATGTAAAATCTTTGCATGCATCAGACCATGAATCAGTCATTTCATAGTCATGGATTTTTTAATGTCAAGAATAATTTTTCATGTTCCTCCACCTACAAGGCTTGCATTTATTCCTATTTCCTACTTTTTTGCAGGAAGACCTAAACACGTTGTCACAAGCCCAGCTATCAATGCAATTTCAACAAGTGTGCTCTACTCTTTCTTCCACTCTGACACCACCGGCTCAGCACGAACCTCGTTTGCCTAATCCTTAATCATACAACGGCAACCCTGGTACATGTCGTTCCTTCCTGTCTCAGTGTTCCCTGTTACTCGATCTCCAGCCATCAACCTTCCCCACTGAACGCTCCAAGGTGGCGTATATCATCACTCTCCTTACAGGGAGAGCCCATGAGACTGCCGTCTGGGACTCCAAGGACTCTTGCTGTGCCATCTTTAACGTCTTCATTGAAGAGATGAGGAGGGTATTTGATCATTCCCACGCAGGGCGGGAGGCCGCGAGAAAGCTGCTGGAGCTGTATCAGTGTTCCAGATCAACTTATGATTATGCCATCGAATTCAACACTTTGGCGGCCGCCACTCAATGGGACACCCAGGCCTTGTATGACATCTTTCTGAACGGCCTTTCAGAGTCAGTCAAGGACCAGCTAGTTTCTCAGCAGCTCCCTGAAAACCTAAATGACTTGATGGATCTAGCAGGACGTGTGGAAGGCACCAATTATCAACCACAACACATAGCCAGCTCCTCAGGTGAACCCACACAGATTGGTCGGTCGCGGATCTCACCGGAGGAACGGCAACGTCGAGTTCTGGCGGGGGCCTGCCTCTATTGTAGCAAAGTCGGGCATCTACATTTCCAGTGCCCGTTAAAAACAAGCACCCTCCCAGTTAACCTAGGCACACTGGAGAGGGCATCCTTGTGAAAAGCTCAATCCCAGCTGGTTCTTGGACACCTTTGGCTCATCCGCCATAACCCACAGATAGACTACCGGAACAACGCCATCCTTGGATGGAGCTCCTCTGCCTAGCCTCATGCCTTACGTCAGCGCTCTGCCCCTCTCCAGTAGCAACCTCTTCAGAGGAATATCCTGACTTCTCCGCCGTCCCTCAAGTCTTTACCAAGCGGGACCTCCGCAGTGCTTACCATCTGGTTAGGATCAGGGAAGGAGACGAGTGGAAAACCAACTTCATCACCCCGTCCGGTCATTCCGAGTATTTGGTCATGCCTTTCACGTTGGCTAATGCCCTGGCAGTCTTCCAAGCTCTGGTCAACGACGTCTGTAGGGACTTCATCAATGTATTTGCCTTTGTTTATCTGGATGATATTCTCATTTTCTCATGTTCCTTAGAGGAACATACAAAACATGTTCACCAGATACTTTAGAGGCTTCTTGAGAACCAGCACTTTGTCAAAACTGAGAAATGCGAATTTCATCGCAACAAAGTCTCATTTTTGGGTTTCATTATTGCTCCTTTGAAGCTTCAGATGCACCCCTCCAAGCTTCGAGCAGTTACTGATTGGGCCGTTCCAACCACCCGTAAGGACCTCCAGTGTTTCTTGTGTTTTGCCAATTTTTACAGACGATTTATTCATGACTATAGTTTGGTAGCCATGCCACTCATCTCCATGACCTTGATAAAAAGCCCATTCGTCTGGATGGAACAAGCAGCCAGGGCATTTCGGGAACTAAAGACATGATTTACCTCGGCCCCTATTCTACCGCAGCCTTCACTTCAGTTTGTTGTTGAGATGGATGCCTCAGATTCTGGAGTAGGAGCAGTATTATCGCAAAGATCACCTAAGGACAACAAGCTGCACCCTTGCTGTTTTTTCTCTCACTGACTCTCGCCCACGGAAAGGAACTACAGCATAGGTGATCAAGAGCTACTGGCAGTAAAACTGGCGTTAGAGGAGTGGAGGCACTGGCTAGAGGGGACAGAGATCCCGTTCCTGGTCTGGACTGACTACAAGAACCAAGAGTATCTCAGGACAGCCAAACGCCTCAATTCCCGACAAGCGAGGTGATTCCTATTCTTTTCTCGTTTTAATTTCTCCCTGCCTTATCACTCGGGTTCAAAGAATACCAAACCGGACCTGCTCTCCCACCAGTTTTCCCCAGAGCAGGATCAAGCATCCGAGGCCACCATTTTGCCCGCTCAAAGCCTGGTAGGGGCAGCACTACTGCACATTGAGTCACAAGTCTGGATGGCGCTCAACCAGGAACACCTACAGGCAAACTCTTTGTCCCGGAGGCAGAACGACCTTGTGTCCTGAAATGGGGGCATGGCCCGAGGCTGGCCTGTCACCCAGGGACGGCACTCACACTAGCCCTTGTCCAGCAATTGTTCTGGTGGCCCACCATGAGGGATGACAGCCACCACTTTGTGAGTGCCTGCGATTTAATAAAACCAGCAATAAGCCACCTGCTGGTTATCTCAGACCTCTCCCTATCCCGCACCGACACGGGTCTCACCTAGCTCTAGATTTTGTCATCGGACTTCCAGTCTCCCTACCGCCAAAGAGACTGCAGAACTGCTAATCACTCCGGCTACATGGACTCCCGATGGACATTGTATCGAACCGTGGGCCCTAGTTTGCTGCACAGTTTTGGTCTGCCTTCTGTAAATGAATCAGTGCTATGCCTAGTCTATCCTCGGGATATCACCAACAGACTAACGGCTAGACGGAGCGAGCCAACCAGGATCTAGCGACAGCCATCCGGTGTATGACCTCGAAGGAGCCCTGTTCCTGGAACCGGATGCTCCCATGAATCAAATACGCTCACTCCTTGCCCACGTCGGCCACCGGCCTCTCACCTTTTCAGTGTTGTCTCGGGTACCAGCCTCCCCAGTTCCCCTTTCAGGAGGAGGAGGTCTCGGTCCCTTCTGCTCAAGCCTTCGTTCGTCAATGCCAGTGAACTTGGTTCAATGCAAGGTCGAAGATCATCTCAGCCTTCAAACGACAAGATGACCGGCGTCGTTCCAGGGATCCTCTGTATCAAGTGGGCCAAAGGGTCATGTTGTCCGCTCATAATATCCCCCTCAAGACCATCTCTCGTAAACTGTCCCCCAGGTTCCTCGACCCATTCACAATCATTAAAGTCATCAACCCCTGCACTGTCAGACTTCGTCTTCCCTCCAATATATGTCGGATAAACCCCTCGTTTTACGTCTCCCAGATGAAGCCTTTGGTCTCTTGCCCACAGAACATTCAGCCAGACCAACCCAGCACTTCCAGAACCTAAACTCCACTCCAGGTTTTTTCCCCCTGCAAGCTCACCTGTTGCTCATGCACACCTGAATGTGATCATTCAATCATCTCTCTGCTTTTTAAGCACGTCGAGAAAAACACGTGCTGCAGTGTCTTACTCGTGTGCCTCATGTTTTTCTTTGCCCAGTGGTTTTTGTGTTTTCTAATCTTGTTCTTGATCCTGTCTGTTCCTTGGATTTCTCTCTCGTCGACTACCCCCATGGTAGCATGCTCTCTGGATATCGAATTGGTACTCACGTTTCTGAATTTGTTTGCCCTCGCTGCTGGATTCCTGGTTACCGATCGCGCATCATAAAACGATACAGTAATCCTTCACTGCCCCATTCCCAGTAAAGCGACTGCCATCTTCGTGCATAAGGACTTCCGCGTCGAGCACTTCCGCATTCATGGACATCAGAGAGAAAGCTCAAGTTGCGCGCTGACCTCCGTTCTCTCCGCGGAAACTAAATCGCTACTATTAACATCCTCTGCACGCAAAGCGGGTTTACAACGAGAGACGCTAGTCAGATTTGCCCGTGTTCACGTGTTCATAGTGGAGATTCCCTCGCGTCACTATCTCTATTGGTAATTTGTTGTAAGACTGAATGCCCTTGGTATAGTACAGTTTTTCTATAGAGTGTGCGTACCATCTATAAGAGTGTGCTTACCATCCATTCCTGAGTATTACTGCACTCCTATGTTTCAGTTTCAGAGAAGCAAATCAATCTAACATGTATGTGGGTTGGCCATGGTGTGATCTAATATGAAACCCTTTTTTTTTTGTCCTGGAGAATTTCGGCAGTACAAACATGGCCTGTGGTTATCCTGGACAAATCCATCCATCTGCTTCCTTTATCTGCACTGTAATAATGTGATGGCAAACAAGAGAAGCTAAAGCCAGTGCAATGTCAGTGTTTTTGCACCTGACATGGAAGGCTGCCTATTTTTTTGTTTTTCATTTTCAATGTATTCCTGGATGTGTTTTATGATATCAAACTCTAAATTTGCTTTGTTGTGGAATTGCCCGCTTTACTCGTTTGGACTGGCTTTGCTGTAGAATTCTAACTTTTGTTTTGCCAGGGCAGCTTTAATTATAGCCTGCTGAATACTTTTCTGCTTCTGAGGTGCACCAGGACTTTAGAACTCGCACCAACACGGGGCTCAAGCCTAAAAATTCAGAATCAACCACTCAGAGTGGACTGATTACAATCTGTCTCTGTATGTTGTTAACAGCTCTTGCAATTGGCCCATAACTCCAGTCAGCCTCAGTTCCACCATCATAATGGCACTCCACATTTTCTCCCCATTAGCCATGTGTTGTACTGATAGCAGACGGCACGGTGGATTAATGGTCACCTTGCCCCTCCAGGTAGAGTATGCATGTTCTCCCCATGTTTGGCAAGTTTCCTCCCACAGTCCAAAGACATGCAAATTAGGCTGATTGGCATTCCCAAATTGCCTGTAGTGTGTGAATGAGCGTGCATGTATGAGTGTGTTCGGCGATGAATTGGCACCCTAAGACTCCTGGGATAGGCTCAAGGCCCCCCTCAACATCACCAAACACTCTTTTGGTAGTGAAAACTCCATAACAGCAAAATTTTTTAAGAACAAAGAAGTAAAATTGCTACTGGATACTGGATTTAAACATGATACTAGTGTCATGGAGGGGGGTGGGATATTTGCAGTTTATGCCGAGCCCTGGTGTCGGGCCTTGGATGGGAAAAGGTGTGAATGTGAGCTGTGCACACCAACAGGAAAACCATCCTCATTCTGAGATAATGCTGGTTTATTAAATTAACGTAATGGTAAACAAACACAACAGTCAAACATAAAAAGGTACACTATGGCAAAGAGATCCCTTGTCTCCTTGAGAGGGGATTCTCTTTGCAACATAAACAAGCACAAAACTCAAACTCAAACACGAAACACAAATCTCCCCCAGCTCCTTGAGACAGGGTTATCTTTTCCCCTTTTCTTTTCACTTCTCTTATCACCTCTCTGTTCACTTTTCTTTCGGTTCTCTTTTTACTTTACTTTTGATTTTTCATTTGCTTTTTCACTGTGCTTCTCATTTTACTCTTTGTTTTACTTTTCTTTTTACTTTACCATTATACCAGAGCGACTCGCTCTCGTACCTTGTGCTACCTAATGTTCGCATGTCTACTGCTTTGTGTTGGGGGGCTATATAGACATGCATCCACATGTTGTGCAGTCTTCCTGAATGCCATCATGGCAGCATTGCCTAGCGACTGTGCGCAAGGGTGACCGCAGATCTGCTTGTTCAGAACTCATGTTGTTCATGGTGAACATGTTGTTGCTTGTGCATCTGCCTGTCATGGAATTACAACTAGATTAATGTATTATTTTACAGGGGCATACATATTCATAAGTAGCTAAATGATGCACCAAAACATTATTCTTGTAAGGTTGCTGAAAAAACCTGACACTGATATTGGTGTGAAACCCAAACCAAATTTGGAGTTCGCAACTCTTTTGCTCAGTATGTTACAGTAGCTAGATTGCTTCTAACCTTTCGAGCACTGAAACATTTCGAGAGGCTTGAAAAAGGAGGCGGAAGAATTTGAAGCCCAGAATCCAAGTGAGTGGGATCCATTGCTCAGGTAATTATAAATTACTTTGGCGCACTAACCAATCTGTGCTTTCATGATGACATGCCAGTCATTTCTGTAAACTTGGACAGCTTGGACTGGTCGAATTGTTTTTTCCATGTAGATTGTAGCTCAATCATGGTTTGGTGGGAGTGAGAGTCTAAATGCTTATGTTTAGATTAGAAAATAGAGGATTAATAGAGGATTCTATTCATCTAGGAATCTCTGAAATCCAACTAGTCCTCCGGTCAACACTCCCACACCTTGGCCAATTTGGAAACACTAAGTAGCCTAATATGCATATTTTTGGACTGTGGGAGGAAATGGGAGAACCCGGAGGAAACCTAATAAGCACTGGGACTACATGCAGACTCCATGCGCACAGATCATTGAACCCAGGACCTGGAGGTGCAAGGCGACAGTGCTACCCACTAAGCAATCGTGCCACGCGACATATGGAATTATGGTGCATTCAAATTAATTACAATTGTGTATATGTGGAATGGGATGTAACTAACAATTACTGATAAGAGAAAAATACATTCATTAAACTAATAAGGACATCCTTCTTCTTTACAAGCCTTACTTAAATACTGTCTAGATAAAGGTATTCATTGTCTTGTATTCAGCAACTGTCAAGGGGTAGATGTGAATATGAGCCATGGGGAACAGGCTTACAGTCTTGCACATAATAATATGAGGAATGAATGATATGGTCTCCAAAAACATGAGACTTAACAGTTTTATACTTAGAATTCAGATGAGAATAGGAGAAGGAAACTGTCCTGGCACCATTTAGTACACTTCATTAAAACTTTCCTTGGGTTTAATCTAGAGAGCTTGTTCTGTAGTAACCGTGTGGGCTAGGAAGTAAATCATCAGAAAGATGATGTCTTCATAACACATTTTTCTGATGAATTTTACAACCCTGAAAATCTACAGTATTCTTTCAAGAGCCTAAACAGAGGTAAGAATACAGACGTGTACCATTTACATAGACCTGGGCTGCCCGGTCATTTTTGTTCATCTTATTACTTCTGGTCATACTGTAGAACGATTTACCCCCAATAACCAGTGGTCTTTCCTTCCAAAAGCCTCAGTTTTTTTCAGGCTTCCCCACTTTTTTCAGACTTTTGTCATTTACATTTAAGAAAAAAACTAAACAAAAGAATTGGTTAACAGTTTTGTTTCTGCGGCGACAGCAATCTCGTTTTTTTTTTTTTTACTGAGTATTTTACAGTGAGTGAAACAGCGCCTCCCCAAATGCTATGTAATGAACGTGTGGTGAAAGTCGGTATTGCATGTTTGTGTCTGAAAAGAAATTAAGATGAACTAATCATAAAACGCTACTCTTCGTAGCATTGTCAAACTGTTATTTGCCAGAATCATGCTAAAACAATATACAGTGAAGTTGGCTTTCCTTGTTTAAAAAAATAAAATAAAAATAAATAAATGAAGGATTAACCAAATCAGGTGAGAGTACTGCAGAACAACCTGAGAACAAACTGGGTGCCAGGTACACTTCTACATCACTGTTAGCAAAGATTCAAATTCCAGTGTGGAAAGTAAAAATTTTGAGTGTTAAATACATGTACTCTATATTTTGACAGAAATGCAAATTTAACATTTCCTGATTTACTTAGCAATAAATGCTTATTTTATTTATTATTTAATCTTTGCTGCAAATCAAGCTTCTGGTTTCATTAGCTGTTAAAATAGTGATGCATGATGTACAATACACAGTGATAAAATAAAAAGGATGTATACTGTCTCAGTTGGCCCATACCACACCGCTGCCAATAACAGACTGCATTTCATTCAGACTGGCCACAAAGCAGCAATACCTACTGTAGAGTCTTGTGTACTGTGTAATGCATGTCTCTAGTGACACTTCATCCTAATCCATACTCAAGAAGAGAATGATCCTGATGTGAATGTTAACAGAAGCTTAAAAATAGCAACGTTTTGTCTCAATGGCAGCCCATCTTAATCTAATAAGCAAAATTAATTATGTGGTTTAGTTAATTCCATTTAAACTGAGGGGTGAAGATAAATTTGTTCCACTGCATGATGCTGCATTTGATTGTTTTTTTTTTCCCAATGTGTTTCAGGAAACTGAGCCTCTGGAGAAAACCATTGTAAGATTTTAACAGAAATGGCAAGGTATAGTACAAGAACACCTGAGACTGACAGTTGAACTGAATAATAATTAACTATTTAAAAATGACCAATATTGCAAAGAATATTTTACATAATGCATTTTCCATTAATTAATTCTAAATACCATATCTGCTAAATTGGATGAACATGGGAAATAAATGACATTGGGATCAGTTGCAGGTCATGACATGAACATTTCCATTGTCTGAATATTACAGTACTTTGAGTTCAACAGCAGTCATCTTATCTTTTAAATAGAACAGATTACATTCCATTTATAATCATAAAAATCTGATTGTGTCAGAGTAGTGTACACTTAGTTAACCATGTTGCCTTGCACCTCCAGGATCGATTCCTGCTTCAGGGTCGGTGTGCATGGAGTTTACATTTAAGCATTTGGCAGACACCTTTATTAATATATATCTGCGCAGTTGAGGGTTGGCAACTTGGTGGTTGTGGGGTCTGGGACCTTCCGAACGATAGTCCAATGCCTTAACAACTGAGCTACCCCTGACCCCCATGTTTGGTGGGTTTCCTCCAAGTACTGTGGTTTCCTTAAGTTAATTGGTGTTCACAAATTGCTCGTAGTTTGTGTGCATGTGTGTGTCCTGTGACATCCAGGGTTTGCCCCGCCTCGTGCCCTGAGACTACTTGGATAGGCTCTGGGATCCCCAATACCCTGTACACAGGATTAAATGGTATAGATGCTTGCCATTTAAAGATGCTGTGAAAAAAGCTACATGCACATCAAACCTTTAAGCACAACAACACGTATTATAGAACATGCTCTTGAAGAAGTGTGATGACAGACTAGAGGCTCATGCTGTGCTGAAATGGAAAACAACATCACAGAAAGAATAATAATCTACTGAATATACGAAAATAAAAGTGTTGTTTGGAAGAAATCCATTTATACTATAAATATAAATATACTTGGTTGGGTTTATAAGAGGTACCAACAAACGAGACAAAAAGCTAAAACAAGAAAATGCATGGAACAGGAGGAGAAAAAAGAAAAGAAAAGATCCCTTTAACAGAACTGCATGTGTTTAGCAACAAAGCTAAACAGTCGTGGCCAAAAGTTTTGAGAATTACATAAATATTGGAAAAGTTGCTGCTTAAGTTTTTATAATAGCAATTTGCATATACTCCAGAATGTTATGAAGAGTGATCAGATGAATTGCATAGTCCTTCTTTGCCATGAAAATTAACTTAATCCCGAAAAAAAAACTTTCCACTGCATTTCATTGCTGTCATTAAAGGACCTGCTGAGATCATTTCAGTAATCGTCTTGTTAACTCAGGTGAGAATGTTGACGAGCACAAGGCTGAAAATCATTATGTCAGGCTGATTGGGTTAGAATGGCAGACTTGACATGTTAAAAGGAGGGTGATGCTTGAAATCATTGTTCTTTCATTGTTAATCATGGTGACCTGCAAAGAAACGTGTGCAGCCATCATTGCGTTGCATAAAAATGGCTTCACAGGCAAGGATATTGTGGCTACTAAGCTTGCACCTAAATCAACAATTTATAGGATCATCAAGAACTTCAAGGAAAGAGGTTCAATTCTTGTTAAGAAGGCTTCAGGACGTCCAAGAAAGTCCAGCAAGCGCCAGGATCGTCTCCTAAAGAGGATTCAGCTGCGGGATCGGAGTGCCACCAGTGCAGAGCTTGCTCAGGAATGGCAGCAGGCAGGTGTGAGCGCATCTGCACTCACAGTGAGGCCAAGATTTTTGGAAGAAGATGGCCTGGTGTCAAGAAGGGCAGCAAAGAAGCCACTTCTCTCCAAAAAAAACATCAGGGACAGATTAATCTTCTGCAAAAAGTATGGCGAATGGAGTGCTGAGGACTGGGGCAAAGTCATATTCTCGGATGAAGCCTCTTTCCGATTGTTTGGGGCATCTGGAAAAAGGCTTGTCCAGAGAATAAAAGGTGAGCGCTACCATCAGTCCTGTGTCATGCCAACAGTAAAGCATCCTGAGACCATTCATGTGTGGGGTTGCTTCTCATCCAAGGGAGTGGGCTCACTCACAATTTTGCCTAAAAACACAGCCATGAATAAAGAATGGTACCAAAACACCCTCCAACAGCAACTTCTTCCAACAATCCAACAACAGTTTGGGCAAAAGTGATAACTAAGTGGCTCGGGGACCAAAACATTGAAATTTTGGGCCTGGAAACTTCCAAGATCTTAATCCCATTGAGAACTTGTGGTCAATCCTCAAGGGGCGAGTGGACAAACAAAATCCACTAATTCTGACAAACTCCAAGAAGTGATTATGAAAGCATGGGTTGCTGTCAGGCAGGATTTGGCCCAGAAGTTGATTGAGAGCATGCCCAGTCGAATTGCAGAGGTCCTGAAAAAGAAGGGCCAACACTGCAAATACTGAGTCTTTGCGTAAATGTCATGTAATTGTCGATAAAAGCCTTTGAAACGTATGAAGTGCTTGTAATTATATTTCAGTACATCACAGAAACAACTGAAACAAAGATCTAAAAGCAGTTTAGCAGCAAACTTTGTGAAAACCAATATTTGTGTCATTCTCAAAACTTTTGGCCACGACTGTAGGTGCAGGCAAGGAGAGTGATTAATGGGCAAAGTTGGGGCAGAGCTAAAGCAACTTTGAAAGCAGGAAACAGGTGAATCAGGATTCTTTTCAAAAATTCACCAGAAAAAGAAAGAGACAACTAGCTGAGAGAAACTTCCCATTATTAATCAAAATGATGGGGCTTTGCGTATCTTGTATCTTATTCAGGTAATCAAAGCTTTATGACACACACATGCACACACAAATTAAATTAAAATTAAGATAAATTAAATTAAGTTACATTCTTAGAAATCCAACAAAGTAGCTGTAATCTCTTTCCTAATATCTCTTTTTTTATGGTCTAAAAATGATGCCACAATATTTGATTCTCCAGGCATTGTTTAAGTACAAAAAATAAGTGCGTTCATTGAGGTTGCTGTGTTGTCATAAAACTTTTCAACCATGCCAAGTTCTATGATTACTTTTGTAATCCTATGTTGTCTATGATCCGGATTACTGTGATTCCAGTCTATTTTTTATTTTTTTTTGTTGTAAATCTGTATATCCTGTTTGTTGTATTGGTTAAGCCAAAACCATTGCAGATTGGATTTACACAGAAATTATTCATTGTCCATCGTTCATCTGCTTTATGTTACCATCCCCAAAAAAGTTCCCCACTGCTGAACAGTGCTACAAATTTCATTTTCATGATGTAAAAAGCAGATTAACTGCATGGATTTTTTTTTCTTCTTTTTTTTTTTTTTTTTTGCATGGAACTTTTACAGTCACTAACAAGTGCTGCATTTGTCACTAGCTTTTTCTTAGAGCTGACTAAAATCACTGCACTGATTGCAAGGACAGTGGATATTTTGATTGGCTGGGTCGTATGATTAAGACACTTCATTAATGTATCTTCAATGGGCAATCAACAGGAGATAACATGAAATGAGGAGGGAATTGCAGTGCTCTGGTTAGGTTTAATCAAAGTCCTCTTCTATGAGCATTAAGGGCACTGTGACTTAAAGTAAAAGTGTACAAAAAAAAAATACAATATCTGATGTTTTCAAAATGGCAACGTCTTTCAATTTGAAGAAAGAGGGCAGTGAATATGGGGAATATAATGTATAACTACACTTTACAAAGAGAATATAATGTATAACTTCACTTCCCAGACAAAACAAACAAACAAACAAACAAAAAACATTCTAATATTTTTAATTTGATTTGATCTTTTACTATGTTTTCACAAGCTTACACAATATTGCAATATTTATTGTTAATCACAATAACTTCTCTCCAAGATCTTCTACTGATGATGGGAGAGTTGGACCAATGAATAAAGCCATCTCGAGCACATCCTGAAGATTCTCAATAGGGTTAATGTAACTAGATTGGACCGGAAGTAACGAGGAAAAAAAACTGTTAATGACAGTATGATGTGAGAACCATTTGAAAATTCTTCGGAAGAAATTAATTTGTAAAATGAACAGTAATTGTATATATACAGTATATTCTTAAAGCTCAATTAATGTGGCTAATAATAATTAAACCTGAACTTGAACTTACCAATGCAGCAAGGCAGCGCGGAAATGTTTTTACACACAAGGTGTGCACGTGCAGTTAGAAATCTCTCTCGCGTGCGGGCGCGCGCGCACATTCCCGATGAGTGTCTTTCGCGGTATGAGCTTGAGGAGCTTACATGGGTAAAAAAAAAACATACTTAATTACATGTTAATTACGAATGACGCTGATATTGAGAGTTACAGAGTATATCTTTGTTTAAAAAGTGTGAAAGAAAAGTGTTTGAAGGAGACGCGAAGCATCCAAACCTCTCTGAAGTGTTCTGAAAGTTTAGCAACTTCCCTGGTAAGTTAAACTGCCGTGCTAATGTTTACAACTCAAATTGTAATTGTGTGTAAAAAGAGATGAGGATTTACACACGGGAAAAGAAACGGTGTATTACAGGATTGATAAAATGGCAGCTAACTGTGTAATTATATGAAGGAAAGTGGTCAAATGATATACGAGACATGGTATATATATATATACGGTACATAGTGTTTGAAATGCATGAAGTACAATGGAGATATTGATGATATTTTTGTGACCTTGTCTGTTCAAGATCAGTTTTTTCCCCCCTTTGTTTGAAAATTTCAATTCTAAATTGATTGGCGTCTTCCTGTTTCTGTTATTCTGTTGCCTGCATTCTGGATCCGTCCCGACCTTCCAGTGGTTCTGAGGAGGGTTTGGACTGGCGAGACTCCCTTGAATCTTTCTTGGATAGTTCTTTTTTTTTTTTTTCTCCTGAAAGAAAAACAGGTATTTTTGAACTCTGCGAACGGTAGGGGATCGAAATTATTCTATTGGAGAGACAATTTTTTTCTCAGCTCAGAGACATTACAATCTCACATCTACAGTACATTTTATCTAAAGACTGTTCTCATGAGAGATTAAGACAATTTAATTGAGAAGTGTTTTTTTCTTTTGTTTGTTATTACAACTGAAATTTTGTATTTAAATGCTAGTTGGTGAACAAAGGATGATGAGAATGTTTGATATTATTTGATTTAAATGTGGAAGGAAAGAAAGTATACTAACGTACCTTGTTGAGAAATAATCAGAAAAAGAGTACTGTACTGTAAAAAAGCCAACTTATGAAAAGTTATCTAAATAAAGTTTAAAAAGTAAACTGAACTACGATATTTTTATTTGAACTGTTCAGAAATAATACTTAGTTTATTCAACAAAGATGTTGCTTCAATGTTAAAAACTGTATAATACTAAAAAAGTTTTGTAGAACTTACATTAAAATGTTAGTTTTGCGTTAAAGTGTGTGTTTCTTGTTGGCACATGCGCATATGGAACGCATATGGAGCATGATAATTTGAAACTAGACCTGGGCGATTTAATCGTTATTTTCGATTAATTTGAATTTATGGTTTATGCGGATTTAGAAAAATGAAAATCGATTTTACAGTTTCACTTTGGTACGGCATCGCGAGCTTCTGTAGTTCTGCCACGCCCCCTCAGTGTCTCACATGTGGGAAATACGAGATACAACATGGCAGCGCGAGCTGATGAAACCAAAGAGCTTGTTTCCAACAGAGGCGCGGTTTCTTCAGTCGTATGGAAATTGTTCGGGTTCGCAACTTTACACCTTGAACTAGCCAAAGCCCGGCGTAAAATCTGTCTGAAGTTTGTGGCACCTAAAAAAAGCTAATGTCCTCGCGCACCTCAAACAGAGACACACTGTTGAATCGGCGTCGTGTTTGGCACTGCGAGATAAACAAGACAAGCGGCAGCGCGAAAACACCGGCTAAAAGCCAGGTGAAAACAGTGAGCACATTTCCCCACTGTAACCCATATGATAAGAGGGGCCTCGATGGACAGATATTACTGATGTTGTGTCGTGTTATATCGCTAAAGACATTATGCCCATATACACAGTAAAAAAAACAAAAACATGTAAAATGCTGTCAGCCTCCTGTTTGATTTTATTCAGCATGTAAGTTGCATGTGGTTTGCAAAATTGTTTAAATGATTTAATATATATATACTTTTAATCCAAATAAGCAGTTCATGTTTGGTTATATTGTTTTGCTTAAATAATAATAATAAAAAACTATACCGTCTGTTTTTTTTTCTCATTTTTATTTATTTTAAGCAAAAAAGAGAGAGACATTTGTTTTGTGGTTTATTAAATGTTAATTATGAAAATAATCATGAATACATAATGGATCAATCTGTCGTAATTGCCTTCAGCAAACAAAAACTATTTTGTTCTGTTATTTGTTAGGTAAACAAATATATTTATTTTGTGAGAACTAAGGATTTTAACTAAAAACTTTGAGTTGCTTTGTCTTCAGACCCTGTTTGTTCATTTAACTCATAAAAGTACTTGTGATAGGTTGTCTTATTCTTTTAAGGTAACTCAACATTTTTTTTTTTTTTTTTTTACAGTGTGTAAAAACAAACATGTTACGGCAAAATAGAGATTTGGAATATCAGATTGTGAATTTATTTTCTTTTGTTGTTTTGTTACCTTATATTAAGAAACCTCAACTCACCTGAGTTTGTTACAAATACATGTTGTACATGGGACATGGGAAACTTGTTGTACTGTACATGGGACACGGGACATTTGTTGTAGTTTGTAAGACTCTTGAGTCATTTGACGGTTGTTGTTGCATCTTTCTCTGCAGCGACTATATCCTTCTGAGACGCTGGTCCACAAATTGGCATTATACTTATTGTAACTATTTAAATTATACTAATATACTAAGTTATTAGCCGAGAACAAACACTACATTAAGGTCTGGCCTTTGTTGTGGCAAATCCATGTATGAAAATCATGTTTCATTCTTTCACTATTTGAGCCCAATGAATCCTTGTCATCTTGAAACCTGCTCGTGCCATCAGAAAAGAAAACAAATCTATTGATGGAAAAACCTGGTCATTCAGTATATTCAACTTTCTTTTTCTTAGTATTAGAGCCAACTTTGAATTTAGAATCCATAGTATACAGTTACATCAGTCATGTACATGTTAATAAATTAGATGCACAATAATTATCCGAAAACATTAATGAGTGCACTTCAAATACCAAATGCCAAATTAGAAAATAACAGAAAATGCTTCTGTGTTTGAGTCGCTCTCATTTAGAGACAGCATTTTCTATATCGCTATAATTTTGATTCTCTTTGGGTATATCTATCAGCCCCTATCAGCACCTCTCTCCCACTAGCCACAAAATACAGCAACAGCTTGTAGGTAATTGATCAGACAAGCCAACTGTAAAATATTCATTTTCTACTTCAGCGGCCAAATAAATCTCCAGGGATGGCTTGCAAGACTTTGCTGCGATATTGCTTATGCATAGGCAGGTTAGTGCAGTGCCTGTTGTGTGGAAGCAGATAAGAAGGGGGCCGAGATGATGGTCAGTCAAGTAGGAACCCCCTTACTCACATACGCACACCTAGCTCAATCCCTTCTCGAATGCACTACTCTGCTGCTGTGTTCTGATATGGACTTCATCCTCACACTAACACGCTCCAAGAGATCAGCGTCAATATGAAACCAGATGATGAGGAATATAAGGGGATAGAGGTCTCGATTTGTCTCTGGTTTCTCTAATAAACATGAACAATCATTTGTAAAATCAGATTTAAATTAATTTTGAACCTCGTAAAAAGGATAAATAGATTCAATAGAAGTTAAAACCCCAAGGAACCTAAACCCTTGATTGCTCCCTAATTGAGTTTATTTTGGTCTTACAGCCACACAATATGATTAATTTGTACTTTTTAATGTCTACCTTTAAATTAATTTCTCCCTTTTTATTTCTGGTGGAAGCTTTATCTCCATTAGCCACAAGGATAATGTTGCCTGTGCCTCAAACATTACTTTATTCAAAACCTTTATGTGGTTTTTGTGCTGCTTGGCCATTGTAGTAGTCCAGGGGTCTTGGACCATAGCAATCCAATATGTTGTTTAGGACAATAGTCACTACCCAGACAATTAGATCCTACTGGTACTGGTTTCATATAAACTTTGCTGTCTATAAAATGTAATAGTGAACTTTGGTCTCATTTACTGATTGGTCAGGTTCATGGCAGATACTGTAACAGGGACAGTTAGGACTAGAAATCATTTAGTACACACACATGGACATAGGCAGAACATTCACACAGAAATGAGCCCAGGATAGAACTAGTGATTCCAAGCAGAAATGTTCCCTACTGTGCCACCCCAAATTTTTCTAAACCTGGATATATATTGCAGCTCTTCCTGGGTAATTCTTTGCCAACGTCCTGGCACCATAGCACACCCCAAAAGGCCATGTGCTGCCAAGCTATGAGGTTTCAGAACCACCTTGGAGGCTAGTTGGTGTTATTATTAATGGTTTTTTAAGGTTATGTCTGGTAATTGTATCTTTTTCATTCAGCACTCTAACATGACTTTGTCAAGCTCAATGTCTCCAATGTGTGGACATGGTGTACGGGTACCAAATCTCAAATTCAGTTTTATTGTCACAGTCTAGTACAGTCTAAACTCTTCCATCTGTCACATACAGTACCTATAACCCAAGAGCCATTACCCTTGAGCCTTACCCTTCAGGTGGTGATCCCAAAAAAAGGCCCCACATAATTATTTCAGAGTGAAATGGGTTTTTGTGGGTAACCCAATCACCAAATGTTCACCTATTGAAATCAACCCCATGGTCTAACTTCAGAGGTGGGTCCTGGTGGCACTAATCCAGAGAGGGTGCACACTATTGTTTTGTTACTTTCATGGCCATCCTTAGAATTATTCTGACCTTCCCTTTAGAAGTGTTCACCAAACATGGCTTCTATTGATTTTTTTGCTCTGAGAATCTCCTCGAGTCACTTCACAACACCCCTATCACTAATTGGAATGGAGCTGTAAGCCTGTTAATTATTTATCACCGTGTTTGACTTCAATACACTGTGTACTGTAATTTGTTTAAAAGATAACTAAGCTAAGGCCTAATCTTAACTATTTAAATATATTTAAACTTGAAACACCATATTGCACCTAACAAACTGAATGTTATTTTAAATATTTAATATTTACCAAACTTTCAATAAATCAAGTAAATTTTCCATATTCTGCATGCTGCACCAGTAGGCTCAAATTCTTCACATCCGTCCTTCATGTACTTCAACTTCCACTCATTTAAAAAATATATACGACCCATCTATCATCGATTACTCCTCCTTAGACATGTCCAGCCGCGCCAGAGTGTTTTTTATACAGTCCGTGACACGGGGCAGAGTGGAATTAGAGCCGAGCTTCTATACATCAGTTACACTACATTCCCTGCTGGCATTTCAATAAGACCTGGACATAAATCAGAGCTTGCAGGGCTGCCTTGGCTATGTGTGTGTGTGTGTGTGTGTGTGTGTGTGTGTGTGTGTGTGTGTGTGTGTGTGTGTGTGTGTGTGTTTCAAAAGAGGTTGGACGCATCTTGCTATCCTCCGCCACTATGTTTGTAATTAAGCAATCAAAGCAATATGTGGAATGATTAATATTTAATAGCACCGACTCTTTTTTTTTTCACACCCTGGTTAATTGAATACCTTATCTGTATTATGCAGATGCTTCATAAATGTAAAATATCACAGATAGCTGCTCTCGAGAACCTCACTGAAGCATTCAGAAGTATAATTAAGTTTTGGAAGAAATAAACCAACTACTTCCTTCTTTTCCTCCTGTGTTTCGTGTTTTTTTTTATATATAGCATTTTATCTCAAATGAGGCTCTGACAAGAAAAATTGGAAAAGCTGAATGAGAATCTGTTTAACTCCAACTCATTTTTATATTCCTATACATTCATAATGTTATTTATTTTAGATGATTGTTGATTTCTTTATACAGTATAGATGTTTCTCAATATATTTGATAATCCAGCAATGCTTTATAAACATCATGACATGGGTTGATTAAACTAGGGATAATCTTCAGGCTGATCCATTCATTTTTCTAATACGTAGGATGTAATCCTCTTGTCTGCTGGTTGGGACTAAAACCACTGGATCTATTGTTTTCTTCTTTTCTGTAGTCAAAGATATTATAATATACCAAGCTGCATCCGGTGTGCATGTAATTATTGATGGATCTGGATGCACTTGCTTGTTAATAACTGATGGCCTGACTGAATAAATTACAGCTTTGCTCTACTTTAGTCTACTTTGGCACATTCGCAACTATTTGAACTTCTATTCCTTTGAATGTTACTCTTTCTTGTATGCTCAAGTGATGCAAGGGAGAGAAAACAAAACAGAAGTGCACGTCTGGGCAGGCAGCCACATTCCCGTAACCCGAGAAAATCCGCTTCTCCGTGGCCTTTAGTGAGCGGCTGGCTCCGAGATGGCACCCCCTGTAGCTTAGAGAAGGATGTCCACCCACATGGCCTAATCTCAAAGGAAGTATTTTCTTCCCTGAGGGAGCCTGACCACAGCTAGTCCTTGGTTTTTGTGGGAATCCTACTGATAGAGAGGGAGCACAGAGGATCAAAGAGAGCCTGTAGACCTGTGATTATGGAAGGCAGAGTTCAAAAACACTCACTCAAAGAGGCTGTATGGGATAAAATGCTCCATCGAACAAGTTCAAAACATCACAACCTTTTCTTTGAGTCGAATAAATTTTCATTGTTCTCCCTTATCCAGCATACACACATACAGTAGGACAGAATATGTGGGTTTCATGAAGGTGGTGCGACAGAAGAAACACCACCGTGATAATTTCCCAACCTTTAACTACCGAGTTTTGTGTAAGTCAAATTTGTCTCTTGTTCTTGACTGACAAGAGTGAAACCTGATGTGCTTTTCTATTGTTGGGACGTATCCACCTACAGTACAGATTTTAATTTATGTTTGAGAAGCTTTCCTGCTCATCACAGTTGTCAAAAAGTGATTATTTGAGTAGTCCTTTGGAACTATTCTACCCAATCTCTTGTGAGTTTGGTCATAACCAAAGAATAATAATTTAAAAAAAACTCGACCTTAATCTGCATGAGTTTTGTATATCATTTTAAAACATAACCTAAGGGGTATGTCTACTTTTCAAATTTGACACAGATCTGTTTTTCATAACAATGGGAGCAACAAAAATACTCACTTATTCACACTCTATACTGTGTATCCTTGAGCCTTAACCAGAGACTTGCGATACCCTCACACACACTATGGGAAATTTTGCAAATGCCACTTCTGCCACTTTTGTCAGCTCTGTTGGAGGAAACCCGTCAAGCATGGTGAGAACATGCAAACTCCACACACACAGACCCTAAGAAAGCAAGAACCTAACCCTGACCCTGGAGTTGGGGTCTAGTCATAGACCACTAACCACTATGCCTCAACAAATACCTTATGTAAATTATGATTTTGGTCTACTTTCTCTCACCTACACACACAGATTTTTCCTGTTACTTGACTCCACGTCAAAGGAAAAAGACTTTTTACTGTGGGTGTCCATGTCCACAAACTGCTCTCCATCTCCTTCTCTGTGTTTGCCTACGTGCACCTGTCTTATAATGCCCTGTACATTCATAAGTGTTAAGTTTTAATTTGAGGTATAAGCAGCTTGAAATGTCTGCTGTTCACCTCAATATGCTTCCGATTGGCATAGGAAGACACTCGTACACATGATGGTTTCTGAATGTTCTCTCTGGTTTAAAGAGACATATAAGCACTAATTCATTTACTGAGTCTGCTACATCAAAGCCTATTCACACATTCTATAGAAACCTGGGGCAACATAAGGATGAGCCATATGGAAAATTGCCATATATGGAATGAGGAGGAATATGCCATATATGGGATTTAACACCATCTAGGGCAAATGTCAGAAGACAAAAAACAATCATCATGCTATACAGTACATCGTGGTTTTACAGTCATCCCTTTTCTTTCTTACTTGACCCATTCCGAGGCATTTGGAGATTGTGGCAGCTCCAGTAGATAGAGAACAACCCTGCAAGGATCCTGAGGCATCCAGAGAAGGACCAGCTCCAGCTGGATTCTGCTTCATGATGGTTTGGAGCTACACATGCTGCTCCTGAGCTTCCAGTGATCCAGACCCCTCTGCCCCTGTCTGACTCGTCCTGGTGCACTCCTGGTGCGAACTGAACTGGACTCCATGTTAACTTAGACATCTTCTGTTATATTGAATTTCCAGCTGCCTAACACACAGTATGTCAGCACAAAATTCCTGCTATCTGTTATCACCAAATAAGGATGGGTTCCCCGCTGAGTCTGGCTCCTCTCAAGGTTCCTTCTTATCACCATCTTGCCCTTGTCTTGCACATCAGGGACAATCTAATCATTAGAATCTATACACAATTTTCTTATTCATACACATTTCCATAATTTTCTTTTAATTTTGTAAAGCTGCTTTGAATAAAATAGACTAAAGGATTATACAATACAATATTTAGATATATTGTAATTGGGCAAATGGTCACAAAACAAAACAAGAAAAATGCAGGTAACGGATTGGAATCATTGCAGACAATAGACGTTCACAAAGTAACAAAGTGGGTGTCTGCCGTATTTAAAGGAATAGTAGTGGGTTGTCACAGTGGGGAAAGGTGTTTGGCCACAAATTGCATGATGGTGATATACTGTACGGGAATGAGGATAATTTGAGTTATAGTCTACTCATCAGTATGGCAGAACCCAATATTATAACTGGATAGAAGAAATGGATGCCCCTCTTTGAAAAGCCTTCATGTTAAAATCTGTAGATTGTGTTGCATTGTTCAGACAGAAAGAAGACAACAACAATAATATATATTGAGAGGAAATAAAACCAACTTTAATTTTCCATTCTGGCTTCATGGCACTTTTGTTACCATTGCACCATGACAAAATAGAATAACTTCAAAGTACTGCATTATATTACATTATATATATTACATAATATTGTTCATCGTTCATATGTTGGGCAGTCACTAAGCTGTTATGTGCCATAGTTATTTCAGTGTCCCTGTTCTTTTTTCGGCACAACAATATTAAGAATGATTGAAGTAACAACCAAAAGAAGTTTTTTTTTTCTACTTTTGATTGATTCATTTTCATTTACTGCATTTATTTTTCATAAACTTGTCTGATTGGCTAATAAAAATCTGATTTGGACCAGTAGTTAAGCTGTTAAAACGACATGATTAGGGTAGAGCAATATAGACACTCTGGTTGTCATGAAGCCGCTCATCACTGAGGGTACTTGCACACTTGCCCCCAAAGTCCAGAATGTTTGAGTAATGAGAACACTAGGTCTGTAGCTATTTTAGTAATCGAGTATTCTCCTAAAAAATAATCGATTAATCGGTTAAAATACAAAATACAAAAACACTAAGTTGTGCAACTAAACATTCAGAACTAAAAGTTTCAAAATCTTCATCTCAGGCATAACACAAGCCTTTACTGACAATGTCTGTCATTTTCTCTTGCTGCTTTCTTCTTCTCTTGGCCTCGCTGATATTTTTATCGCTCCCTTCCATTTTACAGCCCGCAACAGAACGCTCAAATCAATACACGGTGAACTGTTTACGTCTCCTTCCGCTTTGTGGGTGACGTAAGCGCTTCTTCTTTGAGGGTATTTACTGGCGGATGCATCGGGAAGCGCGCAGTGTCAAAAGCGTGCTGTCAACCAATAATTGCGCAAAGACATAACGCAAGCTTTTAAAATTAATTAAATGAAGCTTCGAGGAAGAAGATTTTGCCTCGATCATTTTTTGTAATTGAATTACTCGATTTACTCGAGGAATCGTTTCAGCCCTAGTGAACACTCCTAAGAAGCAATTATACCTAAACCATTTTCATGGGATTTTTAACTACGTTTCAACTACAATTGTATTCATAAGCAGATTTGTTGAAAGAGGCAGATGGTATTGAAAATTTCACATTCTGAAACAATGTTTCTTTCATGTTTTTGAGATGGTTAAGGTTCATAATTGATTTGAACAGTTAAGCCTTTATTTGATATATACACACACACACACATTACTCACAGTGAAATAAATCCTTTCTTCGCATATCCCAGCATAGTTTGGGTCAGAGCAGAGACTGGAGCAGATTGGATTAAGAGCCTTGCTCAAGGGCCCAACAATGGCTTCAGCTGTGGCTTGAACTGTCGACCTTCCATCAGTAACTCTGTGCCTTAAACCCTCTGAGATACCAATGCCCTTAGACCACCTTTTTAAGCGGACCCAGAAACAACAAACAGTGGGAACAGTACAGATTTACACTAACAGACTTTGGGGGTAAGGGCTGTGGCACAGAACACTGGGCCCTATACATAAGAAGAGTCATTTGGCCCCCTTCATTTCTTGAACCATATCTCCATATCTTCTCACCTTTCATTCCATGCTTAAGTCATCATGCAGTCATACTCGTCTGGAAAAATTTTGAACTTGTAGAAAAATTAGCTCATTTTTAGATCAGATTTACACACTTACAGTCATGTTCAAAAGTTAGTACCCCCTCTTTTAATTCCATGTGCTTTTGTGTAAAAACATAATAAAAATAATCCGATTCTAGTATTAGGTCTGGTCTTAGTATTAAGCAAATGCAAACTCAGGAAAATAATGTATAACCTTTTTTTCAATGTAGCATTATTATTTAACAAAGAATTAGGTAAAAAAATAAATGTGGACAATACTAAGTACCCCTTTATTGCTTCCACAGGATTTAAAAGGAGTTGCAGCCAGGTGCTGCTAATCATCAGACGATGATCACCTGAGCATCAGTAGTTGTGCAGACCTCTATAAAAGCGAAAGTTTTTGCGGTTTGCTGGTCTGGAGCATTCAGGTGTGTATTTACACAATGCCAAGAGAAAAAAAGAGATATGCAATGGTGTTAGAGAAGCAATTGTTATTGCACATCATATTGGAACTTGGGTACTAACTTTTGAAAAGACCCTGCACTCGAGGGTTTAGATTATTTACGGGGGCCATTCCATCTGTTCAGAGAATCCAAAAGAAACCAGTTCCACGACAGTAATGCTATGCCCCAGTCTAGGGTTAAGGACAATAACACAAGTGTTGAACAGTGCACCTTGAAGATGTGAGGTGGCAATGCTGTCTGCTGCACCTCACATGAATTAAGTTATATAAAACCTTTTTTCCAGCTTAACATTCTCTGGGGTAAAACACTTTTTTTTTCTTTTGTGAAATGATCATAGCTTAAGTGAATCTGACAAAGACAGCTCAAAAAACTAGAAATCCTGCACATTCCATCTTACAAGATATTGAAGCCCAGAAATGCCCAGATAAATCCATTAGGAATTAGCTTGGAATTCAATCTGTCACTTCAACATCGATGCTGAGGTATTGCTGTTGCTGACTCTGTGTTTTTTTTTTTTTCTCCTTAACTGAAGGAGTGAGAAACTGAGGGGGGGAAAAAGAAAGAAATGTAATTAACCTCCTCTGCAGGGAGAATTCTATTACAAGCACCTATTCTGCCATGCAAAAGGTGTGACGTTCAGAGATGTCACAGGACATCAAGCAGAAAGCCAAGGCCTGTCTGCATTTTAAACCAAACTTCCCATTTTCACCCCTGTATCTTTCTTCATTCTCACCGAAGCTGGAAATTAATCGCAGTGAACGTCAGCACAGCGAGAGATATAGTGCGAGAGTGAGAGAGAAAAAAAAGGTAAAGTGCATATCGAAGGCATTATGAAGTATTCGCTGGATGCAAATGAACTGCACATTTTGCTTATGCTAGGAAGGTTGCAAAAGGGTGAAAGAGAGAGAGATGGAAAGTGGTTTGTTCTTTACAGAACTCGAAGCTGTGATGCACTGGACTGACATTCAACTCCGAAACATGAAACAAAAAAAAAAAAAAAACCTTCCTGCGAAAATGTCACTGAGTCCTTCCTACCCCGGTAATCAATTTAGGCGCATTTCTCACTCATTACGTGACAGGATGAAAAATTGTGCTCCATCCTTCGGCCGTTAAAAGGGAGCCGGTTCTCTGTGAAAAGGCCGGCAGATGCAGCTTTTTCACAAGCTTCCTCTGAGAGGCCTCTCAGTAAGAAAGAAAGAAAGAAAGAAAGAAAGAGAAAGAGGGAGAGATGTGGTAGAAAGCAGCCCAAAATGGCAGGGGTTAATAAAGTCCATTTTCGTCATTGGAAATAACACACGAGTTAGAGGGATAATTACAGAAGGGGGCGTCAATATCCCTCGGATTAAATTACACAGCACCCGGTCCCTCTCCTGCTGCTCGCCCGCCCTATGCAGCCTTGAGTGGCAGCTCCAAATTGTGCCAGCCGGAGGCCTGTGTGCCATGAGAGAACCAGAGCTAGCATCAGTGCTCTGCCAGGAGAAGTAGGGACAAGATAGAGATTTCTGCTTAAAAGGACAGATGTCTCATTCATCTTAGCGCTTCACAAAAACAACTTATGAATGACTTTCAAAGTTGTGAACTTCTTTCAGAACACTCACGGTCATGCTGTGGAAAGTTGAAAACATTGTTGAAAACATGACGGTGTTAGAAAGTTACATTTTTCTTCGTCTAAACCTGCAGGTGCATTTATCATTAGCAAATGTTTGGATGTTTTTATTATGATCCAATTAAGAAATAATGTGTTGTATAGATGAAGAAAACAGACATTCATAACCACATAACTTACAAGATATATGAGTCTGGCTAGCATATTTATTTGATTAGCATTTTGTACTAGCAGCACAGTTACACCGACTAATTAGCCACAAGGCTAATACCACTGCCAGGTGAATTGAATACCATTCTTTATCAATTATATGGTGACAGGATCATGTGCACCTAATGCCCATCTACGCCTGTGGGCACCAAAGGCTAGCCCGTCCGGCCCATCCCAGTCAAAAGCCAACGGTGTCTATGATAGGAAGAACACATCACATACTTGTTGAGTATGGGGCTTAGCAAGTGTTCAAGGTTGTTGTTCCTGCCTCCAAATCTCAATCCGACCAAAGTGCCATGGGATGTACCGGACAAACAAGTCTGAACCATGGAGAACCCCCTCGAACAACCCACAGGATCTTGTGTTTACATCCCAGTGCCTGGCCCCACAGCACACCATCAGAGGTCTTGTGGCATCCCAATAATTATTCCTATCATGTAGCTTTATTTTGCTTACATATTTGCTTCATATAACTATTGGTACCTGAATATATAACTAATAGGTCAGACAAAATATCTGATGGGACCAGTATCCTGACTACTGATTAGCCTGCGTCTATAGTAATAATTATCATAATATGGAATTTCCAAATAAAATAAACCAAAACATATACAAGAGATTTGAATCAGTCAACAGCCACGGCAATACTTAAATATTGTGTGTGTGTGTGCGTGTGTGTTACCAAAA
The DNA here is from genome assembly GCA_013621035.1 of Clarias magur. Classification (NCBI taxonomy): domain Eukaryota; kingdom Metazoa; phylum Chordata; class Actinopteri; order Siluriformes; family Clariidae; genus Clarias; species Clarias magur. The sequence continues at coordinate 1,122,213 of QNUK01000007.1, read as the reverse complement.
TAAGTGGCCTGGCTGGGTAGCATCTGCATACTTTGCCTGCTTCTATTTACATGGTTGTGCCAGCGAATGTGAATATAAAGCGCATTAGACTGGCTCCCAGCTAGAAAATATACTAGGTGTCAGATTGCATTCTACTCGAGTTCGCATTGATTGGTTCTTACATTTCATTATGCTAAAAGTGGCTTTTTTACAGAAGAGAGGACACGCTTTGGAGACAGGACGGGCTGGAAAAGCATCATCAGCCCAGTGGACCATAGAAGCCCAAAACACAAAGTGGCCACTGAGGACCGCTCGCTGCTCACATCTTTTCAAATACACTTTATTTAAATTGCATACACCAAATAAACAAAGACGGGATAACATAAAGCTCGGGCCTGTGGACGTTTTGTAAAAATGGATTTATATTTATTGTATTGCGATGATTGTGATTCTTAACAGTTTTGTGCAACACAACTAACATACAGTATAACAGAATAAGAAACCAAGTGCAAATAGGACTTTAATACAGATTTCAGCTAACAGCGTTTTTTAAAATTGCAATCCAAAAGCAAGGTCAGCAAGCAGCCAGGAGTCAGAAACACAGTCAATAGTGCAAACAATACCAAAGGATAATCCAAACGGTAAATCAACAAACACAGCAAGTAGAGGGTAATGCAATCCGGAAGAGTCAAGGCTTATAACTTACAAAGACTAGGAATGTCAAGACTTTGTAATGAGACAGTGAGTCTAGCGGTATCCTAATAATACCTTACAGTGGGAATGTCCTGGTTTCCTCCAGGATGTTTGGTTTCTTCCCAGCATCGAGACATGTGCCAGGATGTGGACTGATGACTCTTTGTATGAAAGATCAAGAATTTCGATTGTTCAAAACTACAGTAGTACCCCTCTTTTATTTCTAAGTGTTTTTGTAATTGTAGTGGTTTGCTAACTGTATTTCTGTATTAACACCTAATACAGAGGTTCTGGGTCTTGCCCAATTACCAGATATGATGAATGAACAAATGTTTATAGTTAGAGCATATTAACTAATGCAGAGTTATCAAGACCAGGTGAAACTGTGATTTACGTAGCATCACTCAGACACTTATCTCACTTATCTTACACATCTATACCGCTTTATCCTGTATACAGGGTCGCAGGGGGTCTGGAGCCTATCTTAGGAGACCTAAGGCACAAGGTGGACTACACTTTGGATGGGGCACCAATCCATCGCAGGGCAAACACTCTTACATGCTTATTCACACACTATTCGCTCAATATGGAAACACCAATCTGCAGGTCTTTGGACTGTGGGAGGAAAACGGAAACGCATTAAGCACAACATGAAAACGTTATGCACACAGACCCAAGTTGAGAATCAAACCTGGAAGCAAGGCAACAGTGCTAACCACTAAGCCGCCTTTAAGCAGTACAATCCTCTTTAATTATATGTGACCCATTCCCTGAAACCGAGCTAAAGAACTTTTTTTTTTTCATTGTTTTCTACATAAAACCATTCTACATTTGATTTTATGTAGAATACAGTGAATCACACACAAAAAAAAGTTTTTACTGGGTTTTTACAGGCTGGATCAAATATGATTATTAATGTCTTTCTGAAGTTTTTATATCTTGCTTGTCAGAATGGTTTTAAAATTTTTTATTTTGTTAATGAATGAAGTAAAATCAGCTCTTGGAAGTGGACTCAGTCAGTAGAGTGCAGGTGTGGGTCAGAGGAGGAGGAAGTGGTATTAGTCACCCAAAGAGCCTCAGCTGCACACAGCCCTGTATTGGAATAGGAAGTAAATATCAGCAATTAGAGGCCTGGCAGCAGTACAGTGCTTGCACAAAAGCCTAGTATCTGTTATTACACACACATCCACATCCACACAACATGCAGATGCACAGCCATGCTGAGATGTAAACATATGCACACGCTTGTGCACACACATATACATGCATGTGCACAAACACAAAAGTGAGGGGCTGGAAAAGTGTCTTCCCTCCTCCTGCACTTTGAATGCCATTTTCCTCTGTTTTATCCCTGTGCACCGAGGGCAAGGGAATTGCAAATTTCCTCCTGATTCTCCCTCACCGTTTCTGACATTTCCTATCTACGCTTTCCGGAAGGTCATAATTTGAAAGAAATCCGTCGATATGCTAAACATGCTGTGCCGTTTCTCATGTCAAGCGATAAGCTCATGCCATATCATTTTATTTGCACCGAGGTGTTTCCATAATACAATTGACACAATGCATCAATTCTCGCAAGTGAATACCAAAAAAGACTGCTGTATACGAGATCACCTGGACACAGAACAAACAATAAACGATTGTTGCAGAATCCAAACATCAAGTGTAAGAATAGATTTGACTGCTTGTGAAACCACAGTATTTGATGGTCATTTTAAGTAATAATAATAATAATAATAATAATAATAATAATAATAATAATCACCATGGTGTATTTTATCTATTAGGAATATTGTACTATATAGGTGAGAAAAAATTCCAATCAGGTTATCTGGGTTTCCTATAAACTTGAACAAATTATAATAAGACAACTGAAACAATACTGTATGTAACAAAAAAAGTTAGAGTGTATATATGGAATGGAACGCAACAGGGTGTGATTTTATAGCGTAGGAAGTGTGATGCTGTTGGCTCTCTGTTATCATTTATTCATCCTATTCCACTAAGATTTGTAATGATTGCAATTTTTATTGTACCTTTTAATTATGTATAGTTATGTTTAATGGTATGGAACATCTGCAACACATTTCAGTCTGCCTTTAGTAACTGTTACAAACCACCGACACTGGAGACTCCTAAATGTTAGAAAAACATCTCTTTATAGGGACATTAAGCAACTCAAATTATTTTGCAAAGAGCGGTTATTAAAATCTATCAATGCCTTCTTAACAAACGCATCTGAGAATGTACTGTAACTTACAGCCCTGTGATATGAAGTTTTATGACTGACTACTTGAACATGGTGATGGATTACCAGTTTCATAGTTGCAGGCTATTTGTGTTGCCTTATATTAATTATACAGTGTCTCGTAAAAAAAAAAAAAAAAAGTCACAGACTCTACTATAACATTGGACCAGCTTTAGCTTCCTTAGCTGACATTGTTTTATTGCCTCATAATGTTGCTGAGCCTAGACCTAACCAACTGAAGCAACCCCATGTCATAAAACTGCCTCCTGAGCCTTGTACAATGATGCACATACTGTAGCTGTTTATTTTCACTCCCGAGAGCACACAGTGAATGTTATAATATACTCTATTAAAATCACTCTGTTTCACTATTAAACATGGCAATATGGTAGCTAAGTGGTTAGCACTGTTGCCATGCACCTTTAGGATCTGCGTTCGGTTCCTGCCTGTGTGCTTGGTGGGTTTCCTCCGGGTACTCCGGTTTCCTCCCATAGTCCAAAGACATGCAGATTAGGCTAATTGGCATTCCTAAATTGATCATAGTGTATGAATGTTGACCTGAGGTCCAAACACGGGCATAAAATAAGAATAAATAATATGGTAATCGCCATTGGCCTCCACAGTCCCTAGTTAGACCACAAAGGTTCCTAGATGGATTGATGAATGACTATTAAACATACAGTAGATGTGATTTCTTCTGTCAGTTTTCTATCAAGCAACTTCACCAAGCCTTTAAGTAATCTCTGATCACAATCATTCATCTTCTTTTTTTCCTTTTGATTTCATATCGGAACTATCCTTCCAGCTTTTAATAATGCATTGACCAGTTCTTAACCCAGTTCTAGTAATTCCAGATATGCTTAGTTGTTGCTTAAGAAATGAGTAGCTACCCACTGCATTAGTTGGTATTAAAACAATCATTTCCAGATTAAACATATTAAAGACAACCAGACCTACAGTATGCTTTCCGGTTTCCGAGTGATAATACTCTTTACATATACAGTGTAACATTGGTAAAGTTGTGCAATGTAGGAATTTGGGTTATAGTGAGAAAAGTGGCTATATCAATCACTGCTTTACCCCGGAGGGGCCTGCAGCCTATCCCAGGGCATAAGGTGGGGTACACACTGGACAGGGTGTCAATCCATTGCAGGGAAAACACAAATACACACATGCTCATTCACTACCGCTAATCAGCATGCCTTTGGACTATGGGAGGAGACCGGGGTACCTTAAATAAATCCACCAAGCATGGGGAGAACATTCAAATTCTATGCACACATACCCGAGAGGGGAATCGAATGCGGACCGTGCAGGTGCAGGGCGACCGTACTAACCTCTAAGCCACTGTGCCACTGTAATATTTACAATGAATGACTATTTAGAATTTGCCTTAACTCTCCCCCCCCCCCACATAAGAAATAAATAAGTACACAGCAGCAGAAAATGGTTCTCATCGATTTATTTAAATTCTTCCAGTTAATGTATTCTGGAGCTGTTATTTTCACACATAATAACTTACCCATGTTTGCAGTTCTCATCAAAATGTCCTTGTAACAACCGCAGCAATCGATCAGGGCAGAATATTATGCAAGCACGAGGATCAATAGTGAATTACGTGAAACGAGGCGATTACCTTGCTCGTGCTGGATATGGTGGATTCATTGGATATGTAATTGCAGAGAGTGAGCTGAAATGTCACAGCTAGTTTCAGTAAGACAAGATAATCTGTTATCAATACCAGTTTGAAGCAGGAGGGTGTGGGAATAAATAAATAAATAAATAAGAAACACTATATAAATATACAAACTTATCATTAACCATTGAACTTTGAAGCTGTACTACAAATAAATAAATAAATAAATAAATCCTGATTGCTTAGCAGGTTTAAGGTGTCAAGAGCAACTGGAGAAAATTGTACATTGTTATAATGAGTAAATACCAAATCTCTTTCTAACTCACCATCATTTTTTTTATTTACATTTTTAAAAGAAATTGCTATAGGAAAGTAAGGTTAAAGTTCATAATGTTGCTGAGCCTAGATCTAACCAACTGAAGCAACACCATATCATAAAACTGCCTCCTGAGCCTTGTACAATGATGCACATTAACCCTAAGTGTGCACAGGCTACCTTAAACTGAAGATTCTGGATGGGGAAATAAGACTAGCTGATTGTTTTTGGTTAGCTTGCATTTATTGCATCCTTAGTTTCCTGTTTTGGCATTATGAGCGCAACCTGATGTGGTTCTGTTCTAGCTCATCTGCCTCAAGGATAAGTATGTTTGCTGTAAAGAGTAATTATGTGAACTACTCTAGCCTGTAGTTAGAGGTGTAGTGGTGATTGAAGTGAGTATATTGTGTATAAGTGTATCCCGCCAGAATTCCTAGTGCTATAAACAGAGAAAGGTAAGATTACTCTTGCATATTTAGTTCACACTAGAAAGGGTCAGTAGTTGGACTTTAGTTGCCTAAGTTGTTGCTAGTTAAAAGCACTGTGGGAGGAAACCGACCAAGCCCGCGGAGAACATGCAAACTCCATACACAACAAACCTGAAGCAGGAATCGAACCCAGACCCTGAAGGTGTGAGACGACAGTGCTAATCACTAAGCCACCGTGCTGACATATTTTACAAGTGTCTAATCATTATCCAATATAATCACTTATTTAACTTTAAATTAGAATTTGTCTTTCCCCAAATGCCTTTGCATCTACAGTATACACTAAATAATCTAACGCAATAATTACTTTATATAAGCTTGAACAGCTCCAACAACTAATCATGCTCTCTGCTCTTCATGCAACTTTTTATTACTTCTCTGGAAATGTGCATTTGCAAAGCTTGTCATATGGCGAACACCAATTATCACAATTTGTGTGGCAAAGATCAAAAAAGCTGTTTTCAGTTTCCTGAAGCTGATCACAGTCTGCATCTTTTAACTTTAATTAGCAGGTTAAGAAAATCTACATTTATTTTAAAATAATATCTTGAGGAAAAAGGTAAAATATAATATTAGAGGATTTGTGAGGTAATTAAACTTAGCCATTTGAGAATAACATTTATATATTAAATAATGTTTTGATATGTCCATTCTCTTCAACTCTTTGTTTTTATATTACATTCTGTTGAACAATTATATTATGTTTACCTTATTTTGTTTCAATTCAGATTTAAAATATGCTAGCATGTGGAATGCTAGCTATTTACATTGTCCACATGCTATGCACAAATCGTATAATAACTGCTGAATAGTAAAATGAGGAAATGAGAATAATTTGATTTTATTGTTTATTGATGAACCTTAATAATTAAATTTCTGAATAAAAATTTCTGAATTAAATTTATGCACAGTTTTAAGTAAAAAAAAAATTCTGGAAGGCGAAGTGAAGGCTAACAAATGCTTCCTTGGAGGCGAAGTTTAGTAAAGCTACATCACAGCCTAATGCCATACACTTGGAGCCCTTGGATACTCTCTGCCCTTCTTTACATAAATGGGCTACTAAACACATACAATTGACAAGTATCACTTATTAATTTGCAAATTGATCCACAATATCTTTCCCCAAAAAGACATTGTGGTGACAAAAATGAGCCTCAGACAAACTGTGAAAACGTTGTGTAAAAATCTTAATCCATCCATCATTTGTTTAAAATTCAATTCAATTAAATTAAAGACCTGGGCAACTGGGTAACAACCACAACAGCAGCTTCATTTCCCCTCTTGTCCAACCACTCAGCATTCAGCATCACCAGTAAAGTAACCACTGATTGTCAGAATTGTTAGAATCTATTGTTAGAATCTACACCTGTTTCTAGTAAAGAACAGAACAGAACTAGTCCAGAACAGCTGGACTAGTTCTATATGTGGTATTTCACAGTAGGATCTCCAGTATTGTTCTAGAATGTAGAATAATAAATCCTAACATGTGTCCAAACTTTTGATGCATTTATGTATTCCTCTTCTATGTACTGTCAAGACCAGTTACATTCAGGCCCTGTATGCCACCACATTGAATTTGAAATGAAACTCTCAAGATGTCAAGACTTTCATGCGATCAATTTCAAGGGATTTGTCAAGACCATGACATTGGCTGTAATTGCTGAATACAGTAGAACCTCGGATTGCGAGTAACTCGGTTTACGAGTATTTTAAATAAATTTTGACTTGAAAAACAAGCATGAAAAGCATGTCTTGATTTACGAGTGCCAAGTTTTTTGACACCGACACACACACACTCTCTTGCCTTTACACCCCCCCTCCCCGGCTTCACACAGACACACACACACACACTCTACTCTACACAGAAACTCTGCTCTGTCGCGATTCTTTTCAAAAGTAAGGTGCTGGTTCATTTGTTTTGTTTTGTTTTTACTTTACAGCAGAAGTTAGTTACTGCGCTCATGCGAGTGTCATTAGGGAGATTTCTTTTTTTCCCATTAAAACAGTGTTTCCGTTGTGTGTGTGTGTGTGTGGGAGGAGTTTTACTGTGTAAGAAGAGGCGTGGAAAGGGGCTAATTCTACACACACACACACACACACACACACACACACACACACACACACACACACACACACACACACACAAATACACAGCGCCTGCACGCACAAATGAAAACACTTATCTGTTGGGATTTATTTGAACTTTTTTAAAGGTAAAGTGCAGGTTAATTTGTTTTATTTTTACGTTTTATATTGTATTAATTTTTTTTCTGTATTTATTTTTTTGGGCTGTGGAACGAATTATTTGAGTTTTCATTATTTCTTATGGGAAGATTTGATTTGGTTACGAGTGTTTTGGAATATGTGCCCGCTTCAGGAACAAATTATGCTCGTAATCCAAGGTTCCACTGTAGTTATTTTCAGACATACAACCCCATTTTGGGGGGGGGGGGGATAATAAATAATGAAACAAATGGCTGTTTCCTTGTTACTCTATGACTAGCAGAGAAAAAAAAATGGCCTGGAGGTGGTTCTGAGTGTTACTGTTACTATACAGCTACTGAGGTAGCTGTTCAATCGAACTCTCAACATGAGGTCCAATGCAAGTGAATGCGAAAGAAAGAAGCTCAGCAACATCAACAGGCCTAAAAGTACACAGAAGACACATAAAGTGGATGACTGCAGAATTCTGTCCATGGTGAAGAAGAACCCTCTTGTCAAGAACACTCTTGAGGAGGTAAGCTGGTCATTGTTAAAGTCTACAGTCAAGGGATGGCGTCATGAAGTGAATACATATGTTTCACAACAAGGTGCAAACCACTGGTAACGCTAAAGAATAGAACGGCCAGATTAGACATTTCCAGAAACCTTCGCCAGATTCTTTGGACTGATGAAACCAAAATATATTGTATCACAATGATGGGTAGAGAAAAGTATGGAGAAAAAAAGGAACAGCTCATGATCCAAAGCAAACCCCATTATCTGTAAGACAGGGTAGAGGCAATGCTCTAGCATAAGTGTGTATGGCTGCCATTGGAACCAGGTCACTAGTGTTGATGAAATGACTGCTAATAAAAGTAGAAGGATACATTCTGAAATGTATATTATACTCTCTGTTCAGATTCACCCAAATGCTGCAAACCTGATAGGACACAAGTTCATATTGCAGATGGATAATGACGCAAATCATACAGTGAAAGCTACCCCAGAGTTTCTCAAAGCAAAGAAAGTCACCTGATCTGAACACACTAAAACATTCTTTTAATTACATAAAACAAGATTGAAGGTTGAAACTATTACTATCAAGAAACAACTAAAGGCTGCTGCAGTAAAAAGCTGGTAAAGCATCTCGAGATAGGAAACTCAATCTTTGCTCATATCCATGAGTTCCTGGAGTATTACAGGCAAATTCTTAGATTTGTAAATAATACCCCCAAAAAGGTGGTGTATACCTGTTTTTTTTTTTTCTTTTCTTCTTTTTTGGTGTGACAACCTGTGAACCACAGTACCATACCTAACACTGCAAGACGCAATGCATAATTATTTGCATCATACAGCAATCCTTTCATGTATTATACCATTATTTTCACAGATCGATAGATTTCTAAAAAAAAAGATTCGAATGCACACTGCTACATTTCTGTGACACTATATACATACGTTACTTAAGCTGCAAATCAGTCTTTGAGTTACGGACCTGCAGTGAGTGTGTTATTTGTGTTTTATTTATAGTACAGGAGAAAGATGGAGCGCTATCTTCAACAGCACCCATATCTGCTCTGCTTTTGGTTAGAAATGTATTCAAATATTGCCTTTTAATGCTTTCCCCCATTCCTCTATGCACTGGTGCACACAAGATTAAGCATGCAGTGAATTTTCCTGCAAATCCCAGGGTGGAGAGTTAAGATAAACACACTCCATTGAGTTTGCCATTGCAATTACCTTACAGAGTTTTATATATATATATATATATATATATATATATATATATATATATATATATATATATATATATATATAATTTTTTTTCTTTATTACATTGTGGTGTCTTTGGAATGTGCTCATTATGTTTCCGATGGGTTTGCAAAAAGGTGAATTGTAGAATAGGACAGTAAAATGAGCTTTAAATGCTTAAATGTTTAAATAAAAGTTTGTCGCCTTCTCAACCATAATAGAACTGAAAAAAGGAGATGAAACAATTCCAGTTTTAATTTAGACAAATCCTCGATAATTTCATCCTCAATAATTTTACTGTTATATTTTACAAAGTGAGTTTTAATCTGATTTCATTTAATGACTTTATCACGTTAATTATATTTTGTGCAGTGTAAGTAATTTGTGATCATGCAAATGTAGTTTTCTTATCATGTGTGTTTCTCTTGCAGAGTTGCAATTTGCTGCCACTCCCCCAATTATCTAAGAAGATTTTATTTTATTTTATTTTTTTTTATTAATTGATTCTTGGTTTGTGTTTTGCAACTCTCTGTTTTGTGTTTTATCAATAGGAATCATTGTATTTCTCCTTGGAAACTTTTTTGTTATGTTTATCTTTTGTCATTGTATAAGCAATGCAGTATAGGGTAGTAAAAACCAGTTAGAAATATAAGCTTAAATCTTACAGGTCAAGTCAAGTATATAAATAATTAAATAATGAAACTATTTTATTTTGATTTTCTATGAATATATAAAAAAAACGCATATAATTAATATGCATAAAACATATTCCAGTGATTTGGGATCCATGCGGACGTGTGAGTGCAATTGATTTAGCATTTACATGGATGGAACAAACTGTAAATGTCAAAACTCAAAAAGTGGCTAGTAGTAAGTACTACAGTATACAGTATACCTTCGGTTACAGAAATAAATTTTTGGAAAATCAAATAAGGAGTAATTATCAAAATGCATTCCGCATGATGTTAATTCAAAATTTTAAACTTATTTAAAACTACATAAGTGTTTGACTCATTCAAATTAAATCTAAAAGCTTGGTCTCCAAAATGTACCATCCTACTGACATTGCTAATAAAACTACTAATAAAACTGTCAGCTCATTTAACCTGTGCAGAAAAGTGGAAAATGGCTTGGAAAGGGCTACAAGCTAACTTATTACCTTTTAGAAAAAGAAATATCAACTGTTTTAAACTTAGGGCAATAAACCCATATAAACCAACACAAAACCGAATATGAATACGCCAACATACACAATGTTTTGACATCAAATATATGCAGTATAATATTAACATTTCAGTTGTATTTGTCTGCAATGTTCCTGAGGTCTTTTAGGTATAGTTATCTTATGCTTGTTGAACTAACATTCATTTTTTTTCAATTCTGAGTTTTTTAATGACTCTCACATTGACTTGTTGGTGGCTGGCCCAACTGTACTTATGGACAAAAGTAACATTGCACATATAATTTCCCCCCCAAAATTTATTCATGTCAAATAATCAAGAAATATTGATTTCCTACAAAAATCTGGGTGGCAATCAGCACCAGAAATTAAACATTCAGACGACACTGACAATGATGTAGAGCCAACGTTGGCTCCTTGCATGTCCAGCAAGTTCAGCTGCAGCCAAATGACATTGAATAGTCCAACAACTTATCGTGTGTAACCCTGGAATACCAGCAGCCATAGTGGAAGCATTATCTGTACGCTTTCCCAAATACTGCCTCTGTATTTGTCTGTCTTGTCTTGGCATTGTCACTCTTGGCCTTCCCACCTTGGGCAATCAGCAGTGGAACCAATTGTTCAGAATCTGTTCCATAGCTTGGAAATGGTATTTCTGGCAACTCCAAACTATCTGATGATGTCAACTTGTGATGACCAGGTTGAAGCATTCCAGTGGCCCTCTCTCTGCCAGTACTGTTTAAACTGGGCATGAACATGTGAAGACAAAATGCACAGTCTGAAAGTTTTAATATCAAGACATATCAGCTGGCCATTTCATGCATGTGCATGGTGCCATTTGAAAAGATGCAAGTAAAGTTATCCATGATAAAGTAATGCATTACTGAGCATGACAGTAATGTTTTTACCATACCCGTGTTCTTAATAAAACAAGGTAAACAAAATTATGAATTAGATTTCAGATTTTTGTATAAACAATACTTTTTTTTTATTTTACTCATGGATGATATAATGCTAGAAATTGTTAGTAGATGTAGTAGAAAAGGACAGAGTAACATGTACCTAATCTTATAACTCCATTCATGTGCCCCACAGAACGTGCTCATCTTTTTTTTTTTTTTAGATTGACAGCAGCGAGAGAGAAATAAGAGCTACATGATCACATTTGGTAGAGATAAAGATCTGCAAAGCCAAAGGCAGTGAGCACTGGCGAGAAAAAGCCAGACATGATCACAAGTGATGCGAGTAGAGCCAAAGGCCTGAGGCAGACAACACATGTGTAATCTTAGCTGCTATATCTTGCAGTAAGTGAACTAGTTTGATCTATGCTTGGATAAATCCACCGAAAAAAGGAGAAAGGTTTTCTTGAAAATTACAGAAGATCTTACAGGAGAAATCTATGCAGCACCAAGACATTACAATATTTACATCTCAGATTGTGAAGAATTAAGTGATGTTGCTTATATTGTAAATATGTGTCAGTATTACAGTATGTCTATAAAGAAATGTGTTCAAAAACAGTAATAATGATAGTCAAACTCAGAATGTTTCCCTTTCTGTAAACAGCTGGAACATTTGCAAATGACTTCATCACCAAAATTTTCTCAATAAATATATCACAAAACCCAGGAGAATGTTTGCTCACTGCAGGGAGTTAGTGGAGAAACTGAATTAAACAAGCTTGATGAGTCTGGTGAGAAATGGTCCAGTTCCAATTATTTGATGTCAATTAAACAGAAAATCAGTTTCAGTTGCTGTGTCAAGTGAGACATAGCACAGGACATGTGTGGAAATGAACAATGAACGTGTCAGAGAAGCGCATCTCAGCCTTCCTGCTGCGTTCAGTGATGCGTTGAAAAAATTATATTCAACAACAAGCCATTGCTTTTCATTTTGTTCCGCTACAACGTTTTAAAGCCTTTGTGGTCTTACTTGCACAATTGCTGCCTAAAGAAAGAGAAAAAATAGAACCTACAGTCATGTTCAAAAGCTACTACCCCATCTTTTAATCCTGTGTTTTTCCTCAAAAATAAAATGAATCATCTGATTGGTTAATAAGCATCTGATTATTAATGCATCAGATGAGCAACAACCTATAACTTTTTTTTACATGCCATTATACATACCATTTATAACAAAATGAAGTAAAATGAATAAATAACATGCTATTAAATCATATTTGTATAGCTACAATATATTAAATTATATTTGTTTAAATATATAAACAAATATGATTTAATAGCTTGTAGATCCACCAATAACGTATAAATAACTCGAAATAAATGTTCCCTGTATAACTTCATCAGTCTCTCATATCATCTTTTTTACAATTTTGCTTCATGTCATTGAGTTTTTTTTTTTTTTTTGCAGGGGGATTTGCCCAGCTCTCTTAAGGTCCCACCACAGCATTTCAATTGGGTTGAGGTCTGGACTTTGACTAGACCAATTCAAAACCCTGATTCGTATATTCTAAACAATTCTGATGTATATTTACTAGTGTGCTTCAGATCATTGTTCTGTTGCATTAACCAAGCTTTAGCTGTTAGATATATGGCCTCGACAATACTCTGGTATATAGAGGACTGTGTTTTCTGCTAAAACACTGTTTGGTTTTCCCAAACTTGGTGCTGGGCATTAAGGCCAAACAACTCCACTTTGATCTTATCTGTCTATAGAACATTCGCGGTTTGTAGTTCTGTGAACCTCAGTTGTGTTTCCATGTTCTGTTTACACAGAAAAGGCTTTTTCTTGGCAATGTTTTCTTCTAATTGTGCTGTCACAACCTTTAACCTTTAACATACTCAGTGAGTCCTGTAAGGTCTGACATGTAGTTCTTTAAATGTTTTTTTTTTTTTTTTTTTTTGAGTATTGTACAGTGTGACAATGGGGTGAATGTGCTTGGATGTCCACTTTTGGGAAGTTTTGCAGCTGTTTTGAATGCTTTCCACAAATAATCTTAAAAATTTATTTAACCCTTTTCAGGCTGATGTGCTACAACAATTGCTTCTTTAAAAACATTGCGTATGTTGCGTATGTTTTGTTAAATAAATAATGTTCTGAACATGATTGTAGTACCAAATAATGAGAGAGAGCTTGATATTTGCACAGTATAATTTTGTTCATATTTGTCAAAATTGAAATGAGGTAATACACATGCTCTACAACATATTCAGACATGCTGTAGCTTTAGAGGTAGATTGGATCCATGGATTCCTAAAATATATTTTAGCAGTGAAAAGCTGTTCATTGAATGTTTATTATTATTATTATTATTATTATTATTATTATTATTATTATTATTATTATTATTATTATTATTTTGCACCACTCTGTGTAACTGTGTGAAAACCCCAGAATAGCAGCAGATTCTCTAATCTGGTACCAACTGTGCCAATGTCAAAGTCTCAAAGGTTACATTTTCTCCAATTCTTCACTTGTATCTGCACAATTTATGTATTTGCACTACTACGATGACACATTTAGCTGATTGGTCCATTGCACAAATCAGAACTATATATAAACTATCTATGTCTCAAATGAAAAAATAATTTTTTTAATTAATATGATTAAAACCTTACCATGAAATGTATTAGTGTAAAATGCATTTGTTTGGCTTCAAGTTTTGCTCTAAGGTTATGCGAGGTAATGATGTGTACTATTTCCTGTGGGGAAATCTCAGTGTGTGAAAAACCAAAAGCCTGAATTTATTGACATGAACAAGACACCAGATGATGGCACCATTTTTCAAAAAATTCTGCTCATGAATCCTATAAACAGCTTGATTTTGTGAAATTAATTAATACCTTGACAGAGCAATGACATGTGATTTGTGCTCAAGGACAAAAACTGAGCAGAGACTCGGAATGTCACAGCAGTCTGAACTGCAAAAGGGCTCAATCTTAAGACTCACTAAACTGGAACTGGATGTAATGCAACACCATTACACTGAGAGATCAGGTCAAAGCTGTCAAAACCTGGTTCAAAAAAATGACATTTGGGCTTCCTCTCTATAAATATCAAATTTCTTTTTACCTCCTCAGAAAGGAATAGCAAAGACTCAAATCAAGATAAAATAGAAAAAAATGAATACAATTAAAAATGAAATAGTTAAATTGTAGGCTTGGGATTTATATTCTGTTCAGGTCAGAATCCTAGTTTTATTATTTCATGAAGCATTATCATTGGGAAATGACCAATCCAGAAGAAGTGAATACAATATCAAATTCTAACAATACTACACTCTGATATCTCATGCTTGTTACACAGTCCAAAACAGTCAGCAATCAGAATACACGTGCTGTACAATGTCAAGAAAAGGTCATCGTCTGAGATAGCTCCCGCCCATCCATCTCTTCTCCTTTCCTCTCCACACCACAATGGGCAGTGACAGTGGAAGGGCAAGGTGGATCTCTCCCAATAATGAGGAGAGCATGCAGGCAGTGTTAAACAGCCTCTAATGATTTTTTTCCCCTTTCTCCAGCTCAAGCAGGCAGGTGGTGGGCATCTGAACGCAAAGACTCTGTGAAGCCTGCCCTCCCTGAAATCATTAATGAGTTTCTGTCAAGATCCCCGCTCTGGCAAGAGTGCAGAAAGGATAGCTGTGTCAGGATTTCCAATCCTACTTATTGAGAAGTTTATTCAGAAGTTGAGTTTTTCTTTCCCCCCTAGTATGTTATTATTAGTAGTATAATTATTATAATCATGCCTGGACTCATTTTTGGGTCATGGTCTATCTTTCTTGTGAAGATTGGTGACATTATCCCGAGCCTCCTTCAAAATTGACACAGTTCTACAAGATGCATTTCATTTCGCCAAATTGAACCCTTTGCCAAACTTGGTGTCTGAATTAAAGAGTACAGTTAAAAAGATAAAGCAGGAAGAAGACTGAAGTGTCTACTACTTTTGTCTTCTCACAGTACCGTACATAGAAGTCCGAGATCTCTCGCCAAACCCACTGATCAGATAGTTGTGAGAAACTTTAGGACTGCTAAGCTATAAATGTTGAGTCGGTTAATGAAAACATATACAGTATTAAAACAATTTTTATTTTGCAGGAAAGAAAAAGAACCTACTATTTACACATTTTTTACAGGAACAAGGTAGATTTCACATTTCAACTGAATCTTGATTGAAGTTCTCAGGAAGCTCTGACCACTAACACAGTGCCAAGGATTATTTTCAATAACACGTGTTAAACTATAATGAAATGTAACCTCAACAGCGGTCATAGGAATTAGTTCTGAGCATCAGTCGTATGTCAAGGCACTCTTTCGGGGTAATATAGATGGTTCTGGATGTATGCACAGACTGTCATCGCTCACAGTTGGTGGTACAGACAGCATGCGGAGGCAAGGAGGCCTATCTTCTGAAAGGCAAATTAGCCTGTCTTCAGCTTTATCATGGAGATATTAATATAATCCACGGTTCCCTTGTGTAGAGTTGATACTACACACCTACGGATGTGTCAAAGCCTCTGAAATTTATTTTATTTTTATATGGGTTTTGCTCCTGAGCTGATTACATACATAACCAAACTACTCTGTACGAGACAAATGCACTGATGGCTGTATCCACTTGAAGGGTGTGCTCATCTAGCCAAATATAGGCCATGATGAGACAGACGGAATGCAAATGCGAGATTAAACCTTACCTCCTCGTACCCTTGTCTAATTCTGGTGACCTCGTGTCAGTCGATGTGGTAAGGAGGTGGAGGTGGGGTACAGGAGGGCTAATTCAACTAAACACATGACTGGCAAGCAGGCCCCTGGAGCCCCACAGTTCAAGGGAGCCAGGCATAGGCTGCATAATTATATGTAGACGCAAAAACCGAGGTGTCAGTCTTCATAGAGAGACATTATGAGTGTGAGAGCGCTTCTCGTCTTAGGGGAAAAGCAGAAATGCACGCTTGTATCTCTGGCAATTATATGCGTGAGACCAATTTTGTGTGGGAAGATAAATTTCATTTTGGTGTTAACACAACTAGGAGGTTAACCCATACATCAGTCATTGTGTGTGTCTAAGCGTGTGTGAGGCTCGGTAGGAACCACACACAGCACGGTTCTGTGAACTGGCTAGAGGGTATTGAGTTCATTAAGACTCCCTGCCTAGGGGATCATCATGAAGAAAAGTATAGGCTGCCTGGAACTTCAAGAGAAATATGTACTGTAGAATTCACTTTTTCACTAATGGCTTCTAAGAGAATATTTTTGAAATGAAATGATCAAATGAGCTTAGGTCATCCAAGGAGACTTGGGGCACAAAACAGGATACACCCTGTACGGGGTGTCAGTGCATCACAGTGTACAAGCATACACACTCAATTGGAAATGAATTGGGAGAGCATGCAACCCCCCGCCCCACCCAGACACACACACACACACACACACACACACACACACACACACACACACACACACACACACACACATAAACACACGGATCTGAGGCCAGAATTGAACCCTCAACCTTGGAGGTGCGAGGCAAAAAACACATTTTTTAGTTAATGTGCTGTATTTTGCACCTAAGCTCATGCTACTCTACAACACACCCATTTGGCATCATGGTCTCTATCATGAAGTTACAGCTTTTCTCAGCAAAGATTATTTCATAGCATGTATCTGAACACATATCTTAATGCCATTTGCGCATTTAGTAGATCATGCAGAGTGCACATATGGTGAGAAACCATTTTTATCTGACAGTGATGCAGACGCTTTCTAGTTTGTTTGCAACTCATCAGTACATAATGCTTATTAGCCAGGCATTATAGCCTAAGAAATTCAGAGGGGTTTCATACCATGTCTTAATATGTACAATGAATTTTGAAGTAATCATATTATGTATCACATAATCCAAAGTGATGCTAATCATGCTGTGAGCATAAGCTCCATTATAACATATTTCTACTCATTATTGACGAGTTAGCATGATAACTAGGTATTATAACTGTGCTTTGTTTGCAAAAGTATATTATGGTTATTAAGGTTATTTATCTAATTCTTGCTCAGTGCTCGTGTTTTTGTTTTATTATACTTTAAATGCAACTAATCTTAGAGACAAATCTGAACAGAATTTCAGATACCCAGCTTGGACCCTGGAGGTATCCCAGGGCCAGGATTGAGACAAACTGGTCCTTTTTAGACAAATGTTATTTATTACTTTATTTATTCATTCTTTTTTTATTATCTGTACACTTTCCATTGGTTTCTCACCACTCAAGAATATGTGCATGTGTTTCTCATATCTCCATAGATTTGTATTTGGGTTCTTTTAGTATCCTTTAAAAAAAAAAAAAACTCACTTGCTCATCATCTATACTGCTTCATCCTGTATACAGGGTAGCAGGGGGCCTGTCAGAAGACTTGAATGCATGAAGCGGGGAACACCCTGGACAGGGTGCCAATCCATCATAGGGCACACATATACACGTACTATGGGCAATTTGGAAACACCAGTGTTTTTGGACTATGTGAATCAAACTTGGACCCTGGAGGTGTAAGGTGACAGTGCTAACCACTACACCACCGTGCCACCCTCTAAAAAGACAAAATAATAATAATTATAGTAATAAATAGGGTGTAGTGGTTAGCAGTGTCACCTTGCGCCTCCAGGGTCCAAGTTCGATTCCTGGGAAGGTTCAATTCACAGTCCAAAGACCCACACTTTTAAACTGTGTTAAACTGTGTTTACATGTGTGGCCCTGCAGATTAGGCTAACTGGCGTTCCTTAATTGCCCATAATGTGTGAATGAGTCTGTATGTGTGTGTGTATGGCCTGCGATGGATTGCCCCCCTGTCCAGGGTGTACCCTACCTCGTGCCCTACAGTAGCTCTCCTGGGATAGGCTACAGACCCTGAATACAGGATAAACGGGTATAGACAATGAGTGGGTGAGTGATTTAGATAATAATAAATAAATAAACAGAAAAAATCAGCTGGTGAATTGAGTTCCCAGGCTAGGGTTTGGATCCACTGCAAAAATGACTGATGTTACTAGATAAGGGATATACACTAAAATTACAAAAGGTGTACTATTGAGAGCACCAAAGAGCTGATCTATTGAGATTGTATGGGAATAGTAGAAACATCTATATACAGTGGAACCTTGGATTACAAATAATACGTTCCAGAAGTGGGCTCGTATATCAAAACACTTGTAAACCAAATCAAAATAATAAAAACTCAAATTATTCATTCCACAGTCCAAAAAAATAAATACATAAAAATAATTAATATAAAATATTAAGTAAAAAAAAATTTACTTGCACTTTACCATTAAAAAAAGTTCAATTAAATCCCGATAGATAAGCTTTTCCATTTTTGCGCGCTTTGAACATATTGCGAAAGTTTGCTCATTTGGTGGATGAGATGATTTCCCATCTGCTCTCAGAAAAAAATCAGTTTTAAGCGCACACACGTGGTCACAGTGTTCTAGTAAACAGTACACGCATGCACTGACATTGATTATATCAGCGGAGACGATTACCCACAATTCCGCAGGGCAAGAGAGAGAAAAATCATTGGATCAGTTTTGATCACGTGACACTCTGCTTCAAAATAAGAAGCGCATGCGTGATACATGATACTCGGTACTCGTAAACCAAGACTTGTTTGTTTTCCAAGTCAAAATTGATTAAAAATATTTGCTCGTCTTGCGGAATACTCGCAACCCGTGTTACTCGCAAACCGAGGTTCCACTGTATATAGAACATAATATCCATGATGGCTTGCTATTTGTTACCATAGCACCTTAAAATGGCAACATTTTATATACAGTAATTGCAGCTCTCCATTTGAAGCAGTTCAACTGCAAGACCAAATATTAGTCAGAAGTATTAGTCAGAAGAAAAGAGAAAAACAGGAATGAACTCGGTCCCACAGGCTGTCTGAACACAGTCGGATGAGGCATGCTGCTCCAGTGATTAGCTCCTCCATCTGGCATCACTGCATCTGGCCTGGCAGAGCAGGCACGAGGCCCAGAGTGGCCTCCGAGATGGAGCCCAGAGCTGGAAATCCTCCCTGTGTATTGGTTCTAACTGTGCATTGCTCATCAAAAAAACTGAAGAAGTCAAGGGAAGGTGAGGTTTGCTTTGAGAATAGAAGGTCAGAACGGATTTCAATACATGACTTTGATTTTTAAATTAGTTTTCACAGACATGAAATATCAGACTGTGTAGAAATAGATATTTTAATAATAGTCTTTCTTTTCATAATAATATTGATTATTACATTATTGATAAACAGTAAATGCATTTATTTAGGCTCAAATTAGGTCCCTACCAACCATTATAATGTTACAACTATTTTAGTTGAGCACAGTGACGAACAGTGTGTCTGTTTGATGGCCTGTCTTATATTTCTGCATTATAAACTCAGATGTATCAGACAAAATCAAGTCAGTTGCAGTACTGTATGTCATTTGCTCAGCCCTGCTATTTTGGCGATCTACAAACTACTGTACCTTTATTTAGTCTATATTATCCCCTGCTACACTATTACACTAATACACCTGCAGTGGTCCAGTTATGCATTGTGCTTTATTAAAACCAATCGAAACAATCACTGTCCTAAAATCACCTTTTGCTTGTTTTTGCCACTTACTACTCAGTCTTAGTTATGAAACACTGGGTGACACGTTTTTGTTTTTTATCTTTTATGCTCAATGTCGCGTTTGAAGCTCATCGACTGACCCCTAGACTCCAATACTGCTATGTCCTGTAGCTTGTAGCCTGTAGCATTTCTGCTTGGAGATAGTGATGGCAGAAAGTGATATATTTATTCTTTCAAAAACGAACATGATAGACCTCGAGGGAAATGTGAGTGACCTCAGTATGTGCAGGAATCGGACAGCAATCAACCTCTGTGACAACGATTGCCATAAGAATTCTAAGTCCGCCATGGACTTCTGCTCTGGGAGACATGGGCACAGGCGATGTTTCAGTGCTGTGATTGTGCCATATTTTATTTTGTGACATCTCTGAGCATTACTGGAAAAGTAGCACTTTTATTGTTGGACCATTGCTTTCACTTTGGGGATAAATGCAGTTATTAATAATTTAAGTGAATTAGTTGGGAATATAATAGTTAATACTGATCCTATACTTATAGCATTTTATTTATTTATATTTTTTAGGATGCTTGACAGTGGCATGGTTGTTGGTCTGAGTATATAAAAACTCGCTAATCTCCTATATTTTACAGCAAAGAAAAAAAAAAACGTTTCTCTGGCCAGAAACACTTTATTGATTAGAGAGTCTAGAAACCAGTAAGCTGAAAGAAAGTCTATGGGAATGTAAATAACCACTCTTTACAACTGTGGTGAGCAGAAAAGAACCTGGCTCCAATCTAGTCATAATCAATATCCCTAAGATCACACAATTCATGTAAATGTAAAATGAAGCACTTACTCTGTATCAGTATGATATTATTTTATATTGGAATTGTGCTACTGTCAAATGACTGGCAGAATGGATAACGGTATGATCATAGGGGTACAGGTGTTCCTATTAGAATTCATATCAAAAACAGCATGTCTTTCAGGTTTTTACCAGCTCAAGTGCGAGTACCACAAAAAAGCTGATAAATTCTCGGTCCTCTCTCTGGTCTTCTGTTTAACACACAAAAGCACAGACACACGTGCACACACAGGATATGTGTTACTGTAGGTGGGGGTCAAGAAATAGCCAGTGACGAAGCATTAGTTTTGTGTGTCATTGAGTTACGAGGTTTCATCAGAACACCGACGCCCTGATCATAACACTTCCTCCAGAGGCTGGTACAGTGGGCACTATGCATGATGGGTGCATCGCTTCATGCACTTTATGTCTTACCCTGACCATCACTCTGCAATTGGGTTAACCTGAGCTTATCATTTTTTCGTGTTCCACAGGGTTCGGTTTTAGGCCCACTGCTTTTTACCTTTACAAGCTTCTTTTGGGCGACATAATCATGGTATTAGTTTTCTCTGTTATGCTGACGACACATAGTTATATGTCTCAGCAAAACCAGATGAGAAAAAACAGCTTGCTAAAGTTGAGAAATGCGTTAAGGATACAAGAGACTGGATGCTAATTAACTTTCTTCTGCTTAATCCTGATAAGACAGAAGTTCTAGTCAAACTAGCATGCAGCTAGAAGCAAGATTTTAGATCACACTATTACTTTAAATGGCCTTTCTGTTCTATCTAGTGCAACAGTAAAAGACCTCAGTGTGAATTATAGATTCTAGTTTTTCATTTGAAGCTCATGTAGACAATATCACCAGGATAGCATTCTTTCACCTCAGAAATATTGCCAAGTTAAGGAATATATTGTCACTAAACGATGCAGAAAAACTACAGTAGTTCATGCTTTTATCACCTCTTTTATCAAAGTAAGGCGTTACTTTTGTAACAAATGAGGATGGGTTCCCTGTTGAGTCCGGTTCCTTTCAAGGTTTCTTCCTATTGTCATCTCAGGGAGTTTTTCCTTGCCACTGTCTCCCTCGGCTTGCACATCAGGGAC
Source organism: Clarias magur (assembly GCA_013621035.1). NCBI lineage: Eukaryota > Metazoa > Chordata > Actinopteri > Siluriformes > Clariidae > Clarias > Clarias magur. The sequence goes on along the minus strand of QNUK01000007.1, from coordinate 1,100,219 downwards.
TATCTGACAATTTTGATTCATACACATTCACATTCTATACAAACTTAAATAATTATTTTGATTGTGGAAAGCTGCTTTGCGACAATGACAACTGTTAAAAGTGTTATACAAATAAAATTTAAATGAATTTAATTATCAGACCACATGACGTTTTTGTATTGCTAAAAATTCCAATCTTTATTCTCCCTAGCAAATTCTTCCTTTTGTTCTAATTAGTCTCACTAAAAATGGTTTTCTTATGGACACACAGCTGTTTAGTCCCTGTGAGTTATCACATTGTGTGTGTATGGAAATGTTCCTACAGTACATTCACTACTAAACATAGCTGTACTTACAAACTAATTGGATTTACAAAAAAGCTCCCTGAATGGAACACGATTAAATGGAACACGGTTGTTCCAAATTGTATCTGAACCATCTGTGTTTTGATTTTTAGATTATTGCTAGTTAACCGGATCATTAGGCTCAGCCAACATGCTGACAGGTTCACAACTCACCTCACTGCTTCATTCATGGCTAAAGTGAGCTACAAAGCTAACTAGCTTCTAACAAAATGCTAAATCTCAAATCCTGCTCAAGTCTCTGATTGAGGGGCCTTACTTTTTCTGTGGAACAAGGCACAGTACACCCTACATACTGTAGTGCACTGGTTTTCTATTTTACACAATTGAAGTCCAGGAAAAAATTCTGAAGCAAAATAAGAAACTTTACAGAAACATTTCCCACCATCTCCATGGCTTATTCTCCTCTTCTATTGCCTACAGTACATAGGAAGGCTTGAGGAATGTGTTGGTGTTATCATTAAAGTTTCTTTAAAACTGTGTGCAAACTATACAGTGTGAAAAATCAAATCAGCTGGTCAAGGCTGAACGGTTCTGTAGGTTACAGTCTTGTTTTCACCTACAACAGACTTTCATTTCTTCTGCTCCAAAGGTGCCATGGTTCATTGCAAAGGTAATCCAATAATTATTTTATTGCTTTTCAGTGTAGAAATAGTTCAGAAAAAAAAACTAAAAGTCCACATGGACTGCTTGGACCCCTAAATATATTATACTGGAATTAATGGCTATCACATCCAAATCCAGAAGTAGTCCAGTATCACCCTGAATCCTTAAAATGAACCCAGACCAGATATTGGCTCTTACTCGGCTGCACGCTTAACTCACCTGTTCCCTGTTAACGCTCATCTACTTCAGTCTATTTAGACCAGTTGATTCACAACCTGGAAGATTTTACCATTCTTATGTGTCTTTTTCATCCCCTCACCCCCCCTTTTTTTTAAATCATAATTTAGGTTATTTCTTTTCTCCTACTTTTTATTCATTTAGTTTAGCTAGGATCCTTGACTTTTTTCACAGGTGTTTGTTTGCAGATTTAGAATGTTGATAAGTCACTTTGCACACCTTGCTATTTAATTATTTAATTGCTTGCAAACTATACGTAATGGCACTTAGGAAAATTCTCATAAATTTGCGGTAATAAGAATGAGGCGGATTATCATTATTTAAGGAATCTTAAAGTCCATTTTTTCTTTTTAAATTTTTTTTTATATAAAAATGTAAAATAATTACAGTACAATTGAAAGGAGCTAATCTGTAATACAAATCTGACTGACTGATGTCAGAGGTCAGTAGAAAATAATGGTTGTGCTAGATAGGATGTTGAATATAAATGGTATGCAAGAATCCCTGCAGAGCATAGGCCAAACCTATAGGGTGTTTTCTGCACATGAGGTTTTCCATTCTAAAACTGGCTTAAATATGGCCAAAGTCTCTTTCATTATTTAATATAGAATGGAAGTCATTATATTTCCGCATTTCAGAGTTCATGAATTGCATGAATGAGTCTATCAGTGCTATCGATAAAACATTTTAGGTGGGCAAATTCAATAGATTTCGATAGTGCATCTACAAGTTAAAGAACCAGTCGGGTCTGGTTTTTCAGAGTAAATGCATTTAAAAAAAATCCTAATTCCAGATGACAATAATAATAATTCTAGAGTATCAAACTCATTTTATTGAATCCACATGCAATGTGTAACAGCCTTAAGTTGAAAATAAAGGATTTTCTTTCTTCATTAAACCTTTTTTTTTTTTTAAGACATAAAAGTCCGATAGCTGAAAATTCATTTATTTGATCATTACAATTACAAAACAATCAGGGACATTCATCCTTATTAAACTCCCTTTTTAAGTCTGAATCCATGAAGACGTTTTCATTAACACACCAATAAGAATTTTAATCACAGCAACAACAATAAAGTATGGTAATCTGCACAGTAATAGTATAAAAAATGTGTGCAACAAAGGAAAAAAAAGAAACGAAATTGAATTCCTTATGTTGTACACAAAGAAACCGCTTGAGTTCTCGTGTACCCTGAAGAGAAAAATTGCCCCAGAGTGCAACAGATTTTAAAAGCCAAGATAGAGCGAACAAGACTAAGGATTCTCCCAATCCTTTTGAGATTTTCTCTCTCTGCTCCTGTCACTTGTTTCCACTACAAAACAGAGTGGCTAATCCAATCAGATGGCTCGATATGTCCTACCATATTGCACCTGTACCCCAGTGGATAAAGAGTGATCTTGTGGATTAAAGAGGGCCAAAGAGAGCACGGAATGGGTGCAGCCAATTCAACAAGACGGTCTGTCTCATTCTGCAGACCTGAGCCCACTTTCCCCATGTCATTTAATGCACTTCCACACTCACACCTGAACACTAAACAAGATGTCTGAGAATGAAACTGGAAAAGATGTGCAGGTCGACCTGCTGTGGGTGCAATCTGTACTGAATGACAAAATGGACCTCCACATTGGCAAACTAAGCTAAATGGATAAATGTGCATCTTACAAGTGCTGGAATTCTAACCTAAAGCTTAAGGTGGACTATTTGGCATTATATCATTATTGTTGCATCTATGTATGGTTAATACTGTATGTGAACCAAAATTACATACTGTGAATTTAACATTGTTTGTAGTCCTGGATGGTACATGATGATTAGGATTTTTTTTTCATTTTGTTTGAATAAAATCTTATCTTATAATCTTAATTATCTTGTATTAATTGTATAAATATAAGAAAAACGAATTATTTAATAACTAAAGAAAATGTGGTAAATGTTTTGTTTAAAAAGAATGGAGACATCACATTTACAATTTAATATACACATACTGTATTCACTCAGTATGTTGATATACTGGATGTTGATCCTACGATTTTGTGCAAAATGGGAATAAATACAATGGTCACCATTGGCCTCCATGTTCCCTAGTTGGATTACAGATGTTCCTAGATGGATTGACGACTGGATATTCACTCACTGTACCTTGGCAGTGTTTATAACCCTAAATCTTCTAGGGTATGATGTTACAACCTTGGATTTGGGAATCAGCCTCCATTTTTCTCCATAAACGTTCATCTAAATGTCATTTGAGTCCATTCAACAATTTACATCAATGTCATTATTGTGTTGGAAAGTGAACCTTCTACATTTCCTCCTTCTAACCCCCTACCTAAGGACCTCGCTAGTCTTAAACAAGTTCTTTCATAATTTCTCTAATCTTATCCTAGATCATGACACAACTCCCAAACCATAATGCTGAAAAATATTCCCACAGCATGGCACTGCCATCACCATGCTCCACTGTTAAAATCAGTAAGTTGGTGCGCAGTGTCTTGTTCGTCCTGTTGATGCAACATCTGGCTTTCAGGCCAAGGATTTTAATCTTAAGTTTCTGGTTCTCAGAAACTTACTCCAGCCTTATTTGAATGAACAAACCACTCCTGATAATGTGAAGATCAAATGTACTGTAAAATGCAGATGGAAGAAACATTTTAAGAATGACTTTTTGATTAAGCTTTAATGTGTGACAGTCATATTGAAAAGGGTGGCATGCTTAATTACTGTATGTATCAACATCATTACTTCTTTCAGCCAATAAGGACAAACATTTCCTGAAGCATAATGCAATAATGTCATCAAAAATGACATACATGAACCAGTATACCTTACTTCACACTAAGGTACCACAGAACACACACACACGCGCACGCACACACACACACACACACACACACACACACACACATGCACCAAAACAAAACCTTATCCACACCATCGGTCATGTGTAACTCCACCCGGTTTGCCAGACATAGTGTAGCAAACCCACAGTGTAGAGACCCGAGTGTAAATGTGCTTCTGGAAAAAAGAAGATTTAAAGTACTGAGCACAGATGGTGAGTGTGGCTGCCAGCTCCATCACACTCACACCCACTGTTATGGCTGGGACAGGAGTGTAAGGCCTTCATGGATTTCTGCTGGGTTAGTGCATGGTAAGACTCAAAGGCCTCTAAATATGTGTCTGTATTAAAAGTTTAGCCAATTTAAAGCACTTTTTTTTTTAATTCTTAAAAACATCAGCTTCTACTTTATTTTTAATTTATATAATATTAATAAAAAAAAGTTTTGTTACACAACAAAACCACCAACCTCATGCTTAACCCAAAAAACTGTTTTACCTTTTTGCACACCTTTACCAATAAAAAGTCTACTTTTTTTTTTTTAGAGGACTTTTGACATTTCCATAGAGGATTTGCATCCAAATAAAAGCAGGTGGACGGAAAGCGCACTGCTGTGTCGATAAACCCGTTCAATTTGGAACATTGCTCGGCTGGACCCTGGCAACTCCACCCTGAGGCCAGAGACTTTATTGGCTATTTTGAAAAGTGCACCAATACAAACAGTTGTGACTATCAAGACTCATTCAGGGCAAGCATGTTTACCCATGTAGCAACTCTGGGTGGGTGAAATTGTCATTTCTGGAAAGACATCATTTAACCATGAGAACCATGAGCTCTCTGAACATGTACAGTACCTAAAAATTGTTTCTATTCCTAAAACTGCTTTTTTTTTTTTTTTTTTAAATGTGTTGTGCATAAGAGTCTTTCTTCCTCCAAAGTTCTTTTTGACTATATGAGGCAAACAGCTGTATAAAGCCTTCCTTGTGGTCTTTTTTTAAATCTGCTCTTCAAGGACATGAATAGTCTGTGTTCTGGGATTTGCTACATTGCTCAGACTTTGGTCCTTGCACTATGCTAGAAACATTGAACATGAAGAGCCCTTCAAAGCATTTGATCTTCTATGCCTTCATATGGTTCCTGCATTCCGAAGTCTTCTTTGCACATTCCAAGGTTGGAAATTTGTAATCACATAAGATGTAAGGACACCTTTAAGTTATTTGCATACATACCTGTATATGATACAAAACACACAAGCAAATTTGTGGGTTTTTTTTTTTTTTTTTGCAAAATGCAGCATAGAAAAGAAAAGCACAAACATAAAAGCCACATCATACATTTTCCTATATATATATATATATATATATATATATATATATATATATATATATATATATATATATATCTGTCTGAAGTAATCACGTTGTGACAACAAATCAAAACTTCTGCAAATTATCATCCATTTTCACATGCTTGATTTTCTTTTGAATAAGTTGCAAAGAGTCCACCAGAACATACTGCATATGAAAGTAATCAGCACAACAGTAGCTAACTACTAGGTTACTCATATCTGTGTAACAAAGCATCAAGTGATCTGGTAGATAATCAGATAATTGCCAGGTAATTTATTTATTTATTTATTTATTTTTGGCACCAAAATACACTTTGAACATAAATTCAAATTGCTTCTGCCTCCACTGTTATGACTAACATCGTGGTAGTCAAATGTCGTCAAAATGTCTATACTGCAAGCATAAGGTGTCTGAATTTTTATTGTTAGTTACTGTACTACTGTATACTACACTGCTGTATATATTCAGAGGATGCCATCTAACTTGTGTTATTGTACCCTTTTAACTTTAGAGCATTCATATTTGAAAGGGTCAATGTGTGAATTCTTGTATTTACCAAGACCAGTGCGGCAGTCCAAATGTCATCCCACAAGGGCCAAATCAAAGAAGACAAATCCCACAGAGTTGCCTGGAGCTTTATCTGTGAACTGGAACACATGCCTACTGTGGTTCCATCACATCCCACTTCAGCTTTGAATTAAATCAATCATCAGCTTGCTCCATCAGACAGCTGAACAGATGTGATCTCTAAATGCGTTTTAAATAGCATGTATTGTAAATGGAACGGCCAGAGTCAACCGTGTGATAAATGCCGAGATGAAACTTCTGCAGTGAAGGAGTCAACACATGCGTTTGTTTGTATATTCAGATATATTGTGCATTCAGGTGTGAAAAATGAAATTAGATTTCCTTTCTTCCCCTCCCCTTCAAGTTGTGCAACGTCTTCCCTCTCTCAAAATTTGATTTAGTCGTTGTGTTGAATAAATAAGTGAATAACTGAATTGTATAATGTTTAATTAATTAATCGTCTGCAAGTCAGGTAATTAAAACAGATTAAACAATTTGCCTATGTTCCTTTCTTTAAGCTGCACACCATTACTGCTTTAATTAAAGTTCATTTAAAGATTAGCACTCTTAATGGAACAGTGCAGACTGGTTCATATTTTAGGGCAAGGGTCTTCAACCTTATGCGCAAAAAGGGCCACCGCAGCTATAGTCTCTCATTCCCGCCAAATTGTAGCTACGTTGGATTAGTTGACTGGAGATAAAAATGAACTGATTAAGCAAGTAGAAAAACAAGTGGATCATTTATTGAGATTTATTGAGAACCTTCAGGTTTGAATATTCCAAAAAGCTTTTTTTTTCTAGTTGAATAGAATTAAGATGTGCAAACTAGATGTACAGAGATTGCTAAGGCACTGTGCAAAATATACAGTGTGTGTGTGTGTGTATAGATATATATATATATATATATGTGTGTGTGTGTGTATATATGTATATTTGTATATATCCTGTACAAATACGTGATTCCTCCTGGATTTGGCGTTTGCTAGCATTGGGTCAGTCAGTGCTCCTGTTGCAAATGTGATATTCTTATGGAATATCCTGTACTTTAGACTTCATACTGTGAAATAATTGTATGCTAGCACACCATGTAGAATGCATGATTAAGTGTTCTACAGAGCGAGCGCTGGAGATCTTTAATCCCATGGCCATAAAATTATAAAACCTTTTCCTTTTTTCCTCCCATGTGCAATATCTGTATATAACATAACATAACTAAACATAACTATGTTTAGTGTACAATAAGTGTACTCTTTTTTTTCCCTTTCATACCTGAAAACAATTGTAAGCAGCTGTAACCAAGTATAAGCAATTTCCCTCTGAAATTAATAAAGTTCTTTGAATCTTAAATCTGATGCCTTGTTCCTCACACCAAGTAGTGTCCTTGTTCAGGAGTTATAAAGGCATTCAGGATTCAACCTTGTGTTAAGAGCTGGTTAACTTTGTAGCTTGCATTAGCCATAAACAACAACATGGATGGAGGCAATTTGGAATGACTTTTTGAAATTACTAAAGAGAGAAAGTACTGGTTTTGGTTTAAATGACAATATATTACATTATTAGATTTGTGTTTTTTCTTGCTGAAAATGCTTCCTTGGCTAATTAAGGCAAATACGTGCTTCTTACAGTGCCATCTGCCTGGTGGCCTCTATGCTTGTGGTTCCTTGGACACCTCTTGTCTCCATCACCAACTTGACCAGGATAACACAATGGCATGAAATTAATTAATAAATTTAATAGTGTATGGTACTGTAATTCTAAAAGCTGATTTTCAAGCTACATTGGTTGATGTTTATTAATATTGTTGTTCACCAAACATGTTTTTTGATACGTCATTAAGCCATTTCTCCTTAGTGCATACGGTATGCTCACCTTGAGGGTGCTAGTTAGAACACTTTACCTAGTCTTCTTAAATATTTACTTTACTACTTTTGGAGTTGCTTTCGCAAATTGCTATACTATACATCAGCAAAGCAAAATGATATAAGGTATAAATAATGATACAAGGATACCTACTTAGAACCACACATACACTGTACACACACAAACACAGTTTATATTCACAGCACCACACAGTATATATTGTATACTTATTTATGTGATCTATTTCTAAATGATCTCTTAGTAGCACAGGACAATTTGTTTTGGCGGTTGTACAGTTGCCATTATAGTAAATGAGAAGGATTACAATAAAGCACAATGCATTTGCCACTGTAGTTGTATTAATGCTATAATTAATATATTTCTCTTTTTTCATACAGTAGTTGCTTACTACTCTTTCAACTTATTGTCAACCACAGAGCTCATTTTCTCATAGATTTCTCTTTGTTTTGCCACCACTGAGGGTGGCTAAATAACATTAGCCAGTTAGTGCAACATAAAATCACTATGCTGAACGATGGATTACTGGTTAGCACTGTCGCCTTACACCTTGAGGATTCGGGTTGGATTCCCGCCTCGGGTCTGTGTGCATGGAGTTTGCATGTTCTCCTCGTGTTTGGTGGGTTTCTTTAAGGTACTCCGGTTTCCCCCGACAGTCCAAAGACATGAACATTAGACTAATTGGTGTTCCCAAATTATCTGTTATGTTTAAATTAGCATGTGCATGTGTGCCTTGTGATGGATTGGAGTCTCCTTGGACCCCTGTGACCCTGTATACTGTATAAAGCAGGATAAACGATGAGTGAGTGAGTGAGTGAAATGATGTCACTCCTGGAATTTCCTAGGAGCCATGTGAGGGCAGTGGGGATAAACCATATTAAATGCTATATAGTATTTGGTACTATTGAAATAGAGCAAGAATACAAAATCCATACTGATACATCCAGCACGTTAGTACAGTACAAATCTAAAATGTTGTGTTTCTGTAATTGTATTTTCGTACATCGTTTAAATGATTTGTGATTATTTTTTTCCAGGAAAATAATTTAACTAAATGCAAGTACTTATATGTAGACAATGTTGCATGTTCTGCATTTTACATCTTGGGACTTTTATGTATACAAATACATGAAGTGCATGCTGTTTTACATAATAGACTTGATGAAATAACCTACAAGCATGCCAGAAAAAAACCCTGTGAATGAAAATAAGAAATGAACCATAATTAAAATGCATAATTATGTTCATATTTCCTTTGTGGCAATTCAATTTACCCTGGCATTGTCCTCTCGTGGCCGAATATATAAACAATCTGTGGCACGATAGTTGGTTTGTGGCATGAGAAGCACGATAAGATTTTTTCCCTCTAAATTTAGAAGAAGAAAAAAATATGCAGATGACTGATGGCTGATCATTTAAAACAGCTCTGAGATTTGTGTTGGCAAATGTAAATGCATGTAGTCCATCCCTGCAAGCAATATTTCACACCCCCTACCAACACACAATCCATCATGACACATGTTGTGACTGCTTACGTCTTTTTTTTAAGGGAATGAACGAATGAATGAATAAATGAATGAAAAAATGAAAGCATGTTATCTTTTGCATAAAAGGACTATAAAGAAGGAACACCACCAGTGGACACAACCAAGGAAGGTGGCCGTCAAGTGTTACTGGCTGATCTGCATATTAACCATGAACCAACCAATTGCATTTAAATACCTGCATGAATAATAAATATAAACAAAATAAATCACAACTATGTACATCCTGCACGAGACACAAGTAGCAATGATAATAAGATGAGCTGAAAATATTGCAAATGTATATATTTTTCAGAACTTGAGTACAACTGAATGAAAGTGTATCTATACAATATGTCTTTTTTACCATGATGTCATCCCCCTCTTCGGAATGTTCGCGTAACGTGTGGCACAAAGAGACACACGGATGTGACATTTCTTATTGTAGATCAACAAATGTATAGACAAGTTGTCTACAAAAAGCAATCAGTGTTAGCAATGGTTAGCAGAATGCTACATAGCAGTTCTTGTAATATACTATATAGTCAAAAGGTCCAGTATGTGGACATCTGACCATTAAACACTTACAGTACGTCAGGGGTGGGGGGGGGGGCGGCAAACCACCTGTGGCTAAGGAGCCGTGGCCCTTTCATGCCTCTCCATAATGCTTCTCCTGAAGCCTTTTTTTTTGTTGTTGTGGGAAATGTTTAAGTGTTTAATGTTGCCGAACTCTTGACTCATGTGCTTATTGAAAAACTTGTTCCAGCTTCATATAATAACTTCTACTCTTCTGTAAAGGCTTCACACTAGATTTGGCTGTAGATATATTTGTTTTTATTAGCGAGGTGCAGTGAGTCTTCCAAATTCGCCCCAAACTTCCTAGTGGAGTTGAGATCAGAGCTCCGTGCAGGATACATGAGTTATTCTACTCCATCCTTCTCCAACAACGTCTTCATAGACAATGCAGAAGAGCAGTGTCATGCTGGAACAGGCTCGGACGTTTTAATCCATGAATGGACATTTTAAAGCTACAGCATACACAAAGGAACTGTGAATTTCCCATTTTTTTGTGGCAACCACTTGTGCAAGAACCACCTATGGGTGTGAAGGTCAGAAGTTTACAAACTCTGGTTATCTGAGATCTCTAACGTCTAAGATTTAAGCATCAGTGCACCGTCATCATCGAAAGGTAATAAAGTTCAAGAAGCCATGGGACAACAGCCACTTGTGTATTTCATCGCAGTATAATTGATTAATGTTGGGGGAAAAAATATAATTAGATGACAACTGTAGAAAATTAAAAATGATAAAGGAGACAAGAGACTCCTGTTATTGGTATTTGTGTAGAAAATTGCTTTAGAGGCTCTGTTCTCCCAACAGCATTGAAGGAATATATTACATGGGAGATGATGTAATTAATGCATGTGTGCAGTGATCCTTACACTTTTTGTGATCTGATGTGTGTGTGTGTGTGTGTGTGTGTGTGAAGGAATGATTCAGAATGGTATAATTTTTTGTTTTTTTTTGCAGCAAAGTCAAATAACAGTGTGGATCAGAACTGTAGATTTATTCATTAGATTTGTGTTACAAAGATTTACATACATATATATACTGTACAGCAGATGCAGACAAAGTAATTCACATATTTTCACTACGATATTTAAACCTGTGTGTGATATTGTTTGATCCTATATACATATTCAGGGGGAAAGGAAAAAAACAAGAAAGGGAAAAAAAAAAAACGTCACTTATGGTTGCTCCTGTGTAATATTACAGCTTCTATATACACGAGGTACCAAACTATGTGCATGAAGAAAAAGAACAAAAAACATGTCTCTGCTGTATTCCTGCATGGTGTATGCTGTATTCCAAACGCATTTGACTGCCTAAAATGACTTTTTTTCTTTTTTCTTTTTTCCCCAGTCATGCCTAGCTTTGAACTTGTTTTCATTCTAGCACTTATCACCTTAAAGCCAGAAGTGTTAAAGCTTCTGTGGGTGCAGACAATGCCCTGAAGTGGTGTCCTCGACCGCCAAAAACAAGATTACTATGCCAGCCATTACATTACTCCAATCACAAAAAATAAATTAGTGTCCACTGTGGGGAATAGCCCACTTCGGAGTGAAATAAGAAAACACTAACATGGAACTGAATTTGATGCTAGAGCTATATGGGAATAAATAAGTATAACGAATATACATCAGAGACACTGTATATCTTCATGCAGTTGGTGTGATCTATAAGTGCAGAACATCCTAAACATGCTTTTTGTTTCAGCAGGGTCAGTTTGAGATTTCATGAAGGTATCTGGGTTATTCATAAAGTATTGCCTCTCACTATATCGGCATTAATTCAGTGATGTCCATAAATTTTGGAACAAAGATATACAACAGAGAGATTTTTTTTTTTTTTTTTTTTTTTTGGATTTGGACTCTATTGTGAAATTTTGAAATGAAACACCTTAAGATGTGAGTGAAGTCAAGACTTGCAGCTTTAATTCAAAGGATATCCATCCAAGTATTACAGGCAATCCTTATGTTTGTAATGATGTTAGTTTCTGCAATTATTTATGAGCCTTTTGAAGTGGGAGTGTGTACAAACTGTCAACTGTCTGTAACCCTTGAATGGTTAATGCCATACTTTTATCAAATCGCTTAAATTAAAGTTTAAAAACTCTTGACAGCATTCACATCTTAAGTGTTTCATCTCAAATCTGGTGGTGTACAAAAGTCAAATGCCAAAAAAAACAAACAATTTTTTTTTTCCCAACCTGACTGTAACTTTGCAATAGTTTCTTTGAACAAGTGCCATTCATTTTCCTCCTGTTATAGTCATACTGTGTATCCAATCAACAATGAGCATGTGACGATAAATAATGACTTGGCTTTCCATTTTGAGTTAACTTTGATGTCATTCTGATCTTGCTGTTACAGACACCATACTGTAACAGTACTGACCTTGGAATATTTAGATGCAAAAGTTTTAATTAGAATGTATTCAGTACAATGATCACACAGTGCTGTAAGACTATCACTGTCAGATTCGCTGAAAATACTGAATGCGGATGAAAACTGATCCGTATGAAAATGCATTATTCGGTTCAGGGGAAGATTTTGGGCGAATGCAAGCAAAGAACAGAATCTAGATGTAAAAATAAAACAGGTTTGCACATTTCTCCAAAAAAAAAAAAAAAAACTGTGCGGGAAAACAAACAATTACATTCATGGGTGCCTTTATTTGCTCCATGATTGAGCAGTGCAGGGAGACAGAAGAAAGACGACTAATTAACTCGCGCTTGAAAACCTTTATTCTTAGCGTGCTGTCACATTGATGGATGGTTGATTAAAGTCAATGAGATGGCTATCAGTACATAACGGCAGAACCAGTGAAAAGATTCCGCACCTGAAAATACCACACTGCTCTTCTAATGTGGGCCCACATTACCATGGTCCATCTACTCACACCACCGGTGAGATCACATGCTGCTGAAGTGAAGAAATGTGATGAATTGATGGCTAGTAAAAAAAAAAAAAAGAAAAAAAAAAGATTGAAAGCAAGGAGAGCCAGCACGTAATGCCAGCCGCCACACTAAATTGCCTGTTTCTGCCATCTTTTGATGAGATTTCTCATTAGAGGCCTATACAGAACACAGCTCTGGTAATATTACAGGATTAATTAAAATGATAGGAATGGGGGATTCAGCTGTCAGTGGAGAGAGCGAGAGCTGTTCCAGGGTAATCATTGTTCTGATCAGAGGGCCATTGTATTCGCATGAAAGCAAGTACTGACAGCGGCCAGTGGCTCGCATGTGTTTATCTTCAATCCCGGGCCTGTTGCGTGCTACATATATATATATATATTTTTTTCCCAGGCTCGTCGTTGATTAAGCATTCAGCCTGTTCATACTGGATAGGTTCAAAGGCTTCATTTACTTGCCAGCACTTTGAGCACTCATCAGAGCATGTTTTCAGACGTGTCTCCAGTCCTCCTTCTCTTTCGTGGTTCAGCAGCAGATTTGTCTCTACATGTTCCAGGAATACACACTTAGGCCTGGTCTTCTAAGATAGCAAGTGTTAAAAAAAAAAACAAAAAAAAAAAAAACAGAGTTACTTTAAAAAATCTTCTGAAAATCTTGTAAAAATAGATACAGCATATTGTATGTTATATGATTTGTATGTATTACTCCCTGTTACACACAAGCTTATCTTATCAAGTATCCAAACATGAGGAAAATTGTTCACTCAGCTTGTACAAACGGGTGGGAAATTATTATTGTTATGTTTTCAATTCAGCTCTACGTACCATAATCTGAACATAACTCTGTAGGTCTTACTACAATATAATTTTTGGGGAAAACTAATGATGCTCAGTCATAGTTGTACTCAATCTATTAACTAATTAATATTGATGTACACATTATGATTCTTTCTTTTAACCAATAAAGCCTTACACTGTATAAATAATATTTTAAAAAATAAGCAAATGTCACTTTTTCTACGCAAACCATGGCCAAATAATAATAATAATAATAAAATAAAATTATATATATATATATATATATATATATTTTATATATAATTATATATATATATATAATATAATTCTATCTATCTATCTATCTATCTATCTATCTATCTATTATATAGTGTATATATACTTTAAAATATTATCATTTAAATATTTACCCTTGTATTTAATTTAATGAGGATGGTACTTAATCTTTCTATTTATTTAATCTTTTTATTTTGACAAAGAATTGCTTAATATGAGAGGTGTTCAAGTCAAACTGGGACTTCTTTTGATGCAATTTCTTATGAATAAATGCTAAAGAACTAATTGACATTTACCGAGGACTTCAAGTACAGTATGGTGACGAGACTTAGCCACAATAAAACATTTATATCGTGTAAATGTTTTAAAGAAGGCTGGCCGGCAAAAGCCTGATGTAGCCCTTCCCATGAATACCCAGTGAGTAGAACACCAAATCCTTGGCAACCAATGGATCACTTGGTCCCCAATTTGTGAAAGAGATGCCCATTTTCTGTGGAAACTGTACACATAATCATTCACAAACGCTACTTGCACATTACAGCAACTCATCTGGGAGCTATTGCCACATTCCCGTACAGTCCTGACCTCGCTCCAAGACGCGTCCACATACAGTATTCGGGACATTTTAAAGGAGTTCCTGGGAGGCCAATGTGAGCCAGTCTCTGGGGAAAACTTCTTTAACAGATTATAATTACCTTGATGGTATCCAAGCACAAGTGAAACACCTAGGATGTGTGCATTAGTGTAACAGAGGATTATATAGAGAAATAAAGTGTCATGATCACGTTATTCTGGACAATCTAATCAGGCATTTTGATCATTTATATTGTGTATATACTTGGATCACAAGTCTGGACCATTTGGGGGTGAAAAAAATAAAAATATAAATGACCTAAATGCTAAAATTGACAACTTCTCAATTACTGTAGCACCACTTTTGTATAAACTGAATACAATAATGTTGAACATTTCTTAATGTACAGTATGAGACCTGATGTTCCATGCAGAAATGGTGAGTTGATTGTAATGAACTATCAGCGGATTAAAGAAATCTGAAGAAAAAGAAGAGTGAAGGTCTGGTATTAGTTACCATCTTGGGTCTGAAATAAAAGGGAAAATGTTGAATTTTATATGAGAAAAATCCTTTTGGAGCGATATGGTTTTGGGCCAAGGTCTATACTGTACCAATCCAGAGTATTTCTGCTAAAATGTAACCAGTCCTGTGCATTTCATGTTTCTAATAAGTCAATAATTTAGTAATGTAAAGTACCATGACCCTGACGAGGCTCAAGCATTTTCTGGTGGATTAATCACACCAGAGCATGCCACGTGAGGATCTACGGTACAGTAGTTCTGATTCACACAGTGAGCAAAATGTAAAATGATCAAAGCCAAATGTAAATGAACCTAGACGCAACCCGAGGTGATGTTAAAACACAAAGAAAAATCGCTTCAAAACTTGCAAGATGTCTTCACTGTTCTGACCATTTTCTTCTTTCTTGCAGTCTACAGCTATAAATAAAGGTGGCATTTTTTGGTCGGGACAATAAAAACCTCCCTCCATCTGTTCGATCACAAGAGAGATTTAACAGATTATAATTGCATTATTGGTGCCTGCTGCTCTCCACCATCGACCCACTCAAGAGACTGAGGTAAATCCCTGATACTGACTCATGAACACCAGTCAAATGTAATGACACATCCACCAAAACTAAGTTATTAATCATTATTTGGTAGAAAACATGAAATGCTTCTTTCCTTATCACTCACATTGCCGATCAGGAGTTGTTGTTTTTGCCAAATTGCAAAGTACAGGAAAGTGTTTGTACTGTGCAGGAAGAAACTATCCCATAAGGTTTTGAGCTGCGTGCGCAAGCAGCACAGATTCTCCAGAGCCCAGAGGACTTTTCCTTAATCCTCTCACATTCTGCTTCTCATCGAGAGAGAGAGAGAGAGAGAGAGATTTGAGTGTTTAGCTGAAGTAGGCCCGGAGGTAAAGTGAAGCAGTGAAGCAAATCTCCCCCTGCAGTCTAAACACAGAAAGAAATATCTTGCAGGAAAGTATTTATCTTCATGTCACTTTGAACTATTTCTCTAACATGTCCTAAACGTTTACTACTGTTACCTACTTCATGAAACTATCTTTTGAACTTTTATTATAGACATCTTAACAAATCATTAAAAATAGGATCACCCGTACAGTCAGAGATTCATACATTTATCTTTAATTCAATCAGCCAATCATGTGCAACAGCACAGTAAATAAAATCATACAGATACAGAGACGGACCAAAAGCTTCTCAGAATTGGGAAATTTGCTTATGGTCAAAATGTCTCCGACTATGACATGGTTTAACTATTTGAGATACTGATCATTTCCTGTGATTTACTGTACAAACCCAACAATTTATACAAAATGGAATAAAAAGTAAGTAAATAAATAAAATATTAAACAAGCCACAGGACTAGGGATAGAAAGATGTTGTTGATGTGAAGGAACAGCGGAGAATAGGTACAGGAGACCTTTTTTTCTTTTAAGTGTTTAGAAAGGCAATGGTAAGAAAGAAAGAACCAATGGCGAGCTGCAAAACATCTTAAACAGCACAACATAATGTACCTTAAAGTGGATTAAAATTGTGTGGCTACAATATCGATTTGTGTCCTCAAAAAATAATAAAAAGAAATTTCTACACTAAATAAAATAACTGATTTAATTAACATTAACATATAAATTCAGTTAAATGGGGAAAAAAGTGGGGTGAAAGGGGGAAAAAATATTCAGTTTATCCCTCATTATCACAAGGAACATTGAGTAGAACCAGACTCAAAAGGGAACTCATCCTCATTTGGGTGTATTAGAACATAACAGCCCCTGCTACAACATATCTGCATGCCATAAGGTTAAAAGTTCGGTTTTATAACAGGAAATGTGTTTTAGTTAATGTAGAGTCCACTTAGTGGTTAGCACCGCCAGAGTCCGGGTTCAGTTCCCACCTCTGTGTCTGTGTGCATAGAGTTTGCAAGTTCTCCCTGTGCTTGTGGGGGTTTCCTCTGGGTACTCCAGTTTCCTCCCACAGTCCAAAACTGTCAAACTAAACTGCCATTCCCAAATTGCCTATAGTGTGTGAATGCGCATGTGACATTATGCGTTAATGTGAAACGGATGTCCTACCTCAGTTGTAAAATGGAAATAAATACTAAAGGTAATCACCATTGGCGTCCAAGGTCACATTTGATGCCACACATGCATTATGGAAATCTCTTGGTGGAGGCTTATAGGTTTTGCAGTTATTAGGAAATACTGAATTATAGTTTGTTCCTTTATCACATACATGTATACTGTAAAATACAACATGCTTTTTTAAATTATAATATTATTAATTATATTATTAATATTATTATTATTATAAATAAAATGAATCATGTTGTTATAGGATATATATTTATATAAATGTCTTCCTGAAATTTATTTCTAGATTCTTTATTTTAACTAAGCTGCAGTTGACCACTATACTATACTATACTATACTATACTATACTATACTATACTATACTATACTATACTATACTGTATGCTGCATACCTTTTAATAAATCAGTAGATCACAATGTTATATTAATGTCAGCTCACATGTACAGTAATCTCCTTTGACACACCCATCTTAATGCAATAAAAATTTTAGCTACAAAAAGTCAACAAAAGGAAAGACTTTACCCTAAAGTACCCGTTCACGATCTGACCTTCCATACATTACACAGAAACACATGCACACTGTAATATTGAGCATTTCCAGATTACCACTGGGGGAACTGTTATTAAGGTTACAACTGTCCAAATCAGTGTGTAATTGTACTCAAAGCTAGACAGGTTTTTATGGCACTGCTGGGATGCTGGCTTGACTTTTATTGTTGTTTCGCAGTATTGTGTCTCTGAAAACAGCTGAGTGTTAAATTAATTTCACCCAATGATCTGACACAATAAAGAAAATTTTAAATTGAATGTCTTGTAGTGTGTGTGTGTGTGTGTGTGTGTGTGTGTGTGTGTGTGTGTGTGTGTGTGTGTGTTTTCTTCTTCTTTTTTTTTCTGTGGAAATTGGACATGTGCGCGCACATGCACGAGCGTGTGTGTGAAGTGGAAATACAGCAGGACAGACAGGGAGTAGCTGTGAGTAATTGTTTTGCTCAGTAGCAGAAGCCCATCCTGGCCCTTTGGAGATAAGGTGCACTAAATCTGCTTGGATGTCCTGGGAGAGGCAGCGACTGGAGGAAAGCAAACACCGAGCCGCATCAGCCTCTTTAAGATGAGCAAACTTGAAAAGTCCTTTCTTTTTATTAAAGGCGAGAGAGAACCCTATTATCTTTGCTCTCGGCTGTGCCACTAGCCTTAACACAGAGAAGTGCTGGGCATTCATCAGGGTTGAAAACGCACTTGTGAGCATGAGAGGGAGAGATGGAGACAGAGAGAGACTCTTGCTGTGCCATTAGACAAATGTGATAAATGATGTCAGAGGGGGAAAAAAAACACAACTCTGCATTTAGACTTGACTATATGACGTATTTTTAATTAGAAATATTGAAATCCTGAAGATATGCATGCTTTCTGGGTGGGAGGGATTGCAGTACTACTCTGTCAGTCACTACAGCACTAGCCAACTGAGCAACTGTGAGCTTGTGTGTAAGAGGGTGGATAGTGCTTTCTTGCTCTGTGGAAAAGCAGGTTGAAATGATGCTGTTGGTCAGCTGCAGGTTTCTCAAAGGTTAGTTTTCATCCTGTTTTATGACACAGAGCTGGCTGGTGAGTGGGACTTGACAAGCGATGCCAAAATTACCCAGGTTCCTCTGGGTATGCTGGTTTCTTCCCACAGTCCAAAGACATGCATTAGGCTAATTGGCATTTCGAAATTGTCTGTTTTGGTTGGGTGTCTGTTTGTGTCTGCATACTTGGGGGCCCTGTGATGGACTGGCACCCCATTCAGTGTATTCTGCCTCATGCAATGTCAGTTGGGATAGGCTTCATGCCTCCTGTGATAAGCACTGTAGATAGTGAGTGAGTGAGTGAGTGAATGTGAGGTGAGTGAGTGGGTGGATGAGTGAGTTAGTGCGTGGGTGGATTTTTAGGGTGTGTTTGAGTGATTGTGTGGGTGGGTGTGTTCGGGTAAGTGAGTGGGTGAATTTGGGTACTGTAAGTGACTGAGAGGGTGTATATGGGTGAGTGGGAGGGTGGATTTGGGTACGTGAGTTGGGAGGGTGGGTGTGAGCTGAATGAGTGAGTGGGTGAATGTGAGGTGGATGTGACTGGGTGGGTGGATGTGAGTGGGTGGGTGGATTTGGGTGAGTGCGTGGGTGGATGTGAGTGGGTGGATGTGTTTGTTTAAGTGAGTTGGGAGGGTGGATGTGAGCTGAATGAGTGGGTGGGTGGATTTGGGTGAGTGAGTGGGTGGATGTGTTTGTTTAAGTGAGTTGGGAGGGTGGATGTGAGCTGAATGAGTGGGTGGGTAGATGTGAGTGGGTGGGTGGATTTGGGTGAGTGAGTGGGTGGATGTGAGGTGGATGTGAGTGAGTGGGTGTGTTTGTTTAAGTGAGTTGGGAGGGTGGATGTGAGCTGAATGAGTGAGTGGGTGGATTTGAGTGGGTGGATGTGAGCTGAATGAGTGAGTGGGTGGGTGGATGTGAGTGGGTGGGTGGATTTGGGTGAGTGAGTGGGTGGATGTGAGTGGGTGTGAGTGGGTGGGTGTGTTTGTTTAAGTGAGTTGGGAGGGTGGATGTGAGCTGAATGAGTGGGTGGGTGGATTTGAGTGGGTAGGTGGATGAGTGGGTGGGTAGATTTGGGTGACTGAGTGAAACATAAATCGCTTCCACTTTTAACAGTGAATTAAATGCATTTCTAGACTTCCTGAATAAAATACTGCTGTTGTGTTTCTTATTAAGTTGTACATTGCACTAGTGATACACTCCAGATATCAGTCAGTCTATCGTCACCGCTATCACCACCTCCATCAGTAAACTTATAGTGAGAATGCTATGACTGTTTATGTTTGCAGGAACCAATAGAAATAACCATGGAGAAATTCAGAAACCCAATGATACAATCAATAAACATTGCTGCTAACATCCTCCATCCTAAATAAAAAGCTGTGGAGAGCAGAGGTAAATTACTAGATAGCAAGTGAGAGAGGGACAGAGTCATGATAAAATATTTCCCTTTGATATCAGGCCTTTCCCACCTGCTAGCAATGATTGGACAAAGATGTTCGAGAGATATCGGAGGTGACTGACAGATGGGAGAAAGACTGTGTTTGTAGGGATGCTTGCAATATGAGCGGAATACAAAATCAGTAAACTCGTGGTTACAGCAATTACCTCTCCTCAATGCAAACTGAGCATGAAAGATTTAATCAATTTATTAAATATCAAATGCGGAACACAACTGATTTCAATCACGTACCTCCATCTCCACTACAATTACTGTAAGACATGGGAGCCAGAGGTGCTCATATGTACATGTGGCCTGTGTTTATTCAAATTTAAACATTTCACTAAGTCATGGTCACAGACATACAGCACATCAATGATGTCAAGACTTCAGGATTGAAGAGCCACAATCCAACAGAAAACTATTTCAGCACATAAAAGCAATGCATATTAGCTGATAAACTGTGTTACAGTAGATGTGTTAATAAATGCACTGTTATTGTAAAAAGAGGCAAAGCTACAGTAGGACCAAAAAAAAAAAGTGATCTTGTAATGCAAAATGTCTGAAGCTTGCAAAATAGAAATCTGAGAGATGGAATATTAACACACTGAATTTGACTAATATATTAGTCAAATATTGTCACGGTTCTGGGTGCGAGGCATAAACGCAAGAGGATCCCGGTGGTTCAGGGAAACGATGTTTTATTTATTTATAAACATAAAAAACAGGGAAATGAACAAACAAACATACTTTAAATAAAACGAAACCAAAAACACGAATAACCACGAGACATACACTTTAAACTCATTGTAACAATTGCAAGACGAAAACTAGAACTTAAACACACCTTTTATAATGAACTTAATGATCAACTCGGATCAGGTGCGCGCCCACGTGACCTGACCGAGTTGAGAACTGGGAAATGAAGTAACCAAACGAACATCAAAAGAACTACACAAACTTGTCTAGAGGGCGCTTTGGCGCCCTCTAGGGGTTATCCCTGACATAACCCCCCCTCAAAGGGCGCAACTCCGGGGCGCCACAGGAGGTCCAGGGCATCCCCCCCAGGGTCCAATGTCCGCTCCTCTCACCCAGAGGCTGGCACCTAAGTCCTGTGGGCCAGGTGTCTTCATGCCCCCGTTGAAGCAGGGCGGGGGAGACGGAGGAAGCCCGCCATCCTCGTTGACGTAGGGCGGCGAGGGCAGTGGATGCTCACCGTCCTCATTGACACAGGGCGGCGGAGGAGGAAGAGGCAGCTCGCTGACCTCAGCGGCGCATGCCGGTGGCGGCAGAGGAAGAGGATGGAGCTCGTGATCCTCGGCGGCGCATGAAGGCGGCGGCGGAGGAAGAGGAAGCTCATTCGGCGGCGCATGAAGGCGGCGGCGGAGGAAGAGGAAGTCTGTCTCGGCGGCGCATGAAGGCGCGCGAGGAAGAGGAAGTCGTCGCTGTGTCCTCGGCGGCGCATGAAGGCGGCGGCGGGAAGAGGATGGAGCTGTCCGGCGGGCGCATGAAGGCGGCGGCGAAGAGATGAGCTCGTGATCCTCAGTAAGGCCACGGGAGGAAGAGGATGAAGATCCTCGCAGCGCATGAAGGCGCGGCGAGGAAGAGGAAGTCGCTGTCCTCAGGGCGCATGAAGGCACGGCAGAGGAAGAGGAAGGAGCTGGTGATCCTCGGCGGCGCATGGCGGCGGCGAGGAAGGGAAGCTCGCTGTCCTCGGCGGCGCATGAAGGTGGCGGCGGAGGAAGAGGATGATTGATTCGCGGCGCATGAAGGCGAAGAGGAAGAGGATGGAGCTCGTGATCCTCGGCAGCGCATGAAGGCGGCGGCGGAGGAAGAGGAAGCTCGCTGTCCTCGGCGGCGCATGAAGGCGACGGCAGAGGAAGAGGAAGGAGCTCGTGATCCTCGGCGGCGCATGAAGGCGGCAGCGGAGGAAGAGGAAGTTCGCTGTCCTCGGCGGCGCATGAAGGCGGCGGCGGAGGAAGAGGAAGCTCGCTGTCCTCGGTGGCGCATGAAGGCGACGGCAGGGGAAGAGGATGGAGCTCGTGATCCTCGGCGGCGCATGAAGGCGGCGGCGGAGGAAGAGGAAGCTCGCTGTCCTCGGCGGCGCATGAAGGCGGCGGCGGAGGAAGAGGATGGAGCTCATGATCCTCAGCGACGCATGAAGGCGACGGCGGAGGAAGAGGAAGCTCGCTGACCTCGGCGGCGCATGAAGGCGACGGCAGAGGAAGAGGATGGAGCTCGCGATCCTCAGCGGTGCATGAAGGCGGCGGCGGAGGAAGAGGAAGCTCGTTGTCCCCGAAGGCGCTCTGCAGCAGCGGCGGCTCGCTGTCCTCGAAGACGCTGTGCAGCAGCGGTGGCTCGCTGTCCTCGAAGGCGCTGTGCAGCGGCGGCGGCTCGCTGTCGACGAAGCAGCTACGCGCCAGAATATAGAGCTCGCTGTCGTCGCCGCCGATGCGCGGCGGAAAGAGGAGCTCGTCTTCATCGTCGCCGCTGCTGAGCTCGCTTTCGTCGTCGACACTATATAGCAAATAGTAGAGCTCGCCGCTGTCATCCTTGAAAGCCTTGTAGTAGAGCTCACCGTCTTCGTCGTCGCTGTAAGGCGGGAAAGGAGCTGGCAGGTCTGGACCCTCCTCGAGGCGCAGCTGCATCAGCATATCCTGGAGGTCAGCTACCTGCTCCTGCAGGTTACGGATGCGCCCTTCATTCTTTTCGGCGCTCCGCCCAACGCTGCTCCAGTCCAGCTGGGAGGCTGCCCCCGGCTGTGCATACCGCCCACACGCCATTCCTTGTAGCCGCACGCTTTGGGGTGTCCTTTCACCCTGGTCACCGCCGCGTTTGGACCGCCTGGTCGCTGCACTCCGGCCGGTGCGGGGATTCATGTCACCCCGAGCTGCTCCACCTCTGAACGGCGTGCGCCGTATCGCCAGCCGGCAGCCATCCCAGTCTCGCTGCCGTCTCAGCTCCTCCTGCTCCTTTCTGTCCGTTTTCCTTCTTCGCTTTCCACTACGCCGTTTGGTTCTCCTCCTGCTCTCCGCGTCGGTTCCCCAAACTTCAAACATCGTTGCCCCCCCCAAAAGAATCTCCCGGGGGAAGGGCTCCTCTGCTATGCCTCTTGTTAGGTCTTGCATTCTGTCACGGTTCTGGGTGCGAGGCATAAACGCAAGAGGATCCCGGTGGTTCAGGGAAACGATGTTTTATTTATTTATAAACATAAAAAACAGGGAAATGAACAAACAAACATACTTTAAATAAAACGAAACCAAAAACACGAATAACCACAAGACATACACTTTAAACTCATTGTAACAATTGCAAGACGAAAACTAGAACTTAAACACACCTTTTATAATGAACTTAATGATCAACTCGGATCAGGTGCGCGCCCACGTGACCTGACCGAGTTGAGAACTGGGAAATGAAGTAACCAAACGAACATCAAAAGAACTACACAAACTTGTCTAGAGGGCGCTTTGGCGCCCTCTAGGGGTTATCCCTGACAATAATATATATATATATATATATATATATATATATATATATATATAAATATATATATATATATATATATATATATATATATATATATAAAAGGGTAATACACACAGTTTGAATTACATAACTAAGAAATGGATGTAATCATCTGATGAGATTAATAGAAAAAAATATTTTGCTGTGACAAATATCATATCTTATCATACTGTACAGTATAATACAGTAATTAATGCTGAAGAAATCGAACTATTATCACCTATCCGAAAAAAAAAAATAAATAAATACTTGTGAAACATAAAGCAAAGAAGTAGTCATTTAATGTTCTTGGCAATAGCGACTATCAATTATTCTCCTTCTTGTAACTTTCGTTATCACAAGCTGTAATCAGATAAAGGCAGAGGCCACTGAGAGGTCAATGAGAACTATTCAACCACAAATCTCTATAAAAAATGCTTTATGTTTTTAGTGGGTTGCTGCCCCTGTGTTTGCACTGAAAGAATGAACAGCCCTTGATGAGCGGGGCCATTTGCTCTCGCTCTTACTCACACCAGTGGACTTATTTACTGCCCAGCATGGGCTGCCTTCAAGACAATAAGTATCTGCTAGAGAGAGGGGGAAAAAAACGCAGGCTCTGGGAGAGAGGTCATGCCCGAAGATTTGGTCAAGCACAGTGTTTGTGTATACTTTACAACAAGACGGCCTTTCCATACATGTTTTGTTGCACTTACATATTTTTTTTTTTATTGTTGCAAAGTCAGTCCAGAAGGTATCTAACTTGATATCAGAAATAATAATAATAATAATAATAATAATAATAATAATAATACAGCCCATCAGCTGACACTGAGTCTAGATATTTATGCACGTTTTTTATAGTAGTCATGCTGGTATTATGCAGCCCTATGCAATCTGGCTATACTTTTATAATATTTAAAACCTTGGGAAATAATACTCATTTTAAACAGTTACATGATCATGTTTCTGACATAATCGATAACTATACTATAGATGCTAATCTAGATAATAACATCAGTGGTTCTTACAGTATACTATGACTGTATTTTGCTGGCATGGTTTGGGTTCTGTTGTAGGGAAATGACTGCAAATCTATACAAAGTTTTGCTGACTAATCAACTGAAACACTTTTTTTATCTTTAATGTAATCAGTTTATTGTATTTTTAGTCACCATATTCAAGCTAATGGAAGAGTGTTCGGACCAATAGTACTTTCCACTCTCCTTCCAGGACAGTTTCCAAATATAATCCAATTAAATTATTACTTATTTTATTAAGCGGTCATTGTTTTTCTTGAATTTGGAAAATGCATAATATTGGCTTGGCCATCACTTGATGAAATAGTCCAAAATCATGCAACCAAATATCTAATATTTGGAGCTCTAGTAATAAAAGAAACATGAAAAAAAAATGGATCCAGTTAGTTTGAATGTCTGTTTTACTCAGGTTTCAGTTTCATCATGACCAGCTATGATAAATCACAATCATTATTTTTAATTGGCTTGTAAAATGAACATGTCTTGTTTTCTTTAGGGGACACCTCATGAGCTCAGTTATAGATTTACCCAAGAACTCTCTTGACCTCAGTGTTAACCTTGCCTCATTGTAGAACAGAGAGCCACAAAGAGAACAAAATAGATTAAAAAAAAAAAAAGAAAGAAAGAAAAAAGTGACAAATGGATATGAACCTGGCAGCATACACATGCAAGATGCTGACAAAAGAGCAGTGCCTCTGAATCGCTGAATGATCAACCCCGATTTGGCAGCAGGCCTTTTATCTGCCATGTGAAAACCTAATCAGGCAGCCTGATTGCTGCGAGTGGCCTTTTGTGGTTTTTAATCCAATGAGTGTTTTAAGGAGTACATAATTGAAATTCTGTCTGGGACAGCCACAATTTACAGCCGTGGGGATAATGAGGAGTCCTCTGGCCTCCACTGGGAGTGTGTGTGTGTGTGTGTGTGTGTGTGTGTGTGTGTGTGTGTGTGTGTGTGTGTGTGTGTGTGTGTGTGTGTGTGTGTAAGAGACAATCTTCACGTGCAGAATGATGAGTCTCTGATTGGCATAGCACAAAGCGAATATTTTGACAATATGGTAAAAGCCAAATCGCTTTCGTTATTTATACTCAGCCACTGTTTCAAGCTGGACAAGGGCCTGCTAATGATGTCATTGTTATGCTAATTGGATATTCCATGTATTTCTCCATGAGTAAGACCTATTAAGTACTGCGAGTGCTTTATTTGATCAGCTTCAATGGCTAATTTGTTCATGCACATACATCGTCTTTGCTATGATGACATCCTGGCTGAATTCCTGAATCCAAAACTGGAAATGGTTCATCCAGACACCACCCAAACCCAACTACCACACATGCGACTGACCGAAGTGTTCGGAGTGTCAATGGGGAAACCTGGTTTTCATAACCAATAAGATCAGTTATTCCACTATAGGTAGCACTGAATAGTGCAAGCTTAATAGAGCAGTCAAGATTCACCTGCAATTGAACTTTTGGTCATGACAAAAAAGTGCTGACACTGCAAAACTTTAGTCAAATGTACAGAGGCTTTGTATTTGTATTACACACACACACACACACACACACACACACACACACACACACACACACACACGCACGCACACACAGTGTGAAAGTCTAATAGACTGTCATGGCAATAATTGCATTGGCAAAGAATGAAAGCAGTCACTACTTATAGACATTTAGCATATCCATGAGGTAAATTCTAACATTGCATAGAAATATTATACCTCTTGATCTGCTGATTTTCATAACTGTGCAGGTTTTCAATTAACATTGCTGTTTTATATTCTGTACCTTTAGCACATTAGCAACACTATCAAGAGAATCCAGGGCCATGGGCTGAATCCAGTCACTGTTAAAACAGCAATGAAGTGCAAATGACTGGTTTAATGATTGATCTTATTATTTTAGTTGTGATCAACTCACAGCACTACCAAAACTGAATACTGCTGCATTTCAAATTGTGACCCCAGAACTAAACATAAAAAAACAACGCTCTGCTGCATCTCCTACACCTTTCTTCTACATTTCGACATAAATTAAACCCCAATCACCCCAAACCATTTCCAAAGAACCTATTATATTACAAGTCATATATTATGATTTGTACATGACCCAGTTGAGGCAGTGATTATAATATTTTCTTGAGCATTTCTGAGCCCAGTCTCTGACAACTTCAGCTGATTTGTATTGCCATATACACAGTGAGGGAGCATATACAGCTGACAGTTCAACAATAACCCTACTGTAGGCCATGAAGAACCAATTCCATTAAATGCTTAAAACTTTGCAGGAATTGGAAATGCTCCTGGGTATCTTCTTGAAACAAAAAGATGTATCTTTGTCTCTGAACTGAAATGCAATCTGCCATTGTTTGGCAGTAGGTTCAAAACTGGGTGGTTTGATTGCAGCCACAATGAGGTGGCAGTAATCCATACAGAATCAGTATATACCATCATGTTTGGCGACCAACACCACCAGCACTGACTATGTCCTGTTGATTGCTCATTCTGTTCTGCAATGCCTTAATGGTTTCCCACAACTTGCGATTAAAGTTTGTGGATGATGTTAATATTTTGATGAACCTTTTGCTGTTCTAATACACCTGTTAACATAGCTATTACACTGATACCACCTAGCTTTTTTAAGTCAAGTCAATTTTATTTATATAGCGCTTTTAACAATTGACATCGTCGCAAAGCAGCTTTACACAATAAAAAGAAGTAAGTTTGTATGCAATGTGTGAATCAAAATGATAAGATTGTCCCTGATGAGCAAGCCGAGGGCGACGGTGGCAAGGAAAAACTCCCTGAGATGTTAATAGGAAGAAACCTTGAGACTCAACAGGGAACCCATCCTCATCTGGGTGATAACGGATAGTGGCTGGGAATGGTTTCCATGAAGACTGTCCTATCCTCAATTGATGCTTTTTTAGGTTCCGCACGTGCCACTGTGGTTGCTCTGGCCCTTTGGTATGTGGCTTTATGGGATCTATGGGTGTGCTACCGTGTCCGACACCAGGACATGCCACAGCAGATCATTTAGATAATGGCCTCTGTGGATCCAAATTGTTTGTCTGTAGTATCACATTGGTTGTGGCAGGCTGTGATCCACTTGATGTTCTGGTGCCTTTCTATTGTGAACAGAAGGGCTAGTCAATGGTCTCCAAGGCATTGTTTGCCCATGATCCCATCACCAGTTTGCTGGTGTATAGTTGGTAATTAAGTTTGTTCGCTAGACTATAACTACATGCCATAAGCATCAAACTAAGCTCATCTACACACTGCATAAGGGATGGACTTTGACAGATTATTGCAAATATATTTGCTTTACTTGACATCTGTTTTGTGTCTTCCTGTTGTACATTGGGTCATGAAGATTAATTCACAAGTTTGTAAATTTTAAAGCATAGTTTTACCTTTTTACCCCCACCCCCCCCCCTCCCTTTCTGACACTAGCAGACCAAGGAAAGATGAACATACATACATTTATTATCACTTGCATTGGGATGGGAGGATAGACCATCAGCATTCAGCTGAATCCTCCTTCCAATGACTCTACAGAGGCTGGAGTCTTTTCTCTGGATTTGTGCCTTTTACTATAATGTCTTGCCCAGCTCCTCAAGAAAGAGATGTCTCCTTTGCTGCCTCCCTCTCATCTAATTTGGATTCAATGCCAACCAGATGACCAATGCATTGTAAGAGATGTCCAAGATATTGAAGATTATCACAGGATGCCAATATAGGGTTTTCTTTTTGTAGCAGCTGTCACCAGACCTCCCCCCTCCGCCTGGTTTCTTGTGGCATTGCAAGACTCTCTCATCCCTGTGCTGCATACATACGAGCAACACATTTGTGCATTTGTCTGTGCCATGTATGGGAGCAGGGATGTGTTGGCTGCCAACTCAAACATGGAGGAATGGACAGGTCTATTCGTTGTGGTAAAGATTTGGGTGAAAACCTTGTTGAAACATTTTGCCATGAAATGGGGTCAATGTGATGTGTTCTTACAACTGAAGAATAACATTCCCCATTTGTGTCGACTGTGAGGTAGAACACTTTAAATAAGGGGCACCCACCACTAAAAGGTTATCTGTAAGGTAAGTCCAAGTATCCTTTATGTTGAGTGGCCAGCAGAGAGATTGAGGGAGGAACTCTTGGTTTATTAATAGGTGTAACAGACAACTGGTATATATTTTATAGCAATTACAAGTAATAAAGCATTGCAAATGTCAAGTCACAGAGGACGACAGGACGTATGCCTTACTCAGAAGACAGAAATCCTTATAAACCTTTCTGTGAGATTTCCAATTTATGCCATCACTAAGGATTATAGTACTGAAACCTTACAATTACTTTACAGTGATACCTTCTTAGAAACATCGGGAGATTGTAAAATGTCCTAAATGCTTGCTAGACAATGAGCTAGTATATGATTGAGCGCTGGTAAGTTGAAATGCTGGCCTGACATTTTTGTTTCTTTGTCTCTTCTTCTTCTTTAATATTTTTATTTTATTTTTACACTGGACATTTGAGGTTAGCCTCACAAAGTCTCCCCATACTTTTGAAACTTCCAAAGACCCAGCCTATTCTGCAGAAAATCACTCTCAGGAGCAGAAAAAGAGAGCTTGAGGTGTTAATTTCATGGAGCAAACCTTAAATTGAGCGCAATAATTTTTCCCCAACTACATTACAGAGAGGTGTCCATAACCGCAGGGAAGAGAGTCTAGCCTCCCCCTCCCTGTGGGTGGACCAATCCGGCCTGAGGATGATACAAATCACATCGACTGAACACACACACACACACGCACACACACACACACACACACACACACACACACACACACACACACACACACACACACACACACACAAAATTTACTTGGTTATAGCCAAATCTGCTGACCACTTGCAATAAGACTTACATACTTAAAATATGGCATCCTTTCCTAGGAGCAAGACAACTATTTCAGACAAGCTAGTTTTCCCATAATTAGTTAAATTTGTATGGTTGTGATTGAGGGAAATAAATAATAATAAAAAAGAAGCTTTATTTTTCTCTGTAAGTGTGAATAACAAACATACAGTATACATGTGTCTACAATGTGTCGTATCAATTCTGTGAGCGCTCACTTATTATTGGGCTGGGATTCTTTTATATGAGGTGTTTAAATTATTCAATCCATTCCATGAAAATGTTCAGGACTACTACTGCTACTTTTTCTCTTTCACTTAGCCTATCCCAGTAGACTTGGAGCATGAGTCGGGGTATACCCTGGATGTGTTGCCAATTCATCGCAGATCACACACACTATGTGCAGTTTGGAAATGCCAATTAGCCTAACCTGCATGTCTTTGGACTGTGGTAGGAAATCAGAGCATCCGGAGGAGACTCATCAAGGACGGAGAGAACATGGAACTCCATGCACACAGACCATAAGTGGGAATTGAATCGAGACCCTGGTGGTGCAAGGCGGAAATGTTAACCACCAAGACAATTCTTTTTTTTATTCAATAATTGCCATTTGTCTGCACTTTACAGTATGTCTCTATGTGTGACAATGATAACTACTACTGCCAGCTATCCTTATACCATTTACATTGTTCATTATAACATCACATTACTATATTTCTACTTTATCTCTTCATATTTTTTATTCATATTTGCACAATTCTATTTATATTTGCACAACCTTAATTTGATTTTAGTGTGTTCCATTTGTTTATTTATCTAGTCACTGGCAGTCAAGTGAAATTAAATTTGAATTTTTTATTTGAATTAAATTTTTTTTTCTTGCTATTTTAGGGCATTGACATAATGCATGTTCTTCTTAGAAAGAAATCCACTTCTGTTAATTTATTGCTATAACTTATCTTGGTATCAATGCTATAAAAAGATTTACCCTGGAACACACATACACATATTTATTCTAAGAAAAAAAAACTTTCTGTACAGGTGAACAGTGACAGATCGATACCTACGGGTTGTCAAGCACATCACAGAGCATTATGCACCCATATATTCACACTCTCATTTATACCTAGGGACCTAGGGCAATTTAACAAAGCCATGTTTTAGCGAACTGGGAATAAACTGTAGAACCCAGAGGGAACCCACACAACATGCCCAGAAAGCCTCCACACACACACACACACACACACACACACACACACACACACACACACACACACACACACACATGAACCCAAGTTCAGAATCTAACCAGGGACCCTGGAGGAGTGAATTGGCAGTGATACTCATTGTGCTACTGTGCTGCCTGGTGACACAAAGTAAGGCAAGGATACTGTAGCTCAGTGGTTAAGGCATTTGACTACGGTTTGGAAGGTCCCTGGTTAAAACCTCACAACCACCAAGTTACCCCTGTTGAGCCCTTGGGCAAGGCCCTTTACCCTTAACTGCTGATGTATATAATGAGACAAATGTGAGTCACTCTGGATAAGGGAATCTGCTAAATGTAATGTTTAAATTTACATCTAGTGGAATATGCAAAAAGCTACCAATGCTTTTTGGGGCAATGAACTGTACTGTTTGCTAGTTTTTAAAAAAAGCCACACTTGGTGCTTCCTAATAAATTATGGGAAATTAGGATGAAAATGGGAGCAAACTGGTTCAGATATAAACAGTGCATCAAACCTGAGTACCACAGTCTGATGCTGCCATAATTACCTTCAATCATCATGAGCTATCTTAACTATCTGAAACTATCACATGCAGTAGTAAAATTTAGGTACAGACTAGAACGCGATCTGATATGGCACAGTTGTAAGTTAATGTTGTCTGATATGAATAAGAAAATGGTGGATAAAAAGGAACTAAGGCCATGTTCAGACTGCCATCTTTGGTATGATTTTTGGTATCTCCAGATTCAAGTCAGGTTGAAATCAAATTGCTTTCATGTACAGTAGTTGGAACAATAAATAAAAAAAAAGATAAACACACACATTTCAATCTTTTTTTTTTTTTTTTTTTTTGGCAAATCTGATTTCAGGCGGCACGGTGGTGTAGTGGTTAGCACTGTCGCCTTGCACCGCCAGGGTCCGGGTTCGATCCCCGGCCAGGCTCGATTCCCGTCTCTCTGTGCATGGAGTTTGCATGTTCTCCCCGTGCTTGGTGGGTTTCCTCCGGGTACTCCGGTTTCCTCCCACAGTCCAAAGACATGTAGATTAGGCTAATTGACATTCCCAAATTGCCCGTAGTGTGTGAATGAGTGAGTGTATGTGTGTTTGTCTGTGTGCCCTGCGATGGATTGGCACCTTGTCCAGGGTGTACCCTGCCATGTGCCCTAAGTCTCCTGGGATAGGCTCCAGGCTCCCCGTGACCCTGAATACAGGATTAAGCGGTATAGATGATGAGTGACTGAGTGAGAATCTGATTTGAACCACAGAAAATAATTCCTAAAGTCGTCTCAGGATAGATTCTCTACCAACACAAATCAGATGTCAAACTGTCCATTACGTCACTCATAATGCAATGCAGAAGATCAAGTCCACACGATCATGTGGTAGAGACAATGATCCATGATTGAAAAAAAGAGCAGTAAGGCGATAAAAGATTTGGAAGTGGAGAGCAACATTCCCTGGACAGAGGACAAAGTGAAATGTCTGATATCTCCATTCCAAACTGTCCTGTTATCTGTCTGTTGTTATACTGTAAGTTGCCAACATTTGATGTCCCACAACATGTGCTACTGTGTACCCATGCCTCTGTGTGTTGTTACCATGGCAACAAATGCAGAAAAGTTGACAATGTGTTGGATTTGGGCTGCAAGTCAGAACAGAGCCAAATCCATTCTGATCACTTTCAAATAACAGTGTGGACAGTCAATCCTAAAGATCAGATCTCTCAAACAAATCGGATTTGCCTGCAGTCTGAATAAGGTCTAAGACTCCCATGACCTTGATGTGTATTTTATTTTTTTTTTGCACTAAATCCTTTTCTTGATTTTGTGCTTCCTGTGGAAGAATAGGAAAATAAAGTTTGTTGAAGTGCTTCGAGTCAATTCTTTAGATCAGTAGAGGACCAACAGAAGAGGATGCAAATCTTATTTTGGCTTGGATTTAGCACATTCATACACTTGTAATTGTTTAATAGGGATTTGTGTGTGAGGGGGAAAAACTTATTGTTCTGAGTAGATCACCACGTTTTAAATAGAAGATTTATACAGCCCATGCTGATTGTTGTTGCTAATCCTCTTAAGCTTTAAGTAGTTACTTGTAGAATTTTCTTTCTTTTTCTTCCTGAACTGTACCGTTTTTCTCATATTTATATATTTCAGTAATTGTGATTTCAGTTAATGCCATTTTGGCATCACATCTAACAAACGAAAGGAGGATGACCTATGGGCCGTTGCTTGAAATGCCCTATGAGCGTCTTTGCCAGAGCTTAGAGGAAACTGAGGATAAAGAAGGTTGAAAAGGGGCTGAGAGGATTTAAGTTTGAGCTTAGTTACTGAATTGTACAATACCTACAGTAGTGTGCTATGATGTTATTGGACACTAATGGATTGTAAAGGTCCTTTAAAAGACAGAAACCTTAGTAAAGCTCACAAGCATCACTATAATTTAAATTTATACATTACACTTTTGTTATTTTCATACTCATGACAGACACACCCTCAACCCTTACACACTCGGGTGTGTTCTCCATGATAGGTATATTACTGGATTATAGTGGATTCCAATCATTAAAAACAAGTTAATGATAGTACCTGTTTTTTTCACACCTTAAACATTGTTTCACTCTTCT
The DNA here is from genome assembly GCA_013621035.1 of Clarias magur. Taxonomy (NCBI): domain Eukaryota; kingdom Metazoa; phylum Chordata; class Actinopteri; order Siluriformes; family Clariidae; genus Clarias; species Clarias magur. The sequence goes on along the minus strand of QNUK01000007.1, from coordinate 1,066,831 downwards.
TCCACAGCATTATTTCAGTGTTCATGTAAGCAAGCTACTGATCATCAGAGCAAGTCTGAGCAGCAACCCAGGGATGGGATCTTCTTATATGAGGTCACATTAGGGTACTATTTTTTTAAGCCCCAGACGATACAAAGCTGGGAAAGCAAGTATTTGTATTCATTCATTTGCACACACACTGGAGACCTGATTTGTCAAAAAAAAAAAAAAAAAAAATTATTTTGGATGCTGCATTCTCTTTAATGGTGTTCCCTTTTCTGACTTTTTTTTAATGCTTATATGATATGTTGTACTACAAAATGAAATGCAAAAATAACTGAAGCAAAGAACAGAAGCTAAAAATGTAAAGTAATTTCCAACATTTTCAGCATCACCGGTAGCATAATTCATGTTTATCTACAAGTAATGATCTCAAATGTTTATAGTAAACTGATGCAACTTTCTGATTAGGATTTAAAGGCTTCTCGAAGTCACACTTTAAAACAAACCACAAAATGCCTATATATATATATATATATATATATATATATATATATATATATATATAATTACACAAAGCACTGCTTAAAACTAAAGTGAGTCTTCAATGCTATTTCCTCAGGGGATATAAACTCTGATAAAACTTTCCCATCTAAACCTCATTTGAAAAGGTAGTGATGAGCTCCCTTCCTTCTAATTTAGACAGAAATTGCCATCAACATAGCCTGTCTGTAAAAAAAAAAAAATATATATATATATATATATATATATATATATATATATATATATATATATATATATATGTGTAATTTATTTCACATCCATTAGCAAGTGTGCTGTTTTTTTTCATCATTATTATCATTATTAATTCCTCATGTTGGTTTCCTGCATCCTAATTAATTTGATTTTGTTTTGTCCCGCTACGGAAGCCTCTGGAAATTAATGATGTGGAACCGCAATGTTGTGGCGCCACTGATGGGGCTCATGTTCCTGGGCTGAAATTTCTGTCATTAGCCAAAACGGCTGGTGACTGGGAAGTTGGCGCTGGCGGAGTGGGGCTCCATGCCTGGGGCTACGTTCTGTCTTCATAATTGATTAGACCACCAGAGAGTCGCAAAAGTGATAATGATAACCATAAAAAAACGTTTATTTGCATTTTTATGATTCATATTCGAGCAGAAGTGTTTCTCCGACTCCATCAACATCTATATCGCTCCAGTCATGAAGACATCTCTTGGAAATAAATATTCATAACGGCAATGATACTCAGAGCAGCGAAAGTTCATAAAGCCTCGGAGTTATCTTTTTAAAATGTTTGCGAGATTTGAACTGGTTATTGGTATTTTGGCTACTACAGAAGAATGCACAGATGACGGAAAGTGCATGTGCCCTTCATACATGTGTGTGTGCGTGTGATTTCTACAACACGCGAGAAATGAGTCCCTGAAAGTGTGTCATATTTTTTGCACTTTAATAAGAGGCTATAGTATAGTCCCGTCTGAGGTATTTGCAAGTTAATAAGGGACTCCAAAGGCTTTTCACAGTCCAATCTCTCCGCCTTTATTCTGCACACAGAGAGGATATTGGGAGATTTCCTCACCTCATAATGCGCTTCACTTGTTTTATTTGATGTGACATCAGCTCGTATCCCCCCGTCACAATTCGATTCCCCCCACTTATATTTGTGCATTCCATTTTATATTTCGGCACTGGCACAATATCTTTCTGCTTAATCAACAATGAGACTTTTTATCTCACCGTCTGCCGGGGAGAATTTTTACTAGCTTCTTCCCATGGTTATGCATACGATTTCACAGAGAGGACGCTCTTTTATACTTCAAAACTGTTTGTGTACAACACAATAGTGTAGATAATTGATTGCACCAACATTCCTAAATCATTAGCAGATTTATTGCTTTTAAATATTTAGCTTTTAACCACCCTGATCTTATTTTGTGCATAGTGTATCACTACAACCTACAGTAATCTTGGAAATTGACTTCTTGTGGGAATTATTTGGAATAATGTGGCATACTATAAATCTACCCTATAGTGGTTAGCACTTTCATCTTGCGCATCCAGGGTCTGGGTTTGATTGACCCACCCTGTGGGATGTGTGCATGGAGTGTATACTCCCTGTGCTTGGTTGGTTTTCTCCACATACTTCAATTTCCTCCCAAAGTCCAGAGACATGCAGATTATGCTAATTGACATTCCCAAATTGGATGTAGTGTGGGAATGTTGACTGGAGGTCCTACCACAGTCGAAAGATGGGAATAAATACAATGGTCACCATTGGCCTCCATGGTTCCTAATTGGACTACAGAGGTTCCTACTGTAGATGGATGAATGGATGGATGGATGGATGGGTGGATGGTCCCTAATGTTGAACTGTTGTGATAACTCAACTCAATATATGAGGGGTTTTCAAGTCAAACTGGGATTTATGATGAAATTTCTCTTTTAAAGAATTGATTTGATGTTTACTACACAGCACAGTGATGCAACTCTTAGCTGCAGTAAACATTTGGATATGGCAAATAATTTGAATTGTGAATGACGATTCTGCCTAAGGTGGCCTGAAGCGTTCCTGTGAAAAAGTAGTGAGTGGAACATCTGATCCTTGAAAATTGACAAATAACTTGTCACCAACTTACAGAAGAGACACGTGTCTAATGGAACTGTAGACAATCATTTACCAAAACAACTTGCACATTACATGAACTCAAAAAGGAGTTATTGTCATATCTCAGTCATATCACAGTCCTTTCCTCACTCCAAGCCGTTTCCAATTATTTGGGCCATCGAGAGTTTCTGTGAGGACAATGTTTCAGACATGAAGCAGGCAGTCCACTCATGGCTTTGTTGTACTGAGAAAACATTCTACCCATCCAATCACTCGTGGGATAAAATTATATAGAGAAATAAAAGTAGTTTTTACTCTCATTAATGGTGTTCTGTTATTCTGCACAATGAAAATAGTCCAAGGTTGGCTTGATCACCACTTAGTTTACAAAATTATTTACTTATGAACATATTTTGCTGTAAAACCCTTTAAAATTAGTTCTTGTGTAATCCAAAGTGACATAAATATTAGATCCTGTGAGTATGAGTAAATTATACAGTAGCATGATCTTAACATAGTTTCCATTCAAGATCCATCATGATGGAGTCCCAAACATACAGTAGTACAAGTCACAGAACACTATTAAATCAAGTATTATTTAAAAAAGAAAAAAGAAAAAAAAAGGATACAATATGGCACAGTAGTGTTAACCAAAATCAGTAGCATACAGTATATGCAGTATATGACATGGAAATCCAATGGCGTCTGTTTAGAATTTCAAGTTTAAACAAAATGCAGAAAAATACAAATGGTGAATACACAGTACTGTACTGTATATGCAAGGCAATGTCTTTGTGATATTAAAGTACACACAAAAAAAAAACCCCAGAGAAAACATTATGCAATACTGAAAAAATTTTAACAGTGTAGTTTATGGCCTTGAGTTTGCATACTTGGGTTCAGCTCAAGTTCGTTTTTTTTTTTTTTTTCCCTCTCACATACGTCCCAAAATGTGTGATTTAATTTATCTAAAATCTATTATGCAAACTCGTATACATGCATAGGCGCACACATGCACACAGAGCGGTAGAGAGAGTGAGTGAGTGAGAGAGACCAGACGGACCTTTTGAGTGCTGGTCCTGAACTTTAATGGTAAACAATGATGGATGGACATCATTTAATGGGATGTACCAGCGTACAGTGCGCGTGGCCCAGCTGTCAGACACTAAACCAATTAGAGAAGGAGAATTAATCTGGAGCACAGAGCACAAGTTCTAGGAGAGGTCGAAAAAAATTCAATACGCAACCTCCCACAGGGAGACTCAACTTATTAAGTCACACCGAACTCCAAGCAGTGTGTGTGTGTGTGTGTGTGTGTGTGTGTTTGGGTACAGAGCTAAAGAGTGAAAAAAAAACTGTGAGGGGATGAAAGAAGAAAGAAAAACAATTTAAAAAAGGTTAAAAAAAACAGAAAAGGGAAAAAAGAAAGAAATAAAGAAAGGAACAGAAAAGTGAGAAAAAAAATAGTAAGACAAGATGAAATGATGTGTGAAGAGAAAATAAGAAGGAAAGAGATGAAATTGAAGGAGGAAAGGAAGACCTGGTGAGAAGACAGAAAGAAAGGGTGAGAAAAGCTGAGGAGATGAAATGGGAAGGGAAAAAAAGAAAGAATGGTAAAAATTATTGAATGAAAGAAAGACAAATGAGATGGGTAAAGAGAGAGAGGGAAAGGAGGACAAGCAAAGTTGAAACAGGACTGAGATTAGAGAGAGATACAGAAAAAAGGAGAAACATTGGGAAATAAGCTGTTCTTTTAAATAGTTGCACTGATAAGTGTATGTGTGTGCATGTGTGTATAAGGATGTGCGTGTGTTATAGTGCTTTTCACCCTGTAAATAATGTATCCCCAAGTCCAATTTATTACGTACATTCATTTTCTATCTGCTAACATTTCCAAGTAACATTTACAAATATAGCTGAAGCATATACACGTACCGCAGTGTGGACATTTTATTAGGAAGAAACCCACAGGCTATTTATCACACATGAGCGAAGGCGATGTATATCTTGCACGGCACTGGGATATTCGAGGTGATCTTCACCGCTGTAATATGGTTTTTGCGTGCGAGAGGGAGCAGATGTGCAGCATGAGTTGTGACACTGCTGTTCTCTTATACTCGGTACATTTGTCACTCCTACAACTCTGCAGCCCAGTGGATTAGATGTTTGGCTTGGATCATTAAGTTTGGCTCAAACCCTGACAGGGCAGACAAGCGTTTCATCCTCGTCAAAAGCACGGGTAGAGGGAGCGATAGAGAGGGAGAGAGAGTACAGAAGAGGCACGGACCCTGAGCTCTGAAGCTGTTCATACCAATCAGCCATAACATTAAAACCACCTGCTTCAAAACAGCTTATCGAGGCATGGACTCCGTAAGACCTCTGCAAGTGTGCTATGGCATCTGGCATCCATATATTAGCAGGAGATCTTTTTAATTCTGTAGGTTGTAAGGTTGGGCCCATGATGGACCGGATTTGTTAATACAGCAAATCCTTTTTTTTTTCTTTTTTTTTTTTTATTTAAACACTGTGACGAGGTGTATTATTCTGCTGAGGAGACCATTAGGGAATAGTGTTTCCATTAAGGGGTCGAATTTCAACAACGCAAAACCTACAACTGTGTTTAAGTAGTTGTTACGTGTCAAATGGTGTGTAATGAAATATTTTATTTATTTATTTATTTATTTATTTATTTATATTTGTATAAAGTTTGGAGCTGTGTATTGGACTTGACTGTAAAATTATAGTGTATTAAAATAAAAATAAAAAAACTGTTATGTCTGAAAATCAATTGCTTTTGGTTGGTACTAAGGCCAGAGTGGTACAGTACATTATTTCTCAACCACTGGACTCACGCTGCAACAAACTTACCTTGGAACGGGAATATGGAATTTTTTCCAGCCTCCGTGCATTCAAGCTACAAACTCGTGGGATCCACACAGTTGGCTCCATGTTAGTTAACTGTAGTAAGCATTGTAGTATTTTGCTAGTTAGCGATAAAATTAATGTTACTTTTACTAGTTACTTTTCTAGTGAAGGTAATGCATTACTAATATATTACTTTTCTATAACACTAATACATGCTGAGCAGCTATAATATTACAATACAAAATACCAAGTCCAGGATCGTAGGCTCCCCTTCTGATCCCTGGACAGCTCTGACTCCTCGGGGCATGACTCCACAAGACCTATTAGGGGATACTTTGGGTGCTGTGGGGCGGGGCATCTGTGAATCTGATTTGTTTGTCGGATTGGGATTTGGGAAGTGTTGAGGCTGAGTCTCTTTGATTGCTTTGATTCATCCTTCATTGTCTTTTCTAATGTTATGGACGGCCAATGCTTCACGATTACTAGTTACTATCTAAAGTAGCACGTTACTGTTGTGTTACTCTTACATTAGTATAGGTTGTCAATTGCCATATTACTCACATGATTACGCAAATGAAAAATGCTGTAACCAATAAATGTACTGTACAAAACCCATGACAATAAACGCCTCATACTACTGATTTATCCTGCTTTCATGCTTGTTGTGCTTCCTTAAATAGCATGGAAATTGGCAAGTACCTTGAGTAAAAATAAATAAATAAATAAATAGAAAAAAATCCACATCACATGCACTGTATCTGATGGGGAGGAAAAGGGGGAAATGAGAGATTATAGTTTTTTTTTTTTTTTTTTTGCTTGCTCTTGGGAATGAATGATGAAATGGTTAATGGTTTTCTTTTTTTTTTTGTTTGTTTTTAGACTGAAAATCTAATGAACAAATGCTACACTTATTGTAAAGTGTATGTGACAATTATTTTAGATCATACAGTATGTGAAATGAACAATTTGTACATAGAGAACCAAAATTCACAGATATTTGAGGAATGATTCGAGCAGAAAGTAACATATTTGCACATCTTTACACACACACACACACACACACACACACACACACACACACACACACATATATATATATATATATATATATATATATATATATATATATATATATATAGATATATATATATATATATATATAATACCACCATATTACACATTTACACATATATATTCTTATAGATGTACATTATACTGTTATAATAATAATAATAATAATAATAATTTTATTATTATTGTATTGCAAAGTAACAAGTTATATTGCTAGTTACTGCAAAAGTAATATATTCCAGTAATGCATTACCTTTTGTAAATCATTACTTGCATCTTTGGTTATTACTGAAAATATTATATTTTTCTTACCTCCACAGACTCTATAGACAATTTTCCTCTAATTGAAATATGGAGTATTTTAGCAGTAGCAATAACAGGCTGCACTGATGTTTTGTGTAGTACTGTGTGTATAACTTACCGGTTGCGCACATCACAGTATATAAGTGATGCTCAGCGGACTTTAATGTTCCTTACTGTGCAGAGCAGAGGAGCTGAAAGAAAAAGAGAGAGAAAGGTGGGAGGGGGTGGTGATGGTTGGGGCATCAGTGGCAATTAATGCAAGTGGTGTGTCAGACAAGGAGGCTAATGAGTTTTAATATACATGCAGGTGAGGGAGAGGCAAGGCTCCAGAGCCCTTAATGAACCCGTGACAGCGTAATTAGCCACAATTTACAATTCCTGAGTTCTAATCAGAGGCGATGAAACGTTGCCACAAATCTTTGTATGAATGAGTCTTTTTAAAAGCTCCAATCTGTTGCCTTGTACTTGATTGATAATTGTGTGTTTTTTCTTACATCTTTTTTTTTTTTCTATCTCCATCTAAATGTCTTTCCATTTCGCCGATTGCATCGTAGAGGTGAATGCCCGGAGCAGGCCATGAAATGATGAAGGATGTGTCGAGATCTCGGACCTAAATGTATATTTTTGAAGTTACCGAGGATTCAGCTTGTTTCAGTGTATGAAAGATGTGTTGACAGGTGATCATTAAAAGGATGGTAAAGGAATATGAGAAAAAAAGTAAAAGTTTTATCTTTTAAGCAGGTTTAAATTTCAGTACTAATATACTGTATGATTTAAGCTTTTGATGTTATACAGTATAAGGACTGTAAAGTATTCAATAATTTAAAGAAATAATGATATGAAACGCTCCATCAGTACAAACTCAAGTTTCATTGGTATTATTCATGCACTCTGGCATTCAGAGACTGACATTGAGACCAGGTATGTGTTGACCCGAGGGCCTGGGAGCCACCATTCACACTCCCCACACCGAGCAAACACACGACATTAAACACTCGCACCACCTTGCTATTTCCACAGGAGCTCACACAGGATCTGAACACTCTGGATAACATCTGCTAAGACTCACTGGAATAGCTTTTGGCATTCAGTTTGCATTTCCCTGATGAATTTCAGGGTTCTTTAAACTAATATTGGGGACTATCAATACAGCAGGTCTCCAGATATAAAGCTTAACTAAAATAGCTTCCAGTTTCCCAGTGTGTTAGTGTGTATGTGTGTGTGTTTTCAAATGTTGGTTCTAAAGCCGTAAAAATATTACTATTTTTAAATGACTAATGAGTATATTTGCAGATTTTTAGCACTTTGTTTTTAGATTTCTTTTTCATTATTATGCACTATTATTTTACATGTGATTATTTTTTCACCTTTTTTTGTTTAGTTTTTTTTTTGTTTACAAATAAATCCTTAATTTTTTACATAGATTTAGCAAAATGTCATTTTACAAAACTGTTCATTTTACATTCAGGGGATTTTTTCCATTATAGAAATAATAATAATAATAATAATAATAATAATAATAATAATAAATTCTTAATTTATTTTTATATTACTACTGCAAGTTTTTACTTGTTCCTCAATTTTTATTATCTGACATGTACAATTGATTTCTATTCATTTTAAAGGCAATTTTTAAAACACAACTTACAAGATCTTTTGTTAGTTTTTTGTTTGTTTTTGTTTTTCATGCACGATCAATTAAGATTTTTCACATGGTTGAGTAACATGCGCTTGAGTAACGCTATAACTTTAATACTAGTTTGTAATTAATTGACTCACAGTCTTTACATGCTGGACACACGCTTCTGCTGCTCTCTGTACCGATCTGCTTCCCTTCGAGCGTGAAATTGCTCTTCAGTGTGCTCTGTAACCTCTAAAGCGGACCTGTTGTCCAGCTGAGCAGATTTGCTCTTTAGGCAGCTGCTGCAGTCTGTGGAAGATTACTTCTGATTTTAAATGGAAGTACGACAAGGAATCGTATACGCATCCGCAAAAATTGTGTGCGAGCTTTAAACTCCCATGGTTATGGGGAAACTAAGCTCAGTCCTCATCAGTCGTTTATTTTCAGGTTTCTCCACATGCCCCTACTAATTTGCAGGTAGATATTTGCGGGTAGCTCAGATTGATGAGAGGTACAATTTATGATTTGAGGCTGTGCTTTGAAGATTGGGACATGGACACTAACAAGGCCATGATCAAAGCCTTAAGGAAAGACATGCGGTCAATGAAAATTAACCCGGCACACACACACACACACACACACACACACACACACACACACACATATATATATTCCATATACCATAAGTAGGCCTAGGGGTTTAGATTAAGACATCCTATAATTTTGGCATTGGTTATTTAGGATTTATTTTGAAATGTAGTGAGGCCACATCAATTTAAAAATCATTAAACCAAAAATCCATCTTGGCTTTTTTGTGACTATCCTTTCATCTGATGTTTGTTCTAACATTCTGATTAGTTGGTAGTTACGGAAGTTACCAAGCAAAATATGGGCACACCTTGTTGAGCTTGTCCAATAGGATGAATTAAATTCAGAGCTATATCTAAAACCGAAGAAAGAAAAAAGGTAATGCAACTCAAAACAGCTGAGTGCTTTCAAAAGTGAATTTAAAATAACAAATACAAAATATTTGCACTTTCTTTAATTTAAATAAGTGAAGTGACAAAGCATGGAGTCTCACAACTAGTCAACAGGACACAATTAACTTTTTAACCTGAACATTTTCATTACAATCCATCCCTTACTTTTGCTCATCAGAAACAATACTAATGAACTTAATGTGTGTGTGTGTGTGTGTGTATAATATAAGTTCAAAACAATTTGGATTTTTAAATGCATTAATATTATGTATGTTTCTGTACAGGAATGTGCACTACACTGATTATTTAGGACAATCAGGGCAGAGTGCAGGTCACTGCCATTAGGGATCGTTGCCATGAAGAGTCTACAATGATGTTGGTTCAATAGTGTACATACCAAATTAACATGCAAATAAAAGCCAGGATGCAAGGTTTCCCAACAGCACACTGCCCAGTGCATCACACAACCTCTGCAAGGTTGACTTTTTCACATTGCATCCTGGTGCCATGGTTTCCCCAGGTACATAAGTAACACACATGCACCCAGCTATCCACATGACGTAAAAGGCAATGTGATTCCTTTGGCCAGGTTACCCTCTTCCACTGCTCCATGGTCCAGTTGTGATCCTCCTCACCCATTACATTTGCTTTCTGCAGTGGACAGAGGTCAGTGTGGGCACTCTGACCCGTCTGTGACTGTATGTAACAAACTCTCACACCTTCCTATCAGAGTCAGCATTAACTTTTACAGCAATTTCAATTCTCTAGGATTAGGCTGTGATCGGTTCACTACTACATTTCAGGAACACCCCCCCCCCCCCAAAAAAAAAAAAAAAAAACATGTTGTTTTGCCAGTCTTTAAATGCTGTAGTGTTAAAATTTGGCCTCTTTGAAACCAAGAGCGCCAAACCTGTTCTAGATTTGACATTGCACCTGTGCACAAACCAAGCTCCGTGAAGACATGCTTTGTTAAGTTGGAGTGGAGGAATTCCAACTATAGCTCAGAGTCTTGACCTCAACCACAATGAACACTTTTGGGATGTTTAAATGCACACCTGACCTCCTTGCCCCAAATTAATTCCTCATGCCACTATCACTCTTATAGATGCATAATTCCTATGGACATTATTCCCAGTGCTCCAAAAGCATTCCCAGAAAAGTGGAGGTCATCATAACATGAATCATAAATTAAATCTGGAATTATTTCATTCTCATTCATACTTCATACACACGTCCATAATTATTTTGATTGTTTAAAGCTGCTTTGCGACAATGTCAATTGTTAAAAGCGCTATACAAATAAAATCAAACTGAATTGAATTGAATTGAATAAAATGGAAGGTTTAAAAAGCACCCAAGGGTGTGATTGTTACTGTAGGTTTCCACAATCTCCTAGTTGAATGATGTATTTCCCAGAGGATGATGAAACTTTAAACTGATTATTATTATTATTATTATTATTATTATTATTATTATTATTATTATTATTACTTAAAGAAGACCATACAGTATGTCCTTCAATGTCCATCCATGACATAATATATCATACAGTTACTATATTATTCATAAACTGTAGTTTATTCAGTAGCCGTTCACAGAAACGGAGAATGTAAACACAAGAAGCCTTGCACCTCCCGGGTCCGGGTTTGATTCCTGGCCAGGTTCGATTCCCTTCTCTGTGTGTATGGAGTGTTCATGTTCTCCCCATGCTTGGTGGGTTTCCTCCAGGTACTCTGGTTTCCTCCCACAGTCCAAAGACATGTGCTGTAGGTTAGGTTAAATGGCATTTCCAAAATTGGCCATAGTGTGTCTGTGCCCTTGCGATGGATTGGCACCCTGTCCAGGGTGTACCCCACCTTGTGCCCTAAGTCTCCTGGGATAGGCTCCAGGGCCCCCCGTGACCCTGAATACAGGATTAAGTGGTATAGATGATGAGTGAGTGAGTGAGTGAGTGAGTGAGAGGATTTGGGGAAAACCAAAATTAGTTAGTATTAACTTGTTAACTCATAACTGTCATTCTGCACAATCAAAAATATTGGTTTCACCTAAAAACCAATTGTAGTTTACACTAATAATCTGAGTATTGTTTTGATTGTAACATAACGATTAATGATATTGTAAGTGTTTTATTTGCATATTAATTAATTAATTTAAAGTGTTTATAAATTAATATAAAGTGTCATGTAATAATGCTAAGGATTTTTTTTTCTTTTTTTTTTTTGATACATTGACTACATTCTAATCTGCTAATTGAGTATATGTGTACCTTCATATTATATTCAATTCTTCTGTTTGCAGTGCTTGGCTTGCTAAAACATTTTACAAAGCTTGCATCTAAGTATATTACAATACAGAGAATATAGACTGACAAAGTACCTTCTACATACAGTAACTTCTCGTATAAAGGCGAAACACATTTAAATATGTAAATGCAGTACTTAAATATGTGTTCTATGTTTAGTGATTCTGATGCTAATGCATTGGTTTGTGATGTTTTTTTTTCAGTTATTTCTGTAAAATGTTAGTAGTTATGATGTCAGCATCACATAGCTAATAGTTTAACAAGAAAATGATAATAAGTTGAAAAGCATACAGTAACAGCCAGGTTTTGCTGTTTATCTCCTAAAACCAAAGATCAAGAAACCCAGCACAGAATTAAACATTTTTAGTCCAAATGTTAAAATCAATATTTTAGAACGCAATGCAAATTGCACATGACAAATTTTCGCTGCTCCTTTGTGGATTTTTCCTTTAAAATGTAATTGCCTGAATTAACTGCAGAGTTGAATGAATTTGTTTTTGCCGTGTTAAACAGCAGCAGTGTTGAAGGAATAATGTCAGCATTTTAATTGTAATTGTTTAAGTACCAGCTACAGTATCGACAGTATTGACTCAACACACGCAGCAAACAAAAGTGTACTGAATTAACACACACACAAACACACACACACACACACACACACACACACACACACACACACACACACACACACACACTGTTTAAATGACATCTTCACTGTTGACTTTTAGGATTGAAAAGGGACATTGATTGTAGTACATGTCAATAACATCATTTGTGTGAATTAATTTGGAGAGAGAGAGAGAGAGAGAGAGAGATCTCAATTCTTCTTTCAGCACAGTTGTAGTTATTTGTGTTAATGAAGAAAATTATATTGAATTGACTGAACTGAATAATTGTCCATGGTAATTATCCATGGGCTGGAGATTGCTCCCAGGACCAGTCAGCTGTTGTCCTGTGCCATGTAGATGGTTACTGTCTGTCTGTCTGTCTGTTTTTTGCGATTCTTACTAGAGCAATGCCTCAAGAACAACTGACTGAAAGTTTCATTTATATGGATTTATCATTGTAACCAGCAAACAAGAATGCTTGGATTTTGGAATTGATAGAAACATGGCCAAGGTCACTCCAAGGTCATGTATCTGCAATAGTTTTTCCTTTATAGTTTCCACAATATTCTAATAATGTTTAAGATTTTTTAGCATGCAATGCAGTAACAAGAAGCACTAGACTTCTTGTAAAGGCAGTTCTACCTAAAAAAAAAAAAATAATAAAAATAAAGTAATAATGAATTTTTCATGTCATCTATTTGGCATTACAAATGCAGTACAGACCAAAAGGTTGGACACACCTTCTCATTCAAAGAGTTTTCTTTATTGTGTTCTTTAGCCCAAATGCGTCTCTTCTGCTTGTTGCCTGTCCTTAGCAGTGGTTTCCTAGCAGATATTCTACCATGAAGGCCTGATTCACACAGTCTCCTCTTAACAGTTGTTCTAGAGATGTGTCTGCTACTAGAACTCTGTGTGGCATTGACCTGCTCTCTGATCTGAGCTGCTGTTAACCTGCGATTTCTGAGGCTGGTGACTCGGATGAACTTATCCTCCGCAGCAGAGGCGACTCTTGGTCTTCCTTTCCTGGGGCGGTCCGCATGTGAGCCAGTTTCTTTGTAGCGCTTGATGGTTTTTGTGACTGCACTTGGGGACACTTTCAAAGTTTTCCCAATTTTTCGGACTGACTGACCTTCATTTCTTAAAGTAATGATGGCCACTCGTTTTTCTTTACTTAGCTGCTTTTTTCTTGCCATAATACAAATTCAAACTCTTTGAATGAGAAGGTGTGTCTAAACTTTTGGTCTGTACTGTACATGTAAATGTGTATTTACTAAAACGAAGGTTATATATATTATATATATATATATATATATATATATATATATATATATATATATAATCAATTTACAATATAATAAAATAATAATATTGAGTTGATTTTAAAAGGTCCATATTTGTATTTTTATTTTCAGTAATATGTACTTACTATTTATAAAGAGATTTAAAAGCTCACCTACTGTATCAATGTTTTTCCCTCTTGCTGAAATCATCTTAAATATCCAAGTAGATTTTTAATGCTTAGAAACCATAAACCCCACTCTTTATTTGTTTAAAAAATTTATATACACAGTAGAATGTTTATTGAGCAGGTCACCTGTTCTACAAAGCAAAACCGGATGCTGAGAAAGTGAGAAATCTATTTAAATATGGGATTTTACTTCTAACCAATCATTTATCCCACAACTGTTTCAGTTCATATCACCCCACAGTACTCAGTGCAGATAATTACTGAGGTCTCTGACAGTTCAGACATTTAATATCATTTCATAGGTTTTCATCATTGACCAAGGCCTACCTTAAACCTAATCTCATCACAGAGATTAAACACAGCTATTAGAATCAAATCCACTCATGTATGCTTGAGGATAATCTCGAATTTCATCAGTGTAGGAGTTTTCTATTGTCATCCAGCTCTCAATGGGATTTCAGACCTTTAATAAGAGTATGAGAGGCTTGCTCCACCTGCTTCAGAGGAGATGAGATTAATGCAAATCTATTCCATTAGGGCTTTAATAAGTCAATCTTAGCCATATTTATACAAGGAATTGAGAAATAAAGGTCAGGGATTAGTGCAGAAACACTGAGAAGGTCAAAGCTGGGAACACATCAAATGAAATTTACTGTACAAGTGAAACTGGAATAACATTGTGGCAAAATGTGGAATGAAAAATTATCAAAATTTATCATTTCATTGCAAAAAAAAAAAAATACTGTTTCATGTAATTTTGCATCTACAGGGTGGGCCATTTATATGGATACACCTTAATAAAATGGGAATGGTTGGTGATATTAACATCCTGTTTGTGGCACATTAGTATATGTGAGGGGGCAAACTTTTCAAGATGGGTGGTGACCATGGTGGCCATTTGGAAGTCGGCCATCTTGGATCCAACTTTTGTTTTTTCAATAGGAAGAGGGTCATGTGACACATCAAACTTATTGGGAATTTCACAAGAAAAACAATGGTGTGCTTGGTTTTAATGTAACTTTATTCTTTCATGAGTTATTTATGCGTTTCTCATTGTTCACAGCCATGACATGTCGAAGAGGTTAACACGTGATGAGCGGATCGAAATTGTGTTGATATCTTGTGATACACAGGGTCATTGTAGCAGATTTCACAGGGTCATTGTAGCAGATTTGTATTTAAATTAAATTAAAATGCCTTTTCACCACTTGAGTCTGCAGACACTAAATAGAAATCTAATAACATATTTTATTTCATATTACAATTTGCCTGTATATTTATCAGTGAGGGTGGCACGATGGTGTAGTGGTTAGCACTGTCGCCTTGCACCACCCGGGTTCGATCCCCGGCCAGGCTCGATTCCCGTCTCTGTGTGCATGGAGTTTGCATGTTCTCCCTGTGCTTGGTGGGTTTTCTCCCACAGTCCAAAGACATGTAGGTTAGGCTAATTGGCGTTTCCAAATTGCCCGTAGTGTGTGAATGAGTGAGTGTGTGTGTGTGTGTCTGCGCCCTGCGATGGATTGGCACCCTATCCAGGGGGTACCCTGCTATGTGCCCCAAGTCTCCTGGGATAGGCTCCAGGCCCCCGTGACCCTGAATACAGGATTAAGCGGTATAGATGATGAGTGTCATCACTCAGTGAGCTCAGAGACCATAAGGCAGAGCTGGATACGGTTGCCATAGCAGCAATAATCCAACATGATGACCAAGATTTTTGGTTATCTTGTGTGTGTGTGTGTGTGTGTGTGTGTGTGTGTGTGTGTGTGTGTGTGTGTGTGTGTGTGTGTGTGTGTGTGTGTGTGTGTGTGTACGTGTGTGTGTGTGTGTACGTGTGTATATGTATGTATGTATGTATGTATGTATGCACACACGTGGACAAAATTGTTGGTACCCTTCGGTCAATGAAAGAAAAACTCACAATGGTCGCATAAATAATTTTAATCTGACAAAAGTAATAATTAAAAAACATTCTATGCATGTTAACCAATGAAAGTCATTGCTTTTCAACCATGCTTCAACGGAATTCTAAAAAAAAATTAACTCATGGACAGGTCTGGACAAAAATGATGGTACCCCTAGAAAATACTGAAAATAATGTGACCAAAGGGACATGTTAATTCAAGGTGTGTCCACTAATTAGTATCACAGGTGTCTACAATCTTGTAATCAGTCAGTGGGCCTATATATAGGGCTCCAGGTAGTCACTGTGTTGTTTGGTGACATGGTATGTACCACACTCATCATGGACCAGAGGAAGCGAAGGAAAGAGTTGTCTCAGGAGATTCGAAAGAAAATTATAGACAAGCATGTTAAAGGTAAAGGCTATAAGACCATTTCCAAGCAGCTAGATGTTCCTGTGACTACAGTTGCACATATTATTCAGAAATTTAAGATCCATGGGACTGTAGCCAACCTCCCTGGACGTGGCCACATGAGGAAAATTCATGACAAATCAAAGAGACGGATAATCCCAATGGTAACAAAAGAGCCTAGAAAGACTTCTAAAGAGATCCAAGGTGAACTTCATGCTCAAGGAACATCAGTGTCAGATCGCACCATCCGTCGTTGTTTCAGCCAAAGTGGACTACATGGGAGACGACCAAGGAGGACACCATTGTTGAAAACAAATCAGAAAAAAAGCCAGACTGGAATATGCCAAACTACATGTTGACAAGCCACAAAGCTTCTGGGAGAATGTCCTATGGACAGATGAGGCAAAAATGGAACTTTTTGCCAAGGCACATCAGCTCTATGTTCACAGACGGAAAAATTAAGCATATGAAGAAAAGAACACTGTCCCTACTGTGAAACATGGAGGAGGCTCTGTTATGTTCTGGGGCTGCTTTGCTGCATCTGGCACAGGGTGTCTTGAATCTGTGCAGGTACAATGAAATCTCAAGACTATCAAGGGATTCTAGAGAGAAATGTGCTGGCCAGTGTCAGAAAGCTGGGTCTCAGTCGCAGGTCATGGGTCTTGCAACAGGACAATGACCCAAAACACACAACTAAAAACACCCAAGAATGGCTAAGAGGAAAACATTGGACTATTCTAAAGTGGCCTTCTATGAGCCCTGACCTCAATCCTATTGAGCATCTTTGGAAGGAGCTGAAACATGGTGTCTGGAAAAGGCACCCTTCAAACCGGAAACAACTGGAGCAGCTTGCTCATGAGGAGTGGGCTAAAATACCTGCAGAGAGGTGCAGAAGTCTCATTGACAGTTACAGGAATCATTTGATTGCAGTGATTGCCTCAAAAGGTTGTGCAACAAACTATTAAGTTAGGGGTACCATCATTTTTGTCCAGGCCTGTTAATTTTTTTTAAATAATTCTGTTGAAGCATGGTTGAAAAGCAATGTCTGACTTTCATTGGTTAACATTCATAGAATTCTTAATTATTATTACATTTGTCAGATTAAAATTATTTCTGTCACCATTGTGAGTTTTTCTTTCATTGACCGAAGGGTATCAACAATTTAGTCCACGTATATATACACACATACACGTGGACAATATATACACAGGGTACCAACAATATATATATATATATATATATATATATATATATATATATATATATATATATACCACATGTATTGAGGGTTTGATTCCTGCCTACGGTCATGTTCTTCCATGCTTGAGGGGTTTCTTCTTCCAGATACTCTGGTCTCATCCCATAGTTCAAAAAACATACAAATAAGGCAAAGTGGCATTCCCAACATGCCCATAATGTCTGTGAGTGTGTGAATTGGCATTGCCTGAAATCTTCTGGAGGTACAGTAGCTCCAGGTTTCATGTGACCCTGAGGCAGAACTTGAGGTACAGTATAAAGAATGAGTGAGAGGTACAGTACTATATAATAATATAGTACTTAATATATAGTACTGTATAAACCTTTATTACACGCACCTGTTCCCCACTGGTTCATGCCTTAAGTTAGATGTTTTGATGCTTGAACAATTCATAGTTCACTGTGTAGCTTAACAACCAAAAATATTTCTCTGACACTGTTCAGGTACTGGAGTGAAAATGTGAGTCAAAAACCTGCCAAAAATGAGAGGCAAAAACAAAAAAAAAAGTCCTTCAGGAAACCTGAAGAATTATTCATCAAGAGTACATTAAAAATACCAAAAAGTCTGTTTCTTTGGAAGCAAAATATACAAAAATTATCGGTGGCTCAAGGCTTTTGAACAGCACTGTATATTGCTTTAAAATGCATTATATGATGCTGCTTTTAAATATTGCTAGACATTTTTCAATGCTAGAGCTTTTCATTTACAGTTGGTACTTTTCATATATCAGTTGGATCCTGGCTGTTTGAGTTTAGTGTCTACTATTGTGCCTATTCTTCATTACTCAGTGTAATTCATTCATTCATTCATTACTATATTGTCTGTACAATATGAGGTCTCCTATCAGGTAGTAAACTGAAGTTCACGTTACCATCCAATCCAATCTTTCTGATCACAAAATCCGATCACAAAAGAATATGATAGTTCCTTTGTGGCCCTAGATCAGGTACATACGGTATGTAATGGTCATGATGACTATCATGTACTTTCATGATCAGATTTTGTGATTAGAAAGATCAGATTTTTATGAGATGAGAATTTATTTGAAAAATAATGTGGTTAGATTGAATAGTGTAGTGAAACAATTGGTCAAGTCCTCAATGTGTAGGACATTTTGGGGGACATGCACAGGTATGAATCACTTGTCATTACAAATCAAACTGTCGGGAGAGACATATTCAATCAAAAAGGAAAAACTTTGAATGTTTGTAATTGAAACACTATATGATAATAGTTTTCCTCCATTTGAGTTGCAGCTCAAATCTTATTAATGGAAGATTTGCAAAAATTGATAAACACTACAAATACATAGTTCTAAGACAAAGGTCTTCTTCTTTTTTTTTTTAACACCCCTTGTGTTCAAAGTTGGTATAACATAATAGTTGTCAGAAAACTCATTAGGAGTGGGAAATGATCTAGCGGAAGGAGAATGGTTAAAGGGTAAATGAGTATAATTGAATTGTTTGATGTATTATGCTTCCGTCTGTTAAACCCCTCATGGCTTCCGTACTAGTGAATGACATGTTTGTGTCCCGAGACGTACATTTACACAGTTACCATGTTTACTCTTTTCTTGTCTTACATGCATTTTATACGATGTGCATGTGTGGCTTAACAACTTTTTTCCAAGGATTCCCAGGCCTGCCAGCACATGATTAAGGAGACGAGGCCTAAATTGCCTAGCAGTCTTCTCTCCATGAAGGGCGCTGTGAACACGGCGCATACACACACTGCCATGATGTCAGACTTGTAATGTAATTACAAACCCATCTGTCTCTCATTGCTTGACAAGCACAAAATGTCCAATTATGGTTTCATTTAAATTCTAATTAGTTCGGCCCAATTTCACAGGCTCTGGAGGTTGTGTGTGTATGTGTGTGTGCGTGTGTGTGTGTGTGTGTGTGGTTGCATGATACACATACATTGCAGTGCTGGAGAACCACAGAGCTTCACTGATGCATCATGCTCGGGGTTGACTTTAAGCAAGCTGAATAGACCTGTGTTAAAACATTTTGAAGACTTTAGGAATTCATTGTTTTAATAAATAGTGGATGTTCAGAGATCAGATCAGATAAACTGGTGAAAGGATGTGAATGACCGCATCTTCCTTTGCATCCACTGTCTATACTACTAGTCCATGGTAGGGTCAAGGGGGCTTGGGGACTACCTCAGGGAACTGAGGACACAAGGTGGGGGGTAGGGGGGGCACACTAGATAGGATGCACACACACACACACACACACACACACACACGCGTCCAATACATATATTTTGGACCATTGGAGGAAACTGGAGGCACCAGACGAAACCCACCAACCATGTATGTTTTGATATACCTGGGTTTTTGTTTCTTATTTTCGCTCCTAGGATATTCATACTAACAAAAGTGTATAAAAATGGTTACACCATACAGTATTATTACCATCTTGCAAACAGTTATAAGTACAATTATACTGAGTTCTGAATACAAGATTCATCAAAGCACTACTAATAAATGACCAATTATCTCAGCATGTAAGCATATCTTTAATATAGGCAAATCTACACACTAAAAAAATGCTTGGGTTGTTTTTACTACCCAAACGCTGGGTTGCCTCTGTTGGGTAATATTTCTGGGTTATTTACAAGGAGTTGGGTACTTTTTGTTTAACTCAGCTTGCTGGGTTGGAGTTGGGTTAGCTAGCGACAGATAACATCACAGATCAGACCGCCCTTCCCCCGAAGGTCACCGGTGTATTCAGTGGCTGTGTCAGCTTTGTGTCTTTTTTTCTTCCTCCTCACGCATTTAAGAGGAAATGTAAACGTTCAATATAAGGTCTGTATACACACTTTCACTCACCTATGACTGAATTTGTTCACTGTATGTAACATTTATTACTGTTACCGTGTTACACTCAAACTTTCAGCCTGTTCTGTGCTATAGCATGCTAGTTTATCTGACAATGGCTGCTAACTAGACAAACCAAAGAACCCCACCTGTGTATGAAAGAAACAGCAAAAATGTCTGAGCTTTTTAGCTTTCTTTCTAGAATGCTTGCAGGGTGTATGAAGATGGTGAAGTGATGAATGAAAGCTAAACTGTTGACTGTAGTGCCAGCATGACGCTAGCATTTAGCTAGGTTGCTAGCGTTAGCAAACACATAAAATAGCTGAGGTGTTACAAAACACTAATCTTCTTACAAATATGCATACTAGCCAACCCTCTCGATTTTTTCCATAAACTTTTACTTTCTTTCTTTCTAGGGTTGGAACCAACACCGTGGAATATCGGTCAGTCGAGGCTGTACACCTACATCCTGATGTTGGGAGATAATGACCAGCACTGCTCTCAGGCATTAGTGCTTCTCAGTAATAGTATCGTAATGATGTCACTGTTGAACGTGTTTTGTATTATCTGATCTTGGGCTTTTGAAAAATAAATATTTTTCTATGTTTTGTACAATTAATTGGGTGTTGTTTATTGCATATATTTATCCAGCAGCTGGGTTTTTAGAGTGTAATATTTCTTTTTGTTCTGTTTTTAGATACTGTAGGTTGACATACAGTATTTCATGTTTGGCTAGTTAATGTGAGCATATAATGTCAATTTCATTATAAATTATGTCATTATAATAATAATAATAATAATATTTTAAAGCTGATTATTTATTTATTTATTTATTTGGATTTTTAAAAGTATTTTTTAATTACAATAGTATTCCTGGAAATGATAAACACATGCACACATGTTTATTGAAACAGCGTGTATCCTAATTAATCATTGGATGACCACCTCTAAATTCAAGCTTAACATCTAGCAAGAAAAAAGTCTAACATTTTTTAAAAAAACATCATGTGCTAATAGAATGAAACAATTTAAAGTTGGATTTTATAAATATGTCTAGACATAAGTCGTGTGTGTGTGTGTTTTACATTATATAATTTTCCAGTGAAGTGTTTTTTTCTTATGCCCCACTATAACTGAAATATAAATGAAACAGCATGCTATAATTGTGTTTTACATTTCAGTATTTGTTTGTTTATTCCTGCTTTCACATATGTGTGTTCGGATGCAAATTAGAGCTCATAATCAAGTAAATATTGTCATCATCGGAACACCAGGGAAGCTCCTTAACAGATAATAGCTGTTGATTTCTTATACCCCTCCCTCACCCCCCCTTTTCAGTCTTTCTTTTTGTCTAGTTGATCACGTGTTGCTTAAAGGAGACTAGTGCAAGTGTTACATGCACACAGGCCTCACACACTGTTTGGGCCATGATTAGTCCCTAATCAGACAAGAACAAACTGATTATTAGCTTGACGCCACTTGACGGTCTTCAGGGAATCTGCTGTGTCTGTCTCTCGCTCCTTTTTTCCTGTCTCTCTCTCTCTCTCCCTCTTTCTCTCCCTTTATCCCTCTCTCACTTCTTTTTTTCGATCATTCTGTCTCTTCTCCTGTCACCTCCTCTTAATCATTGGAGCAACATTCTCTCCTGATTGCACCCTGAGTCTGATTGCTGCAGTCTGCCATCTGCACTGACTCACAAATGTCACTTCCAAACTTGCTTTACCAAAAACTCATCTTCTTTTTACTTTTTTTTTTTTTCTTCTCATTGCTAACTAGTTCCCCAGTGTCTTATTTAAGGTTTGAACAAGAAGAAAAAAAATAGTGGACTTTATTCTTTATTAAATATCATGTTTATGAATTTGAAACAGATTGGCTCAGATTATCTCTCTTAATTATACCATTAAATTAATTTCCACCACATCATTGTTGGGTTCTCATATCTGATTGGTCCAAGGGGATTTATATATATGGCTATACTGTAACTGAATCTCTGGCAATATTTTAAGCTATACATCAAGTCAGAAGTTTAAATTCAAATGCTTTCTGGTTTCTCGGTAACAGGACAAATTGCATGTTTGTTTTTCTTTTCTTTATTTATGGGAACAGAAATATTATCTCATGCAACATTTAAACAGTAAAACTATAAACCAGTAAAAAAAAAAATACTTCACATATACATTAATGCACAGTGAAATTCTTTATTCTTCACATATCCCAGCTTTGTTAGTAGGCTGGGTTACAGAGCATGGTCAGCCATTTTTACGGCACCGCTAAAGCAGACAAGGTTAAAGGACTTGCTTAAGGGCCCAACAGCGGCAACCTAATAGAGTTTGGGCTTGAACCACCAACCTTCTTATCAGTAACTTAACACGCTGAGCCAACACTACGCAACAACTGGAAAAGAATCAACTTCAGAGTCATTTAAACTCCAATACATTGTTGATTTACTTTCCTATTTCAGGACATCTTAATATGATTTTTTTTCCAACCATCCATCCATGAACCTCTGTAGTCCAACTAAGTACTATGGAGGCCAGTAGTGATTACTGTTGTATTTATTCACATTTTTATAAGCGTGGTGAACCTCCAATCAACGTTCACACACAATTTCGGGAATGCTAATTAGCCTAATCTGTATCCCGCTGGACTGTGGGAGAACCCACCAAACACTTGGAGAGAACATGCAAACTTCATGCATGCAGACCTGAGTTGGTAATAAAACCAGGACCTGGAGGTGCAAAGTGACAGTGGTAACCACTACGTCACCATACCATCTTGATTTGTTTATTTAGAGCCTTTCTACTCCTCCGTCTGCTTGGGAATTGTCCTGATACCAACTGTGTCTGTCTATGCATGCATGCGTGTCTGCCGGTAGATAAGATACTGTATGTGGTGAGAATTTAAATAAAATTCTTCCACATGATTATTTCATTTCATCTGGTCCATACTGTATGTTTACCAAACAGTTGATGTCTTGCGAAATAATAGTATCAATAAATGAGCAAAAAAAAAAAAAAGACAGTATTATTAGTTCCACAGCGCAACCTACAGTATGGATGCAACCTGATTGTGTGCAGATGATCTATAACACAGAGCAGGAGGTGCACAATGGTGGAGGTTGTGCTGTAGGTGAGGCAGAAGATGGATCATTGATCCACTCTGCATCAGAGGCTGTATTTTGCTGAGAGACCTCTAGTACGGTTGCATGTCTTAAACACTGTCCAGTGATTTATCAAGCCGTCGCAGGCTGCCAGTTGCTGTGGTGATTAATTACATGCAGCGGCCATGCAGCGCACATGAAAGTGCACGGTGTGACACGAACAAGTGATGCCCATACACAAAGGGGAATTAATCACAGGCAAATTACAGCAGGGTGTAACTGTCTAATATTGAGAACTGCATCAAGTAAGAAAAATGAGAGTTAATATTTTAAACACAATTATATTATAGTTAACAAATGCATTAGAACTCAGCTAGTAACATGTGTTCCATGTGCTATTTTGTGGATTCCCTAGCTCGTATAACTGATAAATTAACTTTGAAATCATTAAACTATCTCAATATAAATAATTTAACAAGGGGTTTCCATTGGTTTTTCTTTTTCTTCAATAATTAAGAAGTGAGGATTTATTTATTTATTTATTTATTTATTTATTTTTTATGTTTTTATTCCCCCTCATGAGTGAGAGAAGGCAAAATGTGGCTAACTAGAATGCATGTTAATGTTATAAGGACATTAAGATGTATTTAATTCTGCTAAAATGTGGATAATTATTCCAAACCTATACAAATAATAAAACTGTAAAGTTTGTGCTTCTGTGCATTTAAATAAATAAATGAACAAATAAATAAATAAACCGCAAATAAATAATTTGTGGTGATTGTAAGTTGAGTAATAAAACACATCAATATGTCTGTTTTTGTCTGTGTACGCATCAAGTTAAAAATAAGGAATGAATTTTAATTTGGTTTTGTATTAGGCCGGGCTTGACATAATATATAGGCTTTATTTATCACAATCAGCCTATGGAAAGAGAAGATATGCTACTTTATATGCTGAAATTTAAATGGAAAATGCCCTTATTTCATAAAAAAAAAATTGACCTTGAAAAAAATCGTTAGTTCATCTCAAAATTCAACAGATGGTGTTGTACATTTTTTTAATATGCCCTTATGAGTGTGCAGTTAAAATCTACTTAATAAACACTATCCCACAAATTCATTCCATGCACTTCACGGCGACGCGTAAAAATTTTAGTTAATTCCAAAATCCTTTTTTTTTTATTCAACAGTAATGTTTTTATTTAATTTTTTAAAAGTGGTTATGAGTGCAATTTAATTTCACGTAAACCAAGTTGCAAGTTAGGGGTACATCTAGTATTTAATAAAATTGAACGTGTTCAGGAGACGAGGTTGAGTGAATGTTATGGAAGTGCCTGGACCTCTTTCTTAATTCTGAGTCATGGATATGATGCTTTAGATTTTAATTTGTATATGACACATTTTATTCTGCTTCATGTCAGAATGTCTTTGATACAATGCAAATAAGTTATTAGCAGAGATAGAGTATGACCGAGACATGGGTATGTACATTTAGTAACCACATTAAGTATCTCTGTATCTCTGTATGAAACTGAGTACTCATGTGTGCACAGAATATTTAGCTATCCAGGTTTGGATTTGCCAACCATTTGTCCAACAGCTCAAAATTATTTCATCTAATGCATTCAATAATTTCAAATGCTTCTTGTAGATTTTTTTTATCACACTTTGTATTGTGAAATCATTATACTTTTTCATATCTGATTAAATAAAACAGTACTTACATGCTCTTTGACTTCCAACACTAGACAAAAGTTGTTTACATTTAATCAGCAGCCATTAAATTATTTTATTAAGTTGGAATTTTTGACTATTTACATACAGAAATATTTAGAGATCCAGACTAAAAGCTAAAACCCAGATCATTAAGAATTCGCCCCACCGGAGGAGGCTCCACACGTACCTTTTTCTAATTAAAGAGGTGGATCAAGGAAATGAAATCTCATTCTTGTAAAGGTTAAATTTCACTCTTTGTTTGGCAGTGAGATGAGAGGGGAGAGTCGATCCCAAAGTGCTCTTTCATTACTGAGCAGGCTGATCCACAAACGAGTCGAGTCGCAAAGTTTAATCAGAGCGTTTTTCCCCAAGCTAATATTCTCTCACTCGTAATAATACCTTGATTATCAACTGGAAGAAATTATTCAACTGGCACCTCTGATATGATTTTTCATATCAATATGCTGTGTATATATAACTATTGTCCATTCTTACTGTATAATATTCTTAATATTATATAAAATGTGTAAAAATATATAAATCCTACTATATATAGTAGCTGTTTACTACCTGGCACAAGTCTGGAAACAAAAGTTGAGGCAATACATAGAAATACAATACAAAGTTTATTACATCAAAATGACAAAAATAAAGCAAAAAATTAAGTACTGTAGGTTGGGGATAAAGTCCATGTACTGAGCTTTATGCCTTTGGAAGGACGCCATCCTAATGCTGCAGGTTGTCTGCAGAAGTTTTGGCAGTTTGCTGCTCTGGAGAATTCAGATGCGTGTTAACACAATGCCAAGGGGGAAAGACATAAGCAGTGGTCTTGGTAAAGCAGTTATTGCTGAACATCAATCTGGTAAGGGTTATAAAGATACAGTTGTCAACATTTTAGTATTGAATGTTCTACAGTATGTCCATGTCCATGACAACACAATTAGAAGGAGACTAAACAAGTACTTAAAAAAAAAAAGTAGCCAGGAGAAAGCCACTTCTGTCTAAAATGAACATGGAAGCATGCCTAAGGTTTGCAAAACTGCATGTGAACAAAGCACAAGGCTTCTGAAACCATGTCCCATAGACAGGGAGATGAAACCAAAGAGGAAGTTGTTTAGCCCTAATGCCCAGCGCCATTTACGCTGGGTGGTTTTGCATCCACCTGGGCACCTTGCAATCATTGAGTTGACCATGAACTACTAGACTATACTAGAGGCAAATGTGAGACCAACTGTCCGACATTTAAAAGCTTGGTTGAAATTTGGTCATGCAACAGGACAGAGATACAAAACAAGCTAGTCCAGGCATCTCCACCAAATTGCCCCCCAAAAATGAAAGAATCAAGATTTTTGAATGGTTTAGTCAAAGTCTAGACCTCAATCCACTTGAAATGCTGTAGCGAGACCTTAAGAGAGCTGTGCAAAAGTGAATGGCAAAAACCTCAATCAACTGAAGCAATGATTTAATGAAGAATGGGCCAAAATTCTATCACAATAATTGGAAAGGCTGATAAAACCACACGGGAAGTTCAAGTTATTGCTGCTAAAGGTGGATCTCCTGTATTGAATTGAATTGAATTGAATTGAATTATTGAATTGATTATTGAACTATTGAATTATGGAGTTACTTAGTATTGGCCACATGTTTTATTTTCTTTCCCTCTTTGGATTAATTTTTCTTAAATAAATAATTGCATGGTGATGAAAATGTTACATTATTATATTGTTCATCTATTTTTTTTTTATTTGCCTAATACTATTACCCACTGTGATCAGATGACATTTATAACACATAGAATTAAAAGAGTGAGTAGAAACATTTACATGACTCTATAAAAGAGTGGGCCAAGAGCATTTCCAAAAAGCAGGGAGCAACATAACAATGAAAACATTCCGTGTATCCAGAAGGAGGCAGTTGTGCTGAATCATGTGTTCTCAAGATGCAAATGTCTGAAATTATTAGCACCAGTGTCTATTGATACTCTGGTTACACACAACAATCTTACCAAGGGAGGCACTCGGAAGAGTGTGTGAGCCCTTTTCCTTTTATTCTAATCTTTCCATCTCTTTCTATTTCTTCCAACATCACTCTCATGCCCCTTTTATTTCTTCAATCTTCAAATCTCTTTGTTTCCCAGTGGACAAGTCGGAGACAGGCTGCAGACACCCTGTGCTGTACTCGGAATCAGAACAGATATAAGTGAAACTATTTAGTCAGTTCATATTATTTAGGAGGCTGTAGAAAATCCAATTGCTAAATACGTACAGATTGAGAAGAACCTTCAAGAGGACTACAGTGGCTAATGCTGACCATAAACCTATGACTTAAAAATATATATAAAAATTAGTTAAACGGTCCCCAGCACCGTAGGTCATGATTGTGAAGGGAAATCGGTAAGGAGCATGGACACTATACATCATTCTTGTGCCTGATCTTCCAGTTCCCCTTGTCTTCCACAGTCCTGCCAGCTTCTGCCTTTACCCTAATGTGCCTCCTCAGCCTCAATCCAGAAGGAAGAAGACAGTGTTGTACAACATTTAGGACACCCAAAAAGCTACAGGCGCACATGGGGAAAACTTAGCCATGGCCAATGGCAAGACCTCAGGTAGAGAGCTTCTACCCACAGACAGGAAAAGCGCAGCAGTAGAACTGGAAGCCCTGGCAGGTAAATAGGCCATTGAGGGATTACGGTATTATCTTGCAGGCTGACACATCACTTTATTAACTGACCATGCACTTTTCATTTCACAAGACATTTCATTTCATCCCCAACACACATCAGGAAAACAACACAGAAATGCAGATGGGCTGCCTTGGAGGTACACACTGGGGCCCTGTCGGCAACAGCAAATTGCTTGGTAGTGTGGTGACTCATTTGCTTGCCAGCAGGTACTGAAAGGACAGTGTTACTTTAGGACCCTCAGTGCTTTGGACCTCAGGCAACAGTGCAACAGTGGGTCAGGGCCAAGCAACGAGACATGGCTGGCACAGCATCCTAATCAAGAGCTGTCTTCAACCACCTCCAGCCTCAGAGAGAGAATAAAAGAGTTGCACTTTAGACGAGTAAGTGGGCTCTCAGGGGACACATGGCATGCAATCACTCTTGTCCTTTTTTTGGTCCCCTAGACGCTGCTGGAGATGCTGGCCATTAAATGCACACCCTCTTCTACACCTCAGAGCCCTGAATGCCACCGATCTCCAGGGATAACCAGCCTACATAGATAAAGGCTATGCACCCTCGCTACACCAAAGGACAAGTTTCTCTACCCCATCCCCACCCCCTACAGATTTTCCTTGAAAAAAAAAAAAAAAGAGCACTTAAATTTTCCATTGTCTCCTGTCTTATCTGTGTTCTCACAGTGAATTTAGCACAGTATCCATTTTAGCTTTTTGTTGTTTTAATGAGATTCATAACAATAATTATTTCACTTATTCGATTTTACCTATAATTGGTGACTGCATGTCAAACTGGTAGCCAATACTGGAGCTTATTGTTAACGAGTTATAAAACCTATTATATATAGAGATCTGAGGTAGTATATGATAAAGGTAATAATGGTGGCGTCATCCCATTAAAAAAAAAAGAAGAAGAAGAGTCATAAGGCTGCTGTCTTAGTGCTTGGGCCCTAATAATCCTTTCACAAATAAATAAAATTTGTACTTTTAAAAACAACCCATTCATAGAAATTATTTTAATATACACTGACTCATACTTACAATTCCTACAATGACTACCCTCACACAGATATGCTTACAACCATCTCATGCAAAAATAAATAAATAAATAAATAAATAAATGTACATTTTTCATATTCTGTTCCTTTAGGTGCTAAGCAGTTCTATTTCCTGCAGTTTTTTTTTATTTTTTATTTTTTATGATATGATGACCAGGAAGTAATTTTTGTGTTTACAGTACCTATGACTGTTTTCTTTGATTGCCACCATTATAAAACTTTTCAAGTTGGACCATTAGTCACACCAGCGAGTGACCACTAACAGGACATATTTTATGTTAATTTTCACCAGACCATATTTCTCACCAAATTTGGATCACAACATTTTCAAGCCACTAAACTCCAAATCAATAGCCAAATCATAATTGATTCTAGGATTCATTGAATTGAATTGAATTGAATTTAGTTTTCTTTCGATATGGAGTACCACACTTTATATTCAAAACAAAATTGTCAGCAACATTGGCAAACATAGTGTCACATTTTTAAACCTAATTTTGTACGTGAGTGGAGAAGCAGGACGTAAGAGATTAATTTCACTTGTAATGGGTTTGTATTATAACTTTTGCTCTACTCAGTATCAAATAATGATTCATCTTTCTGTTGGAATGTACCCAGAGTTCTTAATGTAAAAAGTCAGCAAGTTTCAAATTGAACAGAAAGATTTGTTTTGTTGCCATTTTCACATTTCAAACTTGAAAATAATTTTCAAACTTGAAGTTTAACTAGTCTTAATAAAATAAAATGTTGTCTTTTTGCATTGTCAGACTATACTGAAAAAAAAGAACAGAATCAGTATGTAACACAGAAAAAAACAAGAAAAAAAAAATCTCCAAATAGAAAGCAATGCCATATCTTAATAAGAGCTTGATGAACTGCCAACAAATTTTGGATCCAGAATGTAATTGGCATTTATAATTGTTGTTATAATTATAATTTCTGGGAAAATAAAATCAATTCTTAAAAAGGTAAACAAAATATTTAACAATAAAGCTGAATTTGTATTTAATATCTGAAAGCATGTTGTTTATGGCACATTTAATATTCCAGGCAAAAAGTAGACTCACGCTTCAACTTTTTTATAATTGCTTTTTTTTAAATGCTTTTTAAAATTTTTATTAGGAAACAATATAATCAATATGATTTCCGAAGGTCACTAACATGAACTCATATAAATATGACACAAAAATATTTTTTTTTAAATAAAAAACTAACAAACAGTTTGGAAAGTTTTTTTTTTTTTTTTTTTAACCAGATTGTTTGAGCACGGTTTCTCACTTCATTACTTTGGGAATTAAGTCATTGAATCGTTAGTGTCAACCTATTAATGGAGATGCATTTACTTTGTCTGAAAATTCCCCATCATTTGATTAATTGTATTTGCGCTGCTCAAAGAGGAAATGAGGCACAGGAAGTAGGCTTATACAGGGAGGGCCTCAGAGCATGCTGGGCTCTTAGAGATGTCAGTCGACCCTTGGCAGAGGCGGATAAGCCTGGTGCATTCGTTCAAGACACACCAGAGATTAAAACGCATTAGGCTCTAAGTAGTTGAAGATTTCTTGCTGCGGGCAGTCTTTCCTCAATTTTTGTGCATAATTAACACATATTGAAAAGTTCACACTGTAATGGGTTGCCTGAGAACAAAGCAAATAATTCATGCTTTGTGTAAACAGATTATAATTACAATCAACCAAAAATAAAACGTAAAATCCAATAATCCTTGACCCTAAAATTTTGAAAAAGCTTTATGAATTTGTACAAAATGTGAAAAATCTGGTGT
Organism: Clarias magur; assembly: GCA_013621035.1. Taxonomy (NCBI): domain Eukaryota; kingdom Metazoa; phylum Chordata; class Actinopteri; order Siluriformes; family Clariidae; genus Clarias; species Clarias magur. Next base: position 1,036,279 of record QNUK01000007.1, on the reverse strand, counting down.
AGGTTTTTTTTTTTTTATTACAGCAGACAGGAAAATCACCTAACAGGTGTTAGTGTTTTAGTTTTCATTTATGATGATCCACTGTATAATCACAAATTTTGTATTCAGAAAAAAAAAGTTTAGAGTTTAAAAATCAATGGACAAAAAAAAAAAAACGTTTTCAATAAATGCCAAATGAACATATTCACACATAAATGCAAACAATAGAATGGTAAACGTGTTGACACACTTTTATATGTTTGTTGAACATCCATTCCAGAAATAGTACATTTTTACTGGTAAGGCATTCCACTAGATTGTGGCATCGCTTTGGAATTTTGTGGTCATTCATCCACAATGGCAGTAGTGACGTTAGACACTGAGGTTTGGCAAGAAGGCTGGGTAATACAGGTTATCTTAAAATTGTGAATTATTCGTTCACAATAATGAGCTAACATTAATGTATTACACTGGTTGGTCAATAAAAATCAATCAGTTAAGCTTTGGTATGCTACTGTAAACTCCCTCCTACCTAAATAAAATGGGGCCCAAAAAATGAATACACACTTCAACAGTTGTTTCCTGTGCCCTTTTTAAAAACTTGAATGGAATTATGGTGTCATATTGTGTTTTGTTTTGTTTTTGTGCATATATTTCATACAATTTCATGCTGAAGTGTGTAACCATATTTTGGGGCTCCTCTCTATTTTAAATAGAGACATCGTATTTTTCAGGTAATGATCACACAAATGTCCATATTGATTTTTCTAATCATCTAAGCCGACCTAAACTCCACCGCATGTTCGAAGAACAGGAACAACAACAACAAAGACAAACAAACAAAAGAAATCACCAACCTAGTTTACAATGACTGGCAAGTCATTGTGAAAGCACCAATTTGATATTGTTCTGCCTACTGGGATATTTTTCGGGATCCTTTTTTACACATCTTTACAGGTCAGGTGTTAAGGTAAGAACAGAAATTATCTGTTACTGTCACTGAAACTATCTAACTAGCTAATATAGTGAGCAAAAAAACAAAAAAAAAGTTGTGAGCTGCTGAACATTTGGTTTGTGTTTCATGCAAATAAGAATTTTTTTTTTTTATGAGTTTTTTGTTGTTTGTTTTTTAATAAGCTTATAAAGTTTTGCTGTGTCCTTTTAAGCTTATTGTATTCATTAAGTTTGCAGTGTGCGCATGTTTAATTGCTTCGACCACTTGTGTTATGCAGGGTAGAAATAGAAACAACAACTACCGAAGTAATTAAAGACACTAGAACTCATAGAGTAGCATCATGTCCAGGGCCCTCTTTCTGTTAGCTTTATTAACTCCATAATATCACAGATATCTTTTTTATTAATTTATATATATTTTAATTCATATATATATTTATATATAATATATATTTTTTTCAAGACATATTGCCAACCATTACAGCACTGGCTATTAGAGGCTGAAACCATTATTTATTTTTAACAAAGTTGATTGATGATATATTTTTAGTCTCTGAAAAGCCTCAGTTTCCTTGAAATAAAACTACATGCACAGTACTTGCATCATCGTAAAGTGGTCTCTTCTTTATCCATTAAACTCAGCAGTGCTGAAAGCTATTCAGCATAGTATTTGTAATGTCCTTTGTGTAAAAACGTATGCAGTGTTTACTCCTCTCTTTCCAGCCATGTCTAAGCTTAAACAATTTAGATAAATTGGCCTCTTGTAATGCTACAAGGTTTCCTGGAAATATAAAGCATCTGAACACTGCCACTGAAGTGATTACTTCTTTATTCTTTATTAATTTAGACTTCCATAATGGTAAAAAAAAAAAAATGAATAAAGAATTCTGCAAAAAAATAAATATTGCACATGTACAGTATGTTACAAAAGCATCAACTTCAATTGTGCTTAAAATACTATTGATTAGTTATTCAGTCAGACAAAAAAAGTGTATTACCTTTGCTTTTGTACTTTTGTAAAGTACAGTTTGGTGCATGCACTTTACCTTGAGTAAGAAGTGGGACTTGTACTTCTGCACTGGAGTACATCATGTTTAAGAAAAAAAAGAATTGTATTTGAATTTTTCAAATAAAGATATTGCTTTTAGTTTGAGGACTTATTAATGTATCTAATTGGAAGATCCTGCAAAAAAAAAAAACAGTCTAATTAGTACATTAGGAAATTGGAAAAACCAAACAAACAAACAAACAAAACTAACAAAAATAATAAGCATTTCTAGTTATTTCCTAATGTGTGCTGTTTCTCCTTCTGTTCCTGAAACAGTCGTTTCTCCAAGAGGTCAGCAGTGCTTTAATTGTCAGACTTCACATGGCTTGATTCCTCAACTGCTAACCCTTCAGTCTGACCCTAGCCTTCTCCCTCCATCCAGAGATGTGCAAAAAAAAAAAAAAAAGGATTCTTTCAGGATTCAGTCAAATGGAAATTTCTGTCTCTTTCTATTTCATTTCTGAAACCGTATTCCCTTAAATCCCAGATCTGGAGGAGAAGCAGCATGCTTCACTTTTAAGCAACATGTGATGAAGTGTGTAGGCTTGTGATAATTGAATTTTCTCACAAATGTTTAGGAGCGGCAGACTGCAGTCAGTCAATTCTACAGTACAGTGTGTGTGTGTGTGTGTGTGTGTGTGTGTGTGTGTGTGTGTGTGTGTGTGTGTGTGTGTGTGTGTGTGTGTGTGTGTGTGTGTGTGTGTGTCTGTGTGTGTGTGTGTTTGTGTGTGTGTGTGTGTGTGTGTCTGTGTGTGTGTATTCTATATGTGTGTCTGATGATGATAACGTTCCCAGAAATTGTTTATAGAGAAGCCATTCAGTGCTAATCCACTTTTTAGGAAGAATGCTGCTTATCTATGCAAATTATTAATGCATACAGTGCACTCATTCAGTGAGAGATTGGCACTATCGAGACACACTTTAAGGATTGAGTTTTTTAAACTCCATATGCTAATTACATTTCATCTTATTAGAATATAAAAGAGATAACATCAGAGATTACTGGTCTTCATGCTTCATTTAAACATGGTCTTTGTTTATAGTGTAACTTCTTATGGTAAGATTAGAGTATTCATCTTCATCATCATCATCATCATCACCATTATTATTATTACTCATTCACACATTCCCTATATTGCTTAACCTGTATCTTGTACACTAGGGAGCCTATCCCAGGGGACTTGTGGCACAAAGTAGTGTACAGTGCCAACCCTTCGCGGGGCACACAAGCACACAATCACTCTCACACCATCTACTGGAAATGCTAATTAGCCTGGGAGGAAATGGAGGACATGGAAGAAACGAGGCCAAAGAGGCGGGAATAAAACCCTCACCCTTGAGGTGCAAGACCACAGTGCTACCCATATCTATTATACAGTATATCTGTAATATACTATATCTATATTGGAAAAAATAATAATAATAGATAACAAACTGCATAAAAAGCACATATTATTTGAAAACTTTTTTTTCTCAAAGTGTTTTTTTATGCATTGTTTTAAAAATACACACATACAGTTTACATCAGGAAACTCACCCCGACTATATCCGACTTTAATGGCACTGTTTTCTTGCCAATTGCATTCATTTTCCAGAGATGTGAATTTCCAGCAAACCGCCCTATAACCAGAGACTCTAAAAAAAAAGTTAATGAACCTTCGTAATTACAACTGCTTTAAACCACAAAGCCGACTCGCCGCACTGATATTACACGTAGTCGTCTCTTTCCAGTGAGACTGCTTGGAGAAAAGCAAACGGAGATAAAATGCTTTCATTATGCAAACGCGTCTCCTTTGGGCACAAATAGGTAGAAAGGCATTATATCGTTATACGCTGAAAAATGAGGAGCTAATGTCATTAGGTTGCTGAGAATGGAGAAACATTTTAATAGACTAATGTTCTCACTCCTGCATCTCATTGGATTTTAATGTCTATCAGCAGCTGCAATAATGCAATCTGCCCCTGAAGTAAAATCAGTGCTATTCGCAACATCAAAACAGGAAGAAATGCTATAAGTCTGGTTCATAATCATGCATAAGCGTGCATCTTTATTTTACCAGTGTTGGAAGCTTTTAAATGGCCTTCACAAAAAAAAAAAAAAAAAAAGGGAAAAAAAAAACATTGGAAAACTTAGCAATGTTAAAATGATCCCACAAGTTCAAATGAGTTTGACTATGGAGTGATTAAACGATAGTGTAAAGAGACTTGATCTGTGAGTGAAGATTGATAAATAGTGAAGTATTTTTGATGAGTTCAAAAGCACAGATGACACAAGCACTGTGGAAATCCATGGTTGTGATCATGATCTCATTTTACCATTTCCGTGATCAGAATTTCACTCTCACTCTCTCTCTTTTCAGCTCAATAAATCGACTGTGGGGTTGCTAGATGAGATGATCGATCATGTCTTGCTGTCTAGGAGATAAATGTCTCTAGCACGTCACCTATTTTGGTACAGAAAATGCTGAATTGCAATTCGTAGCTTATTGAGATACTGATTAATTGCTATAACAATTGACTTTCTTTAGGATGTTTTTTTTTTAATGTTTTGGTAATATTGTATTACAATGGTTTTAGTATTGACTCCCTTTGGGGGGGAATGATGGAGCAAGGCACATGCAGAGAGAGAGAGAGAGAGAGAGAGAGAGAGAGAGAGAGTAAAAAGGAGAGTGAGAGAAGCTTTGACAGGATGTCATAGTACAGTGTGTCAGCTCAGCGGCTGCTCCCCTTTGACGCTAATTACAGGTGACAGGGCTAAGTACAAGGCTTTACACATGATAACGATGACTCCAGAGTAAGTTCTTCACGGCAGCAGCACTCCCCCTCCATACCCCCCCCCCCCCTCTTTCCTCCACCTTCAACCATGCTGACAGCAGCCATTATGCATTCTGGGATTTTGTCAGGAGTTGCCACTAAAGCTGGTCACACAGAGAAAAATGCAAGAAGGCTGCACTTAAGGAACAGTCAGGGCCAAGAGGATATTCCCCTAAGGGAGGGTTCTCTAAAGAAATATTATACTGTAGCATAATATTTACTGTTTAAATCCGGTACATACACAGAAGCACTATATAGACCTGATTATTTACATACAATTTTGTAGTCCATGTTGACATATTACTGTAGATACTGAAAGCACTGAGCAATCAGACCACAGGAAGGCCCAGGTTCGATTCCCATCCAATGCCCAAACCCCAGCCACTGGACATAATGCCCCCCCTCCCCTGCCCCACACACAACTGCCATGGATTACCACGCCCACATAATCTCATAATCTTTATCAAATATTATATTAAAACATAAATTCATAGATTTATGATTTACATTACTAATTTTTTTTTGGGATTATATATATATATATATATATATATATATATATATATATATATTCAAAACAATTTGTATAAATTCTATTTTTCCCACATACATGTACTTTTTTTATATTACATATTTTATAATAAAAATCATTTTGTGTAATTGATCATCATACACAATATTTAGTGTAAACATTTTTGTATGACATGACAAACCCCTGCAACATAAATGTGCCACAAAATAAACAAGTCAATCTCGATGGCTGTCACTTGCCTAGAGTTCATTATAATAGTAATATCATATTTGATAATAATAACCCATGTTCTAATATACTACTTGATAGAGATTGCACAACACCGGTCCCAAGCCTAGATAAAATGGGAGGGTTGCTGGGTTGCATTCCAAGTTGTTGAATGGGCCACTATGGTGCCTCCTCGACAGGAACAGCAGAAAGACTAACAACAACATCATTAACACCACTGGGGCGGTCAACTACAGTATATGCATTGTGTTCTACAATCATTAATTACACCAAATGTAGGTCACAGACTGGGTGAAAGTAGGTGTGGACGGTCTGCAGTACTGAGGAGTCACTTTCAGCGATAAAACACATCACATTTTAAAACACTGACTCCTTAATGATTGCTTCTAAGTCATTCCAAATAGTTTTTTTTACAGCTACAAAGCTAACTAGCTCCTAATGCAAAGCTGAATCCTAAATCACTCTCCAACTTCTAATCAAGGGCCCTTTTTGGTGCATGTGAGACAATTGTAGCATTGTACACCCTATATACGGTAGTACACTAGCTTTCCACTTAACACTATTTGGGATTCACACCCAGAACCTGTGTAAAAATGAAGAGAAACATGAGATTTACAGAACTGTCCACCACCTACATGTTTTATTCTTCTCAAGTAAGAATTAAAAACTACTTTCACCCTTCAATGGTTAATTACATTAACTGGTGGCTGCTAACTTCTGGTTTCCAGATTCGCCAGTCGCAGTTAGTTATTTCCGCCAGTCAAGAAAGGATATGTGTTGGCGGAGCAAAATCACTGGTTGAAATCTGTAGATGAGAAATGGTGCTTGAGTGCCCTGCCATAGATTGGCACCTCATCCAGGGTGTATTCCACCTCGTGCCCTGGAATAGGCTCCAGGCCTCCTTTGATCCTGAACGGTATGTGATGAGTAAAAGTGAGAGCTATAAACAAAATGACTGACTGTTTTTATAGCTACTATAATACTATAAACAAATGATTGCTGCAGTATAAGTGGAATAAATCATAAGCATGCTTCATAGGAATATTAATCCACTCAACCTATGGACACCTCACATCAGACAGTATTTGATTGATTATCTTTCTGTACCTTTAGACCCCGCCATGTTATATTCCACTTCTGCATGGTAAATTCCCACTCCATCACTAACACCTATCATAAATTCCGATGTTACTTCCTGGTTCCAGATTTACGGCTTCCAGATTCTCCAGTTTCTATTTCTTCCTACATACTTATGCTTCCGCACATACACTTTTTTTTTTTTTTTTTTTTTTTTTTAATAGCCACATTTGTAAAGCATTTTATGTCTTTGTCTTCAGTGCCTTTTATGCTGCTTGGAAACCAATTTTAAATCAAACAGATTGCAGTGCGGACATCAGCTATTATAGGGCCTTTACACACAGCTGGCCTAAAATAAAAGAAGACGGTATTGCACAAATAGCCACTATTACAAACAACTTAACATGAGCACTTAGAGATTTCAGTCAGCCAATTGACTGCAGCTAGAGGCCGATCATTAAGAAACCCTGTAAAGTTTAAAGTCTATTTTGCACTGCAGGTAACTGTGCTGTTTTAAGGCTGCTGCAAGACTACAGTACTTGCAATCATGCGGTCAGGATCGGTGTATACGAGGTGTTCATATAAATTTGCACAGTTGAGATTCAGAAACAAATTATGTATTTTTACTGTGTCTTTAAAATGTATTCTTACTAATAGCAGTAGTCTGAGATGGATTGGCACCCATGCCCAAAGTCTCCTGGGATACGGTCCAGGCCACCTACACAGGGTAAGTGGTATAGAACATGAATGAATAAAAGAATAGTAATACTGGTAGTGAAATGATCTTGGAGACAATGGAGCTTGAAGAATGGTAGAAAATAGCAGCAGCATGTGTGAATTCTGACTCAGATACAGTAGTTTCTCACCCTCAGTTACACCACTGGAATTCCTTTACGTTCACTATTATTGTGTCGCTTGCTTGTACCAACCTGCATTATTTTCCATCGAATTTCTTTATAACTCTGTAAAGGCACAACATCTGTTCTTGTCCCATGTGCTTCAGAGCCCAGTCCCAGCCAGATGCAAGTACAAACCTTGCCCAGGTTCCCAGTCCTGATGCCTTACTCGAAACCAAGAAAAAAAACAAGACTACAGTAGTGTACTTCTTTTTCATACCTGCATTTGTTACAGTATGTTTATGTAAGTGTTACCAAATTAACTGCTTGATTGCATCCTTACTCATCTATCTACCTCTAACAGGGTAGAATACTATTGCAATATTTAGTGCCATAAAAAAAATCAACTTCCCCACTCTAATGGAAAGTTACAGTACAAAATGCAATTACTGAAAAAAAAAATGCATTACAGTATGATTACTATAAATTGTACTAATTTAACTGCCAAAAATATGTTGTAGAGTCTCTCTCTCTCTCTCTCTCTCTCTCTCTCTCTCTCTCTCTCTCTCTCTTTTGTTATCTTTGCCACATATTTAAACTGAAAAAAGCAAAATAACTATATATGTTTTGTAGAACTATAATGTCTTAAAATGTCTTATTTATTTATTTATTTATCTATCTATCTATCTATCTATCTATCTATCTATCTATCTATCTATCTATCTATCTATCTATTTTTAAATCAGTTATTTATAAACTCAATCCTTATTCCATTTTATACAACAAAATTTGTAAAATAAAGGATTTTAAGGATTAAAAGGATTAAAAGTCAAAGTCTCTCTCTCTCTCTCTCTCTCAATCTTTTATCGTTTCCTAGTTTTCTGAGGCTTTGTCTGTTTGTTTGTCTGAGTATAGATTGTCTACAATCTAATCTGTGCTATGGACACTGATCACAATTATTGGATTTGCTCTAATTAGGAGGTTTTGCATGCTCATCCCATCGCCTCAGCCTGCGACACGATATGTTTTATAAAAGCGTCATTATTTAGCATAACATATTCACTATATAATCCAGACAGATGAAAGACATTAGATAATTCACTGTGCTTTCACACACGCGCACACACACACACACGCACACGCACACGCACACACACACGCACACACACACACACACACACACACACACACACACACAGTAGCTTCCAACATAGCTTAGTAAATAGAGAAAATGGTGTGTTTCTGTTAGATTTCTGGATAACGAGAACACACACAAAGTATTTCACTGAAGGGAACTCGTGGTCAAACTGTTCCCGCTCACATAAAGTGGAAATTTTGATTTACGATTCGATTTGCCACATGCATATTTAAAGCAGCCGTTGATGGTGCACAGCTTCTATGAACATGATTCATGACTCCATCTCGTGGGTGGGATGAACGAGCAAACCTTGATGAGGAGTACCTGGTGTTGCCTCTGTGATGAGCCTGTCATGGCAGGGGTGCCGAGAACATCTTTTCATTCAGCACTTGAAAAATATAAGACTGCATGGTCACGCTATGCTATCCCATCACACTTTGCTTATGGATGAAGGTGTTATTTCCAGATTGATTTTTTTTTTTTCGTGCTGAGCTTCCAGTAGATCTATTTTCATATAGCTGTACAGCCTTTACCTTCTGTTCAATCTGTAGTAAATGTTATCTGTGCTTGAAATAGCTTAGGAAATCCAGGCATGGAAATCATGGTTAGTCATCCGTTTGTTTTCCATACTATAGAAAAAAAATTAATAATAATAATAATAATAATAATAAGGGCAGTTTAATTGCGTATAAAGTATGTAAGTATAAAATGATCAGTGTGATGCAGCTTACATTTATTTTTAATGGGGGAAAAAATTAACAGAACAAAAATCAAACCCTGTATACTGTATCATGAACAAATCCTACTGATATTAATAATGCAATTGATGTTACTATAAAATTGGCGCAAAAAAGCAGAAATAGTTTAATAATAATATACAGATAAAAGCAACTTCACATGGTGCCATATTTATGTTGAGTTGAGTGAAGATTAAGCAATTTATACCAGGATTATGCACATCAATATTCAGTTCTGTAATGGAAATTGATGTCAAAAAAATGTGCATGGGGTAGTTTCATGTCAGAAAAATGTGCATGGGGTAGAGAGGCATGTATTAGTTATTGTCTTTGGATTTTTAATCAAATCTTGCACAATATTGGCTCAGTTGGGGATTTGTATGGTATTGTATTGTATTATGTTTCTCATGTAAAAATCTATCTGAGCATAGCGTGTCTTAGTATTGGGCAAATGCATCATCAAACAAACAACAAATACCATTTTTCTCTGTGCCATTACTTATTTAACTAAACTGAAGCCAGGGGGGGGGGGGGGGGGACCTGTGGACAATACTAAGTACCCCCATGATTCACTAGACTGTAGAGAAAAATGTACCGCTTGAAGTAAATGTTTCCTACATAACTTCATTAGTCTCTCACATTATTGTTTAGACATTTTAACTAAGGTCCTTCACAATCTTCCTGGTTTTCATCCAGCACCACTTGTTGTAGATTACCTTCAGGTCATGGAACTACAGTAAGTGTGGATAATGTGCATCAAACTCTGTAGAGCTCGTCTGTCCTGCAGGGTGCTGTTCCCAAACTAGGGTGTGATTTTTTGCATCAGGATGGTCTCTATGGTGCAGGAGTACAAGTTCCTTAGCACCTTGGACAGCAGTCAAAAGTCTCGCAGGCATCTACAGTGGTAGAGACACTGCCTGGCTTCTTTTACCACAATGTGGATGTGATAGGATCATGACAGCTCCTGCATGATGTACTGTTCTATCTATCTATCTATCTATCTATCTATCTATCTATCTATCTATCTATCTATCTATCTATCTATCTATCTATCTATCTAATCTATCTATCTATCTAGAGAATGACAGAGAGCTTTTTTTTTTACCACAGAGGAGATATTGCTTATCTTGAGGAGTGAATTTGTTTTGTGGATTAAAAAAAAAAAAACTTTTTAAAATTAAAAAGTTCGCTGTAGGCATATCAGCTGAATGCTCAGTCAGCTTATCCTTCAAACTGCAAGCACATTTTCATTATAGAAGATTGCATTGGATAAACAAAAAGAAGTCCAGGCACGTACAGGCCATGACCTTGAGTTAGTCTATTGTGGAACATTAAATGGAATGTCAGGCTGGACTGTAACATAATAAATATGTAATATAACAAGTATGCTGGCCATTGGTCTGAATTATATTTTAACCAGATATCTTTGACACTTTCTACTTATAAATAAATAAATAAATAAATAAATGGACTTGAAATGCATACAGGTGATAGACAACTCACTGTCTCTGTGTTTTACCCCAAGGATCTAGTTATAATAAATAGAAGGTGAAACATAATAATCAAGTAATGAGTGGAATTCTTTTCCAATCTTAGACACATTGTTTGCTCCAAACTTGCAAATACATGCATCTTGTTCTGCAAATTTACGTTCACTACGTTTCATCTCTGCACATCTGTTTGGAGATGCCTAAAGCTAAGCCATAAGACGCACATGCATGTGTAATTTATTATTCCTTTTTCTCAGGCAAAATAAAGAACTACACTACACTACTGAAAAGCTTCATACAGAATTACAGTTGAGAGCATGAGAACATGGTGATTCAACACTATTTGCATTTATAGGGTTTGCACAACACCTGGCTCTAATAAGCCACTTACACTCTGCCGTTCTTTTGTTTTTATTCGCGTATGATGGGGAAATTAGTTCCTGTCCGTCAAACGCAATGGAGCTGTCACAACCAATGAAGTACTCCATTTGTTTGTGGACATACCCTGCACCAATACTGAAATGGGGACCAAGGTGGACCCACAAATCAATATACATTGGACACAGTCTAGTTCCCACCTCACTGGTTGGATCGAGCAGTGCTTGCAAAATCCACTAGAGAGAGAGAGAAAAAAAAAATCAAAGCACAAGGGGAAAAGTTACACTATAGTCTACATTATTCTGTAGAGAAAAGATTTAAAGCCTGATCTTGTACAGTATGTTGCCAATATCTCAGTTCCACAAAATACAGCGTTTATCAGAATATGCCTCTAACCTCAGCCAGTGTCTCTGTACTGCACTACCTTTTAAACTGCTGACTTAAAACACTGAGCCTCCATCACCTCTGTGAGTTTTTTTCTTCCCCCAGTCAAAAGACATCTAATTGCTAATCTATAATCCTTTTAATATGCTCCTGCCTTTTTTCGATTGATCCTCTGCCAAGCGGAACAGCATGGCCGCAGGCTACATTAATCCTATTACAGCTGGGTTTGGAATGGTGCTGTGCAAACCTAAACATCTCTCTTTTTTTCCCACAACTGCCATGTGTTCACACTATATATGTATTTCCTAATGAAATCTTGTTGTTCAGAAATGATGACCCTGACAAAGGCTTGTTTTTAACCATGTATAATAGCAATCTTTCTCCATATACCATATAATATCTCTTTCTGTTCGATCCCAGTATTTGTTTCATATCCATCCTGGGATACTGTAATCATGAAGTGACCACTTGATCTTGTGAAAAAGAATCATTTAATGCAAAGGTTTGGACACTCTTAAGGTTGTGTTGCCCCAAGAGGCGTTCTATTAATAAAAAATAAATTGTAACCCAATATTTTCCTTTGTGTTCTCAGGTCCAATCAATAAGTCATATATTTTCAAGTTAGGTATGATGATGTACCGATATCTGATTACCTTTTTCAGGAGGCTTCTAAATCAATGTAAATTTTTCAGCCTGAGGTAATTTAAAGTTTTTACTAAATGAAATGCTGAGAGAATTAAGAAGTTTGCGAGGCCCTTTTTTTTTTTTAGGTCTTAAAACGTAGATCATTTTAGCGATAATTTGTTTTGCAGATTTTTTTTTAAAATAAACATTTATAGGGATCAGGATTGTGAAGTGTAGAGAGACAGATTTTTTTTTTCAACAAAATAGGCAGTATGATTGAATTTTATTCTAACCAACTATGCAAAAATGTAAAAATGAGTTACATAGGCAAATAAGTAGCACAGTTACGTACACTTGATCACATGTTTTTACACAAGAGGTGTTCTAATAATAAATGTGTTCTATGTTTGTTGTTTATATGAAAAAAAAATAAATAAATAAATACATTAATAATAATAACAATAATAATAATTTTAAAAGGTGCAATATTTTTAAAGGACATCATTCCATATTCAGTAGTGGTAAAATTTACATGCTATAATAATAATAATAATAATAATAATAATAATAATAAAACTTGTGTTCTACCTGACATATCCCCCAAAAAAAAAAAAAAAAAAAACTACTGTAAATGCACAATTTGAAATCCGAAGCCTCCCTATTAACATATACTGGCAAGGCTTCCATATAAGTACACATCTTTTTTTTTCATGCTCATTGACCTATTGTTCCTGACACAGATCTGATCTGGGCCACTTTTTTTCAGGGTTTTGAGGGTTTTAATGCTCTAGCTTACTGTTCAGATTAAAGTTCCAGTTCCACCAAGATTCCACTGTTGGACCCCTAAACATGGCCTTTAACCTTGTTTACAATAGAGTACTGTGTCATGGCTGACCCTGTGCTCTGACCCCAAAGAGCTCATGTAAAGAAAGAATTTCACTGTGCTGTAATGTATAATAATGTAAAATTAATTCTTCTTCTTTTTCTTCAAATTTGTAATCAGCGTAGTTCTGTAGCAAAATCCAGAAATCCAGCTTACTTCCTTTTTTTCAGTAGTTGGAAGTGGTGTAACATGATGGCGTGATCTTTACCTAAAATCAATTAAGAAATACTGTACTAATAGAAACTTTAAAATATAGTAAACTGTACATCAGTTATATTTCTCTAACTACACAATTACAGTAGTATTAAACTTTTAAAAAATCCCCATGAAAAAATAAAATCAACCTTGGGATTCAAAATCATTGTGTTTTCTTCTATTAAAGATGTACGTTGTAAAATATTGTATGTTGAGTTCATTGAAAGATCACTGAAAGTGCAATAATGTCATGACATTTATGTTCATAATGAGCAAATCTGACCACTACTGTATTTACTGTATAGGGTGTCTCAAAAGGATCGATATATAGGATCAATTTACAATTTGCTAATAAAAGCTAAATGTCTTCCAAAACTTGTCACTCTTACTTTTTCTCCGCATAGCTCCTTAGAGAATGATTTTAACAAAATAAGAACACATTAAAATCATTTTCATGGCTGCATAGAGAAGCTGCTACATTCAGAAAACATTCAAAGTGCAATTACATGCACAACACCAGATGTTAACATGAGTTCATCTCCATGTGTGTTTAAAAGGAAATGGAAATAATTATGTAGTGGATTTTTTGAAGAAAGGGCTATTGTCACTTATGGATGGAGATTTTTGGGACACTCTAAACATACGTATATATTATATGCAAAATAATATGGTGTTTTAAGGCAGTGGAACACTTTCTGTTGAAAAACCCTGACTCTTCTGTTGTAGCCAAAAAAAAAAGAAAAAAGAACTATAGGAATAACCTATAGGAACATGATTTGAACAAACTGAAAGAAAATTAAATTTTAGCAAAGAATTTCACTTTCCATACATCCACATGACATTTGTACAACTCTGAATTTGACTTTAAGCTTGCAGCATTACAGTTTCCCACAGCTTGCACTGTAGTGGACAAACAATACAAAGTTTACTTTATGTAATTACATACTTTATGTAAATCATAATGCACTTATATCAGCATTTATATCAGGTGCAAACTGTTTAGATATGAAACACCAACAATATTATAGATATTGTAAATTAATTCAAAGCTGAACCTTATGAGGAGTTAATTAATTACTAAACATCCGCATAGTCTAACCTAATTTAAAAAAGTATTTTTTTTTTATCATATATGTACTCATAGTGTGGGTAAATTTACATGTAACCTCTGTTAATTAATAATTTCAAAGTTGAACTCCAATTTTAATAAGGATAACACCTCAATAAAAAGTGTGGAGTTTTGAAGCCCTCAAGGTCTCCCCAGGGAGCCTTAAGTTATTAAATATGAGTGTAACCTTTACCCACTTGTATTCTCTCTCTCTCTCTCTCTCTCTCTCTCTCTCTCTCTCTCTCTCTCTCCCTAAAGCAATTTATTTTAAATGGATTTTAAGAGGATGCAAAAATGAGAGAGATAGAGAGAGGGAAAGAGGGAAAAGAGGAAAAGAGATCCTGTGTTTAGTTAATTGTTTTAGGCTACAGCGATAGCCTATTGGATTGAATTTATAGTGCATAGCCAGGTCAACATATATTATATTTGCATCTATCGTAAAGATTAGCAAATAAACTATTCCAAAGTGTTGTTTTTTTTTTTCAGAGATTTTCTGAATTATAATATAATATATACAAATATATGAAACTCCTCTAAGCAAGTGGGTGTGTGTGAGTTGATCCACCGCAATAAACTAGCAGCCCACCCAGTGTATGTTCCCACTTTGGACTTATTTATCTGTGACAAAATACTCTTGTATGACATTTAACTGTATAAACCTTTTCCTGTTCAGATTAGTTGCTGCTTATTCCTGTATGTTTATTGAATTTTGTTTTAGTAGTTTTAGTCCTACAGTATGTGCTGTTTTTTTAAATATATTTTTTTTATTTTTAAAAAATTATCTACTTATGTAATGCTGGTTTGCCATACATGCTGCACTATTATTATTATTATTATTATTATTATTATTATTATTATTATTATTAACTTATCAGTAAGTGGATAAAACAGAGCTAAAATTGATCGATTTGATTGATTTGATCTTTCATTATATGATTGAAAAGACTATATATATATATATATATATATATATATATATATATATATATATATATATATCATAATATGATCAGTGCTTCTCTTATTTGTATCTGTTTGGAACACATTATATAGTTATTCAAATAAATATGAAATAATATCTGCATGCCTACTCTACTGTAAGGCATGCAGTTATATTAACCACATAAAAAAACAAACATTTCTTTTAGCCTTTATTTAGTCCTTAGCTGAAGGTGCCAAAACTTTCGGAGAGCTATTAAGTGATGAATTAAAATCAGAATTAGATTTCGGCTATCAAGTGCCTCCAATGACTGAGCATACCACCAAATAGACTGAAAGGGCTGGAGGAAGGGGAAAAAAATGATGCACTGTGCCTAAAATGAGATTCTGATGCAAGATGTCTAATGTTGCGTGCTCACTTGCTCACTGGAGGAGAAAGAGCTTTATCTAGAGTGCAGAGAGAAAACTGTAATGGATGTGCTTTAGTAAAGGTTACTGTTCCTTCACCAAGCATGCCTGAGCAGCTCCATCACCCTCCTGTGCGAAAAAAAAATTAAGGAAATGTTACATCTGAATAAGCTGCTCATGGTTCATATTAATGACTCTGAATGCGAATTTTTATGTATGCTTTGAACAGGTGGAAAGGGAAGAGAAGTAATTAAGGTGCAAACTTTGTCACAGGAGATCAAGTGCCTAAATGTAGAGACTGGCCAAGCTGAAAAAGGGCACTTATCAAATCGTGAAACAGAAGCAAAACTTAAAATGTGTGCACTACACTACACTACACTACACTACACTACACTACACTACAAACTGAATCAAACTTACTCATTATGTCCAGAAAGACGCATCCTTACCTACTTAAGATGCAGATAGGCGACTGTGGAAAGCTTTCAGGAGAGGCACGAGCAGGCATTTTAAGGGGAAGTCATAATGGCACACCGGCACCATTGAGAAGATCCAGGGGTGATTAATGAAAACTAATTTTTCATGGCAATTAAAATGATTAAAGCCGGAGGGCCTTTTTTCACCATTGCTCCGGATTGCTCGAGGAACAAGGCGGTAACAAAGCCGAGAAGCGAAATTGCATTAGTAGTGGAGGAGAACTGTATTAAAATGCAAATGTACAGCTGTTAATAGTTCTTCAAAAACCAATAATCCCCCACAGTCAGTCATGTGTCAGAATGGTTAATGGAAAAACATCCCAGAGGCACGCAGGGTCTTTTTTTTTTTTTCATTCTCCTTTTAAAACAGAAATTCTGTGGTAAAAGTAGGGGCGTCGAGTCGGGATAGGATTGGCAGCGATGCTTCGGCATTGGGTCAAGGCACCAAAAGCCATTGTTGACAAAGGCCCTCATTTTTGAACCCTCTCTCTTCTCTCTATTGTTTTCCATTCCAAGATAGACATGCTGAGCTAACCAGGCTAAAGCTACTGCAAAATTTGATCTAGTAGCAAGAAGGGCTTTCATTATACTAGGGTTTAGCAGGTAATATTTATTGAGTAATGTACAGTACTGTATATCATATCCAGCTTCATGAATAAAGAAGGAACGGGCACGGCCGAGGGAAGTGTCAGGCAGTGACGCAAATTGAATAAATATTCGACTTGCTCAGTCTGTCACTTAATTACGATTCTGCTGCAGGCTATGTTTCAAAGATCGAAATGTTCTGACCCACCAGAGGGAAGAAATGTGCTTTACTCCGACGTATTCACAGGAGGGGGCTGTTGATGGACCGAGCGAATGTATTAAATGCATTATCATTTAGTTTTTATTATTATTTTCAGCCTTTTTTTTTCATTATTCTTGTATGGATATATATTCTTCTTGTGTGTGTGCGAAGTTCTCAACAATGATTTATATTCATGGCTGTACTGTATATAATGAGGTTTGATGCTCCTGATGAGATTATTCCTAAGCAATCACAGTTTATGAAAGAGCTTAAAAGCCCACGCATGCTTAACCGATTTGCATATACTGTACCAGGCAGGATGGGACAATTTGTGAATATTGATAGCAATTGATAAAGGGTTATGGCTTTTGGTTGAATATTGTACCATTTATGTGATGTACTGTATAGCATGCGATGTTGGAGTACAGTACAGTACGGTTTACTCTCACTGTACTGCGTAGCATAATGTTGCATTGTAAAATTGTACAAAATTATAATATAAATTCTTTAAGCTAATTAAAATAAAAGTGAGGAACTGAAATGAGAAATGACTGTAAGCAAAACCTGGCATCCTTTTTAATTACTGATAAGTCATGAGCCAGCTATGCGCTGGTCATGTCTCCCAATGGATGCTCTTAATCACTTTAAAGCGAACTGCTGATGTTAAGCAGCAAGTTTGAGGACACCCGAGCTCTCTGAAGAGACACTATTAGGCCTCTGCTCTCAGACATTTGCAATCCCCTTTAATTTGCCGAGAAAACGGTTCTCTTTTATACAACTAATTAAACGCATTCAATACAACATTCTGCGAATCGACTCTTACACGGATACGTTCGAAGCCATCTCTTTATTTTACTTTGCCATTAAAATCCTACGTGACTTAAAAAGACTCCAGCAAAAAGGGGAAAAAAAAAATCAACTGATAAAACTTTCAGTGTTTTATTCATATTTATATACACATTTCCACCCCTCAGTTCGCCCTGAAAGTAACCATGATCATACAGATGGTGAGTTCTTATATATTTTTAGACAGCTTTAACAGCCGCTGTACAAGAGCATGAAATTTACATCTACATCAGCAACATCATTTTTCTTAGTCCAAGAAACCGGGAACAGATATGGGATGTGGCATAGAGAGAAATGGGAGGGGGAAAGGATGAAGGGAGAAGGAACGCCAGATAGTAGATGAGAGCATATACAGAAGTGGCTCCATCGGGTTTGACTATGTACAATACAAACCATTCATACAAATTAAGCTCTAAGATATAGAATTCAATACATTACTGTGTATTAGAATGGCAATGAGTGAGCTGTCCAACCATGGCTGGATCATATTGACACTACAGGAGACAGTGTGGGCTGTATCATTCAAGAGTATTACAGTAATAGGACAAAAGGCTGAGGAACAACTGTTGGTAATTAGGCTCTCACGTTTCTGCATCTTTTATTGTAACATAAAAAATAAATAAATAAATAAAAAGCATGCCCAGAGTCAAGGCATCTCCAACAAATGCCATGGTTTTGTTTGTCCATAAGCATACCAAAAGATCTTGGGGTCATTGTTTGATCTCGAGATAGTAGTATTTATCAAAGTTCGTGGATTCTTGTGGATGAAGGGGAAGGTTTTTTTTTTTCTTTTTTCTAATTCTGTATAAAGAATTCACTTTAAATTTCTCTTCCGCACATCGGTTCTGGTGAACTGTTGGTAAAATACACCGTCTTAATGTCCACATGTTGTTGAAGGATATAAGATAAAAAGAAAAAATCTTGTTATATTCAGGATAATAAATACTGTAAATGAACATTTGTACTGGAATATATAGAAATAAAAATGAATTGTGGGATGAAAATAACACTTCATTTAATGAATTCATCAATATATAAATCAAACAAACAACCAAGTAAAGATACAGCTGGCAAATGTCAACTGGCAGAATTTTCTGCGCCCTACGGCTGCGATCAGACATTAATAAAAGCAACTAAAACAATAACAATTACAAATAAGCTAATCTGAATTAAGAACCGGACTGACACTTTAAACCATCAGAATTACATTTTTGTGTTCCATAAATAAATGAATAAATAAATAAATAAATAAATAAAATCAATTTTAATTAAATGGAATCCGTCTGAAATATTGAATTAGTTCTGGGTCACATGTTTGGAAGGTACTAGAAACAAATATTTGTTGTGGTTGGGGAGAGAGAGAGTCCACATTGCCTGTGTTGTCCTTCGCATCAGTGGCATCCATCAGCCTGAGGGAAAGTAGGGAGTGTCGCTGTGGTAATTATAGTCTGGGCAGACTTTCTGCACCAGCTTGTAGTCGGTGCTGTAGAAGGAGATGTAGATGCAGATGACTTTGAAGGGCTTTGAGCAGAGCCAGGAGACATGGCTCTGCGTCTGTTCCTGGAAGCACGTCTTGGACGGGTCATAGTTGCACAGCGTGTTCTTGGAGCCCTTCTCAACTTTCTCGTACTCGATGCGGCAGTTGAAGGACTTGGAGTCCTTGGCGTCGATGACTGACTGCTGCGCTGTTACGTCGAACTCCACGATCTTGGTCGGTGGCACAAGACTGACGGATACGTTGCCCTGGCCTGTTGAGTTGTGGCGGAAATAAACGCTGAAGGTACCGTTGCCATGGTCAACAATCTTGCCGGTGATGAGAAGGTTGAGCTTGACTGTCTTGATGTTGGAGTGGAAGTCTCCCCAGCCGAACATCTTTTTGAATTTTCCTGTCTTGACCATGGGCCGCCGCTTGGCCCTGGGCCTCGAGTCCTGGAGCTCGGTGGCATTCCTCAGCCAGTCCCATAAGTCCCATTCTGAATAGGGCTCTGGTGTGTCATAGCGAAGGTCCAGGGCCGTGGTGTTCTCCTTCCCATTCAAAGTCTGTGACAGAAGGCGACTGATGGACAAGTCCTTGGTGCTTTCTGTCCATATGTGCTTTAATGTTGATTTGGGGCTCCCTGACTTAAGTAGCTCCGTCTTTCCCGGGATGGAACCATGAACACTTGAAACCTATGATGAAAGCAAAAACAACGACAACAAAAAAAAAAAAAGATATTAGTGACTGAGCCGACTAAACTTCAATATTATACAACTTTGCATTCGAGTCAGGATCGCAATGCCAGGAAAAAAATGTCGAGAAGATATTAATCTTCAGGTCCGATTGCAATTCTTACTCAAGCATTGAGACCTTCCAACAACAACAACAACAACAACAAAAAACTTAAAAGAAATGGATTCAGTGAGAAAAAAGTGGTAATCGATTGTTGCTGCAAACTTATTTTCGCAGAGTACGAGCTGACAGGAAATGTCTGAAAAAAATAGAACGGAGGAGACTGTGAATGGGAAAATAACCCAGAGATCAAAAGTTGGAGCAGCACTGTTCTACACTTTCTTCTTCTTCTTCTCCTCCTCCTCATCATCATCATCATAATCATCATTAGCACCAAACCACCCCCCGCCTTCTCTACTGCTATGCAATGCTGAGGATATCCAGCAGCCTGGTCTGATAATGCTGGCACCCATTCAGTGAGTAAAGAGCAGACTATTAACCAGCAAGTGCTCCTTGAATTGATGATTGATGAGCCCCTGCATTCTCTCCATTTAGTGGCGGTGAGTGGAATTAGGTTCATATGGAGCATGGTGGAGTGCTGTGACATTGATTGCCTGATTTCTACTGTAAGACCTGACAGCAGATCTGTCTTTCCAAGCTTTTTACATCTTGTGCGCTGACCAGACACCCCAACACCCCCCCTCCCCCCAATCTCCCCTCCAGGATCAATAGTTAGAAAATAAGGTTTTAGAATTGCCTCACAGCATGTGTCTGCATTAAGGGCAGGACAACCTAGTTTTAAGCACTGCATTACGTGGACCACTGTAGCTCTCATAAGAAACTAGGAACAATCAATTCCATTACCTTCAAGCTGTTTTGACTTGCAAATTTCAAATTAATGACTCTTTTTAAAAGAGAAAAAAAGTTGTTGTATAAGGGTTGTTCAAGTCTAACCGGGATTTGATGAAGTGTCTTGTGAATGAAGGCGTACAACTAATTGACATTTAGCGCAGTACGGCGATTTAAACATATGTTTCTAGTATGAAAAACAAAAGCATTTGAATGATGCAAACATTCTCGCGGCCGACGTGGCTCAGAGCCGGCTGCAGTCTTTCCCGTGAACTTTCTGCCAATGGAACGCATGATCTCTGAAAATCGACAGACAAGTTGTCGCCAAGCTTGCAGAAGAGACGCATCTGTGTGTATGAACTGTAAACACAATCAACACCACTTGCACATTACAGGAACTTGGCTGGGAGTTATTGCTACATCCCCGTACAGTCCTGATATGTTTCCACATGTTTGTGGCATTAAAGGAGTTCCTGGGAGGCCAGTTTTTCAAAACGTGAAGCAGGTAGTTTGATCATGGATCTGTGTGTGTGTGTGTGTGTGTGTGTGTGTGTGTGTGTGTGTGTGTGTGTATATATGTATTCCAAAAAAAAGTTGTGAAGCTCAATTACTTTTCAGATTATTCTTCATTTCACCGAAAATAATGGGTGAGTCAGGCCTTGCCCTGCGTTAAAACATTCTAATGATGTGTGTTTTATTGCCAGAAAGTGCATGCTTGGAAAGGATGATTAAAGACTCGAATCAATTATTTATGGCTAATAACTAGAGGGAAAATGCGCATTCACCGACTGAGCAACTTTGAAAGATCAATTTTGCGTACAGTTCACTACAGATCACATTGATGAATGAACCTTTACAGAGACAGAGCACTGTGCGCACCAGAGCCTACTTTATTATAAATGTCAAGAGAGCAGAAATGTGTAGAATGAGTCCACATTTTTGGCACTTTATTTTCTGCACCATTGTCACCGATATCTCTCTAATTAAAAAAAGATAGCTGAGAAAAAAAAAGAAAAGAAAAAAAAAAAAAGGTTCATGGTAATAATGATTGTTTAATGGCCTTATTGATCCAAAGAACATGCTTAGGGGATGTGGTGCAGCTACATTACTGTCCAAATATCAGGGCAATAGAAGATGATCATTTATCAAAAATGTCATTCGTTAAACTACGTCAAAAAAAAAAAAAAAAAGTAACTTTTTCTGATTAACTTCCCGCAGTCTACGATGTCACACATGAACACATTAGGGTGAATGTAATTAGACATACATCATTATAATTCTCACATACTGTATATAATATACATATGAAATATATCACGATAGATACTGTAGTTTTGCTAACAGATGGCTTGATACTGTCTCTGGTGTCCACATCTAATTTCTTTATTTAATATATATTATTTTTGTAAAAAGCTTGATACATTAATGTCTACAACTTTACTATTTACCTTGAATATGTTTTATGTTAAAAATATAATATTTTATTTGTTAAAAATAAATGTTACTTTTTATAGTTTTCAATATAAAAATTATTTTCAATATTATAATTTTCAATATAAAAAAAACAATCAAATTGCCTTTTAATATGTTGACTTTTTTTTTTTTATAACCATATCATACAGTAGGGCTATATGGGCCATCATAGCATGTATCTAATATAATCAAATTAGATATGTTCAAAAATAAATAATGTTTATTTTAAACTAAATAAATTAAAGTTTTGATAAAGTGATTACACATACCAGATTTAAAAAGTGCGTTGTATAATGTTTATAATCATATCAAAAATATATTATCAAATTGCCAAGCCCTAAATCATAGTTTTTAATAATTTTAGGAATTATTTAGTCAAGATACAAAATTGTGCGTCTTGCCGTGGAAAGCAAAGGTTTTACTTTACTAGACAAAATAACAATACAAACTGTTCATAATATAAATCTATAGGGTGTATTCTTGACTATTTTCTGGTCAGTTTTAAAAAGTGAAGATAGTCTTGGTAGATACCACACGCCCACAGTTTACAACAAGATCTTATGACTAACAATACAGCTTGTTATACATATTGTAGAATTTCATTTTCATATAATTATTTTTCAAATTTCTGTCTCAGTGGTAGTTTGAATATTCCATTTTACATTTTGTCACATATATACAACTATAGTTGTGTGTGTGTGTGTGTGTGTGTGTGTGTGTGTGTGTGTGTGTATATTTATATATATATATATATATATATATATATATATATATATATATATATATATATATATATATACACAACCATCTGTGATCAGATATGAAATAAATGTATATTATATACCTATTCATGAAAAACGCGCAATAACTTTTAAGGATTAATACATCAATACCTACAGTATGGAAAGGGAGTAAGATGTATTATTTACTGTTTGATAGAAATTAATCTGCCAAAACACACATTACAGCTAATGAATTCATTATCAGGATCTATTTGGTATGAGACAATAATTAACACTTTGGGTTAAGAGCAATCATGTGTTACAATTTAATTTAAATAAAAAAGACACTACTGGGATCTTAAAATACAAACAGATGGTGTGGAAACTAATATAGATTTCATTTTTATATAATTATAAGTATAAAAAGTGGTGTCTGTTTCATAGAATTACAGTAAGTCCATCCATCTATCCATCCGTACATTCATCTAAGTCACTACATAATGGTTGGCCTCGGTG
Source organism: Clarias magur (assembly GCA_013621035.1). Lineage (NCBI taxonomy): Eukaryota > Metazoa > Chordata > Actinopteri > Siluriformes > Clariidae > Clarias > Clarias magur. Next base: position 1,012,649 of record QNUK01000007.1, on the reverse strand, counting down.
GAGTATGACTTTCAACTCAGCAGTCCTTGCTGTAAGGGAAAGCTACACTGCTGAGAACTCCAACCTCTGGTAACCAACAGGTGCACATACACACTTACACACCCATTCATGCACTGCAGGCAATTTGGAAACAACAATCAGCCAACAACTCATATCTTTTGGCCTGTGAGAGGAGACCAGAACACCAGGAGGAAACCCACTAAGAGAGCACTGGCGAGAGACCCTGGAGGTGTGAAGTGACGGTGCTAAACACGAAGTCAGTTAAGAGAACTGAACTGAGTAAGTGAATAATATTTATCACTGAGTAAAATATTGCATTAGTTCTTGAAAAACCATGACTTGGTCTTGGGCTCAGACTCTTGGACTCTACTGTATATTAATGCAAGCTTCCCTGTGTCCAAATGGCTGCATGTGCCGGCTGGGCAAGACGCCAATGGGTCTGATGGAGCTTCATTCTACCAGCTGCAGTGTTCACCTGAGGGGACAGGGCATCTGGTAAACATGGGTATGGGAGACCGCTGGCACTGACAGGCAGCCAGATGCAAACAGCTGGACTCCCTGGGGCACTGCATGTTGCCAGGTCAGCAAGAGCAGAACGTGGATACCTCTAAGGTTTCTTAATGACTCATACACCAGTTGTAAAACTTTTTTCTTTTTTTTTTGCTTCCAGAAATTAATTTGGTAAAAACAATTATGTGCAAAGATCTCATTCCTGACAATATAGTGAGATTTCATAGAAAAACTTGGCAACACCTTTTAAGAAGGCTTTAACTATAATGATTTAATAATGCATCATTAATATGAACAGATTTATTTACAACATTACTACATTCATAACCAGTAAAAAGGTATTGTTGAATGTATTTCAATGTATTTATCGATTGCATTCTGCATTGAGTTAATAACAAATTCTTTCCCCACTACCAAACATCTGGCCTGGTTTATACTGCAAGTGCTTTTTAGGAAGATCTTGACAAATAATTGAAAAAAAAAAGTATGTTGCGATGTCCTGATGATAATTTCTCTTTTGATTCATTTAGGAGGATTTTTAAAAATTGCTTTTATAATAGATTTTGTTGTAATGAACACCACATACTGTATACAGTATTAGGTCATGTTATTCATGAAGCAAAATAAAGTTTATGATTTAAATAATACATTTTGAAAAATAATTATGATAAAGTGTACAATGCATATTTATGATGAGTATAATATAATAAAATATGCATTGTATTTTATTACATCTTCTATGCATTATAAACAGGTTGAATATACAGTACAGTACAGTATGTAGCATATCACAAATGGCAAAGAAGGTGAAGGTGCATAATCTAACATTCTCATTAGTAAAGTGAAACATTTCTTAAAACTGATTAAAAAACCCACAACATTTACAATAGTACATTTCTCACAATAGAATTACACTTTAAACAGTTTTTATTATAATTTCAACTTTGCTTCAGCTATTAATAAACAGTCAAAGCAATCATGGCTGAATATCAGACAATTTAAACTGACACAGGGTTGATTTTGTATACAGTAAAGCCTGAAAGTGTTAGTGATGTAATGTGTTGTCCAAACTACTGTACTTACTGTATGACACAGGGGTTCCCAATCTGTGGCTCATGTTTGGTTTATAAATGGGATCACAGAAGGCATCTCCTCTTAAGTGTACAAATTAATATAATGAACACATTTAACTAACATACAGTATGTAACTATGAAAACTTTTTAAAAAATATTTTAAAGTGGGACTCTAATACAACTTCTACTAGCAACTTTGAGTAACCCTGATTCAGAAGAACAATACAGTCAAGATAATCAATAAAAAAAAATAATGTAAAGTATTTACTGACTATAGATTGGGAGTATGATGTTAAATAACAAAAAAACAACAACAGACAAACAATGTCAATTTGAGCACCTAAAAAAGTTTGGCCATCCCTGTCATAATTCATAATAAATAATAATATAAAAATAGCTACAAAGTGTAAGGCTGTCAGAGAAGGAGTCTAGAGGGCGCCTGGTGCCCAGAGACTCCTGTTTTGGATTCTTTCGTGTTTTCTGTTTGCTGAACTCCAAGTCCCAGAATGCACCTCGGTCAGGTGATGAGAACGCTCACCTGAACCGAGGTAACTCATTAGTTTCTGTTATAAATAGCCTGCTTAAGTTGTGTTTCTTGTCCTTGCATCTGTTTTGTTAAATTGCTGTTTCCCTGTTGATCTGCTGTTTTGGCAAAACTGTTTCGTTAGCCTGTTCTGTTTTGTTGGAAGTCTTGCCATAGTATCTCGGTTTGGTTTATCCATGTTTAGAGTTTTTGTTACTTTATGTTCTGTTTTGATTATTAAAAGACTTTCCATGTATTTATCTCTTCGACTATGCCCCACCTAAAGCCCACATACAGCAACCGTGACAAAGGCAGTGCATTTGAATTAATAATTAATGATTGCTTATAATGCTTTAAATGTCATTATAAATATAACAGAATAGTGATAACTATAGATTTATTGTGTCCATCCTCATTTTTTTTATGTCGTTCAATCTAAAGTAACAATTCAGTTAAATTTACACATTAATCACTGAATCAAAGAATGTCACGGTAAAAACAAGATTTTAATATACCATGTAACACAGGCATTTACAATATTATCAGATTTAAGAAGGGGTCATCTCCAAATGCTTCTAAAAGCATTGTTTACACAATGCTGATATTAGTGTCTCGTTACAGAAATGTACACTTTGACTTGTCCAGTACTTTATGTTTAATCAGAAATGAAAAGATACTACAGTGGCACTGCATTGAAGCGGAGCATGGTTCCTGTAATAATTAAAGCTACTGAATTAAATAGAATAATTACAGAAGCTAATTGTGAAAACACAATCACGAAACTGCGACGCATTTGTGTTTCTATCTAAGTGCTAATTTGCACTAATTGAGGTATTAATATGCATCAATAAGTAGATTAGAGATCTAGCTGGCATTTAAAGCTGCTGTGCTTGTTTTTGACTTTATGTCAGCAGCTTTTTATTTATTTTTCTTGGTCATTTAATGCATAATGTTTGCATGTTTCCTCTAAACTTGAAAAAAAAGGAAAAAAAAGATATATTTAAATGTAGAAAGTGGGTATTTAAAGCGACTGTCTTGAACAAATCTGGTGATTCTATCCACGGTATAATTTAAATGCATTCTTCCTATTATATATTCAACAAGGCAAGAATATGAAATAAAGAAGACCAAAGGTCTGCTAATAATAGCAATATTGGGAATTGAGAATAATGGGCATAGAAACGCGAACATGCTGACTCCTATGGTGCTGTGTAACCTTGAATGTGCTGACATTTATTCATCTTTACACACAAGAAAGCTGGAACACACAGCACAGTTCAGACAAAGCATCTGTATCTAAAGGAACTCAAGTACCTGTGTCCTTTTTGCATTTGAACTTAAGAAGAGGAGATAAAACATCCAAAAAAAAAAAGGAAAAAAAAAAAAAAACTCCCCATGCTGCTGTTAGCCTGAGATACTGAAAATAAAAAGGAAAGGCAAAAATGAAGATGGATTCTGGTAGATCCTCTGCTGCTAACAAAGTATTGCCTCCAGTGTGTGCCGGTTAGCGGGAGTGCAATGGCGTGGAGCAGTGGCCAATTAACACTGAAGCTCTGAGCTTTGGGATGCAAGGGGCCCAATGGAGAAGCTGGACAGCTGCTAAGCAGCGCTGTAATATCATGCCGTGTCTATGCAGTAGAACTGACTAATGGCCTTGCAAGGAGGCTGTTAGACGCACCATTAAAGCAGACTCTTTGGTCCAGCGGTATGTGTGTATGTATGTGTGTGGTGGTGCAAAAATGACCACAGGACTCTGCGACAAAATATAGATGGGGGAAAAAAATGTGCCCATAAATGTAAATCCTTCACCTCGAGTCAGACCACTAATGAATCTTTTTTAATGTGTAACATTATAGAACACCTTTTCAGCTTTTTTTTTTTTTTTTTTTTAACAGCACGAGCTTTCACCCTGCGCATATAAAATGAGGGACAATTCTTTTCTCTCTCTTTTTTTTTTTTACCCCGTATAATCCTCATTCTTATTGGGTACTTCAGTGTTCAGGAAATATACTAAGCTCTTTTCATTTCCCTTTTAAATAAAAGGCCCTCTTTTTTTTCATCCCTAGGACAAGTACACAATTCCATCATGTCACTGCTTGTAATCATTTTAATGTGATTTAAAGAATATCTAGAAAAGAAATGTAGCTTGGTGTATTGAATTGCTTTCCCCTTCTGAAGTTAGACCCTCAGCTGAGGTATTTCTCTGGGCAGAAATCTCAAGACTAATCCATCCTGAGGTGCCATAAATCAAAATGGACTTTCCTTTGTCAGCATCGCAGATGGCCCGATCGCCCCAATTAAGAGGCGAGGAGGTGAAAGAGGCGAGTGCATACGCAGCGAGAGAAAGAGAGGGAAAGAGACGGAGAGAGGGATGGGGGGGTAGGGGGGGGGGGCACCTGTTCCTGTTCGTCTGTCATATTCGACCCTTTTGCAGATCAGCCGCTCTTCCTCTGAGTCACTCCGGGCTCAAATTAATGATGGCAAACAAAGACTCCTCTCCTCTCAGCTATTTGTAGCTGCCTTTGCTTCACTTCTTACCCTCTGAACTAATCTTCAGCGTCACACTTAATGAGATTTTTGGGATGGAATAATAAACTGGAGCTGTGCTGCTCTTCTTCAAATGAGCTCTTTCTCTTTCATATCCAGACCTGAATCCCTTATGTATCATTACATGCAGCACCAGCTCTGGCTTGTCTTTTGGACTGGTAGTAGGATTTTGTTCTTGGCGTTGATGATGTATAATTTTCCCATATATACATTTGATATTTTCAGAAATCAACCATCCATTGATGGTCTCCTTACCATAAAAAGTTCATTAAAGGCCAGTATAGCGTTATACATAGTAGCCTGTTAGATGCCGGTGGGTGCTGGGAGGAAAATATCACATCATGGACACTATACAGTTTGTACTGAGTAGATGATACAAGTGCCTGGATGTACAGTATGTTTTAAAATGAAATAATAAACAAACAAGTGTGAAATGAAAACATGTAAAGCTTGCTATAAAGCCATGTTTCATAATGTGCTTAGAACTCTGATTAATTTCTGTAATTAATTATTGTTTTGGGGGCATTTTATTACCTCTAACAATGCCGCACAGAACTCTAATGTGTGCAGTGGATATGAATGTCTTATTCCTTGTGTACACTATGCAATATTACAATAGTACAATATTTATAATTAATTATAACCTTTAACCTGGAATGAATTCTAAGGCAACTATAAAAATAGTTTATTAATTATTGGGAACAAAAATGCATTATAAATATTTAAAAAGTGCTACATGCCTGCATCCTTATCACTTGTGGAGCTATTTTAAACATAATTTCAAGTTATACATAAATTGAACGCAACACTTTTAAATTGTTCCTTTTATATATTATATGAAATATTATATATTTATTCAATTTATATTATATACAAATTAGTTTTGAATATTTTTTAATTAAGTAATTTTTTTCTATCACATAAAAATAAAAATATATGCTTTTATAATAATAATAATAATAATAATAATAATAATAATAATAATAATCTAAAACTTAGAAAAATAAGAAATAAATGACTATATTGACCATTATAAATGTTGCATGGTACACCACATGGCATTCTAAGGAACAAGAACACCACCTTTTTAATTTGATTTCATTTAAATTCTATTTTATTTTATTTATTTATTTTTTACAATATGATTTACAATATGATGATGATATCTGTCCCATAACCAGCTTTTTTTAAAAACTAAAATAAGAATAAAAAAGGAAGCTCATGCCAAATATAACTATGTATACAGTTTAAATATAATCTATCTATCTATCTATCTATCTATCTATCTATCTATCTATCTATCTATCATTAAACTTTTCCAATAAAAAAGGAAGATGTTTACAAGGAAGTTAAGCAGAATTATATAATTCATAAAGCTTTATGAACATAAAAACCAGTGGCAGGTATTATGCATCCACAATCTGCATTGTATATAATCCGAATGAAAAAATACAGTATATCGAAGGAGGAAAACCATTCTCTAGATAATGTCAGTCTTGTTTATTGGAAGACTTCTGTGTTTTCAGGAAAGGTCCAAAAGTCAGGTGAGGAGCAGAGCTCTCTTTGAGGAAGCTGTGCATTCTGATGCACGCACGGCTCTCCAAATCAAATTAAGCCTGTAATCCAATAAACTGCCATTTCTGCTGCGAGTGACCCCGCAGGACCTCATTTCAAATCCATGACAAGCTTTAATCAATATGATTTAGTAGTCGAGGACACAAATAACTCGGCGGGGGAGAAAAAGAGCGACGGAGTGGCACGCCGAGAATCCGTTTGATAGAAGGCCTGTGGTTTGTTACAGTGCTGCATTGACTTGTGGACATATTGTGACCCTGTCACTGGAGATATATTAGAGGTAAAAAAAAAAAAGAAAGAAAAATGAGGGAACGTAGAGATTAAAGCCGATCGTGTAAACCCCTTAAGACACATTTAATTGAACGTCAGTGATCAATATGCTCATGTCCGGTACGGTAACAGATCTACTCTAAACTCTTTCCAGTTATACACCTGAATGCAATCTGGATTAATTTCATTCTTCATCATTTTTTGTAAACCTGCAACCAATATTGACTATATTTGTTTGTATAAACACGACCAAAACAACCCTCAATATTTGAGCAAGGTTTGTATAATGTTTTTATTTCCACCTTGCAGGCTTGGACGTGAAATAAATCACAAATTCGAGCCCAATGTGATTTCCTGCTCGAGTTTATTCCAGCGGCAGTCGTTTGCGTTTGTGATTGAGGAGTGCGAAAGTGCGTTACAAGCACAAACAGCATTCTTGGAAAGCAGGGAACAATCCTTTTACCCTTTAAAAGAAGATGGAACAAGTGGAAAACACATTAAACGGGGATTTGCGATGGGGAAGAAAAAAAAAAAAAGAAGAAAAAAAAAAACAGCAAGCGTGCTCTAAAAATAATTGCGTGAGCCACAAAAGTGCTCATGAACACACAATGGTGTGAACACAAATGTCACACGGGGCCTTCTTTTACAAAATGGGAGCGAAAAAACATACTTAATGAAATTTAGACAGTGAAACCTGAGATGCTCAACCTTATCACTTCCGTCCAATTACACTTTATTAAATTGCTTTCCATTCAAAGCATGCGAGCACGTCTAAACCATTTTACACACACACCTCATGGGGTTTCGGGGGTTCCTCAGTAGCTTGATGACCAGGATCAAGGCCTAATATACTGTATATGGAATATCTCACTTCATATAGAGACCCTGCTTAACCACGATGTTGTGTTTATAAAGATCACAGGATCATATTCATAAAGAGCCTTAGCTTAAGCAAGCTCAGAGCCAAATCCTCAAGCATGTAAGCTAATGCAATTTCCTGCTGAAAGCCTGTTGTAACACACACACACACACACACACACACACACACTTGAAGTTTTCTGCAGGCCGTATTTGTGCTGCTGTTCAAAAAGGGCATGCTAAATCGGCACAATTTGCCAAGGTCTACCAGGACCTAAAGAAGCTCTACTTACTGAGAAGCAGCGGTACAAACCGTACAACAGCTTCACCAGTCCAAAACAACCAGTTTTTTTTTTTTTCACATTTTTTTTACAGTGATCACTTCTAAATATATGCCAAACGGCTGAAAAATTATTGATTCTGCCATGCTACACCGTCCCAAACCTAATTATTCTTCATTCTTTTCTTATCGTACTTTATCATACCATTAGATCACACTTTGTACTTTAGACTTCTTCATGTTTTATACTGTTCCCAATCTAATGAACACCTTTAACCATGATGAACTGTTTCTGTGTATCCTAATGAGAGCAGTCTCCTCCAGGTTGACTCCACCCCTAATCGCAAAGCACAAGGGCTCATGGAATTGTTTGAAAAAAATTTTTTAAAATGATGTAACTATGTCCTGGACTTCACAGTCATCAGTCAATTCAGAGTGAAAATGAAAGATTTTAGAATGCGCTCTCTTCCATCATCATTAAAACATTCCCTGAGGGAAAAACAGTTAAAAGGAAAAAAAATGCACAAAATAATCAAATTGTGCTTGTTTTTAAAAAACAAAAAATCTACAACTGAAACACAGGATAATCAATGCATGTGATTTTTTGTCATAATACTTGTAAAAAATAACAAGAAAAAATGATGAGTAATTATTGCGGGGAATAAATAAAATGAGTCGATATCAAATTAATTGGTGATTTTTAAGATCAAAGCGGTCCTTCTGTATTATGAATATTCTGTAGTGGACAATGTTAAACTATTCAAAGTTTTCTTTTTCACAGCTGTGCCTTATATTAATATTAGTCCAACCTATATTTTCCTTTTATGCTGTGTACCAATGCGATAGCAACAACAACAAAAAAAAAAAATTGAAAATATATTCTGTTAGTCTGCATTTTCTGTCTACATGTATTCATGCTTTAAGGCAAGGTCTAGAAGGCAGTGTTGTAGACACACCTGAGAAAAGGTCACACTGTGCGGAAAAATAAATCTGAAAAACTCTGCCAGCATTAACGGAAAGAAATTTGATCATCTGAAAGGGGCATGCAGAAATTTGAGTTGAGCAAAGTTATACAGTAAGTTGAATTCAGTATTTTAAATATTGTATACCGGATTTCAGCATGGAAAATGAACAATTTTTGAAATTTTGTCTCTGTACACCGCCATAACAGATTTAAAATGAAGCAACCGTAAAGTAATTGAAATGTAGACTTTTTATTAGATTTTATTCGAAAGGCTCTTTATTTTTTATAGCCTTAAAAGTAATTGGACAACTGACTGATAGTGTTGAATTTTTATAGGCGATTATGAAAAGAAAAAATCACATTGCAATTATATTGAAATTACAATTTAAACTGCGACATTTATAACTATTAGATGTATAATTTTGTATTAAAAACGTATTTAGCTAGGCAAAAAGCAAATAATTGGAAAACGATCGCCTTATCGCCAATATTTGTTGAAAAAAAAAATTGCAGTCTTTTACAATTAAATAATTGCATTATTGTGTTGCATTTTTATGTGATGAATTGTGCAACACCATTAAACCAAATTAGAAAAACAGATCCAGTTCTGGGATCATTATGAGAATTTTTTTTTAAACTGAAAGTCTATATATTAACCACATCTCCATTTTTAATCTACTCTTGTGGACTACAGAAGCAAAGTTACAGAAGTTGTGTCACTGTACAGTTTGAATATGTATTTCTCTAATGTGCCTGTAAGTATGTACGGGATTTGTTACACTCGAAATGCTTCGTTTCAGTTTATTCGACTGTACACACAGTAACCCAAACAGTTTGATAAAAGCATTCTTCGCTACGATGCATTTATCTTTCAAACTCATGCCAGATATCCCTGGCTCTGATTTCACAGGAATGACATACGGAGCTGACGCTGCTCCAGGCTACACACAGACCTGTCCCTGTATCTGATGGCCCAGCAGGGGTCAGCGCTTGAAAAACACAGCCTGAAGGGGTTATGAAGTCACACAACAGTGTTTCTCAAGCCATGTGCTCAGATACTATCTCTGCTTTTTCTATACACACTGGGGTGATGTAGAGTGTTTAATCATTCCGCACAGCCTCTTTTGTTCTGCAGCTTTACAGCAGTAGACTCTCTTTGTAGAGTAACATAATTAGAACTAGGACTTTGGTTTTGTGTGTCTTTTTTCTTTTTTATATAGTTTAACAAGTAAATATTTGCAATTACAGTAGGTATATGACAAAAAGTGAATGAACAGCAAATGTAGTACAAAAGCCAACATTTGGCAAAATGAACATCATTTAGAACAAAAAAGGAGCCTTCACACCTACAGTGTGCTACACGTTTGTGTGTGTGTGTGTGTGTGTGTGTGTGTGTGTGTGACATGTTTACGCTCTAATTGTTTACCATGATGAGACAATCTACAAAAAAAGAAAAATGGATGAAATAAGACAAGATGCTTTTTTTACATTGTTTTGACTAAAATCATTTTAGTCCTGCCATAAAGTTTTTGTTTGTTTGTTTGTTTGTTTGTTTGTTTGTTTGTGTGTGTGTGTGTGTGTGTACTTTGCAGGTCTCATTTGTCTCATCGCACTGCTTTTCTAATTTCTAGTTTCAATGACTTATTACACACTAAGATATGAGTATGAGATGACGTACAGTAAAAGAGAGGAGATACTGATCTGAATCAATAAAGTGAATAATAATAAATAGACACACACCACCTATTTCACTGGGTTTGTTTAAAAACAGTTAGGCTACGTTCACATTACAAGCTTGAAGTGAATCAATTCTGATTTTTTTTTAAGCCTAATTTGACATCGAGCACTGTCTGAACACACAAATCTGATGTTTTTTAGTTCAGATCTGAGCCACTTTCCTATACTGACCTGGATCATCGGATGCATTTCCGATACATGGTCATGTGACTTGGATGAGAACAGGCAAATCAGAATCGATTTTGTTTTTTTCTGCTTGCTGACGTCAATCAGCACCAGCAGCGAGGGGAAATCATAATAGCACTAACAATAGCTGATAAAACTGATAAAGTGAAGCATCTGGCTTTCCTCCTGTTTTTTGGACCTCAACAAATACAGCCAATCCTCCAGAGCCAAATCACATCCACTGTTTAAAATGAACGAGTGGTCGCATGAGCTCATGATGTGTTTTAACCCAGATGGTGTGAGTAAAGACATATCGATGTGCGCACATGTGATGTTTCAGAGAAAACAGTTGAAAGTCACTTAAAAAGGAATTATGAATGTGAACCGTCATGACCTCTAAATCTGGTCTGACCAAAACAAACATGAATTGTGGCTTGTGATGTGAACGTAACCACAGATCTGATTTTATATTTTTTCTTTAACCATTATTGAGCAACAGATTTGTGACGAGTCAGGGCATGAGCTTCCCATGATGCATCTGAATGCCTGAGAGACAGCCTACTGAGCTGGAACAGTCTGAGACTCATGACATTAAAAAAACATTGACATTCTGTGTGTGTGTGTGTGTGTGTGTGTGTGTGTGTGTGTGTGTGTGTGTGTGTGTGTGTGTGTGTGTGTGAGAGAGAGAATGTTTATACATATGTAAGTAAGGCAGAGAGGAGTACATATGTTGTTTCCTCTTCCACACACACACACACACACACACACACACACACACACACACGTAAACACCTGTGTGTGCGGGGTCAGCTGTCTGTCTGCTAATCTTCTAATCTGCTGAGGGGAAACCCTGTGGTCCACACACAAACACACACACATATATATATAGTGAGAAAAAGACACATTCTCATATATAAAGTGAGAAAAAGAAGGTAACCAGAAATATTTTATTCAACATGTCAGCATGTGGGATTTGAAGTGACTTACATTTTATTTAATTATTTATGTTTAAAAGTATTTGCATACGCATTTTTTTTATTCCCTTTTTTTTCCCGCAGGTTTAAAAAAAAATCTTGTCATTTAAGGGCAGTGGTCAAAACATCACAGAAAAGCTTACAGTAAAAAATATAACCATGTGCAGTTATTTCAAGTGATAAATACAGTACATATTTGCAAACATCTTCTTAATGAGAACTCATTGTGTCGTTAATTGCTGTTAGCCTCGGTTAATACATTTGAGTACAAAATGGTACGTTTAATAATTGAGTGTTGCAGTTTAAATCGGAATCACAATGAGTGTCAAAATAATGGCAACCTGATTCTATCTTTTCATTATTTTTTTATATTTATTTATTTATTTATTTATTTATTTGTTTTTAGTTGATTGTTTGATTGTTTGCTTGTTTAAAAAAAATGGCATAAAATCATGTAGCCCTAGCTTGCATTCTGAGACATAAAAAAAAATAATAATAATAAAAAAATTTTAAAAATCTGAAAAAGTGAATGTAAACTAAACTAGATTTGAATGGGGCATGCAGAAACTAACTAACTAACTAACTAACTAACTAACTAACTTACTTTAACTAATTTAAACTTAAGTTAAACTTATATCTTAACTAACTAACTTAACCTATTTTTTTATTAACCTACTTGTTAAATATGTTGTTTATTATTTAATGTACTGAATGTGTTCATTAAATCTTACATTATAAATAAATAAACAACAAAAAAACAAATAATAAATATTAAATGCAATAAAATACAAAAATGTTTGATCATTAATTTGTGGACATATACTGAAATAATTAGTTCATTTGTTAATCTGTGAGCTGATTTGTTTGTAATTTGTTTGTTTCCTACATTTGATATATGAACACATACATTTTGCTAAACAAATGTATTTACATATTTATAATGGTAGACAATTGATTGATGTTTATTTGTAAATCTGGCCTTTTTTTTTGCTTTTATTCTGAATCTGTTCTGTTCAAGGAAGTTCTACACTGCGTCGTGCATTGGGTATGTGATTAACTCCATGCCTGCTACATATGAACGAATGTTTCCATAATAACTAGCCTTAAAAATCCCTATTATTCATCAACACTGCTTTGCATTCATATTATACAACTTTCCCCAGATGCTGCAGAGGTGCTCACAGACCTAACCCACGCTCAGGCTGTTATTTAACACACAATGTATTTATTTGTGTCAAGTGTGGATTATAAAACTAATATCACCTCCCCTTTGCCCCTGTGCTCTGATCATGGAGTGTTACTCAGTGAGACACACTGTCCCGTGGCTCTAATGCACCTTCTACACTCTAATAGCACATCAAAGTACACCCTGCAGTGGCACAAGCACCACTTCCCTTTTCCATCTCCCTACTGCCACGCTTTTTTAAAGACATCAGAGCTTTCACTTCCACACTACTAGAATGGAATGAGTCGTAAACAACACAACATGATGGTAAAATACTGAAGAGAAAAAAAAAGCACTTAGTCCTTATAAACAGTTTAAGCCTATAGGATTGAAACTGTATATACAGTACAGTGGTGGCCCAAAATATTACGACAACATATTCCATGTATTATAGTTTTCCTTTTGCACCGAACAGGTGACGTCACTTATTAATTCTCGCCGATCTGGCTGAAGACTTTTGCGGATTATAATCAGCTTGTTTAGTTAATGGATGGAACAAATATGTGGCAGGACTTTTGCTTTCGCCGGCCGGGTTGTCCACCTCTGCAGAGAAATGGCTTTCTCAAGTGAATTGTAAATTTCTGTACATGGTCTTTAGGAAGCAAGCAAGCATGCAGGGTGTGAGCGAGTTACACCAGAGTACTGCTGACGTCTTTTTGACTCTATGCCCAACAGGTTTTGAAGAATATAGGACTTCATACCAAATTTTGATTGTTGTCCAAGTTCAGTGCATAATGTAACACGTTATTATTATATAAATTATAAATCATTAAAACTTTAAAACACTGAATTTCACTTCCCAATACTTTTGGCCATCAGTTTTTTTACATGTGTGTGTGTATATACAGTATATGCTGTACATACCATATGCTCATTATAGAATCATACGGTATACACATAGAATTAAGTTTTAAAAAATAACATTTGTATGTTATTACAAATAAAAAATGTAAAGGTAAAAATAAAAATTTTTACTATATAATTAAAAGTGAAATATCTTATTCTCAGCCCTGCAGCACCTTGTGTTTTCCAAACATCTGAAATCCCTTTAAAAGCAAATATTTCTAATACTGCTTACTGTATTAATCATTTAGGTAAAGCTTAGATCCTAAAGGATTAAACTTCTTTAATAGTGCAAGTAAAAAGAAAAAAGGCAGAGATAAAAAAAAAGGTTAATTAGCAATGTTTTATAACACGAATGCAACCAGAGACCAAATCATATTAAATTCCAGAACATAAATTAGAATTAGTCATTTGAATGCTTCCTGAAAACGGAAATGTGTCCACTGAAAGCTTGCCGTATTGTTTATTAGGCTTGTCAGTAATAAATCAAAACCCAGTGGGAGACTTTTGTGCCTTGTATAAAAGTGCTGCGCTGGAAAAAGAAATTGAAAAGTGCCAAGTTAAATGATGAGATCTGTGAATCTGCATGTCTGACATCAGGACGCTTTTAGGTGAAGCAAAGCCACGGACTTCAGTCTGCTGAACATGACATGAGTTTGATCATTTCTGCTGTCATTAGAGCCGTGTTGTGACAGGACGGAGAGATCGCAGTGAGCCTTCAGGATTATACAGAGAGAGAGAGAGAGATGGAGAGGGAGGCATCAGATCACTTAGATTTGTTCTGACAGCCATTTCAGTAAAGTAAAATTAAATTCATTTATTTGATCATGGTTATGTCGAGATATATTCTGTAGGGATGCAGGAAGACACTGATGAGCAATTCCAGTAATTACTTTTTATGCTCATGGTTCTTCACACTGTTGCATTGTACTTTCATGTTTTTTGCATAAATCAATAACTTTTTTTTTTTATCATTCAGCCAATTTTAAAAACACGGACCAAATAATTACTCCATCAGATCATTGATTATACTGTCAAGGGTTAAGATATATTAGACAGCAAGTGAACAGTAATGTTCTCAACGTTGGCGTGTTGGAAGCAGGACAAATGGGTAAGTGTAAAGATCTGAGCAATTTTTACAAAGGCAAATTGTGCTGGCTAGACGAATAAGTTACAGAATCTTATATACTAGATAATAGCAGGTCTTGTGAAGTATTCCAGGTATGCAGTGGTTACAGTAGTTCCCACCAAACATGATCCAAGAAAGGACAAGAAGTGAACCAGCAATAGCGCTACGTTAGCACAAATTGCTAAGTGGACATGTGAGCGTCAAAACCAGACCATGTGTGTATAGTATGTGTGTCAATTATCCGGGAAAGAGATAGGACGAAAGGACGCATTATACTGTAGGAGGAGAGCAACCCAGTGGAGGCAGTGTGGTGCTCTAGGCAATGTTCTGCTTCGAAACGGTCGAAACTCCTAAACAATTATTGCAGACCAAGCAAGCCCTTCACTGCAACAGCATTCTCTAAGGGCAGTGACCTCTTTTAGCAACACAATGCACCCTGCCACACTGCACAAATAGTTCAGGAATGGGTTGAGAAACATGACAAAGGAGTCCTGGTGTCATCTTGGTCTCCAAGTTCCCTAGATCTCAACTCGTCTTTATCTGTGGGATGTGCCGGACAAACAAGTCCAGTCCATGGACATCCTACAGTACCTTGCGATTTACAGGGCTTAAATGATCTGCTGCTAACTTCTGCTGTCCATGCTTCGGTGGGTTAAAGCTATTTTGGCAGCACAATGTTAAGTAGGTGGTTTTAATGTCATGGCTAAGAAGTTGATTTAAAAATTATGACTGGGATCAAGAACCCTAGTATAATAAATAAAACAAATAACGACTGAATCATTTTTTACTTCATTTTAACTGATGTGGGGAAACTGAATGATGAGGTCATCCAAATTGAATTAAACTGGGGGGGGGGGGTATTTTTAAAAATGATTAATAAGATTTAAATGTAAAAGTTACAAAGGCGCCACGGATGCGGAATCACCACACACTTTATTTCACACGCAGTGGGTTTCAGCGCTCTGCCCCTGGAGACTTTGTGAACGCTCGCAGTGTGCGGCTGAGAGGCCGGCGCTACGTGCCAGACTAATGTGTTAAGTAATGGCTTTTGAGAGCTGACAGATTGGCAGTGTTAAGGCCGCACTGGGAGAACCGAGCGCATCTATCACAATGCCACACTGCTCGCTACTCCCATCATCCGCCATCCATCTGATAAATTCTCACAAAAGCGCACGTAGGAACACACAACCTCTAATTAAAAGAGGGACCTCGGGGAGCTTTTGGAGGGAATGGCAGGGGAACTTTATTCCTTCAACCTTGTTAACGGAGTTAAATTCAATTTTCTTCCAGTGTAAGAGGGGGATAGAGATCGGCACAGGCTGCATATAGACATTAACTGAATCATTGTTTCATTTTTATGTATGTAATGAGGCAGTTAAGAGTTTCTCTTTGCTTTCGATACTGTGAATGTCTTTCGATTTAAACAGTTGTATGAGCCACATTAATTAAAATAAAGCTTGTTATTTTATAATAAACTCTCTAAAATAACTGCAAGTACCGTCTTTTGAAAATCTCCAATATGTATTATTTAAACCGACAAGACCTAAAGTGGGCTTTAATGGAAAAATGGTGCTTTATATCCCTGAAAGTGTTTTATATTATACAAAAACAAAGAACATACTGTATAAAAAGGACGTGTATAACATTCAGCCTTTAATGGAGGAAGTGAAGCTGGTGTATACGGTTACATATTGTGTATTAAAACTATCAATTCTACTGACTAATGAACTTATGTTCAAGTCAAACTGGGACTTAATGTGAATTAAGACAACTGACATTTACAGAACACTTCAAGCACTGTGAGCGGTGTGTGAACAACCTACCTACAGTAGATGGTATCCAAGCACTAATAAATTACTAGGATACGTTTGGTAGTGTAGCGATGGATAATATTGAGAAAGAAATACACTCAAAACTATGTTCTGAGTTTGACTTGAACACTCCTTGTAGTTTGAAGTCTCACAACCAGAATTATTAGAAACGAGAGGGAAAAAAATCCATCCAGTGATGTATCACATTTTTTTACATTAATTTATTTTATGTTAGTAATATTTTAAAGTGGTAAAATATTGCTGTTCCTCTATAATTCCTTCAGGTGGCGCACACTAAGCTATTCAAATGGCACAGCATTCACACACAGAGTGAGCAAATTTTTTGCTAAACTTGTTTAGAATTGTAAGAAAATTTGAAAAATGCATTTATATAAAATTGTGATACTTACATAACCACAACAACAAAAATCAATTCATAGTATTTTTAGAAAATTATGTGAATGCATTGATCTTATGGACATGAAATAGCAAATGGAACCACAAATTTACTTTTTGAACTTTGTTTTGAAATGTCAGATTATTTTGGTTGCAAATAGACTCGTGACATCACGTGCATTGTAACATTTGTTGTGAATATATGTCAAATCAATGCAAAAAATATATATCATTAAAAAATCCAAAAGTTACAAGTCCACTGTTTATCACATTTATTCAGTTCATTTTAAATTTCAGTTAATTTTTAGTTAATTAGTTTAATCAGTCAATTAACTACCAGCTGTTCATGCTTGGAAAAATGTAAACTGTAAATTCGATATTAACTCAAGTTGATGTGATATCACATCAACTATACGTACTTGTGCTAGGTCCTAAAATCAGCAGATTTTTTTTACTGAATTCTTTGGAAACAAAATATTGTTTCACTTTCATGAATGAAGCCCCATTAATGTTTTGTGAATGACATGCCATGCTTGGAAGGCTAGATCACATGATCAGGGAATCTACGATTCCTTACAATAAAAAAAAAAAAAGGCTTAAAAAAAATCAAAGAAAATCAAATTTAACAGAGAAAAAAAATTGAGAATGTTAAACGACTACTAAATGGAGACACAGACTATGAGATACAACACCATTCATTTCCTCAATCTTAAAGCAGCATACTGTATGCCAGGTTTTCTGACAGACGTTTAAAGTTTCCAGCTTGGTACTGTAGCTCATGGTAGATAAAATACCTGCAATTCCTGATCCTGTCATCAGTCATCTCGAGGTAAAGTGTGGAGGTACTCACTATATCACCAAAATCACAATATGGTGATTCAAAATGTTTTAATATGGTGCTTCATTCATATTTCTTGCCATTGGTGAGATATTATAGAAGCTCTTTATGTATCCTACTGAACTTACTGCCTTTGTTGGTTCTCTGCCATTGATATAGTTTTCTTTTTTTTTCTTTTGATACTTAAAAACAAGGAAGACAAGAATGAAGCATTTGATCATTTGTTTTATCATAATAGCATGCACTGCTCATTTTATTAAGCAAAAAAATTCCCCCCAAAAATTGATGAGGCAGAAGAAATATCTATGAATATAATAAACCCAGCATGGTCATGCTTCCCCATGAGATTTTGGTTAAGACACATTCGTCATCCCAATACCCAACACACACACACACACACACACACACACACACACACACACACACACACACACACACACACACTTATGCTTTGAAGATTGTTTTATTTTTTTATCCCAGATTAAATGATCTCTATGGGTGTTATTTTCATCTGAGACATGCTCTCTGTAACACAGCATGGGGATAATGCATTAACTTGTTATGAGGAGAAATTCTGATACAACACATGTTTGCTCCACAGGAAACATAAAGCACCTAAAAATGACCATCAGATATTAAATATCTCACTGCGTGTTATTTTGATAAAGAGTGATTCTTTATGGGAAACCACAACTGGGGGGAAAAAAAAAAAAATATATATATATATATATATATATATATATATATATATATATATATATATATATTTCATAAGACAGTTATTATAATCAAAGATTTTAGGTGCATATTTATATTATCCTGTTTAAATAATTTAAAAAAATATATAATTTTTTTGTCATAACATAGGTCCTTCAGTCCAACAGGCAAAGGTGAGTAAGGAGTCAATGAATCTCATGATAGCACTTCTTTCTGAGAGGACAGTGTTCAGTGGGGTGTTGCTTTGATGACGTAACACCATGCTGGTTTTGACAGGGTTGGGGTCTAATCAAGAATTTGTTCAAATATTTGAGTTCCAAACCCAAGACTCATTCTGGGGACCTTTTTTGAACATGCACCTATCCATTCACATGAACCATGGATCGATTGCACAATTCCACACATACAGTAGCATCGTGTGTTTACTGGTTTGCAACATGGTACAGTAGGCATTAGGTACATCTGTTAGAACTATTCAAGTGGAGAACGATACCGTCTGTTTGGACGCATGTTACAGTACATCGTGGTGCAGTAGTTCTGTAAACGAGGAGATGATAAAAATACTGAACTTATAAAGTGATGTACATGAATTCGGCTATGAGATGAGCATTTTTCATGATGCTGCCAAGACAAGCACTCACACCACCAAGCTAATTACAGCATGTTCGGTTCTACTGTATGAATGTCTGCATTTATGTATCTTAAACCATAACAATTTACACAGCATTGTGAAGGCACTAAGGACATTCAAGTCAAACCGAGACTGTGCAGAATAACATAGTTATGAGAGTAAATACTCTCATTTCTCTATATAACCACTTGCTGCACTGATGCACTTATCCCAGTGTTTCACTAGTGCTTGGATACCATCACGGTAGAAAGTTTTCTCGGTACCATGATCAGACTTCCTATTTCACATCTGAACTGCTGGCCTCCCAGGAACTCCTTTAATGGCCCAAACATGTGGAAATAGCTTTTAATAGGTCAGGACTGTACAGGGGATGTGGCAATAACTCCCAGCTGAGTAAAGTGTAATGCGATGGTGATTGATTGTGTGTACTGTTCAAAGATGTCAAAGTCTAGGAATTTTCGAGGATCAGCGGTTCTGATGTTTGCACCATTCAAATGTTTTACTGCAGCTAATAGTCTCGTACCGATACTGTGCTTGACATCTTCTGTAAATGTTAATCGCTTTTATTCACAAGAAAAGTCCTGGTATGACTTGAAATTGTTTTCTCAAAGTAGTATTGCATGCACTCATACTGTAACATGAAAGTTAAAAAAAAAAAAAAAGGTAAACTTAATTTCCATATAAGCTGTCTTTTTATTCCTAGTTTATCATGCTTCATTAAAATTATTTTGCATACTGCTTCATTATGAAGAATTTAATATTAAACAGGCATTCAGACATCATGCATGATTTAATTTGCTATTGTTTGTTGGTGTTTTGCATTTCAAATATTTTCCATTATCTTTTTATTTGAATTTAAAAAATATTATTTTGTTTATTCTCTAGTAATGGATATTATATCAAAAAGTAGTTTAAAGTAAAAGCTTATTTGAACTTGGATTGAATTATGTCCTGTAGACATATCTTGAGAGTTATAGACATATTATTTAACTCTAAATAGAATTGAGTAAAATGGCAGTTCAATTCTTTCCCTGGAAAACTTGAGCTTGAACTTACACAAGTTATGAAACATACTAATGAGCATAAAAGCCAATTAAGCAATCAGTATACATGGACTTTAATTATTTTCAATTTTTTAATTTTTTTATTTTGAAGCTTGTGTGTCATGGGTTTCTATTTTCCTTTGATTACAATAGTTAAAATAATAGGAATGCTCATACACTTTATGATATTATATTATATCATATTATTATATATATTATTTTCTTTAATTATATTATTATTTTTTATTCGGTTTATCAGTGTAACTGTTCCTAATTTGAGACAAAGAGAAAGTTCCTTTTTTTTTCAGTTGAAGTTTTTATTAAATATGCTTTAATAAGAACCACATTTTACTGTATAAGGAATAACATTTTTCACTATGCAGTCTGCTGAATGTATTGTCTGTGAGCCTCATCTCAAACAATATCATACTCCTGTATTGTTACACCACCATTTACACACATGCACCAGTCTGTTTGAAGGGGGAAAAATGAGTGAAACGGGACAGAGAGAGAGAGAGAGAGAGAGGGAGAGAGAGAGAGAGAGAGAGAGAGAGAGAGAGAGAGAGAGATTCAGGGGAAGTCATTCTGTTACAAAAGCTTGATTGACAACAGTCTCAACAAATTTAAAGCTTCAGTCAAGAGGGTGAAACTTATCTTGACAATGACTGCCAACTGCCAATCAAAGGCACAAATCCTCTGTTGGTGTGAAGAAAGAAAGAAATTCTGGGAATCAATAAGAAATCCTCCAGAGACAGTCATGAAATGCAATATTGACATCCAAGTAACTAGCAGGGCGGAATTCTGATTGAACCCTTACCAGTCATGTGTTTGTGTGCACCTATGGCCCAAGCATGGTGTAAAATTGATGGAATAAATGGTATGCATTGGTAATGTAGCATTTATGAGATCGGTGAATGTTATTTTCTGCACTAGATGCATGACTCATTTCGACTAAAACAGTAATATTTGTTAATTGGAGTCAAATGGAGATGTACTGTAGAGTAGTTGAAGCATACAGTACGTTCTAAAATGAATGTTAAGCGATGAAGATTATCCAATTCGTTTAGCAAAAGTGGTACCTGTATACTGTGAATTAAACTGTAGGCCCAAGTTCAACTAAGGGTGCTTTCACCCTACAGTATGTTGGACTGCTCGTCCCTGCCGGTGGGTGAAACAACCTCCTTCTGGTCACAATTCATGCATTTACTGTATACTCTCCAATGCAGTAGGTGGCAGTATGAACCTAGTTGATTCGCAAGCAACCAATAAACACACAGATATGCCTAATATTAGTGATATTTTGCCAAAAAAACTTCTTCCACACCTTCATACATTATAAGCTATGGCGGTACAGTTCAGAGCACAAGTATGGTTGACCTCCATATTTGAGCCAGGTAGAGTAATATTCCGAACACCCCAGTGATGCTGGCTTGGCAGATGATTTCACCATGAGAACACCTCTACAGAAAGACCAATAGTGAGAACTTGAAAAAACAATCACAGAGTTTGTCTCTGACCTCAGTTTTCTTCAGGCATACAACCCACCGGCTTTGATGAAATGAATTCAAAATCTCACTACTCCTACATGCACTTCAGCAAGAGAATACCTAAGCAGACAGTATTTGCTTAGGAAGAGCAGCATTTGTTTTCCAGAGATAAAGGCTGCCTTGTGTAAGATAAGCCAGTGTTCCTGTGAGCTCCTGACTTTTCCTGCTCCACAGAGAAGAATACAGAAAGACTTTACAAAAGCCCATTAACAGAGTACAAAAGACACATGCTCAAGCATTCGCAGTTTAGTCATTTATAAGATTTAAGACACTTTGCATTCACAAACTCTGCACAAAACTAACCGTTAACTAATAACTATTTGAAAAAGAAATAAATAAATGTTCTGCTGGCACTGTCGAACAAGTTCTTGAAAGTTTTTGGTAAAACTCTACAATAGATTATTTCCATATCAGCAAAAGTTTCCCCAGTTTTTTTTTTTTTTTTTTTTTTCTCAGAAGCAAAGAACCCTTGGATAGACTAAGCAGAACCTTTCCCTCTAGCAGAAACATCATAAACAGGATCCTACATTTATGCTGTCATTATACAGTATAGTTCACTACTATATATACGCAAATAAAGTTCAATATAATGATACACTATTTCCATAGCACATTTTGGGGCAGCCAGTTTTAGACCTGCTTAAATGAGATGCAGAAATGTACAGTATTATGCCATTTCTGCCTTTTTTTATGACCTGGGTACATGTGGATCAAGAATGAATATAAATAAATGTTTATGCATTGTATCAGGCATGAATTTTCATCAGTCTCTCACTTGTATTAAACGTTTACCTGCCTATAAAACTGTTAACACTAACAACTGTACTACAGTATGACGACTGAAAGCTGCTTTTTTTATGGAGAATTCCCACCAATGACCTTTTTATATTATTATTTTTTTCTTTTTACTTTTTTTAATTCTCCAAGTTCTAAACATTATCTTTTTTTATACAACATCATTTATTTTGTCTTAACTGTAAATCTAGTCTTAGTTATCTTCATTTACTTTTGTTTTGTATGTCTTTCTTTCACATCATTTCAATTTTCATTACATTTCCGCGAACTACAGTTCTGTGCAAAAGTCTAAAGCCAACCCCATTCCTTAATATTTTTCTTCCAAAGAGTCAGACTTTCTGGTATTTTTAAGGTGGTCTTGAGGAATAGTTCTCCAGGCATCCTCAACACACTTTTTGGCTCTCATTTTTTGGCAAGGTTTTGGTTCTCGTTTTCAGTCCAGCCCATGTACCTGATTAGTTTGAGAAGAATGATTTTGTTCGTTAACACACACAGTGACTCATGAATCATCTAAGCATTAAAAAAAATGAACTAACTTAAGACACAGGTGCAGATGATCAGACCGGCGATTAATACACAGGTACTGGTGATCCTGAATGCTTAGGGGTTGGAACAGATGAGAGGGGAAATGGGGTTGCTGCTGAGGTTGTTAAATAAACTTCCAATTTTTAAATTGCACTTTGCAGCCAGTCACAGTAAAACATTTGTTCCCATTTCTTTAATGATACTTTTTCTTTTCTTTTTCTTTAATGATACTTTTTTTCTTTGAATAAATGAGGAGTGGCTAAAGACTTTCGCACAGTGCTTTATATCTGTAACTTGTACTTGATTACTGTATGTAACCATTCATCCATTCAACCTGACGTCACTAATCAACAACCTTGTTGTAGGGGAAGTCATGTGACCCCAACCTCTTGCAGCCCACAGGTATACACACACTCTATATTCTATATTTAGAAATACCAATCAAGCTGCTACATGGTATTGGATTGTAGGTGAAACCCACCAAAACATGAAAACTCACAGTCTGGAGACAAGATTCAAATCACCAACCCCGGAGGTATGAGGCAACAGTGCTAACCACTAAGCCACATCCTGATGGCTAGTCTACAGTATATACAAAATAGCTGTAACTTGTAAAAAAAATACAAAATTATCAATCAAGACTGCAGTAGAAAATCGACTGCATTCGCTCTTACAAGTAATTCTGAATAGCTTTCTTCATACCCAGATTCATAAATGAGACTCTTTTCCAAATCATTGTATCTGGGATGCATCAACACCCTTGACAGTCTGACGGACACATTTTTAATCACTGTTTAATTTGGAAATTTACAAATGACATACTGTAAGCTTGGAATGTTGGAAACATGTTTACGCCACATTTCAGGAGGCGTATAAATGTATAGTATATTGCACATTAAATGTGCAAACCCTAATTAAAATATTGGAGAATAATTAAGTTGCCATTTATAATTCATTATAAATAAATGAATCAATATATTGGAGTACAGCAAGTCTTTTTACCAGATGTATCTGTCAATATAATATGGGACTTTTCTATCTAATGGCTATCTAAACACGCTGTAAGTGATGGAAAATGTACAATAAAATCTTTTTGAGATTGCGTGCTCACATGGTTTTTAAACACTGGTTAAAGAGGCAGCTCTGTCCCCAGCACTTTTTTTTTTTTTTTTTTACAGCAAAATTCGTTCATATTAAGACTACATTGATCTTCATTCTCTATTGGAGGATTAATGGCAGAGTGTACATAAACCTCACCATGGTGGTGTTTTATTAAAAAGATGATGACTGCTTTACAAATCAAGACTTTTGCTCTAAGTTGAACAGTAGTTCCAGCTCAGTACGTTTTTTTTTATTTTTTTTTTTATCTACATTAAGGTAAGACATAAATATTCATCAGCAGTGTTATGGGATTATCACTGCAATCCCAGTCAAACTTTGAACTCACTTTCCAATTGGAAATGTATAACCCTTAAGCTAGGCAAACATGCTTGGGTTAAATATTTACTGAAGAATTTCAATATTGATTCGTCCCCACTCTCCCTCTCACCGTCTTGAAAGCTACATTCAACATACCATGGTTCAACATGATCTAGCACATCTTCCTTTAATAAGAAATGAAATGTCCCATACGCGTACATTTTGAAGTTGATAACATAATCAGGTATACACTCACTGGCCACATTGCTAGTTCTGGGTTGGACCAACGTTTGCCTTCAGAACTAGATTCAACATAGATTCAACAAGGTGTTGGAAACATTCCTTAGAGATTGGTCCATAGTGACATCATAGCATCAGGCACTCATTGGATTGAGAGGTCAGTGAATGGCAGTGAACCCATTGGCATGTTTAAGAAACCAGTTATCATCTAATTATTTTAGATTTATGACATGGTGCGTGCTCCTGTGGTCATAAAGGCATGGACATGGTCTACAAAAATTCCTTGGTTTTACCAAGATTTTATTTGAGTTACTGTTGCCTTCCTATGAGCTCTGGTCAATCTTCTCTGACCTCTGGCATCAACAAGGCATTTTTCATCCACAGAACTGAGGCTTCTCTCTCTCTCTCTCTCTCTCTCTCTCTTTTTTTTTTAGATCATTCTCTGTACACCCTAAAGATGGTTGTGTATGAAAATCCCAGTAGAGATCAACAGCAGAAATATTCCAACTAGGCCATCTGGCACCAAGAGCCTTGCCATGTTTTAAAGTCAGGTTGAGTTTCATTTGTGAGTCAATTTATCACAGCAGTTAAAAAATAAAACAATAAACACTGTATTAGTATATATTTATCATTTGTGAATCATGCCATGCTTTATATTACTCATTACTGTAAATATATATCTTTTTTTCTTTTCAGCATCTTTGAGCCCAGATTTTCATGCTTTAAAGGTTTAAGTCCATGTAGCTTGGATGTGTTGGTGGATGGGGGAGGGGGGAAAAAAGCACTGTCTTGGACACTTCTACTCCAAAAAAAGTCTGGAATCCTCACAGACATGAACTACAGCCAGGTGATTTACATAATCTGAATGGGGAAGCCCAGGAAAGTGGTTAAGTAGCTGTGCAACCCAAATTTAAACACCAGTAACTTTCCCCTGTGTAAATCCTGAGTAAATGTCATGCTTATTACTTGAATCAAGTAATTCTAAGCATGTGTATGTGAAAAAGCACAAGCGTTCCTCATGAAGTGGGCTATGCTTAATAGTTTTTTTTTTTTTTTCAAAATAAGTTAAATTACTGTACTTGCATATTGATTAGGCTGAAATAGTGTAGTAATAGAAGTGGGTTTAATTCTGGTACTACAAAGAAGGCATACAATGCATTTGAAAGTTTAATTCGTTTTTAAGCTTGTGAAAGGACATTAATAT
The DNA here is from genome assembly GCA_013621035.1 of Clarias magur. NCBI lineage: Eukaryota > Metazoa > Chordata > Actinopteri > Siluriformes > Clariidae > Clarias > Clarias magur. The sequence continues at coordinate 986,809 of QNUK01000007.1, read as the reverse complement.
TCATCATACTGAAGGTGCTGCAAATTGTGTGCACTAGGTGTTTTTTTTTTTTTAACCAAAAGTAGAATTACTGTCTTGATAATAGTTTAAAAAAATAAATTCTTAATAATTTAAAGATAATACCTTTTTGGTTGTTGTTGAAAAGCTGTACTTTATAAATAAATAAATAAATATTCCCTATTCTAACACAGTTGGACAAACTTGGCACAGAAAATGAATCTTGTTCAGCCTGAATAAATGACGGCAGACATTTGTCCAAACATAGAGTAATCCATCACTGCTGTTGTCTGACTGATGTTTACGGCTCTGGTATTTCGCCTCTCATCTCTCCCGTTCCAGCCTCTTACACACACAAAAGGAAGTTTCGAGTCTCTGCGGCATCTCTGGTACCCGGTGAGCTTGTGCTTCTGTGCATGCTTAAACGACAACCGTCTGAATCTTACAAACGCACTGTAGAACTGATTATTCCTGACAGGCTTCTTATTCAGGATATAGAGATATTATATTATTCTCTGTTCTCCCAGTCAACACTCGGTATCCTAAATGAGCCGAAGGAGTGCTGCTATATATAGCCTACGGCTGGAAAAATGTACCCATTGAGAGCGAGTTCGGGGCAGCGTGGAGTGTGATCTCCCACATCCTCTGCTGTTCACTGGTTCAAGTGCACTTATACCTCTGACCTGTGAGCGTGATTGAAATTCAGGAGAAGACTCAAGCAGAGACTGCGGTCATTAATCAACCGGACTTGTCTTGCCTTCGTGCCGTGAAGCGTGCTGGATTTCTCCCACTATCTGGCTGTGTGTGTGTGTGTGTGTGTGTGTGTGTGTGTGTGTGTGTGTGTGTGTGTGTGTGTGTGTGTGTGTTGGTGATGATAGGATTGAGATGAGGGATGTGCAAAAGCCGGACTCTTATGTGTTAAATAAGGCAGGATGCTACATTCTTCAGAGAATAATAATTCTTAATGAATGTGGCAAATATAATAGTCACAGAATACATATGATATAACATTAGCACGTTTGCCAACTTTGGTGATGTACGCTTTTAGATGGGAAGTTCTCGTATCCACCGCACAGCACTGACCTTACAACTTCGAATTATTACACCAGATTCAGCACAATGGCGTTTTTTCTTCCAAAAGGACAATGAACTCTTCAATGCCAAACTGGAACCTCTTCAAGCATGGAATTGAAATAAGTGGTGGAACGATGAGAAGGTTGACTGAATTAATGACTGATACGCGAGCTCGTTCTTATGAAACAATGTCTGAGAAGTTATTGAATGTCTTATCTATAATGACACGGCATAAACGAAGAACAATAAAAGCTTAAAATGACGGTTTGGTTCACGCCACTCAGTGACTGGTTCTTTAAAAATGAATGGCGTTGAAAGGGGTTTGCATTATTAGAGAGCAGTGGAAATGAGGACTGACATTATTGGTCTGAAATCACACACTTCTCTATCCTTGAGTCTAGACAGTTTATTAACTACTTGACTTGACTACACAGACACACACCTTATTATTTTTTACATTTATGATCCTTAATCTCATTCTAGAGCTGACATGTGTACATATGTAAACTAAATTTAATCTTAATCTTTTAAATTTACTGTTTTTTTTATTTTCAGACAGACATGAATACACCTTCAGTATGATGGCATCCATTCCATATACAATCACAGGTTCTATCATGTGATGATAGAAGTATTATGTCATTTGTGATCACACGGAAATGTCTGAACATGTATGTCAAGTATGCTATGCCCTACGTGACCTCAAGTTAGCATGTGACATCATAGGAAAGATGTGATCACATGACAAAGCATCGTAAGTCAATCAGGCGGGAAGATTGAAACAGAAATGAATGATTAAAAAAAATACTTGTGAACAAAAAGGAAAGGAATTAATAAACTGAGGGAAAGTAAGGGGGAATAAAGAAATAATTTGGGGGTAAAGTGAAAATTTATGAATAATTCCTGGAGAAAATAAAAAAAAAATAAATAAAAAACAACACAAGAACAGAAAACTAATTTGGGGAAAAATAAAACCACATACAGTAGAATAAATGAACTGTGTAAAAAAAGTATAATAATAAATAAATAATAAAATAAAAGTAAATGAATCATTTGAAAACTAAATGCGAAAAAAAATAATTAACATGATAATAAATTGATAGACAATATACAGTACAAATAAAAATAATGTGAAAGTAAAAGAAACTTGTGATGAGAAAAAAAAAATTTTAATTGCATGTGAACGTATGTGGGGTATCATGATGAAAAAAGTAAAAATATATGATTATACGTTTATAATATGATGCTCATACATATGACTTCACATGTACAGAACATGCACATGCATACACACACACACACACCTGAGCAAAAATGTTTGTTTGTATGTATGTTGCCTATATAGTATAGTTATGCTTGGCCTAGACGAGTTAAACGACTGCTAACGCACTTTTAATGTTACTTTGATGATGAGACAGCGCCGCTGATGATGTCATTACCTTCACCTCAGGTGCGATCCCATCATGCAAATGACCTTAACCACAATGCAGACCTCTGATCAATGGACTGTGGAATGAAGATACGGTGTGTGTGTGTGTGTGTGTGTGTGTGTATATATATATATATATATATACTGTAGTGTTTGAAGACAGCTTATGTCATTCTACACAGAGATTAAACATGCCTCTGCGCTTCCTTCTTCCGCCATCTTACTTGAACACACTCCTCCCTGCATCTCTGTGTCGATTCTGAGCTTAATGTCAATCAGGCTTAGTGAGAGCGCGTGTGTGAGTGCATGTGCACGTGTCTGTCTGCGTGACACAAATATGAAAGTCGCTGGAGGATACAAAGTTTGAAATAAACAGACTAATACTGACAACTTGGTGTTTCTGACTTCATCGTTTTTGGATTATAAATATAAATAGGACAAGCTGAGGGATTGAAAGAAAAAAAAATGTACAGACAAATTATAAGTCCATAGGCATGTACAGCACATACACTCTCTAATCAACTTCTACAAGCATAAACTGTTGTCATATTGTTTAGAAGTTTACAGATGTTTTCTTAGATGTTTCGTTAAGCGTTTGAGCAGCAAGATGAGTAAATTGTAGCATCATACAGTATCATGATTTTTAATGGCATTTCTATCATGCACGATATGCATCACAAAATATCCTGGAGGTTCGCCTCGGAAGTGTCAAACAGGACAAAGTTACAAATCACTAAATATTTGTATATTGATATTAATAAAGAGAATATAAGCATTGTACAGTATGTTTATGATTTTTTATTTAGAATAAAGCTCTCCCTAATTATTCATAAATCAATCACACAATAAATTAAATGTATTATAAATAGTATACATATATCTAAAAAATATTGAAAATATGTGGATATAAAAATTTTTATGTGTTTTTATTTATCTTTTTTGCAGTAAGAAAGATTAAGCGCAGCTGCTTCCAGTCCAGCGTGTAATAATAAAAAAAATCATAATAAAATAAAAAATCATACATGAAGTTATATATGAACTTGAATTTAACATAAATGAAAAACATAACCCTGTTTGTTTTTTCCTTTTTATAGTCATTGACATTGACAGTTTATACATAAACAAATGCTTGACTGTTGGTGTTTTATTGTCTATGTCATTTTTATGACAAAAATCAGCATCATGAGTCAGTACTTTACATGTAACTTTCTCACTGTTAAAGACGTACTACAAGTACCCTTGTAAATACTGCTTGTTGTAACTAATATACTGTTCCCTAGAGAGAGATTTGTCATTTCTCCTTAACCCAGACAGTCTGAGTTCAGTGTGGACGTGTGTGATGGTGCAGAAGTGCTTGAACTTTCTGAAGCACGCGTCAGGTTTAATGGACAAAAGGCTGAGCGGTTTTACTTGAACAAGTCATTTCACACCTGCTTGGCCCCGCATTAGGCTCGAGTGGGTTAGCGCACAGCTCGGCCGCCGAGCTTCCGACGGAGGCTTAAGTGGAGTGGAACTAGTCAGCTAAGCGGCACCTCCAAACACCCGCAGCGCTCCAGGGAGCACGAAGCACGACCCTAGGATTTTTCACTTTTCTTGGGGTAAGTAATGCAGTGTGACACTGCCGACATGCTGTGCTCATGTCTGGACAGATTTTATGATGGTGTTAGTGGTGATATGCCCGTGTCTAGAGACTGGTCCGTCTTACAGGCTGCTGCTTCGACTGATATTATTGCTCAGCTCTGATTTACAGTGCAAGGCCAAGGCAATTGACTTACAGTATGTGTGTGTGTGTGTGTGTGTGTGTGTGTGTGTGTGTGTGTGTGTGTGTGAGAGAGAGAGAGAGAGAGAGAGAGAGAGAAAGAGACTCTAGATACAAGCTATGATGTAATGCACCCACCCTTTGCTTTTCATGCCACCTTTTACATTGTAGCATGTATTCTCTCTCTCTCTCTCTCTCTTTCTCTCTCTCTCTCTCTCTCTCTCTCTCTGTCTCTCTTCTTTAAACATAAATCAAATCTAAATATTCCTGACTTGCATGCCTTCTGTCAAATAAACCATACTTGCATTCTGTTGATCCTTCTTCAACACTCGAGTCCAATCTTCATAAATATGACATATACTGTATGTTAAGACAAAATGCCTGTGCATTGTATGAGACAAGGACACCCCCGAATCCAGGGTGCATTAAGTGTTAATTAGACTTTTGCGCTTTGGCACGCTTTATTTCCAACAATGATATCTGACCATGAATGGAGCAGCCCATGAAATCAATGAAGATTTAAAGTCCATGCCAGAGAACACGCACTCATCTTCATTAGGCTTTTAAATAAATAGGTACACAACCACCGTTAGCTGTGCGTGCGACCTGAAATGATTCTGAGGCAACTAGACATGAAACAACAGTGTAAATATTGAGACTAATTTCATAAATTTGTGTGTAAATTGATGATGAAAGAAAAGGAAATTAAAGGAATTAGAAGAAAAGAAAAGAAGAGGAAAAAAGAAACCGCCGTTACAGGCGCGGGAGTTTAACGGAACTGTCCGTGGTGCTGAAAGTCGTCTTTTCGGAACTCGGAAATCCGCCGGTGTCTTCACGACTGAATACGTCTGTATATACCTTTTATACCCTTATCACACTCATGAGTGAAATTATATTAGTAAATGTAATTTTTCCGCTTTTGTCTGTTTCATGGAAGGTAAAACTTGAAACATTTTAAAAGCACAAAGACAATTTAGTAATTTGTATAACAATAATAATAATAATAATAATAATAATAATAATAATAATAAAATTTAGAAGAACCCTGAAATAAAACATTTTAAATATTTACTCCTTTTGTTTAAAAAATCTCCATTATTCTTATTCGAGTTCTTATTTTTCTCCATTGTTTCCTCATTAAAATCCCTGAAAACACTTGCAAACAAGCACTGTTATCAAAGCATTAAGATTCCTAAAATCAATTAAATTATTTATTCATTTTCTTTTATCTCTTAACATAAAATGAGAAATTCTACAACATCCTCAAATAAAGCAGATCTCTAGCATCTTTTATTAGGCCACTTTAACATTTTATGAAATTAGTCAAATGAAAAATTGCGGTCTTTTTTTTTTAATAAACAAGACACAAGTTAATTATACATTTGCCTAAAATGACTTTTTATACTTGGAATAAAAACGTGAATGCAGACCTACAGCATGTGTAATCTGTTCAGAGAAGCTTGTGCACTGCGTGCCAGGCAACTTTTCCTAAAACCAAAATGTGCGTGTGTGTGTGTGTGAGAGAGAGAGAGAGAGAGAGAGAGAAAGCGAGCGAAAAAGAGAGAGAAAGACTGCACTGAACATATTGCGAAAGTTTGCTCATTTGGTGACGTGTGTGTGTGTGTGTGTGTGTGTGTGTGTGTGTGTGTGTGTGTGTGTGTGTGTGTGTGTGTGTGTGTGAGAGAGAGAATGAATATATAATAATAATAATAATAATAATAATAATAATAATAATAATAATAATAACAATAATTAACCCATCTTTGTTTAAATGAAAAAACAATGCAATAAAGTCATAAAACTGCAGTATTTCTTGTGTGAAAAATTAAGACTTTGGACAAGGAATGATGAAACACATTGCAAATTTCGCCCTTTTTATTATTATTAATTTTACTTTTCAATATGATCAGGTTTGTGTATTTGCTATGATTCATGCAGGCAATAAATAACCGAAACACACTCGGCAGGCCCAAGACCTTACGCGGCAAAGGGCTATAGTTTCTGTTTATTGTGGCGCCCCCTCGTGGCTAAACACAGCACTATAATATCTGTAAACGCGGTTAAGAACGAAAAGGTTGTTTTCTGAAAATACAAAACGATAATGATGTTGATGATGATGGTAGCAGTTTCTTTGGATAGAATTTTCTTTTAGAGCTGTAAGATATTTTTGAGGGGCGGGGAGAGTATTTCATGGTGCTTTAGGAAGTTTGGCAGGTTTCGCGTGTTGTTGTTTTTTCACGTGGAAACGCAAGTATATATTTAAACAAAACCAGAAACGAAAAACAAAAACATTTTCTTTCATGGTTAGGTTAAGTTGCTTTAGTTTGCTAGAGTTTTCTCTCGGTGGAAAAAAAAACAGTCTGGGGAATAAGAAGATGATGGACAGAAAGATAGAGAGAAAGAGGGGGAAAAGAGAGACAGAAAGAGAGAGAGAGAGAGAGAGAGAGAGAGAGAGAGAGACTTCCTTACCAGCCACAGCGCCGGTGTGAGGAGAAAGACGGCGCACCAGCACGCAGCCCGCATCCTCTCCTTCCCGATCTCAAACTTCCGCTAATTTCCTTTCGGTCTTCCTTCGTCTACGAGGAACATAGATCCACCCGGTATCCGCGTAAAACACCAGTTAAGACGCACACGCCATGATGCGCCCCATGACCACGAGGGAACGGCGGATGAACGGCGTGGAGGGCGCGTGCGTGCGGCACAGGAACGCTTACACGGGCGTTAATCCGGAGTGATGCTGGAGCGCGGTCATACTTCTGTGCGCACCGGAGAGAGAGAGAAACGGTGTCGGTATGGAGAGAGTGCGCGCGTGTGTGAATGTGTGTGTGTGAGTATGTGTGTGTGTGTGAGAGGGAGAGAGAGAGAGAGAGAGAGAGAGAAAGCGCAGTGACAGTGAATTCGAGGTGCTCGTGCGCTCTCCACGCCTCTCCTCTGAAGCTTTTTAGCGCCCGAGTCAGCGCGAGGCTTTTATATCGCGCGCTCTGGCACGCGCTCCCTCCCACCGGAAACTCAGCGTGTCGCTGCACTTTCCTAACACTTCCATTCCTGCCTCCAGATAACTTTTTAAATGCGTTGAAACAAATCACAAAAACAATGAATAAGATGTAGATATTTCTGTGTCGCATGTATAGAATAATTGTCACCGAAGAAGGTAAAGGCGTGGTTAAGCGGGATTGATGGAGAGGGGGCGTGTCAAGGTGACCATAGTAACGGGTCTCACCCGGAAGAACGCTGCTAACATTTTAGCATAGGGTGGAACCTCGGCGTACGAATTTAATCCGTTCCTGAGGGGAGTTCTTAGGGTGAAAATTTAATATTGCGAACCCATTTATCCATTCTAAATACTGTAAATACAGATAATCTGTTCCCAAAAATATTTCCAATATTACCAATTTCCAACACTATAATTATATACAAATATTTAGACATGTAAAATATGAAATAAATAGACATTTAACCTTAACTCTTGGCACCGGCTGCTTTTAAAATGAAACTGAATGTAGCTCCCTTTTCTTTTTGTTACTGTCCTTGCTAACATTCTTGGGGTCATGGTGTTTGAAAACATATATGAGTAAACCTGCAGTGGTGGCTCAGAGGGCTAAGGCACTGAGTTACTAATCGGAAGATCGGCGGTTTGATTCCCAGCTCAGCCAGGTTGCCATTGTTGGGCCCTTGAGCAAGGCCCTTAACCCTAACTGCTCCAGGGACGCTGTACCAGTTACGCTTGGATATGTGAAGAAGGAATTTCACTGTGCTGTAATGTATATGTGACAAAATAAAGGCTTTACTTTACTTACTTGCTTGTAATTATCATACTGATGCAAACAAGTTTTTAACAGCTCAACTGCACAACTTAGTTGGCGCTTGGTTCGGCTCGGTGCATATGCCGAAAATACTTACTGAGGCAAATTTCTGGAAAATATTCTGTTTTTAAGGAGAACATTCATGAGGTTCTCTTTAAGAGAACCTTTAAAAAAGTTATTTTTCCTTAAAAACCTCCACACATAGACCAGAGGCAACATTTGAAACCACTGACCCTGATGGTACAACCCAAAAGTTAACTGCTGACCCACAGAGCTTCCATTCCCCCTTCTCTTTTCTTTCTTAGCATAAAAATAATTTTCCTGATAAGCAAATTACATTTATCACATGTGTAGCTTAACAGTCCCATGGTATTATCTTCAGTAACTGTGTTATCCTATTACAGTTCAGAGGCCAGTGGGAACACAGTGTGACAGGAATATACTCTTAACAGGTTCACCTATCCCACTCCCCAAATCAGACACTTAACTACTGATATTATGGGGTCAAAATTAATCACTTCTGTGAAAAAAAATAATACATATCTGTGACTAATAATATATATATATTTTAAATTAGAAGTTACATAACCTTGTTACAAACATACCTTATGACCACTGACAGTTGAAGACAACACCAGCAAACTGCTGACAGAATCATGGGCACCCAAGGCCCATCCATGCCCGTGAGAACCGACGGCCAGCCTGTCTGGTCCAGTGCCAAAGAAAAGACAATTTTGCTAAAAACAAAGTCAATGCTATTCCCAGTAGCAAGACAGCAGAACACCCTGTGCATCACGGCAATGCCACGTATGAAGAGAACAGTTTAACCAGGGTCCAAATTCCCCAGATCTCAATCGAAAACAAGCATCTTCTGTAGGCACCAGACAAGTCCAATCCAACCAGTCTCCACCTCACAACCCACAGCACCCAAAAGATCCACTGCTAATGTGTCGATGCCAAATACCACAGAACACCCCACAGCAGTCCTATGTAACCACACCCCAAGGGGCCATAGCCACCCTGGTAAAACAAGGGGAACTCAAATATTCTCAAGCTCATTGTGATGTTGGGTTATGTTTTCTACTAGAAGAGGTGCAAGAAAGTGATCCATTTACTGGAAAAATCCCAGTAAAATGAGAACATGCACAGAGCCTCAACAAAGACAGGATCAGGATCAAACCGTGACGATGCAGCTATGAGATGAGAAGTTTAAACATTAAACATCCAGGTTGTTGAAGAAGATTACTGGTGACTTCATTCAATGAACTTTTTATGTGTGAAGTGATTTTAATAGTAGACATTGTCACAAAGCTGCTTAATACCAGGATGCAGATGATGAAGATTTAGAGCCTTAACGAGTGAGATTAAGCTGAAAGTTGCAAGGAAAAACTACATGAGAAAATATGAGGAAGAAAAACTTACAGAAGCCAAACTCCCCAAAAAAACCTATTGAGGATGACAACAATATAACAAAACGACATTGTACACTGTAAAGAAAATCAGTACTTAGCATTTTAAAAGGATGTAGGAACAAGCCCAGCAGAGTTTTTCATGATTAGAAAGAATGCCATTAGTAAACTTTCTATGCCGCTCTTATGCTAATGAAGTATAACATTGCTTATAGCAAAGTATAACAATTTTTTTTTTTATATTTATATGCCTTACATTCCTAAACTATACATTTAAACAATACCCTGTCAGATGAGACTATAACAAAAAGTTCAGCATATGCTGAGTCTGTGTTCTTGTTGCACCATGATAGATCGCCGTTCCCCTGACAGGATTAGTTGTTAAGAAGGAGAAAAGTACGAGCGAGCAGAGAGGTCAGGAGAAAAGACACCAAAGGTCTGCCTTCATAAATCTGCAGTGCTCTCGTTGCTTCTGCATCGCCACAGCCCGAGCATGTCACCATAATTCAGGCGGTGGGCTGATGGGATGCGGTTGCGAATGGCTCCGGTAGCCTTCGCAGTCCCAGCATGGAGAGATAGGGCCTGCAGGGATTAATCACACCTGCTCAAATTCATTGCTCAAGCCTGGGTTCGTGTAAACCGACCACTTTTTTTTTTTTTTCGCAGAAAGATACAGCTTGGATTCAGTGTAATATAAGATTTTGGCATATCTTGGCTTCACTTAAACTATGCAGTTTATAGAGGAAAAGATACTTAATACATTTTTATGTATTTCATTTATTAAACTTGGTGGAAGGTTTAATCTAAACTAAAATAAAGGAGTTTAGCATACAGTAATTTGTTCTGGTCGTCCTGTACCAGCAACCCTGTGTTCATTAGTATGAAATATTAATCACTAGAAATAGATGCACACATTAAGTCTGTATTTCTATGTACTTAGTGTTTTCTTTCTTTTTAATTCCAAGTTGTGCTTTGAATGTTATTTTTGCTAAATATATAGAAACGTATTGCCGAATAATAATGCTTGTCTAATGCCTATAAGTGGATCCCTGAGAGGACACCTGCATGCAAAATTTCTTATTTTATCCCCTTCCTCTCCTTTTCCCTTCTTCTTTCTTTTCTGCCTCTTTTTTCTAAGGCACAGGCTGCCTGATACTCCATCAAAAAGTGCACAGTGCGTGGTACTAATCATGAGGTCAAGTGGGTCTAATCCACCACGCTGTACCTTTGGCCCACACTCACGCACATTCGCTTCCACTCACACCATCTAATCTGTGACAAAAGCACAGGAGATTACAGGGTGCAGACTTCCACTTCCTAATAGCTCTGTAGAAGAGAAGTGACAGATAAAGACGACCGGGGCAGCTGAGCGGTGCGCTGGCATGACGCTGCTCAGCTGTCATGGCTCGATGCCCAGTTGTTTAGGCAGATGTTGACCAAGTAGGGGAGCAAAACTCTGCGGGCATCGTGACGGCATAGCGGCTAGGTTTTCAATTAGACCCATCCTGGGCTGTGCGTCAGTAAGGAGCAGAACTGAAACACATAGACATGAAACAGTAAAGAATAAAAAGACACGCCTGAAAGGTGTGAGGGAGACATTCGTAGAGAAGGGCCAGGTTTGGCGTGAGTCGGCAGCTACTGGCAGCGTGGCTCATCTGGGTGTGAAAGCAGCCCCTGAAGGCACTGACGAATGTGGGTGCAGAGCTGCGGTCGCAGGATGCAGCTGGTGTGTATCAAGTGCTTCCACATGGCAATTAGACTGATGGCAAGACTCAGAGACACTGCCTGGGTGATAAGTGCTCAACAATGTCCAGAGCATCTGCAGCTCAAAGCACCATGGATCTCAGAACATACTGACTGCTGCAAGTAACTCATGTGAACGTCAGAATGTTCGAGAATGTCTTTCTAGTTAATATAGATGACTAAATCTTCTAGATGGATTTATGCACTGGTTGAGATACAAATTGTGCACCATACACTGTCACAATCTTTTGGGGGGGTAATAATACAGTATATAACATGTTTACATGTGAGTGTTTGCATTCCTCATCATTTCTGTATTTATCCTAGGGGAAGGCATAAAACATAAATCTTGCCAAGAATTAAAAGAATTAAATATTAGCACACACACACACACACACATATATATATATATATATAGTTATTATTATAAGCCTGATAATTATTTCTTATAGTTATTATTATAAGCCTGATAATTATTTATTTCCTTAAAATAAGAAATAGTAAATGCAGGCAAATCTGTTTACTATCTGTACACATTTAAGCATCTGATGCCTGCTGTTGTCTGACAGGAATGAAACCTGCACCTGTTCCGTCCCTCCACCTTAAGGTTCACCATGCTGTGCAGCTGAAGATGCTTTTCCGCTCACCGTGGTTGTAAAATATTGAATTATTTTATGCTTCCTGATAGCTCGGACCATTCTGCTCACTCCCATCTGACCGCTCTCATCAAAAAGGCATTTTCACCTGTAGAATGGCGCTCTCTGCGTAGTTTTATATGTTATTTAAACAATTTTGTGTCATTTCCTACAGAGCAGTGTGTGAAAATAAATAACAAGAAATCAGCCTATTGGTTAACAACAACCATACCACGGTCAAAGTCACATCTCTTAACACCCGCCACTCTGTCCTCCACCATATTGTGATGTTTGATGTGAACATTAACCGAAGGACTGTGGCAGTATTTAAATTGTGGAATCTATTCTGCCTCCTTATGTTTTGACCCAGACAGATCTCTTATTTCATATGTGCTTCCTGATGTATACTCTTTCTTTAAGCCTACTGTGAGGGGAAAAAATCACAAATATCTTTAACTAAAGACTACCTTCCTGGTAGAACCATTGCTCAAACTCCATGACCCTTTGAAATTTTATGAAGATGCTGCATAGCAAGGTCTAAGACCTCAATATTACAGTGTGTCACAGTACAGTACAGTATATGCATCTCATTTACATATTAATGGAATGAAATGACATGACAATAATAAAATATATTATTTGCAAATGGGTATAAAATGATCACAGAAAGTGAATCAAGACAATCTGGCCAACACTGTACAGTATATAATTATTAATAGCATACAGCTTTATAACTTTATAACTTTGCTTCTCATAGTAGCTGGATAATTTTGTTACTTTACTCTCTTTTCATGACATAGAGATCAGATTACTCTTTTTTGTATTCCATGAGCATCATGGCCTTTACAAATCAGACCAAATTTGTAGATGCAAAAGTCTGCCCAAGAACACTCATCCTAATAGGCCAATAAAGAGCCTTAAAAAAAAACAAAAAGAAAGATTCATTTGAAGATATTCCTCGCTCTCGCTATCGCCGAATCCCTTTCGAAGACGATCTGATAGTCTGGAACCGCATCCACTTTCTTGCTGTACCTGAGATCTTCTTGGTTTAATTAAATTTTCCTTCATCTTGATAGCTCAGAGGTTGGGACATTGTCAGTCACTTGATGTGACCTTGCATTGGGACTTACAGTAATTGATTAGGTCAGTTTATGGGACTTCCTATCCTTCACTGTGGAATTCAATTGGAGTGAGGGCCAAGAGACATGATTGTGATAATTACTGATTAAATAATGAGGACTGAAGATTCCCAGCGGCTTGAGCCCATGATTATAATCATAGGACTATTGTTGCCCGGTTGATTAAGACCTGCTTTGGCTTGGCTAACTGGAGGACACCCAGTTGGCTTCAAGTTGAATTGAAGTGTATTTTAAATTGGATGAGTTATCAGTCTACGGTTAGCAATTTTGGCTGACCTCTAACCAGACTTGTGCTGTTGCAATTAGCAAGATTAACAAACAAAAGTAAAAAAACAAGTTAATAAATCTGTATTATGTTTAACTGAATTTATTTATTTTTCTATAAGATATCAAGACATGGCATGAGTATTGATAAGCATTAACAACATAAACTATTGTTGTTGTTGTTGTTGTTTGTTTGTTTGTTTGTTTGTTTGTTTGCTTGCTTGCTTTCACAGATGATAACAAGCACTATAGAGCAACACCACTGAATTCCAAATTGGAAAGACTAAGGGATTTGTGCTAAGAAAGGTTGGTGTAGGAATTCATATTATACAGAACTAAACCAGGAAAGGGCCACAAAAATGTTTTCATTTTTAAAAATAAAAAAAAAAAGAAATGTAATATTAATCAACCTAAAGTGGTGGTGTCGATGTTATCTTTATGGAAGGTGTGCTCTGATTGGAAATGTCTTTCGAAGAGTGTCTTTTGATGTCTTAATGCTTGTAAGACATTGTGGTCATGAGATGACTCGATGCTTTGTTTTTATACAGATAGAACTACTATATAAAAAATTTACATATACACTCTGCAATAATTACAAATTGTTTGCAATTGTGGTAAACAAACAAACAAAATATGTTTAATAAATAAATGCATGAGTACATAAAAATTTGGATATGAAACTAATATTAATGAATATAAAACTTCAATAGGGCAGCATGGTGGCGTAGTGGTTCTGCCTTGTGCCCTGACTTCCCTGGGTGGGCACTAGGCCTCCTGAAGGATATGTATAATGGGTGATTAAAAGCATGGCTAAAACTACAAAAAAATTTATAAAATCTTGTTTGGGCAGATCTACCTCAGTTCTTGTCCCTGTCTTGTGCTGCCATCTAGTGGACACTTGCACTGATATCAATAAATTCTGCTCTGGATAAATTACATTTAATCTAACAGTGAGAAACATTGTTTATTATTATTATTATTATTATTATTATTATTACAGTACATCTTTACCCCAAACCAATATTTGCCTTCTTATCTGAACTACGTCATTTATGCAGGGTCTGAAGAGTTAGTATTTTAACCACATGATATTTTCTCTCAGCTGTTTTTGATAATATCGTGAGTATATCCTTGTGCAATCCTCATACAAGAACCATTTCATATTACAATTTTGCCAAACGTTTAACACTTATCAGGTGCGAATCAACAGAACAAGTCAGGAGAAAGTACAAGGTACATAACATTTAAGAGGCAAAAGGAAAGGTTTATCTGAAAACTGAACTCTATAACTATGAGTTGGTAACATAAGTCTGGACCCATCCAGGTGTATTAGGCATTTAAACAATTTACACTATGTTCACTAGCAAGTTTAATCCAATTTCACTCTAGAGCTGCTGTTTGGAAAATATTAATAGTCTTAAAAGCTTTGAGTGCAATATTTCAAGAACAAGGCAGCAATATTCTGAGAATAAATGTTTAATATTTGAAAATGTACTATTGCAAAATGATGCATATCAAAGGTCAAGCTGGTCAAATCTATCTATTGCCTCTTTTGTTAAAGAAGAAATTGCAGGCATTTTTCCTTTGAGGCTCTCAATGTATTTTTCTCTATTAAACATTTTCAAAATAAATCTTGCTTTACATTTAATGCTAAGAGAGAACTAGATGTAGCTGTAAAACCTACTTTTTTGCCAGTGATTGATCATACTGATATATTGTACTGTAAAGTATATGCGTGCAGCGTCCTTGTTTTTTAAGAAGCAGTGACTCAGTGTACCATGCATCTGTATGCTATATGCCAATGTCTGATGATTTGGACATCATTGAACTCTCTTAGAAAATAGCACTGGTCCTTTTTTCAAAATCCAGCTCATCTTCATACATGTCTATGTCTCAGATGTTTTCATCTGTGCTCTGCTTGGTGGGTCCAGTTTAAGACAACTTGCTTTTTAACTGAGATCTGGACAATCCACAATTAGACACATAATAGCAACTTAACGACATCATAGAGAGTGTGGTGAAAGTCATATAGCATTTTTTTTCCCCTTAGTTTCCATAAGTTGTGAATTAGTATACCTTGGTCAGATTCTTGATCTCAGTGGGACTTCTTGGTATAATAAAGGTGAGGGAAAAAAAATTAAATGGCCGTTGATCTAATCTCTCTGTCGTAGGATCTCTGGTGGTGCCAGGCCACAGTGCCCCAGTGGGATAAAGGTCGATCCATCGGGCACGTTGGGTGAAGAATAAAAGTTATAACTGTTACATGTTACGTGCTAGAGCTTTCAGCTATCAGTACTAACGGCTGTACTATATTTACTCACCAGAAGCACCAGTAATCACAGATACCTTCTCTGGCTCCTTATTGCTGGCCATAATGTTGCTCTACTCAATTAACGTTCCCTTGTACAGTATGTGACAGAAGACAATTAAACCACAGTTAATATTTTTGGAGTATTTTTGAACGAATTGCAAATTGATTCATTATTAAGGAACTGACGAAGGGTCAGACAAAAATAAGTGGAAGAAAGGAAGGATTTATTACAAACACACTTTTGTATTTGTCACTTTACTGTGTTGTAGCATATTTGTATACGAGTGAAAAACAAAAGATTTTTTTGCTGAATCTCTGTTGCTGAATGAGTTTAAAAGCAATTGCAAATTATGAAGGTTTTTTTTTATGTTGTTTATTATCAGCAATTCATCAGATACATATAAACAACTTGTAGGAAAAGGACAAAGCTGAGCAACGGTTTTCACATAATAAATCTGCATCGGCCCAGAGAAGATCAGTAGTTATTGACTTTCTCTCTCTCGGTCACTCACACACACATACACACACGCACGCACGCACGCACGCTCGCACGCATGCACGCTCGCACGCACACACACACACACACACACACTAGGAGTTGTGCATTAAAAAAAAAAGGAAATCAACATATTTATATATTATACAGAAAATCCAGAAAATTCTTAAATAAAATCATTATGTAAGTATTTACAAGAAAAAAAAAGAGAATTAAACAGAAGTAAACATTCCTTTCAGTTACTGTTGTTAAAATGTGAATAAGTGGCTGCAACACTTCACACCTATTTTATGGTGTTCAGATCTTATCACATTAATACTGCCTTTGATTATGTTGCAAATATAGATATATATATTTTTTTAATATGTAAAGGAATTAAAATGTATGATGTTTTTTTTTTTCATGATGATAATGAGAAAATGTGAAAGCATTAAAACCGTAGATGCTGTAAAGAAGGTATATGCTTCCATGCTGTTACTGGCTTTAAATACAAGTGAAGCGCAAAATTGACCCTCGACTTTTTTTCTTTTTTTTTAAGTATCAACAAAAGCTACCTCAACCTGCTTGTAAATGGAAACAGCAAACACTTTTATTTTATTCACGTTCAAATTTTGATCCAAATACTTCATTCTACTAGCTAGCTCAGACAATATTGAGCTAGAAAACTAGCATGTTTTGCTAGCAATGCAGTGTGATTTGATAACCAGCTACTGTTTACCAACTTTGACACACAGCACTTAAGAAAGAGCTTCAAATTCAGTGAAAAACCTTCCAGTGTGTTGCCACAAGTGCTGCCACACATCTACGTTTTACTTACTTTCAAGTCATAATCAAATGTTAAATTGTAAAAAATATAGTAAAGGATATGGCTAATCAGGACTCATCTGCCAAGCAGTATATCCCAAAGTTATCTTAAGAAACTGAGAAAATACTTTTTCGGTTTGAGGATCGGATTTTAAGTTGAAAGAAAAACAAAAAACTGATAAATATTACATACAGTACATAAGCCAGTTTGAATGGGAGGTTTTTGCTTCAGAAAATTAATGAAAATCTGGTGAAGGCATATGTTAGGGCCGTAGAATGTCGATCTACTTGAAAAATTTAAGGAAAAAAGGCTGTAATATTTTAGTACTGTAGGAATTCACCCACTCATCGTCTATACAGCTTTATCCTGTATACAGGGTCTGTATAGGCCTGGAGCCTATCCAAGGAGAATTAGGGCACAAGGCGGGGTACACCCTGGACAGGGTGCCAATCCATCACAGGGCACACACACATGAACACACCCCAGCCAATTTGGAAACGCCAATTAGCCTAATCTGCATGTCTTTGGACTGTGGGAGGAGCACAGGGAGAACATGCGGACTCCATGCACACAGAGACGAGAATCAAACCCGGACCCTAGAAGTGCAATGCGACTTGTTAGAATTTAACAAATTCAATATCGAATTACTATCAAACAAATTAAGTGATACAGTATGGTGTATAAAAAGACCAATGTTTATGTAAAGCTAACGATTGTAAGATTAACTTTTTTTTTTAATATGTTAATAAAGCAGGTCAGTATTTAAATAATGAGATCGCATGTTGCTTAGCCTGGCAGTTATCAGATTATGGAAAATAATAAATTAAATAAATAAATACAAAAAATGTCCTTCCTCATCTTACTTTTTGATCTTTTCACTGTTTGCTCCAACAAAAGAGGAGGTTTGAGAAAGTAAAATGCCCATGACCATGCTAAATTTATAAAAGGAAAAAAAAAGTGCTTTGTTCAAAACGTCTGAAAGCCACCAGATTGTGATAATGAAGCCCTTTAAATCAGACAAGCAAAAGCAAATAAAATAAACTGATAAACATTTCACTGAACTGAAGGTAACCGAAAATAAAATCCTATTATTTGACGCACAAAGTCAGTCAGAAAAAAGAACATTTATCAGACTTTAGCTTTACAAAGGGTAATAGCAAACACATTTTGTTGTTGTTGTTTTTCTTTACATTTGTATCCTGTCTTATCACAAACAAGAGTTAAAGTAAACAGTTCGTTCTGCAAAAAAAGGGCTAATTTTTTTTTTACACGTCTAGCTCAAGACTGTACATTGTTTGTATGGAGAGAGGCAGTTTTCTATGGCAAAGGTTCTAAGAAATCATGCTGCACTAATATAGTGCAAAACAGGATCTGAATAGGGAGAGGGAGAGAAGCAGGCCGGGGTTTGTGTAGGGGGCGCTATAGCAGGCCTGTAAAAACCAGAGTACCAACCTACTGTAGAATCCCATGCCACAATACTGAAACAGAGTAAAGACAGATTATTGTGAGATCAATTATACAACTGAGTAATCCAGACATCGCAGCCTGAGAAAGGAACGCCGATCCTTGTGCTTTCTTAACAAAAACGCCTCGGTTCACAAATGACCTCTCCAACAGCCTTCCTTTCCCCCGAAGACAAGTCCGTGTTATAGGATGGCAGGAAGGCGAAGGCAGGACCTTCCGTAAGAAGATACGAGTTCAGTGAAAATTTGAAACGTAAAAAACAGGGAAGGGGAACAAACTTGGGCGACTTATAAATAGGGTTCCAGTCTGAGGTTCTGTAATATCATAGAAAAAAGCAGGAGACGCGTAAATCCGCAAAGTCTGAAAAGTAGGCAGCTGTGGAGCTGGGGGTGTCTGCAGGAGGCTACATGTCAGCGTCACCATCGTAGGCCAGCGTCAGTGGCTTCAGTCTGTTGTTCATCTGTCTTCTCTGGGGCTTCTTTGGCTTTTTGCTGAGAAGGAAATATGAACATGCAGGGAGTTTAGAGATCAGGAAAAAATATTTACACCTTTAGAGCCAAAGAGTCAAGTTGCTGCTTGGATTTTAAAAACGTAATAATAATAATAATAATAATAATAATAATAATAATAATAACAGTACATACTATACTGATCAATATGTACTCATATAAACATGAGATCAGAGCAACACTAATAACGCACATAAAATTTGCCTTTTGATATTTCCTGGTAGACTTCATGCACATTTTTATCTATCGACCGCCATGCTGTTAATCATCATGCGATGGGTCGAATGTACAGCAGCTCTATAATACTTCTATAATACAGTACAGTAGATTTAAAAGCTTGCTGTTGTGAGTCGTATATACTGTATTATTCTGTGTATTATTCCTATGAACTACATTATGGAAATGAAGCAACGAAAAAAAGAAAGCTCATTTGCTGTCGGTTGTGCTGCCTTTATAATCCACAAAATAAAAGAGGTGATACAGGGGGGATACAGGAAGGCATGAGGCAGCGCGTATGACAATATTGCACTTAGAGCGATCTTACCTTATTGAGTACTTTGACATAAAGAAAATAAAATAAAAAAAAATAGTGCAGAAAGGCAAATATATGAGAACACACCCAAGCTACACTATAACCACAGCTTACAAATACTGGAGATAGGTGAGTATTGGCAAAAAAAAAAAAAAGAAAAAAAGAAAAAGAAAGAAAGAAATTTCACTTATTTTATATAAATGGTGAAATAATAAAATAAAGAAAAAAAAATAGAAAGGAAGGTGAAGAATAGCTTCAAGATTTGTCCACTAGGGGACGATGTTGACTAAACGACTGCAAAAAATGGCAGCGCGAGACATACACAGCTGTATTGTTTTACAACTTGAATTATTATTATTTATTTATTTTTAACCTTTTTTCAGATAATCTTGTTGGTTTCATTATGCAGCAAATTATAAATTCTACAGTACAATAATGCAGTAACGCATTAAAGGAAAAATGATAACTGCTTTGATCTTATTTATCTTTGAACTTTTTACATCTTAAAAACACTGAACCAGAAATGGTTGAGTTCCTCAGAATTTCAAGGTCTGAAATATATATATTAAGTATTATTATATTAATTAGTATTATTAACTATAGTTATTAAACTTTTTTAACTAAAATTGTTTATGGCATGATAACTGGTCAAAAAGTATAATTCATTCATTCATTCATTTATTTATTTGCAGTAGTGCCACAACAGTTTCTAGATTTCCAACTAAAGTAAACAGGACTTGTATCAGAGATACAATACAATCAGTTTTTAGTAATGTGGTGATTCTCTGTCTTTTAAATGTTAAACAACTTAAACAACTGACTAGAGCTGTTATAATATAAGTGATTAGTACAAGTACAAGTTAAACCAGGACATTTGATTATGACATCAAACAGAACACAGTTATGCTACATTAATGCTTTAATCCCATTGTTTCATTAGTTCTTGGATACCATCAAGGGAAAACGATTTCGCAGTAAACCAGAGTCATGATCTGTCTAAAACACTGGCCTCCCAGGAACAACATGTGGACATGGCTTAAAGCGAGGTCAAGACAGTACATAAAATGTAGCAATAACTCACAGCTCAGTTTGTGTAATGTGAAAGGTTGTGTGTACAGTTCATACAGATGGATGTGTCTCATCCACAAGTTGGTGAGAATCTCAAGGATCAGGCGTTCACAGGAAAGAGCGCAGTGAGCTCTGAGACACCTCGGCTCGGATCCACATTTATGAATGTACAGCTTTCTTTAACATGTGTGCATCATTAACATGTGTGCATCATTAACATGTTTCACTGTGTCTAAGTATCTCATCACTGTACTGCACTTGAAGTCTTGTGTAAATGATTTTACACCTTCATTCAATTTAATTATGTCTTGATGCATTTTTATTATTATTATTATTATTATTATTATTATTATTATTATTATTATTATTAAATAAACATATTGTATTATTTGGCAATTTTATGTTGCACATGATAGTAAGATGAATTAAACATGTGCTGTTATTGTAAAATAACGTATAAGGAATTAAACGTCATATACAGTAATGTACAGTATGTCTTTCTAACTTGCGCTTGTTCTTACTGTTGAAAAATCCATTCAATCACTTGTTCTCATGTGCTGTAAGCATGTACTTATTTGTACCTAGAGGATATTTAGAGGAGTGTGCGATAACATTATAATATAGTACTATAAAATACTATTATAATATAGTACAACTGTACATGTGACATGTGCAGTACAGTAATATAATCCAAATTCCAACATGGCCTTATGATTTGTACAATTTTTCATATTCATTAAGGCATAATTTATTTATTTATTTATTTTTTTACTCATTTAGGCAAGTATGAAAATTATGAAATTGACACAATGTAATGGGAGTTTTTTTTTTTTTTTTATTAAAAAAAAAAACCTTTAAAGTGAACAACACGCATAATGTGCAAGTGTGCACACTGTCCCGCCACAAAAGTTAATTATTCTTACCAGGCTAAGTAAGACATGGAGACAATGAAGACCAGCAGTACAAACGCTCCAGCAGCCACACCATACACCCAGGTCTTCAGCGTGCCATCTGTAAAGAATAATCAACACAGACACATCAACACCAGCTGCTTCACAACTTAATCATTAAAACCTGCCTGTCGGCATCGGATACTACCTGCTGAAATCAGCTGATCATACATCTGGCTTTTCAAATATTTATACAACACCCTGCTGCAAACAGGATGACATAGCAAGAGCAAAAATTAATTAGAGAATCCTTGGTTCCTATCAAGGTTTCTTCCTCAGGAGTGTCTCAAACTAGAGTTCAGAGAACCCCAGGGGTCGCTATCATGTTTTACATTTTTACGCATCAGAAATGATCTGCACTCTGGTTACATCAGGGCTTTCTGTTCAAGGTTACCGTCTCCCCAGTCAGTGCTGTGCAGATGTGAACGTGTTTCATCAGTTCATGTTCAGATAGCTGCAAACACAATTTGGATCGATACTCTAAGGAAGATGAAAGTTTCTTAAAGAGAATCATTACTGGAGACGAGACATGGAGTCGTCACTTGGGTATGGAACGGAAACATCCGTCAATTGCCGACCGAGAAAAAGTTTAAAAGTCGACCATCAGCTGGAAACTTGCTGCTTAAGATTTTCTGGGATTCTCGAGGGCCAGAAGTATTGGAACATCATCAGGGGAAAAGGTTCAACAATCAACAGTGCTCGTTACAGTGAGACGCTAATTGAAGAGCTGAAGCCTTGAAGACTTTGTGCCGAGGACATTTTGATCTTGCATGATGATCCACATCATTCACACCGTCGGCACTCTGCAAAAACTTTGTTAAAGTGTCCTCGCTGTAGTCCTGATTTCTCTCTATTGGACATTCGCCTGTTTGGTCCCCTGAAGGCAGGGATGAAGATTCACTTTTGATGAAGAAGTATTGAAGACAGCAGCGCATTCGCGGCTCGCAGCTCATCTTCAATCGTTTTTTTAATGAGGCGACGACGAAAGCTTGTTGACGCAGGGACAGATTGTATTGAAAAGCGAGAAGATTATGCAGGAAAATTCCGCAAAACAGAAATTATTTAGAAATCCATAGAATGTATACTGCTTCACTCGTTAGTAATCATTAGAAAGCTGCATGTACAGTAAATAATTATCTAGGAAGCAAAAAACAGAAGCATGGAAGTTTTGCCCAAAGCCCACCTGGTCCGAACGGCTGTAGGTACCAGGTCCGTCCAGAGCGCCCGGGGAGGTTGGTACTGGCCTGCGTGGGGCTCATGGCCCTGATGGTCTTTACATCGGTTTTGCTGTCTCCTCCGGTGGGAATTTCTAGTACAGGGATCAAGGTACACTGGTCCAACACTCCGTCTGATGTCATCACTTCGGTGTAGCCCTCCTCGCACCCACACACTCCGGCCTGCAGGGGGCAGAAAGGCACCACTGACACACTGAACCACAAACTACTGTACTGCATATTCAACCATGTTAAATTTAAATACAACAATGAATGCGGCATTTCATTTAATAATTGGAAATATCATAAATAAATAAATAAATAACAAGTGAAAATTTCACATTCTTGCCCACTTCAATGATATTTTCCTTTTTTTGTTACGACAAGAAGTAATCCACTAGCACTAGTTATATGATAATGTCCAAACCATATCGTTCTGTCAAAGTGTTGCTACTGTTTGCTTCATGTCCTTCGTCTCACACAGCAATTAGGACACAGTTGCATACTGTATGTTATGACATCATACAGTACATTTTAAACAAGTGGAATGGATATCAATGCGAAACAAGTTACATCCTGTAATCACTTATGGGTCACATGACGTCTACAGTACTGATTGCCTTTAAGCTGGGAAATTCATTCAGTGATGTACGTTTTCCCGGCAATTCCCTATGCAACACATCATCCTACTCGAGCACTGAGAAGTGATAGCACTGAGGATTTCAGCAGGCCATGTTGATATTCCTCCATAAATCTGGGCGAAACAAAAATTGAGTCATTTGCCAGTGCTGTAGAATGTTAGATGCGTGTAAGTGTAAGTTTGGCAGTGTGAGTGGGTGTTCGGATGAAATAAATCCTTGCATGTGTTTTCCAGCTGATATGTACGAGTCTGCTTGTGCAGCACTCCTCTGTGTCTAAATGCTTATGTGCTTTTGTGTGTGTGTGTGTGTGTGTGTGTGTGTGTGTGTGTGTGTGTGTGTGTGTGTGTGTGTGTGTGTGTGTCCGTTTTCAGAGAGGCATTCCACAAAATCCCCACTGATTTCCAATGTGTATTCTCCTCACTGTGCTTGGTGTTTCCTATTCCCTCAGCAATCTCAGGAGGATAATCACTCCCAGTGCAAACACAGTGCTCAGACCAGCACACACACACACATGACAGAACAAACTAGAGTCTCCAAAGCAGCAGACTAAATGAGCATATGTACGACTACAAGCTGGTCTATACCCGGAGAGGAAATCACTAGTGCTTAGCAAGGTGTTGTTTAACATACTAATTCTGTTTCTAATCAGCTATATGGACCGGGCAACATGATAACATGATGCATGCGATACACAACAGGCATATGCTATACTGTGGATGTCCAAACATATCACATACTGTACTAGGTGTAACATAAAGCAACTGGCTTTTTTTTTTTTAAATGACTCACACCCACACATCAGTGCATGATATTTTTCAAACAGCATTACATCAGTGTATATGAACATGAAGATGAATATGTTCGTACGTTATTTAAACATGTAAAAACTAAAATAGAACAAGACATGGTGTGTGACTATAGGAAAATAATCAGCCATAGAGCAGTGTGATTCTGATCATAATTTCCCAGTTAATACCACCACTCATCATCTCGTCTATACCATTTTTTTCTGTATACAGGGACACGGGGGGGGGGGGGTAGTGCTGGGGTATTGTGGCTGGTGTATATCCCAGGAGAAACACTCTCATACACTCATTCAGACACTATGGGCAATTCAGTAATCCAAATTTGCGCAACCTGAAAGTTTTTGGACTGTGGAAGGAAAATAAAGTTCCTAATGGAAATCCACCAAACACGGGGGGAACATAAAAACTCCATGCACAAAGACCGGAGGTGGGAATTGAACCCAGACCCTGGAGCTGCAAGGCGACAGTGCTAACCACTATGACATCTCAGTAATAACAGTAAAGTTTTACTCCTATTACACAAAAGCAATTTGCCAAGAATGGAAATCGATGATTTAATGTCTGAGGGTGTACCTAGTGCTGTTATTTATTAAAAATGTTGTGCCCAGTATGGAGAAAGTGTTTCATCACAAAGGAGTGTATATGAATAGATGGAGAAGTTCAGGGAAGGTCGCACAAGTGTTAACCATCAAGAAGGAGCCGGGCGCTCGCCCATGTCCACGGCCGACGACAATCGTCCACACACTTCTGTCCGCATTGTCAAGTACATCATCCTCCTTGTAGTCCTGATTTTGATCTATTGGACATTCAGCTGTGTGGTCCCCCCCCAAGGAGCTCTACAAGGACAAATATTCACTGCTAATGAAGAAGCGAGGACCGTGTGGTGCTTTCATGGCTCGCAGCTCAGCCTGAAACGTTTTTTAATGAGGGAAGGTGAAAGATTGTTGGTAGATTTAAGACAACATGACTTGAAAAGCGAGGAGTTTCTGTTGAAAAGTGACGCCTTTGTCTTTTGCAGATCATTTTTGACTAACCCTTGTATTTTAACCAAGTTAATATATACAGTATAGCTTAACAATGTCATTTAATTAAGATATGTATACAACTGATCGGTTTATCTTCCTTTTTTGTTAAGCATATTAAGCTATAATATACAATACGGTTGCAAGCAATGATGAGTGGGTCCAAGAACCCTGCTAGCCATCGCTACCCGGGCACGCCACCAGAAAGACAGTGGGCACATGCATTTATGGAGATATCCCAATACGATTATGACACAATTTTAGAAAAGGGGGGGGATTTTATGTTTAGACCTCCAAAGCCCCAGATGCTGGAAAAAAAGCGAGGCCTGGTTTGGTGGTAATCGCATAAATTCCTTCAGGTGCGTTTTGGAAAATGACACAAAATAACTAACTTCCTGTTGAGTTGAGCCCATGACATCCAATACAAAAGTTGTTCAATTCAATGTGCTCTAAATGTGTAGTGGGTTTTTCGTGCATACTGTACGTGCAAGTGTGTATGAGCTCTGCAGCAACAACTTGTGTGTGGGCCCCAAGCCACGCCCGGGCCCCAGACTCTTAGGCATCCTAAGAGTCATCCTAAGAGTCCAACCTGTCAATTTTCATGGGTTTTTGAGTTGTTGAGACCCAAAAAAGCCTCAAACATTGGGGAAAACAATCCTTAGAAGAACAATAGGGCCCTTCACAGATTATGTTGTCATAGGGCGGATGTCAAAGTCCTTGGGCCCTAAGTTTCTTCTCTGCAAACACAATCTGAATTTAAAGCTGCAAGGGAATGCAGGTATTATTTTGCTATGCTGTGTTAGAATTTTCTGTATGGTACCTGTATGACAATTATTAATAAAACATTAAACAAACATTAATTGTCAATTATATACAAGTACATTTATGACAGGATCATGGGCACTTTCAAGGCTCTTCTATGCCTATGGGGACTAAATGCCAGCTCATCCAGTCTGAAATCCAATCCCACTGAAATGCTATTGTAGCACAGCACCCGAAAGATCCGTCGTAACATCACGGTGCCAGACACCACAGCACACCCCCAGATGTCTTGCAGAGTCATGCCTCGAGGCGCCAGAGCTGCCCAGGTGGCACAAGGGAAACCTACACAATATTGGTTTTAATGCTTGCATTTTAATGTCATGCTTGTTTGGTGTATGGTGTTATAATGTCTTCGGCAAACTCTTGATTGTTTTTTTTTCTTGAGACTGTTTAAGACGTGCCATGCATTTTTATGTATTTATAGCTACGTGTAACGATGTGGAAACAAGTCAGGGGGTTAAGGCTCTGGGTTACTGATCAGAAGGTTGAACAAGAAGACCTTGAACAAGGCCCTTAACCCTGTATGATCCAGGGGTGCTACATCATGGTTGATCCTGGACTCTGACCCCTGGTTTCTACCTGGGATATCTAAAGAAAGAATTTCACTTTACTGTAAAACAGAATCATCTACTCGTAGAAAGCGTTGTTTGTATTGTGCATACGTCCATTGTCCATTTCCGTTATTACTATAAAAATGTAAAAATGCTAACATATCAGAACTATGGAATTAATATCAAAGCTGCAGTTGTTACATCAAATGAATCCTCAACTTTAAACCAATTAGAATTAAACATTCAGCATTGCGATGTAGATGTATTTTTTTTTTATCTTATTTATTAGGCTTTAGAGCTTTTTAAGATGTTTATCCAGAGGACTGGGGGGGAAAACGTACCATTTAAAGATGCATACACCTGCAC